>CM029461.1:31434909-32034909 GCA_017140185.1 Eucalyptus polyanthemos subsp. polyanthemos
ATATCTCTAATGTGCAATGCTAAACAAAAATTAGAAGAGAAAGAGAGAAACCCATAAGTCGTCGGGCATTTATACAACACTAAGACAACCCGAAACATATATCAAGGACTAAAGGGTACAAAAATGAGGTCAGATTAGACATCGACCATTCATTGTCTTCATGTCTTGGGGCCACAACCTCCATGGACATATTCTAAGCCTAATCTAATGCCAAAATTAGGTACATAAAATGTGAAAGAAACAATTAACATTACAAAAATAATCGCAGTCGCAAAAGAAACAAGAACATTTAAGGAAATTGAAACAATATCCAGAATTGATCAAAATTGGCCTCATGGTCAACCTTTGTGATTCATGCGATGATTCCTCTGGGATACCTACTTCAATTCTTGTTTTTAAGGCTCACAGCTATTGGCCACCGTTTGTATTCTCATGTGACAACCAACGCTAAGAAACCCTTAAAACAAGTTCTAAGTGTATCCCAAATGGATCCCATGAATTCATGCATCGCTTCTATGCATATATATCTCAAAATCACATATATAACGGAAAGTAAACATGCACGCAGGTGCTTAGGCCTTGGTTCTCAATTAATCAGATAGTTTTAGTGAGCCAATACCAAATCACTTATTTATTCGATAAGCACCAAGCACAATCACAGGCGTTTAATGAAAGTAAACATGTTGAAGGTTAATGAATGTTCAAATGATGCTCAAAAGACATTTGAAGAACAATAAACAGCGAATTGTAATGAAAAATTGTAAGAAAGGTTTGTTAATAGCATAACAAAGTTGCGTCACAGCTAAGAAACATATTTACTCAACAAGGCTAACTTGGGTGCATCCTATGCATTCTGATCGTGTTTTGCAGACACCCTAAATATAATCCAAACCTTAGAGAACATCGTTGCTAGGCTAAAACATGATTTAAAATTTGGAACATTAAGGAGGACATGAAAGTTTGAAATTATTGTGCAGAAGCATCGCTTGAACAAAATCAAATTCAAACTAACTGGAATATGAAATTTCAGATGTCTTCACAACATTCAAAAGGTCTGAAAAAAGCATGGGAAAATACTTTTTACTTTTCAATAAATTTTTCCTATAGAGTTTTTTCTTTTTGTAAAAAAAAAAAAAAAATGCGGATTCATAAAACTAACGAAGAGTTCCACCGTTTGCCATAAAGTCAGTATAGATAATATCCAAAAGAGGTGGGGGAACAGATGTGGCCCAGTTCGGAGGTAGGCTTCAGGAGTCATGGGCTTTGGCAGCCCAATTTGTGGCCTCTTTTGCTTCTCTCCTGCAGTGCACAATACGCAGGTTAGGGAAACCGGGGAACATCGCCGTAGTCTTTGCGATCAACGCTTGGATCTCCCCTAGCATTGAGCAAGGATGGTTCATAGCGTCTACAAGAATCTTAGGCTAACTCCATATAAGCGACAATCTACTAGGGCGTTCACTAGAGCCATTTCAACTACTTGTGCTGGATCAGGGGGAAACCTGCGAAAAACAAAATTATTCCTCGCTTTCCAGATCTGCCACATAAGATGCATGAGGGTCACCAAATCAAGTAAGAGAGCTCTATATGTTAATAGATCTGTTAACCACGCGTCAACACGTTGTATATTATATGCCTCCTGTGGATTTGAACCTGTGGGTGAGACCATACTTTCCAAGTGCATGGACATAGTAAGAAAATGTGCTATGTTGATTCTGGGCTGTGTGCTTGACAAAGGTGAGGATCAAAACTCATGAAGACATGTGAATTGTGACATCCCATATTTCGACCATGTTCCGAATATATGAAATGGGCATTTCGCCGGCGCGCCTATGGTCCTTTTTTCTCTGAGCTGATTATTTACAAGTTAACCAATCTATTGAGTTAAGCCGTTAAGGGATATAACCACGGTAAAATCCCTAAAAGCTACTTGATAGGTCGAATTGGACTAGAATTGTGTTCGGTTGATTTTAACCGCGAAATTGAATTCGGTTTCGAAAATCGGAGGTTTGAGCATGTCACAATTTATTTATAGGATGTCATCTTGTCTTTCGAAGTAATTTCGTTGAGTTCGAGATTTTACGGAAAACCAATTCGAACGTTATGGAAAAATAACAGAAATTCGGACGGGCCGATTGGAAGTGAAATTTGGACTTCTAAGCCTAGCTTTTGAGTGTCAGGGACTTGCAGAAAATGGAATGAGATTTTACCTCATCGAAATTGGACTTTGAATTTGGGAAATTTGAGTAGAAATTAATGTTCAAGTTGAAGAAATTCGGACTAGGCATGGGGGTGCAACAATTGGCATCAAATGGGATTAATTGTGGGAAATTCATTTAAGAAAGTATTTGGGGGACACCTTGGATAAGATTGAAGACTTTTTAAACAAGTTAATGATGATTCTTGACTCTTCCCCATCCACCAGCTTCTCTTTCATTTCCCTCGGTGCTGCCCTCTCCACGTCGGTCCCTCTCTCCTTTTGTTCCTTCAAAGACCGCTCGCAACTTCTGTCTCTTATTTCCTTTCATTTTCCATTCCTTCGCATGTCAGCGAAGCCTCATGCCACTTCCCACCATCTTTTGTTTCCCTCTCCCCCGAAGCCACGCCATCAATTCCACCAAATTTTTTCTAATTCGGTCAACCTCAGCAATTAACAAAGACATCCTTGACCGCAAATATCCAATTAGTTGCACGTCCAGGGAAGCCCACCGAATGTTCCTTCTTCTCCAACATTTCAGTTCTTGTTTTGCTCGGTCAAAACTCCACCGAAATTGCCTGCTTTCGTTCCCTTCGAAGACTTCAACCGCCCAACTTCTTCACGGCTTCTGCTTCAGCAAAGGACGAGCCGCTTCATCTTTTCTTCTGGACGAATAGCACGCTCAGTTCCCCTCCACATCCGCGACTCACCACCGCCTCCAGCTCACGTCTCCACCAGCGACTTCGCAGCAGAATTCCTCTCACGTTGACTGCCAGACGTCCAGTGAAGACCCGAGGCCCCAGCTCTCCACGTTTCGGTGTCTTTCCAGCGTGCGAAGCCAGCAGCTGCTTCATCCATTTCTTCTCCTGCGCGTCTTCGGCCCAGTTGCGCGTCTTCAGCCCACGATCAGCCAGCGAGCCCATTGTTCCATCGCAGCCCATCTTGTGGAGTTGAAGTCAGCCCAACAAATTCCAGCATCTTGGGCCATGTCTTTAACTCAGCATAATTTTAAAGTGCAGCAGCAGCCCAAGAGAACAGCCCATTATGTGAGTCTCCAGCCCAGTTCAGCAAGGCCCATCTTCAGCAGTTTACAGCCCAATTGAAGCTCACAAGCCAGCAGTAGTTTGGCCTAGCAAGTTAGCCCAAGTTCGGCCGAAGCCCAGCAATTTGCTGTGGGCTTGCAAGGCCTTTGGGCCCGGCCCGAGTGATCGTTGATGTCGCCGAAAATTCGGATTTCGGCCGCCGTCGCGCCATCGCGTTGCCGTCGCGGTGTCCCGGTTCCCGATTTTAATCAAGTGAGTAATCTCACTAATCCTTGCTTAGTAGACTAATGATGCTTAAGGGTTGATTATATTAACTAAGTGCAATTAGGTGGTTAGATTAGCATGGATTAGTAATTATTAGTTAATTGCATTGCATATTAGTTAAGTGGTTAATGTACTTAGCTAGAGAATTGCCTATACTATTTATTGAATGCATCTTGAGATTTTTCCCGACCCTTATTGGGCTTCAATTAGGCATTACAGGCATAAATTGGATTTTAGTATTTATTTATTAATTTTTGAAATTAATTGTTTAATTATTTCTTTTTCATAAATTAGGCAAGGATAGCCGATGATCGGAATTTGGTGCTGATTGTCGTGGAGCAATCCATTTATTTATTTGAGTTTTAATTCGTGTCAAATTGATTTAATGATGCATTTTTAAGTTATATTCTTAAATAATGCCATTTTGGCTATGTGATTGAGGATTGGTCGAGTATCGGTTGTTAGTATCGAAAGTGAGTTGGTAAATCACCTAGAGAATGCATGTGACCTGGTGAATTGGAGTGTCACCTGGGAAGGACACGTGACTCGGAGACTCGGTATGTCTTCTTGGAGAATGCACGCGGCTCGGTGATAGAGTATGTCATTGTAAAAAGGGTCAAGTGGGACCATAAAATTACTAGATCTTGAAAGGTTCGGGTGAAACCATAAAGCCACTAGATCTTCAAAGGGTCAGGTGGGACCATAAAGCCATTAAATCTTGGAAAGGTCGAGTGGGACCATAAAGTCATTTAATCTTGACAAGGTCGGGTAGGACCATAAAGCCACTAAATCTAATAAAGTTGCTTGGTGGGGCCGTGATTACCATCTATAAATAAGTTGTGTCCTAAGGACCGTGAGTCATTTTAGGCATAGAACAGGAGTCATTTTTGATGATTTAGTGATGTGCTAAAATCTTATGAAAAATCCTACATGTAAACTGCAATCTTATGGTTAATTTCGATGAAGACATCTAAGTCTTATTTGATTCACACAAGCCTACACAAAAATGGCAGAACAGAACAATGCAATAAAAACCACAAAGTGCAGCAACATTTACATGGATTTGCACACTCGATTGACCTAGTAAACAATGATCATTTTGTGTGAATTATACCTAGTTAGAAAGCCCGTAATGCATATTACAACTCTCATGAAGGATGGGAATCCAAATGAGCACATTTAAGACCTCATTTCAAGGCAAATATAGGTGGGACTCAAAACATGACAAACTAACCTAAGGACAATTTTTCAAGGTTTTGCCTAAATAAATCAATGTTTTGATATGACCAAGACATTTTCGTGCAACTTCCATGAAGAAACCATTTCCAAAATCTAATCACAAAAATCCGTAAAAACATTATAAAAAAAAAAAAAATAGACAGCACATTCAAAGTCAAAACACCAAAACAATGTGCAACGACAACAGAATCGTCCAACTTCGGAAGCATGATTCAAGTACCAAACGAACTCTAATCGGGGCCTATAACCTATCAAATCTCATCAAACCTAGATCATATGTCTAGAACAACTCGAGGCCAAAAAATGAAGTTTACTAACTTAGATCAGCCTTGACAGAAGGTCACATATAAGGATATGATTTTTGCATATCAAGGTAAATCAAGAACAATCAAGCTTAAACTCATCCTCAATCAACATATAACATTTAAATCTTTAGATCTAGATATAAAATACAATCCTAGGTTCGAATCCTAGCCATGATCAAGTAGTTCGATCTTGCTTTATTGGATTCACGTTTAGGTTCGTTACCTTTTGCGGTTTTCTCAAGAACTCCAACTACCGACGATCGAAGTTTCGAATGGCCTCACGGGCCTTGAGGATTGTTAGATGGACCTCATGGACTCATCAAGAGGTCTAGATTGTCACCGGTTGGATCGAAGCATGAGTTGGATAGAACTGGTCCGGTTTGGACCGGTTTGGAGTGCTAGAGGAAAATTGGGCGATCGAATGCTCATTGGTACCGCCAATCACTAGATTGGCGATAGGAGTCACCATGAGGAAAACCAGTGAACAAGCTAGTCTTTGGCCAAGAAAGACATCAACCTTGGGCGGGCCAATCCAGCAATAGCTAGGGAGAATAACAATCATTGCGGAGATAAAAAAGCGGTGGAGATGCTCGTGGATGGAGGAGTGTCGTAGGAGTAGCTCCAACGAGCGGCCATAAGGAATGCTGGTGGGGGGACGCGGCACGCATGAGAGAGAGGATAGAGAGCTTGGGCGGGAAAATCTAGACATGAAGAGAGAGAGAGAGAGAGAGAGAGAGAGAGAGAGAGAGAGAGAGAGATTTTTTAGAGCAATTTTTGTATGCTCAAATCTGAAATTTGTCAAATGAACCCTCCTAAGGTTTTCGAGAGAAAAACCTTATAAAGTCTAGAATTGGAATCAAATCTCGACCATCGAATCGAACCGACAATCAAAAATTGATTGTATGGCTTAATTATGCTTATTAGGGATTATTCCTAATCAAAATGTGTCACGTGATCGATCAGATGGCATAGATACACAAAAAAGGGAGTTTATATGCAAATTGCACTTAGCGCCTAATTAGGGGCAATTTTGTAATTTCATGAAATCCATGGGTATTTTCACAAAATCTGGAAAATACACGACGAGAAGCCGATAGGCAATTGTTGGCCTCCGAGGGCCAACCAGTAGAGGGCCAAACCAACCTCTTCCGTGGTGGTTGGTTGAACTAGTCGGACCGGTTCAAGTCGGTTCGAGTAGTTCTTGGATGGTTTTGGTTGGCTGGTCTTTGGGGGGCTAAATTTTATGCAATTTCATCCCTCAATGACCAAATTGAAAGGATAACTTACTCATTTTGAGGAAAAACAGTCAAGTTGTAAAGAGATTAGGCCAATTAAACCATATAAATGCAACACGTTGATTTTCTATTAAATTAATTGCTTGATTATTATAAAAAATAATGGAACTTCACCAAGGGTATACGCAATTGGACTTTATAAGCCAAATTGGACAATTTTACAAAATTCCCTGATCAAAATCGCAAATTAATCAAAATTGAATTCAATTAATATTGCGATTTACATATTCGATTAATTGCCCATGCTTAGGATAACCTATCACATCCAAATTGACTTCGAATTGATCCACTACTCTTACTCTAAAAATGAATTGAGGTTTAATGATGAAATTAAATCTTGATTCGCAAAATTAACTCTTAGTCTCAAATTGGTCAACTTTAATTTCTTTAATTGAAGCTTATTAGCTTGGTTTTCCTATATTCAAGAAGGTTGAATTCCTCAAATTGAAAAGCCATCGAGTGAATTTCTTAAAATGGACCCCGGATTAAGACTTATTTCAAGAAAATGAGTGGAATGAAAGTGTCCATTCACAACTCATGAAGAATTGATTCGAACCCTCTAATTAGGGCTAAAAGTGGCAATTTGTCGTTCGACACGACTATTCTTGAAACTAAGTCTAATCATGACTAGAATGAAAATGATTTTATTTTTGGCCAATTTCAACCTAAAATTAAAAAATTCGGAACGTAAAGTTCTTAATTGATTTATATAAAATTTTCAACACTAAAGTCAAATTGAAACTAAAACGAAGTGTTCTATGGATTTTTTTATTTTTTTTAATTTTTGATAAAAAAAAATTTAACCAAAAGTTAACTATTTAGTTGACTTTTCTTAAAAAGTTGATTTTTGTGTCAAAAATCTTTAAATTTTTTAAAATTATCTTGGCTAAACTGAAATTAAGACCATTTAGCATCTTTTTATGCAAAAAGCTAACTTTTGGTATAGGGTTGACTTTTGGTCAAAGTGGTCAACCACTACATTGACCAAAAGTCAATCCAAAAGTCAACTATTTGAGTTTTTGGGTTTTAATAGAACTGCATAGGAAATCATTTAAAAATTACAAAAAAAAAAGAAATGAAAAACAACACTTTTTTTTGTTGAGAAATGGGTTCCATCGCAATCAGAAACCCTAATATTAATTTTCTACCTTTAATAAGCATCGGCAAAAAATTATGTGTCAATAGTAATTTTTTCAATCTGGTCAATTTTGGCCAATTGGTGCTTAAATGGATGTTAGCCATCCTATGTGATGTCACCAATATTGATGTGGATAATTTTAAATAATAATTTACCATTTTTTATTTTTAAATTTTTTTAATTTTCTTTCTCTTTCTTCTTTTTTCTTCCCTTCCTTTCTCAGAATAGTAGCTAGTCTAGGAACCAACTAGAGGCTCAAGCCAGCAAGGTCGACCTAGGGGCGAGCAAGGCTAGCCCGAGGCCAGCAAGGTCCTTAGTCGACCCTACCTCTGTCGGTCGCCAATGTGACAAATATATCTTGGATGGAACCGAAATAAAGGGTATATAAATCACACATATATAAGTTTAGATTTTAAGTGATATAAAATCGAATTATGCATTATGGTATATGTATGAATGATGATGATGAGTGCATGTGATATGATGATGATAAGTGTATGGATGCATGATGATGGTGAGTGCATGGATGTATGTGCACCCATGGCATGATGGTACATGTGACATGATGATGGTAAGTGAATGACATGATGATGATGACTATATGATAATATATGTACATAAGGTGTGATGACATGTGCATGATATCAAGGTAAATTGTGCATGGACGCTTTAATGACATATGATGCTATAATTGTGATGATTGTATTGCATGATGCATTGAGTGGTTTATTGGTCCTTTACCTGCTGAGTGGTTATACTCACTCTTTCGGGCACCAACATTTCAGATTAGCAAGATGCCGCTCCCTGCTGTCACGCGAGGCGTCTTTTATGGCCTTCCTTCGGATGTAGAGGTCGAGTGTGTGGAGATCGACTGTCCCACCATTCCTGGTCTGACATTTATTCGAGTACGTGCCTTAGTGATGTATGATGTGGGCCTGGCTGAGGGCCCTGTCATTTAAGAGTTCATATCCATTCATGTTCGTCAGAATGGAGTGATGCATGGGATGTTGCCGCCACCACTGCCTGATGCACCGGGATGGGTGTGAGGGCCCGTGTGTGAGAAGTAGGAGCTGAAAATTTTTGGGATGATAGCCGACACTAGTTGATGGGGGATCTTGCACGATAAACATAGTGGATTGAGTGTTTCTTTTTGGGGTTATGGTCGAGTGTAGCTACAAGTCTTGGCCTTTCTTTTGATGTACCAACCCAAGAAAAACTCATCATGAAAATATGTAAATAAAAGTGTCTTAGCTGTATCTTTTCTTATGATGTTAGTGGTGTGCCATTGTATCATGATTGTTGGAGGAAAGATGGCGATATTAAATTATGCTTTCGCTAATGAGTCGCACTGGGACCGTTTTCAAAAAAAAAAAAAATGTCTATGAACTGTGACGCTTCTTCTAAGAGAGGTAATTAGTGCCCATTAGGTGTAGCAATAGGTGCATGTGGCGACCTAAGGTGTTTCGGGGTGCCACACTATGATCATTTTTTCTCTGAGCTGATCACTAACGAGTTAACCAATCTATTGAGTTAAGCCGTTAAGGGATATAATCGTGGTAAAATGCCTAAAAGCTACTTGATAGGTTGGATTGGACTAAAATTGCGTTCGGTTGATTTTAACCACGAAATTGAATTCGGTTTCAGAAATCAGATGTTCGAGCATGTCACAATTTATTTATAGGATGTCGTCTTGTCTTTCGGAGTAATTTCGTTGAGTTCGAGATTTTTCGGAAAACCGATTCGGATGTTGCGGAAAAATAACAGAAATTCAAACAGGCCGATTGGAAGTGAAATTTGGACTTCTAAGCCGAGCTTTTGAGTGTCAGGGACTTGCAGAAAATGGAATGAGATTTTACTTCATCGAAATTGGATTTCGATTTGGGGAAATTTGAGTAGAAATTGAAGCTCAAGTTGAAGAAATTCGGACTAGGCATGGGGGGTGCAACAATTGGCATCAAATGGGATTAATTGTGGGAAATTTATTCAAGAAAGTATTTCGGGGACAACTTGGATAAGATTGAAGACTTTGTTGACAAGTTAACGATGATTCTTGACTCTTCCCCATCCACCAGCTTCTCTTTCATTTCCCTCGGTGCTGCCCTCTCCACGTCGGTCCCTCTCTCCTTCCGTTCCTTCAAAGACCGCTCGCAACTTCTATCTCTTATTTCCTTTCATTTTCCATTCCTTCGCATGTCAGCGAAGCCTCACGCCACTTCCCACCATCTTCTGTTTCCCCTCTCCCCCGAAGCCACGCCATCAATTCCACCAAGTTTTGTCTAATTCGGTCAACCTCAGCAATTAACAAAGCCATCCTTGACCGCAAATATTCACTTGGTTGCACATCCAGGGAAGCCCACCGAATGTTCCTTCTTCTCCAACATTTCAGTTCTTGTTTTGCTCGGTCAAAACTCCACCGAAATTGCCTGCTTTCGTTCCCTTCAAAGACTTAAACCGCCCAACTTCTTCACGGCTTCTGCTTCAGCAAAGGACGAGCTGCTTCATCTTTTCTTCTGGACGAACAGCATGTTCAGTTCCCCTCCACATTCGCGACTCACCACCGCCTCCAGCTCACGTCTCCACCAGCGACTTCGCAGCAAAATTCCTCTCACGTTGACTGCTAGACGTCCAGCGAAGACCCGAGGCCCCAGCTCTCCACGTTTCGGTGTCTTTCCAGCAGCGTGCGAAGCCAGCAGCTGCTTCATCCGTTTCTTCTCCTACGCGTGTCTTCAGCCCAATCGCGCGTCTTCAGCCCAGGATCAGCCAGCGAGCCCATTGTTCCATCGCAGCCCATCTTGTGGAGTTGAAGTCAGCCTAACAAATTCCAGCATCTTGGGCTGTGTCTTTAGCTCAGCAGAATTTTAAAGTGCAGCACGCCCAAGAGAACAGCCCATTATGTGAGTCTCCAGCCCAGTTCAGCAAGGCCCATCTTCAGCAGTTTACAGCCCAATTGAAGCTCACAAGCCAGCAGTAGTTCGGCCCAGCAAGTCAGCCCAAGTTCGGCCCAAGCCCAGCAATTTGTTGTGGACTTGCAAGGCCTTTGGGCCTGGCTCGAGTGATCGTTGACGTCGCCGAAAATTCTAATTTCGGCCGCCGTCGCGGTATCCCGGTTCCCTCTTTTAATCAAGTAAGTAATCTCACTAATCATTTCTTAGTAGACTAATGATGCTTAAGGGTTGATTAGATTTAATTAAGTGTAGCATGGATTAGTGATTATTAGTTAATTGCATTGCATATTAGTTAAGTGGTTAGTGTACTAGCTAGAGAATTGCCTATACTATTTATTGAATGCATCTCGGGATTTTTCCCGACCCTTATTGGGCTTCAATTAGGTATTACGGGCCTAAATTGGATTTTAGTATTTATTTATTAATTTTCAAAATTAATTATTTAATTATTTATTTTTCGAAAATTAGGCAAGGATAGCCAACGACCGGAATTTCGTGCTGATTGTCGTGGAGCAGTCCATTTACTTATTTGAGCTTTAATTCATGTAAATTGATGTAATGATGCATTTTTAAGTTATGTTCTTAAATAATGCAATTTTGGCTATGTGATTGAGGATTGGTAGAGTATCGGTTGTCAATATCGAAAGTGAGTTAGTAAATCACCTGGAGAATGCATGTGACCCGGTGAATTGGAGTGTCACCTAGGAAGGACACGTGGCTCGATGATTAGATATGTCACATTGACGAAAAGGTAGCCTTAGAGAATGCACATGGTTCGGAGACTCGATATGTCTTCCGGAGAATGCACGTGGCTCGTGACGAGTATGGCATCGTAAAAGAAAATTCTAAAAATGACTGGTGAATGTAAAAATCACATTCGAGAATTAGAATAGAAATCAGCAAGCAGGGCAAATAAAATCAAAGCAATTGAAAAAGAACCCATTCATAATCAGCTTCGAGAAAATTATGCAATATCAAGAACATCACGAGAACAATTTTCATGAAGGGAGTTTCTTAAGGTGAGCTACTTAAGAACTCATAAAAATTCAAGAACACATAACATCGCATCATAAATGCAACATGACAGCAAGACATCACAGTAACTCAATGATGATTTCTTTTAATAACAAAAGTAAAAAAAAAAATTCCGAAATTTTACCACGACATAGAGAAAAGAAAGACCAACAAACTTTGTTGAGGACCCGACCTCAGAATCCTTAACGAGAAAATCATACAAAAATAACAAGAGGTTAGACTCAACATGGGCAGAACAAGGGTTCCGAATTTTACGAGAGACAGATTTCGAGAAAAACTTAACACAAATAGAAAACAGATTAAACAACATGAAAATAATGCAAAATGGGTAGCATTGCAAAGATTAAGACATGCCCTAAGACTTTTTAAGAGGTAACAAGTTCAATTAGGGTCGAATTCATGGTCAAATAGCGTCAATCAAAAAGCGTGCAAACCAGCCACAAGCAAATCAAAAAATAATACATGATGATTGGCTTATGAAACCACCTAAACAATGCATAAAAAATGTGAAATTCACACATGATTTAGTGCTAAATGCGACGGTCAAATTTGATTAAGGCATTTAATCCTAACTCGAGATGCAAAAAGTTGCATGTATTTATTAACATTGAAAGGTGACTTGCCATTAAAGACAAAATGCATGGCAATTTCAATTATGATATGGCAATTTGATGCATGGTTTTTACATGGTAAATGACTTTCAAATGGGGCATACCATGTATCAATGTGAAGCTTATGATATGCTCTTGACATATCTAGAAGGACTAATGACCTAATTTGGCTCATAAGGAGCTCAAGCGAAGATGTTTTCATAGGTTTGTGATCAACTTTAATCACAATATGTGTAGCATAGAACATGAGTCATTTTTGATGATTTAGTGATGTGATAAAATCTTATGAAAAATCTTACATGTAAACTGCAATCTTATGGTTAATTTCCATGAAGACACCTAAGTCTAATTTGATTAACACAAGCCTACACAAAAATGGCAGAACAGGACAATGCAATAAAAATCACAAAGTGCAGCAACATTAACATGGATTTGCACACTCGATTGACCTAGTAAACGAAAAACATTTTGTGTGAATTATACCTAGTTAGAAATCCCATAATGCATAACAACTCTCATGAAGGATGGGAATCCAAATGAGCACATTTAAGACCTCATTTCAAGGCAAATATAGGTGGGACTCAAAACATGACAGACTAACCTAAGGACATTTTTCAAGGTTTTGCCTAAATAAATCAATGTTTTGATATGACCAAGAAATTTTTGTGCAACTTCCATGAAGAAACCATTTCCAAAATATAATCACAAAAATCTGTAAAAACATAAAAAATAGACAGCACATTCAAAGTCAAAACACCAAAACAATGTGCAACACCAGCAGAATCATCCAACTTCGGAAGCATAATTCAAGTACCAAACGAACTTTGTTTGGGGCCTATGACCTATCAAATCTCATCAAACCTAGATCATATGTCTAGAACAACTCGAGGCCAAAAAATGAAGTTTACTAACTCAGATCAGCCTTGACAGAAGGTCACATATAAGGATATGATTTTTGCATATTAAGGTAAATCAAGAACAATCAAGCTTAAACTCATCCTCAATCAACATATAACATTTAAATCTTTAGATCTAGATATAAAATACAATCCTAGGTTCGAATCCTAGCCTTGATCAAGTAGTTCGATCTCGCTTTATTGGATTCACGTTTAGGTTCATTACCTTTTGCAGTTTTGTCGAGAACTCCAACTACCGACGATCAAAGCTTCGAATGGCCTCACACGGCTTTGAGGATTGTTAGACGGACCTCATGGACTCATTGGGAGGTCTAGATTGTCACCGGTTGGATCGAAGCATGAGTTGGATAGAACTGGTCCGGTTTGGACCGGTTTGGAGTGCTAGAGGAAAATTGGGCGATCGAATGCCAGTGTACAAGCTAGTCTTTGGCCAAGAAAGACATCAACCTTGGGCGGGCCAATCCAGCAATAGCTAGGGAGAATAACGATCATCGCGGAGACGAAAAAGCGGCGGAGATGCTCACGGATGGAGGAGTGTCGCTAGAGTAGCTTTGACGAGCGGCAATAAGGAACACCGGTGGGGGGACGCGGCACGCATGAGAGAGAGGATAGAGAGCTTGGACGGGAAAATCTAGACACGAAGAGAGAGAGAGAGAGAGAGAGAGATTTTAGAGCAATTTTTGTATGCTCAAATCTGAAATTCGTCAAAGGAACCCCCTAAGGTTTTGGAGAGAAAAACCTTATAAAGTCTAGAACCGAAATCAAATCTCGACCGTCGAATCAAACCGATAGTCAAAAATTGACCGTATGGCTTAATTATGCTTATTAGGGGTTAACCCTAATCAAAATGTGTCCCATGATCGATCAGATGGCATAGATACACAAAAAAAAAAGGGAGTTTATATGCAAATTGTGCTCAGGGCCTAATTAGGGGCAATTTTGTAATTTCATGAAATCCATGGGTCTTTTCACAAAATC
Organism: Eucalyptus polyanthemos subsp. polyanthemos; assembly: GCA_017140185.1. Classification (NCBI taxonomy): domain Eukaryota; kingdom Viridiplantae; phylum Streptophyta; class Magnoliopsida; order Myrtales; family Myrtaceae; genus Eucalyptus; species Eucalyptus polyanthemos. Next base: position 31,448,874 of record CM029461.1, read on the forward strand.
TGGAAAATACACGATGAGGAGCCGATAGGCAATTGCCAGCCTCCAAGAGCCAATTGGTAGAGGGCCGAACCAACCTCCTCCGTCGACGGTCGGTTGCACTAGTTGGACCGGTTCAACTCAATTCGATCAGTTCTTGGATGATTTTGGTTGGCTGGTCTATGGGGGGCTAAATTTTATGCAATTTCATCCCTCAATGACCAAATTGAAAGGAAAACTTACTCATTTTGAGGAAAAACGATCAAATTGTAAAGAGATTAGGCCAATTAAACCATATAAATGCAATACGTTGATTTTCTATTAAACTAATTGCTTGATTTTAATAAAAAATAATGGAACTTCACCAGGGGTATACGCAATTGGACTTTATAAGCCAAATTGGACAATTTTACATAATTCCTCGATCGAAACACAAATAATCAAAATTGAATTCAATTAATATTGCAATTTACATATTCGGTCAATTGCCCATGCTTAGGATAATGTATCGCATCCAAATTGACTTCGAATTGATCCACTACTCTTATTCTAAAAATGAATCGAGGTTTAATGATGAAATTGAATCTTGATTAGCAAAATTAACTCTTAGTCTCAAATTGGTCAACTTTAATTTCTTTAATTGAAGCTTATTAGCTTGGTTTTCCTATATTCAAGAAGGTTGAATTCCTCAAATTGAAAAGCCATCGAGTGAATTTCTTAAAATGGACCCCGGATTAAGACTTATTTCAAGAAAATGAGTGGAATGAAAACATCCATTCACAACTCATGAAGAATTGATTCAAACCCTCTAATTAGGGCTAAAAGTGGCAATTTGTCTTTCGACACGATTATTCTTGAAATTGAGTAAATGAGTGACTGAGAAATAATCCCTAGATTAAATGTCGTAAAGGAAACTAAGTCTAATCTTGACTAGAATGAAAATGATTTTATTTTTGGTCAATTTCGAACCTAAAACTGAAAAATTCAGAAAATAAAGTTCTTAATTGATTTTTATAAAATTTTCAACACTAAAGTCAAATTGAAAATAAAATGAAGTGTTCTGTGGATTTTTTATTTTTTTAAAATTTTTTATAAAAAAATTTAACCAAAAGTTAACCATTTAGTTGACTTTTCTTAAAAAGTTGATTTTTGTGTCAAAAATCTTTGAAATTTTTTAAAATTAACTTGGCTAAACTTGAATTAAGACCATTTAGCATCTTTTTATGCAAAAAGCTAACTTTTGGTATAGGTTGACTTTTGGTCAAAGTGGTTAACCACTACATTGACCAAAAGTCAATCCAAAAGTCAACTGTTTGAGTTTTTTGGTTTTAATAGAACCAAATTGGAAATCATTTAAAAATTACAAAAATAAGAAATGAAAAACGACACTTTTTTTGTTGAGAAATGGGTTCCATTGCAATTAGAAACCCTAATATTAATTTTCTACCTTTAATAAGAATCGGCAAAAAATTATGTGTCAAAAGTAAGCTTTTCAATCTAGTCAATTTTGGCCAATCGGTGCTTAAATGGATGTTAGTCCTCCTATGTGATGTCACCAATACTGATGTAGATACTTTTAAATAATAATTTATCATTTTTTGATTTTTTAATTGTTTTCCTTTTTCTTTCTCTTTCTTCTTTTTTCTTCCCTTCCTTCTTTCTCAAACCAATAGCTAGTCTAGCAACCAAGTAGAGGCTCAGGCCAGCAAGGTCAACCTAGGGGTGAGCAAGGCTTTCCTCGAGGCCAGCAAGGTCCCTTGTCGACCCTGCCTCTGTCAGTTGCCAATGCAACAAATATATCTTGGATGGAACCGAAATAAAGGGTATATAAATCACACATGTATAAGTTTAGATTTTTAGTGATATAAAAAAATTATAGTATCTATGTCACAATGGGCATTTTTGGGGTTTATGGTAACACAAAAGAAGTTTGAGGTACTTGTATTATAGTAAGCATAATTTGAGATTTTTTGTGGTATTTGTCCTTTAGTAATACCTCAATGGGTATTCATACAAATTTTGTATTAGATAGTCACCATATTATATTAGATATAATTAGCTATTATGATATAATAGATATTTCTACATTGTTAAGCTCTTAGCGAGCATCATATCTAGTACTAATTAATAATATGGTATATCATTATCCATTAGATATGAAGTAACATTTTTCAAATCTCAATGAACATTTTATTTAGAACAAATTTACTACATAATTACATCATTTATTTGTTAAATTTGCTCTATCATTTTATCTTTATCAATTTATTAGTATCATTTACTCCTAAAGTACAACTGTTTCGCTAGAATTGTTCCCACGACTAAATATTATTCACCAAAAGAAGTTCTTCAGCCTTTATTTAAGGAGACCAGTGTTTTACGTTAACGCCAAATAGAGAATACATCATGCAACAAGGAATCGACTTCTCCAATTCAAATAGCATCATACGATCCCAAATCAAGCTAGAATTTAACTAACGATAAGTCCTAGAAATTATAGACTCAATAACGTGATAGAATGTTGGCAAACTACATTAAAATTTAATCAACAACACAACATGACAACATAAAAATGTAACGTTGGAATATAATTAATCGTGCCACACAAAGATAAAAATAAATGCCGGAATTCAATCAATGATACCAACCTGAGAACTACAACTAAGGAAATTTAAAGTACAATGTAGGAAAAATAAAGATAATTGAAAATAAAATATTTTGTTTGATTTGTGCGGAGACCTTTTTAGTGGATGACTAGCGATATTTATAATGGTTTATGGTAATTGCCTTTCTATAATTCCTAACATTTACAATTTTTTGAGCAACTTCTGTCAATTATCTCTATGTTTCTAAATCTTACGTGCACAAACCGCTCCATGACGTGGTTTCTTGGAATCAATGTATTTTAGTTCAGCTTGCTTTTCTAGAATTATCCCATTAGATCGAATCAAACTCATGACAATTGGCAACATCCTAAGATAGCAAATACTAAATACAAATCTTGAGAATAAGTAAGAGTCATGAGGGGACTAAAAATTGAGGAACTCTTTTTCCTCAAGAGTCTCACATGACATAAAAGTTGAAATCAAACTTTTACCACTTTTATTGGTCGTTTCATGCATACGTAGTATGAAATACGTATTACGGTATTAATTCCTTTCCCATGGAGCGTATGTCTACACCTTCAATACCGTACAGATGATAGTTCAGACATACCCAATGTTTAACTTGAGTTCACGTAACTACTCATTCACAAAATTCATCAGAACTCACATCTAGCATCTTAGACGGATAAAGTAAAATATGTTGGGTATTTTACTTTCGGACATAGTAAGTATTATGTCATCATCTTAATACTCAGTTAATGCGACATACGTATTTTAAGCTTGAGCTCTCGATTATCACCTAGATAATAAGCTTAAAAACAATCACATCTCTATTTATCACACAGTAAATAGAGGCGATTACCCGTGTGAGTGGGCTAATCTTATATATGTCCGACATACTTTCTCAACTTAAAGTAATGCACTAAGCATTAAGATGCATAAATATCAAACAAAGATTCATAGGCATTAATGATGAAAACACAAATTCATCAAATGTGAACACTTAGGGAAAATACAATATTCTGTACATCAGTCTCTACGTAATCCTAGAGATTTCATATGGCCACAAAACACATCTCTAGGCATTGGCTTTGTCATAGGATCTGCTACCATTCTATGCGTAGTATGTACTCTAAGTTCACGTCTTTTCGTGCAACCATATCCTTTACAAAATTATACTTGGTATCTATGTGTTCGGTCTTGCCATGATATTTTGGATCTTTAGTATACGCTTTTGCTGCTTGGCTATCACAGTTAACCAACAATGAATCTACAGCACTTCCAATAACCCCTAAATGATCCAAAAATCTCTTAAGCCAAACACCTTCTTATACTGCTGCTGATAATGCCACGAACTCAATTTACATCGTGGACAAGGCTATACACTTTTGTTTCTTACTGCTCCAACATATGGTGCCATTATTCGGTAAGAAAACAAACCCAGAGGTAGATTTTCTTTCATCTAAATCTCCTCCCCAATTAGCATCAAAATAGCCTTAGAGTCGTAGATCATTTCCTTAATAACTCAGCGTATAATCAGCAGTCCCATTTAGATACCTCAGTATTCTCTTAACGGCTTTCCAATGTGCTTGACCTGAATTGGATTTGTATCTTCTCACCATTCCAACTGCAAAAACATATGTCAAGTCTTGTACACATCATAGCGTACATCAAACTTCCAACAGCACTAGCATAATGAACATGTTTCATTTGTTTCTTCTCTTGTGGAGTCCTTGGACATAGTCTATGGCTCAATCCTTCACCTTTTGCAATAGGAGTGTCTATGGGTTTACAATCTTGAATAGTCTTCCGACCAATAACTACTCCCTTCCAAAAATTTGTGTTTCATATCTCAACTAGTTCATCGGACGATTTGGACATCAAGCGGCAAGCATTCCATGAACCGGCCGCCGATAGAGCTCGCTTGTTTTTTTTTTTATGATGATGACGACACTTAACGTTCTGACATGCAACGCGATTCGCGAAAAAGCAATGACCAACGCCTGACCTATACAAAGGCTGGCAGGTCGTACCGTCCAAATAATTCTGGCACAGAAGACGATACCAGTTGAGCGGTATACAGCAACGAGAAAAAGGTGGACCAGCGGGACGTCACGCCATGGATGCAAAAGCATGCGGACCACGTGCTAAGAATTCAGTGCACTCTTTAAATGGATCAGCAAGATGCCAGCAAGTGGTCCATTGCAACGAAACCGAACTTTAATCATCGACAAGGTATCCAGAATATATTTGCGCGTGATAACATCGATGAGCTTTGTTGGTTTTTCTCATATGAGAACATGAAAATTCCAACGAGTGTTTAACATCTACTGTGAAATGTAACTCAATAAGTCGCATGTATACTTGAAGAGGAAGAAAATCTCCCGGTATAGATTTTCCACTTAGTGTAATGCATGTCAAAATAAACAGCCACCACCACGTGAATGTACACACTTTAGGTTTATTTGAATTGATTATCATTTCTTTGGATACCCTCCTTCATACATTCTCAATTCTTTACATAATTTTATTTAATTAAATTCAATGTAGCTGTGGACACATATTTTGGCATATTGTGGTAAGGAGTTGATAATTTTGACTCAGTGGTCCCGTAAAATTATAAGAATGTCCTAATAATTGGGATATTCGATGCAAAGTATTTGGAATATGCCATAAACCTAACGTTGGTGGGCAATATGCCATATGAACAAAACTTGCACTCCTAATAGTTGTATTATGGTGGCAGATGACATACAAAATTCCATATGTATAGACTTTTGCGTTTGTTGTATTATATTATTATATTTAAACATGACTTCATCAATTAGTTTGAGATTTTAGAACCCCCAGCAATTATCCTATAAATCTCACTCTGAGTCTGAATTCAAATCTTTCCAAACCCCTATTTGCTTCCCTAACTACATATTTTTACTCTTTAGGCTCATATCAAAATCTAGCTTATGCATAAGGGGAATGTTACAATATTTTGAATATTAAATCACGCATTTATCTAACGGTTTAAATTTTTAGAATAGTTGGCAACGGTCCTACAAAATCCCACATGTTGATTGTTTAAGTTAATAAATTTTCCTAACCAATTACCAACAAAAAATAACCATAATCTAAACATACTTTCTTCAAGAATTTCGTCCAATGAGATCATATATACATAGGTGGTATAAAAAATATAATTATAGAAAGCCAAATTCTCTTTTGACTATAACAAACTTATGATATTCAAGATAAACAGTTGAATGGGATAGATTAGGATAAGGTAGATAAAAATAAATCTCTAAAATTTCTTAGAAATTTTTGTATTATATTCTTTTGGTTAAAACACCATAAATGACTATATATCGGCATACCCTCATCAATAGAATGATTTGTTACTTAGATTAATAAACATACTAAATAAATAAAAAAATGCTTAGCTGACCGTTCTCCATCAAGTGATGGAGTGATGGTCAGCATATTGGTTGACTTTTTCAACTGGTTTCCTCTCGCCCAATTTTTTTTTTTTTTATTGCAAGCATAAATTGAGAAATAAGAGAGCTCACACAATCAATTTTCATGATTATGATAAAAAAAAATTAGATACTAATATAAAAATATTACAAGTGAAAAATATTATCACCTACTAAAAAGAAATCATTAATGTCATTATATAGATCAATTAAATTTAAAAGATGGAAAAAACACTTGAGACTAGGGTCTGTTCGTTTCACGGAAAATGGGCCATTTCCGGAAAATATTTTCCCAATAAGCCATTTTCCAGGAAAATGACAATATTTTCTTATATTTGGCTAAAACCTGAAAATATTTCGAAAAATGCTTTCCGGTGTTCGGTAAGGAAAATATTTTCTAAGACTTCACCACTTAGGCATGCATCACTTACCGACCTATAAATCCATTAATATGAACTTACCTTTAAATCCAAGCAAACTTACTTCATATATTTGTTCCCTCATTATCGCAAAATGATCATCTACTCTAAAAAATGTTCGTATGGATTTTAAAAAGAAGCAAAAGAGAAAATAAGCAAAGCATGTACATCCCTCATGAGAATCTTCCAGTTGAGTGGCATGTTCTTCCCTTGCATCTTTTGTGTTCTAATAAACAAAAGAAAAAATAAGCAAAGCATGTAGAGCCCTTTGCTTGAACAATGTACAACTGCAAGGTTTAATAAATAAAGAAAATGATAAGCGAGAGTGCATAGTGCGAGCTTGAGGTTTGCCCAGCAATGGCCGACAACTAGCCAAGAAAGAAGATGAGAAACAAAGAAAAGAAATAGAAATAGAAAAGAAATAGAGAAGAAAATGAAATTAAAAATAATTAGAATTAAAAAAGAAAAGGAAAATTTTTAAAAAATCGAATAAAGGAAGAAAAGAAGAAGAAAAAATGGGAGGAGGAAGTGAGGATTTGTAGACATGTAAGATAAGAGAGATCGAGTGAGCAAAATGTTTTCCACTTTTCAAAAATAAAAACATTTTCCCTAATTTATAAAAAAATTTCATTTCATGGAAAACATTTTCCCCAGAGAATTCACTTTCCATGAAACGAATGCTGGAAAATCCGAAAAATGTTTTCCTGAAAAATAGGCCATTTCCAAAAAATATTTTCCCATAAGTCATTTTCCAAGAAAATGACAATATTTTATGGTGTTCGGTTAAAACCTGAAAATGTTTCGGAAAATATTTTCTGGTGTTTGATAAAGAAAATATTTTCTGGTGTTTGATAAAGAAAATATTTTCTAAGACTTCACCACTTAGGCATGCATCACTTACCGACCTATAAATCTATCAAATATGAACTTGCCTTTAAATCCTGGCAAACCTACTTTATATCTTTGTTCTCTCATTGTCATCAAACGCTCATCTACTCTAAAAAAATGTTCGTATGGATTTTAAAAAGAAGCAAAAGAGAAAAGAAGCAAAGCATGTACTGCACTAATGAGAATCTTCCAGTTGAGTGGCATGTTCTCCTCCCGTGTCTTTTGTGTTCTAATAAACAAAAGAAAAAAGAAGCAAAACATGTAGAGCCATTTGTTGAGCAATTACAACTACAAGGTAAAGTAAATAAAGAAAATGATAAGTAAGAATGCAGAGCGTGAGCTTGAGATTGACGAGCTTGAGGTTCATCTAGTAACAACCGACGATTAGCCAAGAAAGAAGAAGATGGGAAACAAAGAAAAGAAAAAAAAAGGAAAAGGAAAAAAAGGAAAAGGAAAAAAAGAACAAGAAATAAAGAAAAGAAATTAAAAAGGAAATTAAAAATAATTCGAATTATAAAAAAAATAAAATTAAAAAAATAATTCGAATAAAGAAAGAAAAGAATAAGAACAAATGGGAGGAGAAAGTGAGGATTTGTAGAGAGGTAAGATAAGAGAGATCAAGTGAGGAAAATATTTTCTACTTTAAAGTGGAAAATATTTTCCACTTTAAAGTGAAAAACATTTTCCCCTAATTTAGAAGACCTTTTTTCATTTCATGGAAAATATTTTCCCCAAAGAATTCATTTTCCATGAAACGAACACCGGAAAATTCAGAAAACGTTTTCCTAGAAATTATTTTCCGCAAAAACAAACGGAGCTTAAGATTGATTTTGTAATATTTTAGGTTGGCAAAAATACAATAGAAGTGCCAAAACTTGGCACAATAGACACTTAAATACTAAAAGTTAAGAATGGTATACATAAGTGTCATTTTTTTGAAAATTAAGAGATCTGATCTAAGTGCCAAGTTCGGTGAAGGATCCCGAAAATCCTACGTGTTTTTTTTTTTTTTTAAATAATAGAACTTGCTTACATGGCTTGCCAAAGAACTAAGTCAGCAAATAAGAGGCAAAACGACAGCAGCCCTTTGCTCTGTTAGGCGAGGGCCAGCGATCCTCACCGGAGCTGGGGGAGACAGCGATGCTTGTTGTAGATCTGGGCAAGGGCTTGTAGGCCCTTGCAGCACTGTCGCTAACCCTTCTCGACGATGGTGGGGAGGCGATGGCGAGGGCTTGCACAGCTCTCGCCTAACGCCTTCTGCAACTTCTTCTTCTTCCTTTTCTTTTTTTAAATAATTTAGTCATAAATTTAATTTAATTAATATTTATATCAAAATTCAAATCCGAGGTAAAATGACGTCATTTATGGCTTTTTTAGTCACGTTAGCATGCAAAGCCACGTTGTTTTTTACTTATGTAGCCATGTTAGTGTGCAAAACGACGTCATTTTGCATTTATCTCATTAGAAAAACGCCACATCGGCCTTTTGGCCAAATTTTCTATTTGTTAGCACTTAATTAATCAATTTTGCTCCGATTTTGACACTTTAATGTACATTTTCTAACTTTGATATTTAAGTTTGCCTCCGTGCCAAGTTTTAGCACTTCATGTGTCCACATTTCATTTTAGCCCTAACACATCTTCATCCACGAAATTTGGGTCAATGGGGTAAATTTTATTCTCTACTAATTCATTATTCTTAATTTGTTCTTTCTTTACTTCATTCATTTTATGCGTAATCAATATCACAAATTTTAATTTTAGGTCACCGTAGTCACCGTAGAGTCCTTATAAAGGAATTTGATTTTGGCAAATGGACTGAAAAGCCAACAATGATTTTATTATTAATTGCAAAGCCAACATCTCAAGTATTTTTTTCATCCTTTAAATTTAGTATATCTATATAAGGACATTAACGACTTCTTTTTAATAGGTGATAATATTTTTACTTGTAATTAATTATATTTTAGTATCTAATTTACTTTTTTCATCATATTCATGAAATTGATTGTGTGGGCCCTCTTAGGATTTTATCTCTCAATTTAAGCTTGCTATAAAAAAAATAAAAAGAAAAAAGAAATATTGCCTGAGATGAAACCAATTGAAAAAGTCAATTGATTTTATCAAAAAATGAGCGGTCATTAGATGACCATCACTCCATCACTGGATGGAGGACAATCAGCTAAGCCACACTCCTAAATAAATAGCTTTGAAAAGGAAAACTAGATCTACAATGAAGAAAAGTAGGAAAAATTATTGTAAAAAGAAGTCCTAAATCCACTATACTTGCACAAATTTAATCATAACATTTCAATTATGCTAATTTAATCTTGAATCTTTTTATATTTTATCAATCCAATTTTGGTTAGAAATCGCTAATGTAAGTATTGATCTTCCTATACGGTGTGGCCACCACTAACATGGATATTTTTTATATTAATTTTTTGATTTTTTAATATGTTTGTTTCCCTTTACTTTTCTCTTCCTTTTTTTTTAATGGAGGATCAGCATGACTAGCTAACCCTTATTGGCCATAGGTGAGGGCGCCTTGGCTTGGCCCAAATTTGGCAAGGGCATGGCGATCCACGCTTTGGCTGACTAGGGTGTTGCAACCCTTGCCAAGCTCTCATTAGCCACAAGAAGGGCGTCACAGCCCTTGCCAAATCTGGGTGAGGGCTGACGCTCTCACCATGGCCAACTAAGGCATTGGGTGAGGACCACCATGCCTTTGTCAGCCACAATAAGGGTCCTCAAGCCCTCGCCTAGTGGCCAGTGGGGGCATGGTGGCCCTCTCCAAAGTTGGTGAGGGCCATGACATCATCACTCACTGTTCAGCAAGGATCGACAACCCTTGTTAGCCTTCAATGAAAATAAAGTAAAGAAAAGAAACAAAAAAGAAAAAAAATTGAAAGATTATTAAAAAAAAAATGTTCATGTTAGTGTCGTATCATGTTGAATACCTAATATCCACATCAACAATTTTCAATCAAAATTAGCCAAATGGATTTAGTTGGCAAAATGTAGAAAATATTTTGAATTAAATTGGTATAATTAACAGATTCAAAACAAAATACAAGGGTAATATTATTATAATTTTTTTAGTAATTGTGCCAAGTAATCACAATGGTGGAAATAGTTGACTATAGTGACCACAAAATTGGTGATTATTATGGCATTTGTTGCATTAAATCTCATAAAATCGTTCGTAGTAAATTTCTTATCGACATATTAATTTAGGATTTTTCGTAATAAATAAATAACGAAATGAGAGGATGATTGAGCTACATAGGATAGTACTATCCTTTAGTACCTAGTTGCTAGAAGCTGGGCAATAATAACATGTGCCAAACCATGTCAAGAGAATCTCGAGATAAATGTGTCTACTAGAAAATACACCAACGTTTTTGAAATACTGCATCCAAATATAAATGGGCAGGACATGCCATGCTATGTCTTGCCATCTGGATATGAGGATTGCCGTAAGGCTGGCAAGACAGTTGGAGCCTTTCAACTCCGACTTTAACGGATGGATGCTATGTGGGCTTTTTAAGGCCCAACCTTACCAAGCCGGTTGATTTAGTAGTTTCCTGCATTTGGTCGTTCGAATTTCTAATTATGATAGAACTAGATAGGATAGGATATGAAATCCAAGGGATTTTGATATATCATATCCACTGTTTGGTGATTGCAATAATAAAGTCGAATATACTCACATTATATCATTTATATTGTTTAGTATAAACGACACATTAGTAAAAATGAACTAAAAATTTTACAAACAGAGATAGTAAAAATCTCTTGCGAAACTCTTGCTTACTTTATTTTATTTGATTTTTTTTCATTTGATTTTCCTTTCTTTTATTAATTAATATCTTTTTTTTTCTTCCTTCTTGTCATTCTCTAACAAAATTTTATTAATAATTAGATTGTACTAATAAAACCTAAAAACTAAAATACCTAAAATATATAATAAATGTAAATATATATTTATATATTGAAATTATTTTATAAAATATAATTAAATTAGAATATATAAATAAAAATAAGATTAAATTAAAATAATTATTTTTTATTTTTTATTTTAAATTTCTTACATTAAATTTCAAATATTATTTATATTGAGATATAATTTTAATTTTGTTAATATAAAAAGTTGTTCATTCGAGAAAAATAACTTTTCAATTATGGATGCTAGAAATCCTATTCACCTTTATCTCATCTCTCCCATGGGATAAATTTATCCGGTCTATATCCTCCTTATATCCATCTTTATCCTGTCTTGAGTAGGCACCAAACATAGGATTGAATAAATTTTATCATATCCTGAATTTTATCCTGACTACCAAACGCAGCCCGAAGGATTATACTTTTCCCTTGTAAGGCGCCTCCAATTCCTGCCCAAACGTTTCTTTTGGCACGAGTCAAGGTATAGGGTGAGATTGCGAGATCTCTCACCCTTATGTGGAATCTTTCGCCTATCTCTTTCCTTTGAACCTTTTAAGTACCTACTTAGATCCAAAATCAAAGAGTGCTCAACGGAGGCATTGCGGCCCTCCCAAGAGTCAAAGAGGGCCATCACACCCTTGCCCAATGTCAGCAAGGATTGCAAGCCCTTGTTAGCCTTCAATAAAAATAAAGAAAAGAAAAAATATTTAAAAATATTTTTAAAAATTGAAATTTTATTAAAAGAATGTTTACGTTAGCGTCGACTTTGAATGACCAATGTCCATGTCAATGATTTCCGATCAAAATTGGCAAGATGGATTTAGCTAGCAAAGTGTGGAAAAAGTTTTGAATTAAATTGGTACAATTGAAAGGTTCAAGACAAGCACAAGGGTAATATTATTTTTTAAAAAAAAAAATTGGTAATTATCCCAAGTAATCACAATGGTGGAGATGATTTGACTATAGTGACCTTGAAATTGGTGATTCTTATGGCATTGGTTGCATTAAATCTCAAAATATTAGTTTGTAGTAAATTTCTTATCGGCATATTAATTTAGGATTTTTTGTGATAAATAAATAATAAAAGGAGAGGATGACTCAACTACATAGAATACTACTGTCCTTTAGTATCTGGTACTTAGTAGCTGGGCAATAATAACACGCGCCAAACAATGTCAAGAGAAATCCGGGACAAAATGTGAAATTGTGAAGTGAAACAAATTAGACAGTTTTTTTTTTTTTTTTGGTCGTTAACAGGAAACTTCATTCACGAAATAGAAAAGTTACAACAGTTCAACATATCAGTGCATAACAAATTAAACAAAGCAGGAGGGGGGGAGGTGACCCAATTCGTTGGGAGAAGATTTTGGGCTTGGGCTTTTGCAACCCAATCAGCAACTGTGTTGGTTTCTCGTCTGCAATGTTGGATGCGCAGGGTTGGGAAGAGGCGGAGCAGAGCCCTAGCTTCAGCGAAAAGAGCGCCGAGCTCCCATGGTGTGCAATCTTGGTTGTGAATTGCTTCAACCACAGCAAGAGAGTCTGATTCTAGAAGGAGGTTGTGTTGATTTCTTCTTGTGGTGATGAGGTATCGAAGGCCAAAGATGAGAGCTTGGGTTTCAGCGTGCAGGGGGGCGAAACAGGGTGTTCGGTGAATCGCCATCAAACAAACTTCCGGAGGAGTCGCGACAAATACAAGAGACAATAGCACCATCCATGACCGTGGGGAAGGATGCATCAATATTGATTTTAAGCACACCAGGAGGCGGAGGACACCAAGACAGATCCAAAGGGGGACGCCGAGGAACAGTCTTTCTAGCCGATCGAAACCCAGAATGAGAAGAAGCTGCATCAAATCCACTGGTGAGTGATCTATTTCTCTGGACTGGGAGGTCTTGCTGGTGTGGCTTCTGATGATTTTGTTGCTGCAAGGCCTGATGACAGCAATAATATGAGCGGGCATGGGCCAGAGCAGAAGCTACGATGTGATCGGGGTGCGGGGGTCTTCGGCGAAAGAGAAAGTCGTTCCTGGCTTTCCAGATGTGCCACATAACATATGTAATTTTCGCATAAAACTGTAAGTTTCTCTCATGATCAAAGATATGTAATAGCCAGGCGTCAAATCTGTGATGTTGAGCATGCCGAATAGTACACGGTAGATGGGCATGAGTCCAAACTTTCTTTGTCCATGGGCAATGTAGAAACAAATGTTCAGTGGTTTCGGGGGTGGGGCTACTATCACTATAGAGTTTACAAATAGGATCTTCAATAATATGACGATAGTAGAGATTTGCAGCAGTGGCTATAGCATTGTGGCATAGTGACCATAAAAAGATACGCAGTTTTGGAGGAGCTAGTACCTGCCATATAGTAGCCCAAAGGTGCTTAGGGGGTTGAAAGGATGAGGAGGGCTGATTTTGAAGAACTGTTGTTACTGCTGTTTTGATCCGGTGATATCCTTTTTTGACAGTGTACACACCATTTAAACGTCCTTTCCACATCAGTTTGTCTTCAGTATAGTGCAGACTGATCGGTATTTTTAGAATTTCAGCAACTTGATGCACATCAAAACTTCTAGAAAGCAAAGGGATATTCCATGTCTGAAGGTCTGGACAAATGAAATCCGCGACCTTAGTTGGCTCATTCCTAGGTGCTGGTCCCCCAATAATGCCTGTAGACAGCCATTTATCCTCCCTGATGTTAATGTTCTGCCCATTGCCTACTGACCACTGTAGATTAGATGCTATAGAATCTCTGCCTAGCAAAAGGCTTTGCCATCCCCAAGAGGGCCGAGCACCTCTGTCTGCATGTGCAAAGTCAGTGGAGGGGAAATATAACCCTTTAAGAATGCGACTCCATAGAGAGGTAAGTTGTTGAAATAGCCGCCAAGCTTGTTTAGCCAACAATGCTTTATTAAAAGAGATAAGATCCCTAAAACCAAGACCACCCGAGTCTTTTCGAACTTTGAGAGAGTCCCAATTCCGCCAATGAATACCTGACTTATTGCCCTGAGATTGCCACCAAAAAGCTAGCCACCTTTTGTTCAATAGACTTACACAATGATATAGGTATTTTAAAAATCGACATAGCATACTGTGGAATAGCTTGTACTACAGCTTTAATCAAGATTTCTTTCCCACCCTTCGAAAATAACTTTTCCTTCTAGCCATGAAGTTTAGAGTGAACTTTTGACAAGATCCAGGAAAACATTTCTTTTTTAGATTCCCCCAGTCTGATGGGATGCCGAGGTATTTGCCAGTCTTTTTCATCAGGGGAACTCTAAGTTCTCTAGCAAGAGACTCTTGTAGAGCAGTAGGACAAGTAGGACTAAAGAAAACACCAGATTTATTACGGTTAATCTCTTGTCCCGATGCCCAGCAGTATTGAGATAATATATTGGATAGATTCTGACATTCTAGCAGTTTCCCTTCTATAAAAAAGATGGCGTCATCAGCAAAAAATAAGTGTGAGAGGGTAGGGCACCTAGGATTGAGTCTAATGCCTGAAATGTTACCCATCTCCATAGCTTGGTGTATTAGAGTTGAGAGTGCGTTCGCCACCAAGATGAACAAATATGGCGATAATGGGTCGCCCTGTCGGAGCCCCCTCTTCATTGGAAACGGAGGGAGGGGTTCACCATTTAGCTTGACACTCATAGAAGCAGTGGTGACACACTGCATAACCAGATGAACCCAGGTTGCATGAAACCCAATCTTCAAGAGATAATCTCGCAGAAAGTCCCACTTGACCCGATCATAGGCTTTTTTCATGTCAATTTTGAGTACACCCTGAAATGTACGCTTGCGTTTCCGTATGCGAAGTTGGTGCAAGACTTCCTGGACTAAGAGAATGCTATCCTGGATTTGGCGACCACTAATAAATGCACTCTGTTTTGTTGAGATGAGGGTCAAGAGTAACAGCTTCAAACGATTAGCTAAGATCTTCGAAATGATTTTGTAGGAAAAGTTGCATAGGCTAATTGGCTGATATTGGTCCAAAGTTTCAGGGTGAGAGATTTTTGGAACCAAAGTGAGATAAGTCTTATTAAGGGCTGGGTTGAGCACACCTGAACGGAAGAAGTTTTGAACGCAGCTAACAATGTCTGCCTGTAGAATATCCCAGTGCGCATGATAAAACTGACCATTTAACCCGTCCGGGCCAGGTGCTTTGGTGGCTCCTAATTGAAAGGTAGCGTGGCGAACTTCCTCAGGAGTTACTGCAGCAATAAGACAGGCATTAATAGAATCAGTGACCACTATTGGACATTGATCAAGTATTGGGCCATAGTCTCGGTGACCCACAGTTGAATATAAATTCTGAAAAAGTGTTGTGTCATATCCTGTAATGTCTGACGATCTCTGACCCATTGCTGATCTGCATTGAGTAACATGCTAATTCGGTTACGCTGTCTTCGATGAATAGTTGTAGCATGAAAAAACTTGGTATTTTTGTCACCCCACTTGAGCCATTGAACTCGGGAGCGCATGGCCCAGTATTGTTCTTCTTGCTGCCACAAGTGCTGAATTTGAGTTTTTAAGGCATTCATCTGGAATTGGTCTTGATGAGAGGTGTTTTTGTTTGTCAGGATCTGAAGTTGGTGCTGCAGTGCATTGAGTTGGCGGTAGCTGTTCTTAAATTTGGACCGACTCCAACTGGTAAGGGCTGCTGATACCTTTGTTATCTTCTTTGTTATATCCAAAATCTGAGAAGGAGCAGTGTGCCATGCAGTTGATATTACAGAACGACACCCCGGCTCTTGTAGCCAATAAGACTCAAAGATAAAGCCTCTCCTTTGCCTTGGTGGAGTGGCAGTTGTCGTTAACAGTAGTGGACTATGGTCGGATCCAATGGCTGGGAGGGCGAAGACTTCAGCTGTAGGAAAAGTAAGGTGCCAATCCATAGTACAAAAAGCTCGATCTAATCTTTCTTTAACTAAAGCATCCCCAGCTCTATTGTTGCACCAAGTGAAAGAACATCCTTTTACTTTCAAGGTCCATAAGTAGGCATTCGTTTAACATTTGATGAAAATCCTGCATCCGCTGAGTAGAGGGTGATTGTTTACCTTGTTTTTCCCATGGATACATAACCTCGTTGAAGTCACCAATGCATAACCATGGTAAAGTGTTAAACTGGCTTATGAGTGTCAAGGCTCGCCATAAAGATTGCCGTGGCTGAAAAACTACTGGTGCATGCAGACAAGTCAAGCGCATCATAGGTCCACTCTCCTCCTCCGCACAAAACATATCAATATAGTCTGGGGTTTGTTGATCCAGTGTGAGGTAAATATGGTCTTTCCAAAACACCGCAAGGCCCCCTGCTATGCCTAAGGGCTGTTCCAAAAGGCCATTTGTATAAGTAAGTTGTTTCTGAAGCTTTCTGAGTACATGTTCTCTGTTCTTAGTTTCCATAAGGAATAGAATATCCGACCGTATAAGGGCTTGAATTGTCGGTTTCCAACAATGATTTTATTATTAATTGCAAAGCCAACATCTCATATTGATTTCTGGCCTGCTTCATGCACAGGGCTTGGTGTCGATTTCCCTGACCACAACAATTCAAGCTTCATTTGTCTTTGGGTGGCATTAGGGCCAGCCACCATTTCAAGCTTGAAAAGATTGGAGTCTCCAAGAGGTATGATTCATTTTTTTCAACATAGTACGGCATCTCGAGCTTTAAATTCAGCCATTGGGCCATCCTCTAGAAACTGAACAATCTATTTACCTTTGTTATCTATATAAGGAGAATCATAAAAGGTATGCCGACATTAGCCATTGACCAAAATACATACTATCCATGTGCTCAAAATTAGCTTCATCATTTTGGCATAATGTCCAAGTCGACCGTATAGGTGATAAAATAACCAAAGTTGTTCCCGCAACTTTTAGATCAATTGTAATCAATATTTATATTTAACTTCCTGCGTATCTAGATTGGACCCAAAAGGTACTTGTTTTCATTATATTGATTTCATGCCAATTATTGATTGTGTTCATAACGTATATGCCCCACGGTCTTCGCCAAGCTCGCCTCATAGATTTTATTTTGGGTAAGTACCTTACCGACTGAGTTTGCATTCAGCCAATTTGTCAATCGAAGGCGCTTCATCACAGACTTCAATGCTCTGTGTTTCCCATAAGCGTCCAAGATGAGAGCACAAAGCAGCCCGTTATCTTCGGGAGTAGCTTGCTTCCATAAAAAAATTAAAGACAAGGCTAGCACATTAACCACAGGACATCGATCATTCTGATGAAGGAGATTGAACTTTGCATGGTGAAGGAGAAAGTCTTGGAGGAGATTATGCATTGAAGGTAGAATCAGTCGGATGGAAAATTGGGTGAGGGAGTACATCGCGATGATGAGAAAATGCAGTAATTGAAGAAGGACAGCGATGAGGGAATGGGAAATTCAGCTAGGAGGAAATGGATGGAAATGGAGAAATTAGGGTTCCGAGGAAAAGGGAAGAAAAAACACTACCAATGGTAGAGAGCGACTCCGGTTGATTTTTAGCACAAATTAACAATTTATACTGCTGAAAATGACCCCCCACGTTGCTATGTGTTTACAAAGACAATTAAATGTGTGGGACATGCCATGCTATGTCTTGCCATCTGGTTATCAAGATTGCCGTAAGGCTGGTAAGACAGCAGGAGCCTTTCAACTTCGATCTTAACAGATGGATACTTGGTGGGTTTGTTAAGGCCCAACCTTACCAAGCCGGTTGATTTAGTAATTTCCTGCTAAACCCCGACAGTTATACTTTTCCCTCGTAAGGCCCCTCCAATTCCCGCCCAAGCTTTTCTTCTGGTGCGATTCGGAATATAGAGGTGACATCACAAGGTTTCTCACTCCTAGGTAGAATCTTCCACCTATTTTTCCCCTTGAACCTTTTAAAAACCTGTTTGGGTCCAAAATCAGAAAATGCATACAGACATGAAAATGACCAGTAATAGAATCCCCCCACGTTGCTATGTATCTACAGTGACAATATACTAACGTTTAAGAAATGCTTAATCCAAATAATTGGACGGGACATGCCATGCTATGTCCCAGTATTTACATTAAGTTGTGTCCCGGGGGTGGGTAGCGGTGGACCCAAACTCTTCAGGTATTATTTTATTTTCTTTTTCCTAATCCTTTTCTGCCAAGTCGGGCCTTTGCATTCATCCTCGCATGTGAAGATTAGGCAGGAAATGAATATGAAATTTTAATCAATTTAATTTACTCACCTTCATTTGGCACTGTTTCTGACTAGAGATCTTTAGCAGTTTCTTCCTTATTGCTGACAATTTTCGATCGAAAAATATAATCCAACTGTGCCATTGCTTATTTCACCTTTGTCTTAGCAACCTCATGTCCATAATATAGCGGCACAAACTAGCTGAGAGCTTTATTACAAGAACCGAAGAGGACTTTATACGGCCGAACCTTAAAGATGAGATTTGTCTGTTACTCTTCATCTAAAGTTGCAGCATTGGGCTTGACCCCTGGCCAATTTGTCCCATGAACAAATCATCTGTTGAGAAAACATTCCCTAAGTGATTTCGTTGACTGACAAAACTTAAAAGACCTTTCTTTTGATACAAAGTTTTTCAAGTGGAAAATCCGATAGAATAGGATCAGATGATTTCAATCTAATTTAGAGTCGTGGTTTATTCTTCCTTCCTTATACATTTTGTCAAACAACTAGGAAGGAGACAAACATCCCCATGCAACGGCTAGTGGCAATTGGTTAGATTTCCTACCATACTTATAAAGAGTTTCAAAAGGAAAGTCTTGCTAATACTTTTGGAGATTCAACTTTCCTAAAATTTCTTTCTAGAGGCAAAACAATTTTTTTCCATTCATAAACATTCAACTCTTTGGAAACCCAAATTGCTGTGTGAGTGGCAAAAAATATGGGAAGTCCTACCCTCGGCAATTCTGAAACAATCAAATCTTCTCAACTAGATCCAAAGCTAACAAGTAGATTAGTTAGATGATCCTCCTGGAGATATGTCCAACGGTGAGCTTGGATTAAGAGGAATATAAGAGGATATTTGAAAGCTGAAGGGTTAGAATTCGCATTCACAAGATTTGAAGCTTTTAATTTTGAGAATCTAAAGAGTATTTTTGTGACAACCTAAATTTTCAAAATTTGTTTTCGATTAAATAAATTGGGTCTTTCATCGACACGCCTATAGTACTATTCTTTAAGCTAATCACTTACGAGATAACTAGACTATATTGGAGAAACCACTAAGGGATTTTAAGTAATAAACTTGAGAATTCGATCGGAATCAAATGCTCAATCGTATCAATCTGCAAGGGCCATTACATCACTATCAAAATCGATCAAATATCAGAGACAAGTCGATTTGACGAAGATATGTGATCAAAGTTTGGGTGATTCCACCTGATTGCCAAATTCTCGTCAATTGGCATTAAACTAATTTTTCTGTCATTTTTATGCCTATGCTAGAATTTGAAATTTTGAAATTTTCACGACAACCAAAATCGCCAATGTGTCGAAAATGTACAATGTGACTTGAAAATAATCGACCATGAGTCAATTGCATAAAAAATTCTTAAAAGCTACCTAGTAAACTAGGTCACGCTCGAATCGCCCTAAATTAAAATTAACCGCGAATTTGAACCCGATTTCAAAAATTGAAATTTTTGTCATATCACAATTTATTTTAGGAACTTTCACTCATCCTTCAAAAAATTTCCGAGAGTTCGGGATTTTTATGAAAAATCGTTTCGAACGGTTCGAAAAGTATCGAAATTCATATGGGCTCAATTGAAGGGAATTTTGGCCTCCTTACTGAGCTATTTGCGAAGGGGACTTCCAAAAAGTTATATGGGCTTTTTCCTTGGAAAATTTGGACATCAAATTGGAGGAAGAAATTGAACCCAAAGTTGCAAAATTCGGAATTTGGCATGGGGCAGCAACTTTAGGCTTCAAATTGGATTATTGAGGAATTTTATTTCAAGAAAGAAATAGGGGACAAAGCTATAAATGGAAGGGATAATATTTGTGGACTTTGCCCCTTGTTCCAATCTTTTTTAGCAAACAAATCCAGCTGCCCCTCCCGTCGCTGTCTTCCTCTCTTCACCACCTCTGTCTCTTTCTTACTTTCTTCGAAACAACATGCAGCTCCTTGGTCTTTTGCTTCACTTTCATATCTACTCTACATTTGCTGAAGCACCCCACCACCCACTCATACACACGCTCACCCTCTCCACTTCGTTTTTCTCCCTCAAGCAACAGCAGAAGCTACTCCATCACCACCTTTTGTCCCTCTCAGTCAACCCAGCAAGTTCTCCGGCAGAACTCCTCCCCATCGTTGACTCCATTTTTCTCCTCTCACGCCTCTCGATTCGGCGCTGTCACGTGTCCTTTACCCCTACTCCATCTTCGATTGACCAGCCCATCAACCTCACGCAGTATCTTCATCTTTTCCTCACTACAACTCGCCTTCTCCACCTATCTCTGCCGCACGCTTGGTCAGCTTCTCTCCCTCGAAGCACCTTGTTGACTCCCTACAATTGCCCCATTTTTGCTTGTTTCCAGTTCACTAAAGCCGCCCGTTCAACCGCTTGTGTTTGAGCCCAGCCCAGCCCAGTGGCCCATCTCCACAAAGTCAATCCAGCAACCCGCCACTTGAAGCCTGCCGCAGCAGGCCCAGTTTAATTTTTTCAGCAACCCAGCCCATCTCAGCCCATCAAGTGAGCCCAGCATCCCACCTCACAGCCCAGGCCTGTAATCGAGCCCAGCAATTTGTTGTGGGCTTGCAAGGCTACTCGGCCTGGTCTGAGTCCCCATTGGCATCGCCGAAAGTTCGGGTTTCGGCCACCATCGCGATGAACCGGTTTTCGCATTAAACCGGTGAGTTTATGCACTAAACTCTTCTTAGTAGCCTAATGACGTTTAAAAGGTTTTTAGTTTAAATTAATTAGGGATTAAGTGGTTAGTTAAATTGTATTAGTGATTTAATTAGTTAATTATACATATTAGATGGTTAGATTAAATTAATTAAGTTCTAGATAGGATGTGCTATTTATCTTGACAAGTTTGAGAATTTTCCTGGCCCGTTTAGGTGGTTAATTTAGCAACTTCAACCTAGGCTAGTATTTATGGTAATTAATTTCAATTATTTAATTAATTTTGGTAATTAATTAATTATTAAATCAGAAATTAGATCGGGATAGTTGATGACTAGAATTTCATGTTGATTGCAATAGTGTGGTTAATTTCTACAATTGAATGTTAAATTGTGCCAATTGAGTGCTAATTGGAAATTTGGTCAATTATTCCAAAATTTATGAATTTTGATATTTATTCAAAAAATGCTAGGTGTCAGGTTTTAACACCGAAAATGATTTTATATACTATATAAAATAGTGAAATTTTTAATTGGAAGATATCAATTTTTCTGGGTCGAGTTGACTATGTACCCATACACGACTATTTTACTGTGTATTTCTAATATGAAAAAAAAGCTTAGGTTTACCATTTTAATTGACACATTTGAATGCAATGCACAATGTCTTAGGTTGAGATTGAATTATCATGTGTTGGTTAAGAGAACCCATCCCAAGCGTTTACATTAGACATTACCCTATATGGGATTTAGGTCGCATTAAAGTCTGGACCTATATTCCTTTGAGAAAGCTGTTTTTGAAAGACATAGCCATGCTCAATGGGGTGAGACGATGCCTGGCTATGCTAGTAGACCGTTGAACTTCAAGCAAGCCATACCCTAGAGTGGGCGTAATTATCAATTGGAACGCATGTTGAGTGAAATAAATACGCTGGATTATGGGACAAAATTGTGTAACATGGTATAGGACATGTCATAACGATTTGGCCATATAATGACTCCTGTGATTTTTTGAGTAAATAATGCATTGCAATTGTCGCTTGCATTGATTTTATACATGATGTATATGAACTGTGCCGACCTGTAAAATGGATCTAAGACGAGGTAAGTCCATGTGATTATAAGATTGTGTGGTTAGGACGCCCAGCCGAAGCATTTGTCAAATCAAATGGCATTACAATGAATTCATAATGGCCATATTGAGTACGAAACACTAACTTTGGAATGTCTTCCTTGCTAATCCTTAATTGATGATACCCCGTCCTTAGGTTGATCATCGAAAATATCGATGCTCCTTGCAACTGATCAAACAAGTCATCAATCCTCGACAGTGGATACTTGTTATTGATTATCACTTGATTGAGTTGGTGATAGTTGATGCATAGATGCAACGAACTATCTTTCTTCTTTACAACCAGAACTGGTGCTCCCCAAGGTGATACACTGGGACGTATGAATCCCTTATTCAATAACTCTTGTATCTGCACCTTTAGTTTTTTCAACTAAGATAACGCCATCTGGTAAGGAGCCTTAGAGATTGGCTCTGTCCCGAGAGTTAGCTCAATCACGAACTTTATCTCTCTTTCTAGCGGTAGACCTAGCAATTTTTTCGAGAACATATCTGGAAACTCTTGAACTACTGCAATGTTCTCAATCTTCAACTCCTCAACTGTCGTATCCATGACAATCGCCAGGTAACCCTAACAACTCTCGTCTAACAAATGGGTTGCCTCTAGTGACTATATCAAGGTAATCAAGGGTCCTCCTCGATTCCCGATAAACTCGAAGCTCTCATCCTCTATCGGGTTAAACTAAATCACCTTACGATAGCAGTCTATCTTAGCTCATTGCTTAGTGAGTTAGTCCATGCCAATTATCACATAGAAATCATACATTGCTAGGACTATCAAGTCTATCTTGCCCTCTCATTCACCAATTGCTAACGTGTAACCAGGAGAACCCATAGTAACTAACACCTTATCCTTTAATGGTGTCGATATACTAATCACTCTAATAACTCAGGAATTAATCCTACCAACTTAACATACTACTCAGCTATAAATGAATAAGTTGCACTAGGGTTAAATAAAGCATAAGTAGTGTGGTCGTTTAGTGAAACAGTACCTATAATCACATCAGGTGCATCATCAGCCTATCCTCTAGTAATGGCGTATGTCCTTCCTTAAGCTGGAGGTCTAAGTAGTCCACCTTGATGTGCATTCGGGGGTGTGTATCCTCGATTCTAACCCATCAATGGCTATGGCGGCAACTATGGCAGTCCCATCTATCTCCTGGGACAATTCCTAGCCATGTGACCCTGTTGGCCACACACAAAACAAGCACCGATCCTAGCAGGACACAAGGCTAATCCATGTCGTCTCCCGTAGGCATGACACACTCCATTCTGACTCGATGTTGACTTTCTTATCCCACCCTTCCTGTTGAATGGAACATGATACCTTCCTCCAGTCATCGGTCTTTTCCCAAATTGATTTCCATCCTGGTTCAAACTAAACCACAACCCAGATGCAACGACTCATTCATTTTGGTCTCTCTCGATCAACTTGGCCCATTCAGATAGATCATTGTAGTCCTTTAAATTGAATGGCATTAGCGGGCTTTTCACTTCCGATTTGAGCCCATCTTTAAATCGTCTAGCTTGGTTCACCAGATTTTTGACTAGTTCAGGAGCGTATTGCGATAGTTCAGCGAACTTCACCTCATACTAATCCATAGTCATCGAACCTTGGCGAAGGCGCTGGAATTCCACCATCTTCAGTTCTCTGGCACTATCAGAGAAGTACTTGTTGTTCAAAACCTCAACGAAGGCGTTCCACTTCCGAATCACACCTTTAGGAAATACCGTTCAATTGATAGACTGCAAGGACAACATTCTCTACCTTTGTGCACACCAGCAGTGCAAAGGCATTTTCTAATTCCTAGATCTAGAGAGTTGCAGCCTCAGGATCTCCTGTACCAGTGAAACTTAGTGGGTTCAACTTCAAAAACTGTTCTACCAGTTTGTGCATTGGCCTTGTAGCGATCGCGTTCTCAAGTGGAACCTTAGCAGGTATAGCAGCAAGTGTGGTGGCAACTGTGGCAGCAGCAGCATCAGCGGCGGCATTGGTGGCAATAGTGGTGGCTGTGGTAGCGGCGGCTGAAGCAATGGCGGCGGCAACTTGATTTTGAGCTTGCTGCTCCATCTGATTTCCCATTGTCTCTAGCACCTACATGATCCCGTCCACTCTTGGATCACCAAGGGCTGCTATCCTAGCACCAACTGGAGGTGGTGCTACTCCACTCATGCTGGCCTCACAGCCTACGCTCTACCTCGGCCACCTCGAGTACCGACCCTTGTCGGCGTCCTACCTCGAGTCACTGATACTATGGACCTCTGCTTAGGAGTCCTCGGCTCCTGGTCACTCATCCTACAAGCTCTTTATAGACATCTATTTTCCAATTCCAATTCCATATTAGAATTTGAGTGACCACTAAACAAGTTACCAAATAGTTATCACTCATATGCATCAGTATAAAATAGAGATCATTCCTATTAACTATCCCAAGAACCCATCACACCTCACACTCCAAACACAAATTTCGATCTAATACCATAAACGGGGATGTCACGGCCCCGAACCCTAAGTGCATGGCGTCCCTTGGTGGTCGATAAAATTTGCGACTTATCAGGATGAGTCACCAACCCTTTCATTTTATTGCACATGCAAAAGCGAATAATAAATCCCATGACAGTAACCATCTCGAGATAGAAAAGCGGTACAACAATTTCACAAACAAACATACTTTTAAAACCAACTAAGTTATATACAAAGGTCAACAACCAAAAGTCTACAAAAGACAGTTCTCCAAAAAGATGCTATCCTAATTAATCTACTCCTCGGATCCCCTCAGCTTAGCTCTGGGTACTCTACTCTACGACCCTAAAAATTGAGCCCACGATGGGGTAAGATATAAATCTTAGCAAGTTCACGCTCTAAACCCTGATTATGAGAGTAATACGCCTAGGCTTTTATGAATCTGATGAACAAAGTGTTCAAAGAATACCTGGATTAATTCGTAATCATGTTCATTGATGATATTTTGGTGTACTTGAGAAGTCTAGAGGAGCATGAAGGGCATTTGAGATTGGTACTACAGACTCTGAGGATTCATGAGCTGTATGCCAAGTTCAGCAAGTGCGAGTTTTGATTAACTCGTGTTGCTTTTCTAGGTCACGTGATTTCAAGCGAAGGAATCTCCGTGGACCCATCCAAGATCGAATCAGTTATCAGTTGGCCAAGATCGATAACGGTGACAGAGATCAGAAGTTGCTTGGGTTTAATAGGGTACTACATAAGGTTTATGGAAGGGTTTTCAGCATTAGCATCGACTTTGACTTGACTTTTGAAGAAGGAAGAGAAGTTCGTATTGACAGATAAGTGCGTGTAGTTTCCAAGAGCTTAAATAGAAGCTGACTACCGCACCAGTGTTGACGATACCATCTAATCCCGGAGGATATGAGATCTACAGTGATGCATAGTTTAGAGGATTAGGTTGCGTACTGATGCCACATGATAGGGTTGTTGCATACGTCTCCCATCAGTTGAGACCTCATGAGTTGAATTACCTGACACATGACTTAAAACTCGCAGCAATTATTTTTGATCTAAAGATTTGGAGACACTATTTGTGTGGAGAAAGATTCCAGATCTTCACAGACCATCAAAATCTCAAGTACCTATTCTCTCAAAAGGAGTTGAATATGAGACAATTTCGTTAAATGAAACTCTTGAAAGACTATGATTGTGATATCTTGTATCACCCAAGAAAGGCGAATAAGGTTGCGGATGCTTTGAGTCGAAAGTCTTCAATTTCACATATGATGGTCAAGGAGTGGAATTTACTCAAGAGAGCTTGAGATTTGGTTTTCAAGTATGAGATAAGTCACATTTCAAATCTTATGGCTACCCTTAGAATTGAACCAGAAGTGCATATCAAAATCAAGACACTTTAACCAATAGATCTGGATATTCAGAAATTTTGCAAAAGGATACCAAGAAGAGGAAGACCGACTTTTATATTTCTGAAGATGATTACTAAGGTTCTGAGGACGATTGTGTGTACCTAATGATGCAATGCTTAAGGTAAAGATTTTGTCAGAAGTTCATTGTAGCAGTTACAACATTCATCCTGATAGCATGAAAATGTACTAGAATTTGCATCAACACTATTGGTGGTCTAGTATGAAGGCGAACACCTCCAAGTATGTCGTCAAATGTATGATGTGTCAACAAGTGAAGGCACAACATTGTAAGCTGGGAGGACTTCCGCAACCTCTCGAGATTCTCAAATAGAAATGGGAACATATCACAATGGACTTCGTGACGGGCTTACCAATGAGTCATAGAGGTAATGATTCTATTTGGGTAGTGGTTGACGAGACTAATGAAGTCGGCTAACTTCATTTCAATTCGGAAGGACCTTGATTTGGATAGGCACGCAGAGTTATACGTGCGTTAGATAGTTCACCTACATGGAGTGCCGTGACGATTACATTTGACAAAGACCCGAGGTTCACCACCACCTTTTGGAAAAGTTTGCAGAGTACTTTGGGAACGAAGCTGCAGTATAGTACGGCATATCATCATCAGATGGATAGCTAGATGATTCAAACCCTCGAAGACATGCCACGAGCTTGCGTGTTAGATTTCAAAGGAAGCTAGGAGGAACAGCTTCATCTTGTTGAGTTTGCCTACAACAATGTCTACCAACAGAGCATTTAGATGGCTCCTTTTGAAGTGTTGTATGGCAAAGTGTGAAGAACGCCAATATGTTGGGATGAGGTTGGAGAAAGAAAGATCAAATGCCCAAAGTTAGTCTAGCAATCAGTTGAAGCAATTACCGTTATCAAAGATAGATTAAAGACCACTCAGAGCCACTAGAAAAGCTATGCAGATAAGCGTCAAAGACCATTGGAATTTCAAGTTGGTGATCGCGTTTTTTGAAGGTATCACCAATGAGAGGTACTTCGCACTTTGGCAAGAAAGGAAATCTGAGTCCGAGGTACGTGAATCCATTTGAGATTCTGAAAAGAATCGAGACTCTAGCATATCGCCTTGCATTACCGACAAGATTAGCGCAAGTGCATGGCATCTTTCACGTGTCAATGTTGAGGAAGTATGAGCCTGACCCAACCCACGTGCTTAATTTTGAGGAATTGGATGTGGACAACAAAGTGTCGTACATAGAAAGATTGATTCATATCGCAGATCGCAAAGAGCAGCATCTGCACACCAAGACCATCCCATCGATCAAAGTAGTTTGACAACACCACAGCACAAAGGGAGCAACCTTGGAAACTAACGAATCGATGAAATAACTGTACCCCCATCTTTTTGTTTAAAGATTTGTAATGGTTTAAATTTTGAAGACGAAATTTTTATAAGAGGGGAAGAGTTGTGACAGTCTAAATTTTTAGAATTTGTTTTCAATCAAATGATTTGAGCCTTTCATTGACGCGCCTATAGTGTTATTCTCTAAGCTGATCACCCACGAGATAACTAGACTATCTGGGGAAACCACTAAGGGATTTTAATGCAATAGACATGAGAATTCGACCAGGAATTAACTGCTCGACTGTGTCGATCTACAAGGGTCATTACGGCACTGTCAACATCGATCCAAGATCAGGGACAGGTTGATTCGACTAAGATATGTGATCAAAGTGTGGGTGATTCCACCTAATTGCAAAAATCTCATTGATTGGCACTAGACCGATTTTTCTGTATTTTTTTGGGTACCCTGTGCCCGTGTTTGAAACATTGAGATTTTCATGACAATTAAGAGTCACCAATGTGTTGAAGATGTACAAGGTGGCTTGAAAATAATCGACCAAGGGTCAATTGCACCAAAAATTCTTAAAAGCTACCCAGTAAATTAAATCACGCTCGAATCACGCCAGATTGAAATTAACCGCGAATTTGAACTCAATTTCAGAAATATGCCATGATTTATTTTAGGAACATCGACTCATCCTTCGAAAAAATTTTGGAGAGTTTGGGATTTTTAAGAAAAATCATTTCGGATGGTTAGGAAAATATCGAAAATTCAAATGGGCTCAATTGAAGGGAATTTTGGCCTCCTTGCTGAGCTATTTGGCAAAGGGGACTTGCAAAAAGTTATATGGGCTTTTTCCTTGGAAAATTTAGACGTGGAATTGGAGAATTTCGGGAAGAAATTGAACCCAAAGTTGCGAAATTTGGAATTTGGCATGGGGCAGCAACTTTAGGCTTCAAATTGGATTATTGAGGAATTTTATTCCCGTCACTATCTTCCCCTCTTCATCTCCTCTATCTCTTTCTTACTTTCTTTAAAACACGTGCAGCTCCTTGGTCTTTTGCTTCGCTTTCATATCTTCTCTGCATTTGCCAAAGCATCCCACCGCCCACTCATACACATGCTCGCCCTCTCCACTTTGTTTTTCTCCCTCAAGTAGCAGCAGAAGCTGCTCCATCACCACCTTATGTCCGCCTCAATCAACCCAGCAAGTTCTCCAGCAAAACTCCTCCCCATCGTTGACTCCATTTTTCTCCTCTCACGCCTCTCAATTCGACGTTGTCACGTGTCCTTTACCCCTACTCCATCTTTGACCAACCAGCCAATCAACCTCACGTAGCATCTTCGTCTTTTCCTCGCTGCAGCTCGCCTTCTCCACCTATCTCTGCCGCACGCTCCGTCAACTTCTCTCCCTCGAAGCCCCATGTTGACTCCCTACAGCTGCCCCCATTTTCACTTATTTCCAATTCACTAAAGCTGCCCATTCAGCCGCTTGCGTTTAAGCCCAACAGCCCAGCCTAGCAGCCCATCTCCAATGAGTCAGTCCAACAACCCGCCACTTGAAGCCTTGCTGCAGCAAGCCCAATTCAATTTTTTCAGCAACCCAACCCACCATTCAACCCATCTCAGCCCATCAAGTGAGCCCAGCAGCCCACCTCATAGCCCAGGCCTAGAATCAAGCCCAGCAATTTTCCGTGGACTTGCAAGGCTTCTCAGCCAGGTCTGAGTCCTCATTGGCGTTACTGAAAGTTCGAGTTTCGGCCATTGTCGCGCTATCGTCGCAGTGAACCAATTTTCGCATTAAATCAATGAGTTTATGCACTAAACTCTTCTTAGTAGGCTAATTACATTTAAGGAGTGTTTAGTTTAAATTAAATAGGGATTATATGGTTAGTTAAATTATGTTAGTGATTTAATTAGTTAATTATGCATGTTAGGTGGTTAGATTAAATTAATTAAGGCCTAGATAGGATGTGCTATTTATCTTGATAGATTCGGGAATTTTCCCGACCCGTTTAAGCGGTTAATTTAGCACCTTCAGCCTAGGTTTGTATTTATGGTAATTAATTGTAATTATTTAATTAATTTTGATAATTAATTAATTATTAAATATTTTCCGAAAATTAGATCGGGATAGCAGGTGATCGGAATTTTGTGCTATTGCAATGGTGTGGTTAATTTCTACAATTTAGTGTTAAATTGTGCTAATTGAGTGTTGGTTGAAAATTTGGTCAATTATTCCAAAATTTATTAATTTTGATATTAATTAAGAAAATCCCGGTGTTAGGTTTTAACACTGAAAATGGTTTTATATATTATATAAAATAGTGTGATTTTTAATTGGAAGATATCACTTTTTTGGATCGAGTTAACCTTGTACCCACACACGACTATTTTACCATGTATTTCTAATATGGAGAAAATAGGTCACGTTCACCATTTTAACTGATGCATTTGAGTGCAATGCACAGTATCTTAGGCCAAGATTGAATTGTCATGTGTTGGTTAAGAGAACCCGTACCAAGCGTTTACGCTGGACATTACCCTATATGGGATTTGGGTCACAGTAGATTATGGACTTATACTCCTTCAGGAAAGCTGTCTTTGAGAGATTATGAGACGATGCCTAGCTACACCAATAGACCGCCGAACTTCAAGTAAGCCGTACCCTAGAGTTGGCGTAATTATCAATTAGAACGCATCTTGAGTGAAATAGATGTGCCAAATTATGGGACAAAATTGTATGACATGGTATGGGACGTGTCATAACGATTTGGCTGTATAATTAGGACTCCTGTGATTTATTAAGTAAGTAATGCGTTTCAATTGTCACGTGCATCGTTTTATGCATGATGTATATGAACTGTGCTAACCTACAAAGTGGATCTAAAACGAGGTAAGTCCTTGTGATTGTATGATTGTGTGGTTAGGAGGCCTCTAGGTATATTACCCTCCTAATCGAGGTTTAGAACGTGAACTCGCTGAGATTTATATCTCACCTCGTCATTACTGTCAAGAGATTTATTATTCGCTTCTGCATGTGCAATAAAATGAAAGGGTCGGCGACTCATCCTAGGAAATCGTAAATTTTATCGACCACCAATGAATGGGCACACGCTTAGGGTTCAGGGCATGACATTTTTTATGATCTCATACATTCGTCTTTTCTAAGCGATATTGTGTAACATTTTAAAGATTAAAAGTGTGAGGAGTTATTCACACAAACTTGAGTGTTTAGAGCTCAAATCTAGTAACATCTGATTAGTTCTTATGAGTGAATTCCAACCAATTGGATGTAACATGAGAGAGTAAATGTAAGCTTCCAACCACTATAATCTTGAGTGTGCAATTCTCTATTCCTTATGTTATCTATTTATTGTGATACAATTGTACACCGCTAAGATCTGACAACTTTATTGGAAGTTGTCTCGTTGCAATATTTGTTTAAATTATTTCATTTCCACGCAATCACCTATTCACCCTCCCTCTAGGTAATAGTTATAACCATAATAATTGGTATCAAAGCTCGGTTGCTCTTTACTAAAGTGTAATATTACTTTTGAGTTAACGATCTTTCGATGGCTAGTAATATTGTACCAAGTATGATGGAAGGTCAGAGTGACACAAGGCCTCCATACTTTGATGGAAAAGATTACAACATCTGACAAAATAAGAAGCATTCATCATATCCAAGGACCCCTTGGAATGGGACATCGTTCTAAAGGGTGTAAAACTAGTGCCTCCCTCAACTAAGGAAAAAGGCAACAAGCCAAAAACCTCAGCTCTTTCTAATGCAAACATCACTAAAAGAGAAGCACTAGATGCTAAAGACGTTTACTCTTTATATTGTACTTTATCTCCATCTGAATATAATTGAATCTGTTCATGTGAATCAGCAAAAAAAATTTGGGATAGAAATTGATCGAGTCAAGGAGACGAAGATAAACATTCTTCCCCAACAATATGAAGCCTTCAAAATGAAACTTGAAGAATCCATAACTGACATGTTTACTATATTTACTGACATTGTCAATAAATTAGCATATCAGGGGCAACCTATATCAGATTTAATGAAAGTGAACAAGATTTTTTAGGGCTGTCAAAGTAGTGGAACAATATTAAGACTTCCATTCGAGAGATTCAAAGAATATCACCTCTTTCTATGGATGAACTCGTGGGAACACTTCAATCCTATGAAGAAGAACATCTAAACAAGGAAGACACTAGAGGTAAGAAAACAACTGCTTTAAAATCTAATTTTGACTATGATGATTCAGATTGAGACGAAGATGGCGAGGACAACAAGGAGATTGCCCTTATGGTGAAAAAGCTTGAAAGAATTGCTAGAAAAGAAATGAAGTTCAGAAGAAAGAAATTCTTCAAAACATCTTATCAAAAGAGAAGCTTCAACGACAAAAAAGAAAGTAAGGATGTGGTCTATTTCGAGTGTAAGAAGCAAGGACGTATCAAGCCAAATTGCCCTCTTCTGAAGAAAAGTAAAAACCAAGTATGAGAAGACAAAGAAAGCACTGAAGGCCGAAACATGGAGTGACACTAAGTGCAAAGAAAGCGATGAAGAATACACGAATAATTGTCTCATGAAAAAATTTAAATCTGAAGAAGAAATTGAGGTAAGAGATTTTGATATTCCAGTTGAAGTATCTAATTATGTAGAAGAATTATTTATTGATTACAAGGCTATGCTTAGAAAATTTTCAGAATTGGAGAAGGAAAACTCAAGATTGAGACAATAGGATTCTTTCCGAAAAGAAAAGATTGAGTGTCTTGAAAAGGATCTTCTTCAAACAAATGAAAATCATGATTCTGTTTTAAAAGAAAACAACTCTTTGAAAAAAGATTTTCAATTGGCTTGAAAATTTTGGAACATAATTTGTCCATCCAAATCCCATACTACAACAATCAAGACCCGAATGTAGAAACAAAAACATTTTAGAAAATGATTTTCCAACTCGCAAAGAAAGGAAGAGGCAAAAGCCTCTGTGAGTTTTCTATGAAAACCATTTTAGAAAACAGTTTGTAAAACCCGTTGGTCAAGACCTTCTCAAATGTTCAATTTGTGATAGCCATGATCATTTTGAAAATAATTGTTTCAAAAGTTGGAAGCTGATTTGGAGAAACTTTCTAAGTATAGCCAATCCTTCTAACCAAAGAAGACCCAGAAAAATATGGGTACCAAAGAAGACTTGAATTTTTCTTAATCTTTGCAGGTACCAAAGGAAAAAAAAGAAACAAATGGTACCTCGATAGTGGTTGCTCAAGACATATGACCTGTGATCCAAGCAAGTTCACTGAACTCTCAAGATTCAATGGTAGAAGTGTTTCCTTTGGAGGGAACAACAAAGGAAAGATCATTAGCAAAGGAAGAGTTGAGATTGGAAATAGAAATATGACTATAAGATATGTATATCTTGTCAAATGTTTGAACTATAATCTCATTAGTATAAGCTAGTTATGTGACGTTGGTTACAAAATCTGCTTTCAAGAAAACAAATGCTTAGTCTCGAGTAAAGATCTAAAGCAGTCGTTTACTAGAAGGAGACATGGAAATATCTATTTACTAGATACAATTGTTGATGATGTTCTATATTTGATCTCTATCAAGGATAAATCAGACTTCTGGCATAGAAAGCTTGGACACATAAGCACCAAGCAAATATCGGAACTCTCCTCAAAGAAATTGGTATGGGGATTACCAAATCTTAAGTTCAAAAGATCTAAAATCTGCTCAATCTGTGCCTTAGGTAAATAGGTAAAGAGTTCTTTCAAGCCTATTAATTTCGTCAATACTAACAGATCTTTGCAACTTCTTCATGTGGACATCTTCAAACTTATAGGAACACAAAGTATGGGAGGTAAAAGGTACTACTTCGTAATAGTTGGTGATTATACAAGCTACACATGAGTTTTCTTCCTTGCCCATAAGCATGAAGTATATTCTCATTTTTCAAAGTTTGCCAAAAAGATTGAAAATGAAAAAAGTTATTCAATTTCTTCCATTAGAACTTATCATGGGGATGAGTTCGAAAATCAAAGTTTTCAAAACGTTTGTGAAGAAAGCGGTTTTGGGCATCAATTTTCGACTCCCTATATACCTAAACATAGTAGTGTGGCGGAGAAGGAAAAACAACTCCTTGCAAGAAATGGCAAGAAACTCTTCTTTTAGAAAGCAAAGTTACATCACACTTTTGCGCTAAAGCCATTTCAACAGCATGCTACATCAAAAATCGGTTTTCCTTAGACCCTCTTTAGAAAAGACCTCCTATGAACTTTTCAAAGGTAGGGAACCAATCATTTCATATTTCAGAGTTTTTGGATGTAAATGTTTTGTCTTAAGAAATACTAATGACCGACCTAGTAAGTTTGATGAAAGATCAAATGAATGCATCTTTCTTGGATACTCAACTACAAGCAAGACTTTCAGGGTCTTCAATAAAGATCTCGCATGGTGGAGGAATCTATTAACGTAAAGTTTGATGAAAATATTCATCTGCAAGAAGATTCTGATCAAGTAGGGTAATCATCTAACAAAATTCAAGTAGAAGAAGAAATTCAAAATTTAAAATCACATGAACAGCCACAGAAACAAGAAAATTCCGATAAGCACAACAGTGAGAAGCACACAACATCTAATGACAAATTCAATAGAAACTAGAAGCACAAGTCAAGTCATCCAAAAGATCTAATCATCGGAAACTTCGACGACAAGATTAGAACAAGATCTACACTAAAGGATGCCATCAATACTTTGGCACTTGTTTCAAAGTTGAACCACAAAGTACTAAAGAAGTCCTGTTAGATGAAAACTGGATCTAAGCGATGCATAAGGAACTTAAAGAATTCTAGATAAATGAAGTGTGGAAATTAGTTCGCAAACCAACAAATCATCCCATTATAGGAACAAAATGGGTTTATAGGAACAAGCTCGATGATCAAGGAAAAGTCACGAGGAATAAAACAAGGCTGGTTGCCAAAGGCTACTCGCAAGAAGAAAGAATTCATTAAGGAGAAAGTGTTCATAGAACAATGTCCAAGCTTTGAAGAAGCACGAAAGTCAGATCACATCTATTAGCTAAAGAAAGCCTTATACGGTCTGAAAAAAGCCCTTTGTACTTGGTACTAAAGGTTGACAACTTTCCTTATTCATAATGATTTTGAGAAAGATAATGTTGATACTATTTTATTCATTCGGAGAGAAGATAAGGAAATTCTATTGGTGCAAATTTATATCGATGACATTATTTTTGGATCTTTTAATGAAAATTTCTACAAAAATTTTGCTAAATTGATGTAGGACGAATTTGAGATGGGTATGATAAGAAAATTAAAAAATTTCCTTAGATTGCAAATCAAGCAGACAAAAGAAAGAACCTTTATTTTTCAAGAAAAACATGCCAAAAAGCTCGTGAAGAAATTTCATATGGAAAATTCAAAGAAAATGAAAACTCATATATCTTCATTTTCAAAGCTCGACAAAGATAAAAATGGAAAGAAAATTGATCAGAAACTATACATGAACATGATTGGCTCCCTACTTTATATCACCACTTCAAGACCTAATATCTTTTTTAGTGTATGTATGTGCACAGATTTCAATCAGATTCTAGAGAGTCTCATCTTTATGCGGTAAAATCTTCAAGTATATTAATACTTACCTATCTTTAGGACTCTAGTATCTTAAGAAAACAAAGTTTGTGTTATCTGGGTATTCTAACGCTGATTTTGCAGGAAATAAGATTGATAGAAAAAGTACGTCTAGAACTTGTCAGTTGTTGGGCGACATGCTTGTATCTTGGTTCTCCAAAAAGCAATCAACAGTAACCTTATCACTTCAAGCAATTGTTGCACCCAAATTCTCTAGATGAAGCAGCAATTGAAAGACTATGGGGTAGAGGACTTAGATACAACAATCAAATGCAACAATACAAGTGCCATCAACCTAACAAAAAATCCAATCTTACACTCCCAGGCCAAGCACATAGAAATCAAACACAATTTCATATGCGACCACATGAATAACGGTGAAGTATACATTTAGTTTGTTGATTCTCAAAATCAATTGGCTGACAATTTTACAAAACCCCTTGACAAAAAGGCGTTTGATTTTATTCGCATTAAACTCGGCATTATTAATCCATTTGCTTTTGGTGGTAAAAGTAGTTTTGAAAGCATATCAGGTATTTTTTTCCTGAATCAAAATTATCTATTTGTTTTGGAAATTGTTTCTTTATTATTTTAAAAATACATTATACAATTTTTACCTATTTTCCATCAAAAATCGAATCTTTTTTAGGGAAAAAGACTCGATTTTTGAGGAACTTCACCTTCCCCATCTCGTCGGCCCTCCTTTGTTCATTCATTCTCGATTCATCCTCCCCTTGTATTCCCGGGAAGGGAATCATCCCTAGAAAAACACTGGGTCCCTCAGGCTGTCCTGCGCCGCCTCCTCCGGCGGGCGTGCTGAGTTCAGTCCATGACTCGCCCACCCGCCAAAGCCCATCGCCAACAATTACCCCTTTTATTCTCCTCCTTTCTTCTTTTGCAATTTGATGAGCGTGACCGGCGAGGACGAGAGGCAAGAGAGGGGAAAGAGAGGGAAAAGAGCGATTAGGGTACAAAGATTTTAAAGATGCAAAAAAAAAAATAATAATAATAATAATAATAATAATAATAATAATAATAATACTAATTAGTTTGGTCTGATCGGTCCAGTTTCCACCTTAGAAAAGAAAACCAGACACTCGTTACCAGTTCCAATTTTACGAACCGGAAACTGGAAACCGGACTAACGCCCCAAGGAACCACCTAGGACCGGCTGGACCAATCCCATCTATGTGGTTCCCGTTGCACACACCTAATCAAATTCGCTGGATTTTTGGATCAGAAGAACAATTTGGTCATCAATTGAAAACATAGTGACAACATTATTTAGTCTAGTTCAAGCAAATTCAGCCTGCAGACTGATGTCAAACAGAACCGAGATCAAAACTTAAGGCATCGACCTGAATGCATCTTTTCCAATTCATCCTATTGGTTCATGCTTCGCTCAATAGCCTACTCCATTCTCAATGAAGACATTTGCCCAGTATTACAAAACGGATTCCGTTCAAGATGACCTAGCCAAAATTACTCAGCTCGATTAAACAGCCAGTGCGATGGTACAATATATCCCAGTCAAAATCTCTTTATCTCATTCTCTACTGGGATTGCCAGCCTGACCTATTTCATGATATAGGCGGAACTAACTAGCTGCAACCTTAATTACATGAAGCCAAAGGGGACTATCTACGGCTAAATTTTAAAGACGAGATTCGTCTGTTACTTGTCATCTAAAGTTGCAGCATTGCGCTTGACCCCTTGCCAATTTGTCCCACAAGCAGATCATCTGCCTAGGAGACTGGTAATGTGCAGTGTAATAGTCTTCCATGCAACCATATTGGCAAAATTTCCAGCTGTGTGAGTACTGTACTGGCACAGAACTGTTAAATTCCTCCACCCATATCCCCATGCTCACATCCTCCATCTTGAAGAGCTACCCACAGGCGAAACATATAACAGTTCAGCCATAGGTGAGAAAAGCTTGGAAGATATATATATTCTCACAAAAACCACATAATCGTTGGATAAACTCACCCTGAGCCTTCGGTTTCTATGTTGAGAAACAATGAACTTAGCAATATCACTTGAAATGACATATCCAGGTCCGTTGGCATATGGAGGGTATATATCTTCAGACCATTCCTGTCATGTTGGACAATAATCATCACTTTGGGATAATTATCATGTCAAGCAAAGATTGCAGACAATCTACTGTGCATTCAATGTACTCTTTGAATTGCTCAGCAAGATCCATAGCAAAAGGTCCATTATAATGAAAATGAACTTAATCATCAACAGGGTAGGCAGAAATTATATGTGCATGCATGTGTGCATGTGTCAAATGTCTTCAGTTGAAGCTTCAAGGCGATAACATCTAGCGAACTTTGTTGGTCATCTAATCTGAGAACAGGAAAGATCTGATGACTCACTATCAAGCTGCTAAGTACCTTTGCCAACAGAAAATGTCTAGCAATCCAGCAATAATCATCTATTTCCAAGTAGCAAACAAAACAACGAACTGGTACCGCATTCAATAATCACTATAACCACAGAAGCATCCTACCTCATAAGTAACTGCCCACTTTCCGTTTCTGAGTGGACGATGCAAGAGATTGAGGTTGCCCATATAAAGAGACCTTTTGGAAGAGATGCCATCAATTTCATTTAAGACAGCATCCACCCTTAAGAATGTATCATCATCACATTTCATTGTAAATGCTGCTGTCACATTCTGAATCTGCATTCAGGATGATGAGCTAGTTAAAAGTAGAGTTCTACTACACAATGTTCAAAGTGGGTAAACGATTTGATGTAGATTTACAGTAACTAAACAAAATCTTACCCCAAACTCACATATCGCAATGGTTTTCAGGACCACGAGCTCATAACGATCCATAAATGGCAAAATAACTGTATCACCAAAGTAGGCAGCCTCCTTTTTTAGCATTGCATTCACCTCCTTTCTTGGATTCTAAAAAAA
This sequence comes from Eucalyptus polyanthemos subsp. polyanthemos, assembly GCA_017140185.1. Lineage (NCBI taxonomy): Eukaryota > Viridiplantae > Streptophyta > Magnoliopsida > Myrtales > Myrtaceae > Eucalyptus > Eucalyptus polyanthemos. The sequence goes on from CM029461.1 coordinate 31,486,964, forward strand.
GTATATAAAAATTAGATTGCGAGTTGGCAATTGTGCAAAGATTCTTATATAAGCAGAAAAGAGTATATAATTTACAAGATTACATATGGACTGTATAGAACAGGAAAGCATAAATCTTTACTATTTTACAGTTTGATGTTAAAATTATCTGTCCACGTATAAACATTTGTCACAGTACTTCACATTCCAAAGGGCATTCATTTGGAGATTAAAGAACTCTTGAACTTCAATTTTCCAATAGATCCTGTCAATTATTAGTTGATGACTAACTGCTTACAATACATAACGCGATCACACTCAGTCAACACTCCCACCTATATTAATCAGTAAATATTTTAACTTAGGCCATCTGATTCCTTCCGTCTCTTTTTTTCTGGTGAATGATTCCATCCATCTCAAAAAGGAATTATTGCGTTAGTTTCTCACCTGGAAGATAAGTTTCACATGAGGCTTTCCACGGTGAACATTGTCAGCAACAGATTTCAACAAATGATGACATAATATCTACTAAAAAAATCATAAATGGTTATCTCATGATGTAAATTTTTCTTTCGCTTTTTTCCAGTATTTTTTAAGTTTTTACTACTTTAAGATAATTACTCCAATACACCCTCAATTTTAAATACATTTCAGTGCCAACCCATGCATTTGAAACTGACAGATACTGTGACGCCCCTCCTGCGCTTTATGAAAGATTGACTTTTGACTCCCCTAAGTTATTGGACAAAAAGCATATAGAAAAGCCTAATTAACATCTAAATAAAAAAATCAGTCATCATTCACTCTGCTAATGTAGTGGAAATATGAACATGTTGCCATGTGGATTGCTGCTGATACAAGCAACTTGGGCCATTCAAAATCTATATAGATTGCTTCCGTGCCTGAAGGGTCATAAAACCGAACCACATCATCACACCCAACTTATTTGAACATAAAGGCTTATTTAGGATCTTGTCAGCATACTCTACCCTTTTTGTCCAAGACATTCTGCCAAGGGGGTCTAAGTCAATACCAAGAGAAAAGACAGCACCACAGATGCCAAAGTCATCTTTCTAAGTTCCCATAGTGTAAGTGTAATTTTCAATTCAGAAAGTCTATGGCCATGTTACTCCTAATTCAAGAAGTATTCCCTGAATCCTTCAGTAAAGTTCATAACTTTGATTACTAACAAACCATAACAACTACAAAAACTCAAATTAGCAAGGAATCACATGTCACACAAACAACCCTCCCAATAGAATGTAAAATTCCAAGAGCACATCTGATTCTCTATAACCTAGACATGCTCAACTTAAAATTTGATGCTGGATAAACTATAGTTATAGTCAGCATGCTAGCAACCTTACCAGTGCAACAAAAAAACGAGCTACTACATCTGAAGACTTTATTGCTGCTGATTGCATCCAGGTCTTTCTGATTGCCATGCGTTCTGCGAAGTGGTTGGTTGCAGAAAGAACTCCAACAAAAAGCCTAACTGGTCTTTTAGGCAGAGGATGAGCTTTCCATTTCTCAGACATTTCCAAGACTCTTTTAGGAGAAAAACTTGGATGGGAAGTTGGGAGAGAGGTAGCATAAACTTGATGAACATCAACATCTCCTTTTACTGCCAAGCCAGTTGCATCTTCAAGTGTAAATCCCTACAGATACAAGGGAGAAAGAAAGGCTTTAGAAGATACCACATGTTCAACTCAAGTAAGTAATTGATCTGGCATCATATCACCCGAAGAACTAGGACTCAACAGAACCAAGTAAGAATATCCCAGATGAAGAGAGGTTCATCAGTTTATAGCAAAAGCCACAAGAAGTACCCTGGCATTAGATGCTAAAGCAAAAGCAGATAATATCCATCTAAAGGAAAATATTCAGTATTCATTTAATGAAACTGGAAGAGTTGCCCCAAGAAGTAAAGCCCATGAGATCAGTCTCTCCCATGACAAACGACATACCGTCCGATAAGGAAATGAAGAAATATGCCGACCCCCAACATTAATATGGTAACCATCAACACCTGCACGAAGAGTAAGAATAAAGAGCCCACCCTCCACAAAAGGGAAAGGCCATGTCACTTCCGGTTTCTGCTCACGTCCTATAAATCGCTTAAACCATGATGCTGTCTTGGACTCTTTCGCATCAACAATATCATTCCGCATCCATTTTTCACACCTCGCATATCCATCAACTGCCAGTACACACGAGGAAAATGTTATATATACAATGTGATAACCATGTAGTTTCTATTAGTTCCAAACATTCCACTATCACTATTATTCTAGTAAACCATACCAATTAGATGAATATCCACACATTAGTTAACACCACCATAGAAAGTAAGAAAGAGACCATGCAAGAAATTCTACTTGGAATTACCAAAAATGGTCCAACTTGATTAATCTGAAGGAAAACCCACAAACAAGCAGTAAGCAAACTAGCAAAGATGACCAAGTAACTACTAGACGGAAAGTATGCTTACAGTTCTATTTCTCTAGATTTAAGATCATTTTTACCCCTCTCCAGTGTTACACTTCCCACCCAAGGTTTAAATTGTATCCCCCAGCCATTTCCATACTGAAATTTCCCTTCCATCAATATTTAACCAAGTCGAGCAACCGATTGACAAAATAAATGGTTAATTTACAGAAAGTACAGCAATCAATGAAAGTTCACAAAATACTAAAAGGATAAAATACAATCCCAGCAGGAAAAAAGTACCAATATGTATCGACACAAGACACAAAGCGCAGCCAATGATACACACCCACAGTTAAACGGATCTAAAATGAAATGGAATCATCACATAGGAATACTATTTTGAAAGGCTTAATTGGTAAAATGACCCCTAACCTTCATCTAGGAAAACATGAAAAAAATAAAAATAGTTTCCTACAAGCTTTTTCAGATAAAATCGCTGCAGTGGCTATGTCACTTCACTCTCAAATCACCTTGATCTCAGTTTCTGCACCGAGTTCTTAGAGACAAACAGAGCTTGGTGACTCCATATACAACACACCTGAGAAAGAAAAACATGACCACTTTCTTGGGCTAAAGAGTCGATGTACATAGCTACCAAGTGGATACTGAGTGTTCTGAAAATCACTTACAGCAGAAATAATACACAGCTACTCTTTTTGTAAAATGCCTACCCCAGTATAAGCCATCTGTCTCCACTCAAAAGTTTCTCATGTTTACGGTACAAGTACCAACTATTGCATTTCCACAGCTCATATAAATAAATAAATAAATAAATAAAAAGGGAATGGGGCGAAGTTCATGAGAGACCAAACTTTTGAGGTTTGATTATAGATCTGGTCCCTGAACTGTTGCCATTTACACAATTGGTCCACAAACCCTTTTGTTCACTCTGTTCCATCCAATTTGTACAAAGGGTTGATTCTGACCTCCTCCAGCACATTTTTCAAGCAACATCAACCAATTTATCAAAAATTATGTTCCTACTTTTAAGGACTTCATGATTGTTTATACAACCTAACCAAAGTTTCCAGTTTAATATATGTCGCCAATCTCTGATGAGAACTATGTTGTGAGAAACAAATCAACCCTTCTTTTTAAAAAATTGGAGGATAGCATTGTGAATAAAAATAGCTCAAGAACCACAGGGTGAAAATTACACAAGTCCAGGGACCAAATACAGATTTAAACCAATTTTTACTCTCATTGCCACCAAGTGAGCCTCTCCATGGCGAAAACCAGTATTTGCACAAAAATCGATAATGTGAGTCGAAAACTACCTTGTACAGGACCAACTAGAAGGCAGTAAACATCCCACAAGTTCAGCAAAGTGTTGATCCATGCATTTATTAACAACTATAACATAGCCCCTTTTTAACTGCTTCTTTTTGACTGCTTGTCATGAGTCAACATACCTATGCTTCATATAACCTCTTGTTGGTAGAAGTCCTTTTTAGACTATCAAGTTGACGGGATTACAGATTATGCTGATATTTGTATGCCTCAATGCAGAAAATAGGATCTTATTTAGGTTCAATATGCATGCCTGATGGATCAGATCCAGAGAGAGAAAGCATCCGGGGCTTGAAGCATCCAGAAGTAGGGAAAAGAATGTAAAGCAAATAAAAGAAATTGATGATACTGCTGGTAAAATCATTATTTAAGAATCATGATCATAGATAAAACTAGAACATCAAATCAAGTTAAAATCACATGACCCAAATTACACAATAAAACATATTGAGGTCATTGGATAGAATCTATAGAAAAGAGTCAATCGTAAGATTTCATTAATTAAGATTAGAATCCTGTGAGAATTCTATTCAAACCTTTAGATAATCACACATTCTAATATCCAGATTAAGACTTCACAAGCAACTCTAGGCCCACACCCTTAACCTTAATAAAAGCAAAGTTAACCATTTAAGATAGAAGCAGATTCTCAAATTAAATAACAACTCTTAATAGTCAGAACTTTTCATATTTTCCTGAGCCTAATTCCCTAATAAACCCACAACTTTGGTTAGATTTAAGATTAGAGCAAAAGTCAAGGATTTTCTTTTAGACGAAAATAGTTCGGAGCAGAACTGACATTGGGCCTAAAGTTTGGGGCTTTTTTGGGGAATTAGCCCTATTTTCCTGGAGTAAGACATGAAAAATCAAACATACGATGACAGCAAGTATTCCCAAGAAATCAAAAGTCAGTAAAACATATAAACTCACCAATACTAAACAGATGAAGACTGACGAAACGTCGAGACTACAAGAAATTTCAAAGGCAATATAAATCTTACCTAGCATGTCTTCATCATTCTTGGATGATAAACCATTGCACCTTTGACCTGTTCCCCATTGCATTCTATAACAAGTGTTGTGCTCAATAACTGGCCTGTGGCTCCAATCACCCTTTAATCTTGGGTTCAAATGCAAAATCTTGGGAGGCTCCTCACCATCCACAGCCTTTAACCCCTGCAATTCAACCATAAACTGCGAGACCATAGCCACGCCATTGCCACTCCTTAACTTTGCAAGTTGTGGGACATACTCCTGATGGGCATGATGAGGAGTTCCAACCACAGTAATGGAAGATCCTGCAGCAAGCCCACAAGGCAGAAACATGAGTCTATCTCCCCGCGCCAATTCCTCCCCACTCATCGAAACCCAGGAAGGACATGACTCTATTGGCCCCTCCAAGAGCGAAGTTTGTGCAGTCTCATCCAGCTTAAACTTGCCCAATTCCTGCCATGCTTTTAGCCCCAGACTCCAAGCCTCATCTGCCATCTTCTCAAGTGTCGATAGTTCACTCGTCCTATTCCTCCGCCTCATGATTTCTTCCATTATTCGACCGTAGCGGAGTTGGGATATCTTAGTGGGCCTGGACCCATTTACTTCCACCTCTGCGTGTTCCTTCCTAGGCATTTTCAAGACATTTTGGCTTTGAAAATCTTCTAATTTCTGGTGAAATTTATCCTCGTGAACAGAAGTGATTACCGTTTTGCTTAGGCTCCTATCTTCAGGATCCTCTTTGACCGACCCAATGGGGCTATCATCTCCACCCATCGAGGTCGCCAGCTCTAAGAACTTTGGGAACTTGAGGGTTATGAAGAGCAAGTACAATGCCCCCACAACCAGCAACAGATGCGAAAGCTTGGGCTTTCTGGCACTGGCGGGTTCAAGCTTCAGCCTCTTCATTTTTTCTATCAGCACCCTAATCAGAACACGCCCCCAACAGTATCACCAAGCGTCTACCAGAATCATCTCCCAAACGGATCAAAAATCAAACCCGAGAGACCGTCTCCACGACATCTAAGCACCCCCTCAAACACAATGTCCCGTCCCCAAAAAAAAAAAAAACCCATCAACGCATCAATGCAGATCGACAAACCTTAACTGCCCAATCGCGGAACCAACCCCCGGCGGAAATTCAACAGCTGGGCAACGATCGGAATCGGAAAAATCGGCGAAATATCGCGGGCCGACGGAATACCGAACCACGAACCTCGGAAAATCCGGTGAGGTCGGCCGAGCCGGAGCCGGAGCCGGAGCCGGCGACCCAGATGTTGTTTTTCGACGGAGACGGCAAATGCGCCTCGGAGACCCCCCTCAAAAACCCTGATGAACAGCCCGAGAGAGAGAGAGAGAAACAGAGAGAAACAGAGACAGAGGAGAGAATGTGGAAGGTTACTATAATGGAAGGAAGAACCCTCCAAGATGCAGGAATGAAAAGTGCGGGTTGTGCGCGGGCTGTTTTCACCTGTGGCTGTGGGGAATAATCATAATGTAGGTGAAGTTAAAATTGCGTCTGATCCTTCGCTTCTTCGAGTTTCGCGTCGGATCGGGTGGGAAATCGGATTTCGCCCTCTCTTTTTGGCTTTGCTTTCTTTTAATTGGAAATTACATATTGGGGCCCATCCAAGTAGGAGTAATCGATTGCAAAAGTAAGCCGGTTCGCATTTGATAATTTCAAAAATTATTTCTGGGAATAATTTTTTTGTTCTCAAGAATAAAGGTATAAATAAATGCGTTTTTATCTTTTTTTCTTTGTTCCCCAAACCAAAAAATAAAAATTTGTATTATGGGAAATAGAAACAATTTTAGACAAACACACCCTAAATATTATCGACTCCCAATTTATAGAACCGAGAATCTGTTTGCACTTTCTTTCTTTTTAAAGCTCTAGTTATTTCTTAATTATAATATATTAGTTCTTTTTATGTTGGAATATGATAATTTATACAATGATCTGAAATTATCTTTTTACTAAGTATAAATAGATTTCCTTACTTAACGTGAAAACTTAGCATGAGCTTTTTTATCCCTTCATGAAATAATCTCGGAGTTTGTCTTTGGATTTGAGCAGAAATTTCACAATGCATATTGGCCGTGACCCCAACGCAGTTTTAGTTCTAAAAGATAGAAAAGAAAATAAAAAAATAAAAAAGAAAACCCATTAAATTCGGTCAGTCCGGTTCCCCCAATGAATGGAGAGTCAGATCATTTATTGCGATTACAAATTTTGAGCTCACCCGGTAGTTCTAAAAGATAGAAAAAATAAAAAAATAAAAAGAAAACCCATTAAATTCGGTCAGTCCAGTTCCCCCAATGAATGGAGGGTCAGATCATTTATTGCGATTACAAATTTTGAGCTCACCCGGTCACCCCTACCGACAAGTATTAACATCAGTAAATTTTAGGGCTAGTTTTGCTACCAAAAAAAAAAAAAATTAAGGCTAGTGGCGACGATAGTATTTTAACTTTTTTTTCAATTATCTAATGACATCCTTGGATTTTTATTTTTTTATTCGATGTGGTCTTTATTAAAATTTAATGAAATTTGATTACATGCTGTTAAAATTAATAACCTATTTTTTTTTTGTTTCAATTTCGTTCTAAGCTTTGTTGTTTTTGTCCAGTTTCATCTTTAAACTATTATATGTCGGTTCTTTTTTCTCTGTTAGCCTTCATTTGAGGATGGTGAGGATCGTCATATTTTCAATAAAATATGCCTCGATGAAACAATCCCCTAGGACCCGATTGTAACTTGATTTGTAAAGCAATTTAAAACATTCCTTGTGTTACATTGACGTGTTTATTTACATTTTCTTACAATATCGTGGACATAAATAAATTGATGGCAACTCCTCTCTTCTTTTCAATTTGCCAATTTAATGTGTGAAAGAGACAACTTTAACGTAAAAATCTGTTCACTTTGCCAAAATAATTAAATAAATAAATAACATTTTGGGTTAATATCTTAAAAGGCCCTAAAATGATACATATAACAAATTTACCCTAAACTATTTGTTTAATCATAAAAAAAAAAAACCCAAATGAGTATATATGTGACAAATTTACCCAAATTGATCATAAAAAACTCCCAAATTAATATACTTGTAACAAATTTATTCCAAACTAATTATACAACCGCCAAAAACTCCAAATTGATACATTTATGACAAATATGGTAAATTGGATTAATACCACAAAAAATCACAAAAATTGTATAATTATAACAAAAGAAAATTAAAATTCCAAACTGATATATCAGCCAACTGTCATGTGTCATTCAAATTAATAATTTGACAAGTAAAATTTAAGGAAACTAATATAGAGTAAATTTGTCACAAGTATACCAATTTTTGGTAAAATTGTCAAACGTGTATCAATTTGGGTTTTTGGTGATTAAAAATTAATTTTGGATAAATTTGTCATAAGTGTATCGGTTTTTGGTTTTTTAGATATTAACCCTAACATTTTTCAAAAACGTTTTCCAAAAAGTTACTGTCAAAGAAAAATGAAAATATTTTTTTTAATATTCGGCTGAGATATAAAAATAAATAAGAAAATATTTTCCGCCGTTTGGTATTTGATTAGATTTTTCAGAAAAATGATCAAAAAATTCGAATTTTTCAATTATTTTTATTTTAAAATTATTTTTCTTTTTTCATTTTCTTTCTTTATCTTCTTCTTTGTCTTTGGCTGGTCACCAGCCACCACCATGGCCAGCAACTAGCTAAGAAAGAGGCAAAAACAAAGAAGAAAAATTTGAAAATTATTTTAAAAAATCAATTTGTTAAAAGAATAAATTATAAAATAAAATAAAATAAAATAAAAGGATTTCAGTTTTAAAATAGAAGATATTTTTCTCACTTTTGAAGGTGTTTTTTCCATTGGCAGAAAATGTTTTCCTTAACTAGTGTAGTTTTCTTAATACTGAATATCAGAAAATTCAAATAACATTTTTCAAAAAGTTATTTTCTGTGAAATGAATGAAATATAAAATTAGGAAATGTCCTAATAGTCAGGGAGCAATGATCGAGCTACATGTGATTTGCAAAGCAATTACTTATTTTTTGTACGGACCGGAATAGCTTTGAGTATGATTGGCAACTCTTACTGCAAGAAAGAAAGAACTTTCGTAAGCGATAAGTGACTTTTGTGATGCCCGGCAACTTTAACGTGGGCAGTAATCTTGCTGGGGGCACTCGTAATGTATCCTAAATGAGAAACTATTCATTGTTCAAAGTATTAATTACGAATGTCACAAAAATAATCACGGCGTTGAGAATTGCAGTATCTTTTTATTTAGCTATTTGTCTAATGCCCTTTTAATATTTATTAACATTAATAAATGATTAAGTAGTTTTTGAACTCATTAAGTGTATACATATATGCCTTCATGCCAACAACTTTTAAATAAAACTAGCAAGAGTATCATAACATTCATACAACAATCATTTAAGTGCCTTAAGCGCTACAAATTTAAAAAATTGATTAGTTAAGTGTCATTACAATTTGTCTTGTCAGAAAATCCAATGTCAAGGCCTTTACATGCCATCAATCAATGACATTCATATGAATATATATATATATACTTTTTTTTTTCGTGTTCCAACGAAGGTGACGAATAGGGGTGAGCATTGGTTCAGGGTCAACTCTGGACCAACCCTAGACCGGCCCAACCCTATCAATCCTGATCCAATTCTTAAGGAGATTGGGTAGGTTTTTGGTTTTAAAATTCCTAGACCAACACTATGTAGATTGGTTCTTGGTCTTGAAAGTTTTAGATCAATCCAAGCCTGACCAACTTTGACTATATATATAATATTACTTATAAATTTTTTTTATATAGAGAAAATCTAAAATAAACGTTGTCAACAATATTAAACAGCTTTTTAGTGAAGAATTCAAATAATTTTACATTGTTCTTTAATAATTTAGATTTTTAAGGTCTTTTATAGTATTAATAATCATAATTTACAAATGAGGAAAATGTTTTTGTGAGGAATCCTCACAACATCCAAAAAGGTATTAATAGCTCCTTATGACATCATCTTATAGTATTCGTTCTCTTTTGTCTTATTTGTCTTCTTAGTCTTCAATTTGTCAAAATCGAAAAAAACAACTTTTTTGCTTACCACTTGACACTTGCCTTGCTCGCTTTGGGTCACTTATGCCGCTCACCGCTCGACACTCGCTTGACTTGTTGCTTTCCGCTCGACATTCAATGCTTTGTTCGATGCTCACCTCACTTGACCCTCACCACTTGCCTTTCTTAGCCGACCTCACTCATCATCGAACCCATTAGATTGATATGGTTCTTGGTTGCCCTTTTAAGGAGTACAAAAAATGAAAGAAAAATTATTGATTGGTCTTGAGTTGACTCTGAAATCGAATCGAACTTATTGAATTAGTTTGGTCTTCAATTGTTTTTTTAAGGAGTATAAAAAATGAAATAAAAAATTATTTATTGGTTTTGGGTTGATCTTGAAACTGACCGAATTCATTGGATCAACAATCGCTTTTTTTAAATAGTACAAAAAATGAAATAAAAAATTATCAATTGGCCTCGAGTTGACCTTAGAATTGAACCAAACCCATTGGGTAGGTTTGGTCATTGGTCCTAAGCTCAATAGGGTTGGTCCTTAGTCTCAAAATTTGAGAACCAGCACTGTTGATCCTAAAGTTAGAGGGTGGACCGACTCAACTCGGACCATACTCACTCCTAATGATGAACATGGTTTTGCCTTCGGCACATAATAATAAAAAAATCAAAAATCAAAATTCACTTCGGAATAAAAATAATAATAATAATTTGTGGGACGAGTTACCGAAAATGATTTATCGAGGATAACACTTAAACTGTCGACTTTATTTGGACGTCGCACTCAACGACTCTCGATTGAGCGCCTACGACGCTCTTCTTGTCCACGATCTTCCTTTCCACAAGAGCTCGAGTGAAAATTCGACTGCAGCCAGTTTTCACGGTCGGGAAAAGATCCCGTGCTTTCGGACACGGCGGCGTAGGAACACCCGCTCGCTCCGTCGCTCATCTGTCGAATCCCGGTTCGGTTCCATGCTACCCCGCCGGCGAGAGCACTCGCCGGAGCAGTTCCCCTGATGGGATCTCGACGAACGAAGCGCACCTGCGGTAGCATCGAAAATGTTCCGGCGCGGCGGCTCGTGTGAACAGGGGTCAGAGGATGCTGCCCGGGAATCGTTACCGTCTCGCGGGTCGCTCTCTCGCACGCCGAGGTCGTTTCCGGGCGCGTCCGTTGGCCCGTGCATCGACCTCGCCCGAACCTCCTGCTGCTTCTGCTCTCGTTTCCGGTCGGGGTCCTGCTGCACGGCCTCCGGGAAAAGATGGTTATGATGGGTTCGACTCGTTCGAAAGGATGGGTCGCGAAAGTGCCGCACGCACGCCAGGTGACTGTGGATATGACGCTGAGCCCGGCTTCTTCGGTAGTTTTCGGGTAGGGGAAGAGTCGAGCGGCGACGAGGCCGAGGAGAGTGCCGGTTCGGAGGAGGATGATGGTCTGCCGTTGGTGAAACCACTCGGTTTGAATAACGGGCGGAGTGATTGCGTTCGAAGCGTTGAGGAATGTGGAGATGAATTGAGACACCCTTTGGTGAGGGAAGTTTGTAGGCTGGTTCAGCTTCGGTCGGTTTGGAATCCGAACCTTGAAGGTGAGTTGAGGCATCTATTGAGGAGCCTCAAGCCAAGGCAGGTGTGCGCCGTGCTTCGCGCGCAGGAGGATGAACGGGTCGCCTTGATGTTCTTCTACTGGGCTGATCGGCAGTGGCGGTACTGGCATGATCCTATTGTGTATTATACGATGTTGGGGATCTTGAGCAAGACCAAATTGTGCCAAGGTGCTAGGAGAATTATCCGGCTCATGCGCCGAAGGCGGATTGTGCGTGAGCCTGAAGCTTTTGGATATCTCATGCTGTCCTACAGTAGGGCAGGCCAGGTAAGGCGTGCCTTGCAGGTTCTGACGTTGATGCAGAAGGCAGGTGTTGAACCTAATTTATCAATATGCAATGTGGCAATGAATGTCCTCATAAGGGCCAACAGGCTTGAAAAGGCATTTAAGTTCATGGAGAGAATGCAACTCGTTGGAATTATGCCAAATGTGGTCACTTATAATAGTTTAATCATGGGTTACTGTGATTTACATTGTGTTGAGGATGCCATTGAGCTGCTCGATGGAATGCCTGCAAAGGGTTGTCCGCCAGATAAGATCAGTTACTATACTGTCATGGATTTTTTATGTAAAGAAAAAAGGGTTGAAGAAGTGAGGGAGATGTTGCAGAAAATGGTAAGGGACAGTAATTTATTACCAGACCAGGTTACTTATGATCATCTAGTCCATGTGCTTGCCAAGCATGGCCATGGAGATGAGGCTCTTGAATTTTTGAGGGAAGCAGAACAGAGAGGCTTTCAGATTGATAAAATAGGGCATAGTGCCATAGTCCATTCATTTTGTAAGGAAGGGAATCTAGATAAGGCAAAGGAAATAGTGAATGAGATGTTCTCGAAGGGTTGTACCCCAGATGTGGTGACATATACTGCTGTGCTTGATGGGTTTTGTCGAGTAGGTAAAGTCGATCAAGCTAGAAAGCTGCTGAAGCAAATGGAAAGGCATGGCTGCAAGCCAAATACTGTATCTTATACAGCCTTGTTAACTGGTCTCTGTCGAAGTGGTAAGTCTTCAGAAGCTAGAGAAATGATGAACATGAGTGAAGAGGACTGGTGGAGTCCTAACGCCATTACTTACAGTGTGGTGATGCATGGGCTGCGCAGGGAGGGAAAGTTGTCAGAGGCTGGTGAGGTAGCTCTAGAGATGGTGAAGAAGGGATTCTTTCCTACTCCTGTTGAGATTAACTTACTTCTTCAGTCTCTCTGCGAGAAGGGAAAAGTCGACGAGGCTAAGAGGTTCATGGAAGAATGTCTGAAGAAAGGGTGTGCTGTTAATGTTGTGAACTTTACCACAGTAATTCATGGGTACTGTCAGACAGATAATTTGGACGCAGCTCTATCTTTGCTTGATGACATGTACCTCAGCAACAGACATGCTGATGTATTCACATATACGACACTAATAGATGCACTGGGGAAGAAGGGAAGAATTGAAGAGGCAACTGACCTTATGATGAAGATGCTGAAGAAGGGTTTGCTTCCTACTCCGGTTACATACAGGACAGTCATACACCGTTATTGTGAAAGGGGTCAGGTGGAAGATTTGTTAAAGCTGTTGGAAAAGATGCTTTTGAGGCAAAAGTTCAAGACAGCATACAATCAAGTCATTGAGAAGCTTTGTTATTTTGGAAACTTAGTGGCAGCAGAAAAACTTCTGAATAAGGTTCTGAGAACAGCCTCTCGTATTGATGGCAATACATGCCATGTCTTAATGGAGAGTTATTTGAGCAAGGGGATCCCTCTGTCAGCGTACAAAGTTGCATGCAAAATGTTTCAGCAGAATATGATTCCTGATTTAAAACTGTGTGAGAGAGTGACCAAAGGACTAATGTCAGAAGGGAAACTGGAGGAGGCAGATAAGCTTATGTTACTCTTTGTGGAACGTGGACACATTATGCCTCAGAGTTGAAAACAATACCAATCCTGTGAAGCATCCTTCTACACTAAAATGCAGTTGATACCTCCCACTTTCTCTACTATCACTTTTCTTCTTATGGGCTTGGAGCATGATATGTCCATGAAATTATCTGTCTTTTCCTCTGAAATATGGTAGAACTTTCTATCACACCTTTACTCTTTTTTCTCCATTAAAGGATTACTGAATGTTTTTACTCATGACATTCTGTTGATTATGCTGTCTAGCAGCCTATTTGGGGGATTTCCACCCTAATTTATGTATCATATCTGGACCTGGTTATATGTTCCTATATAGACCGTCATTTGACACAAGTTTGTAATTAACGAGCAAACCCCTCAACCATCCCATCATCATGCTATCTAGCTAGCCATGTAGGGGCTTATTTTGTATGTTTTTCTGGATTTATTAAAGCTAGAACTCGCTTGGACATAATGACCTCAACCCGGAAGTATGGTTCTAAATATTGTTTGTGCATCATTCGATGATTGGTATCATCAATGGGAACCATACTAGGACATAGGATGGAGTAGTTAGGTACTGTTCTGATGCAGTGACAACGTGGAACTTTACTATGCTGATCCAGAGTAGACAAATGATGGTGCGAGGAGAGATTGTGTGGGGGACTTAAGTTGGTAGTGATGACTGCCTAAATAAGAAGTGGTGTTATTTGATTGGCCCATGCCTTAACATGTAGCATGCCTTCTCTAAGCTGTTCTATGGTCCTGTTTCCCATATCATATAGGTCATTGTATAATGTTGGACTGTTAATATCATACCATCTTTCTTGTCATAGTCAGTTCTTTGCATACAGAAAAATAATGATGGCTGCATAGATAATGATGATGAACTGTTTACAGAAACATGGTGTATAGAAGGTATGCCTTGTTCTGAGCTGCTTCTACTTTTATATAGGAGGATGCCTGTTCAGACTTGATGCAAGAGCAGAAGTTCAGAAAGTGAGATGTAGCCAGTGGCTGTTGTGATTGTCTTCCTGTTTCTGGCCGAGAGAAGGTTATGTTGGTTAACATGTAAGCACTAGACTTGTAGGATGATACCAATGTGGGGTTGAAATAATTTTTAAATCTACCCCTTAGTCAGCTTGTTATTTGTCTATTGTGTGATCAACTCAAATCTCTTCCTCTGATCTAAATAAAGGAATTAATTTTACAGACCCAAAATCAGATTGACTGGAATTATTTTTCATTATGATACTACCATTCTTTGTTTGAAACTTGCATAATATACAGTAGAGTCTAATGTAAGTTCTCAACCTTGACTCTTAAGATGATGACTTGAATCGGATAGCTCTTCACATTATAGTGTATAGCTTCCCATCCTTGCAGGAGAACCTAATCAAAAATTGGTTGTTGCTGCTTTACTTTCAACTAAAAGCTCAGCTGGTCTTTCTACTGTGACCAAAGTCTTACCTATTTCTACATGGAGCTTCAACAGCAGCTAGGTGTAGTTAGTTATGAGCATGAGCATTACCTTCTTGAATTACTTGCTGATTTGCCTGATCAGACGACAATGCTTTTTTTTAGTTAAGCATCATGAAGTAGTTGAAATCATTGCTAGAATAACATGCTACTGATTCAACTCTGATTTACATATTGAGCTATCTATCAATGAATTTCTTTGGACTTAATAGAAAAGGAGCTGTAGGAAGTTTGAGGGGTGGTGTTTTTTCATTAAAAAAATTCATGTGAGATAACAACGGATATCTTGATGCATTTACTTTCAAACATTTCATCCGGCATTAAGGGGTTTTAATTCTTTTGGTCTGTGACTCAGATTAGAGTGCTTGAAGATGGCCTAAAATCTGAATGGTGACATTTATCTTAGCTCTTTTTTGGTCAATGCAAAAGTCATACACCTGCCTTTGGTGCTACATTATGCTACATTATGAAGGCCATTAGACACCAGGCTTTAGTTTTGCTACAGCCTGATATGCCAATTTATCAAAGCCAATCAAAATATTTTTGCGTTGTGTTTCTTTTGTTCACTAATTAATGTCATGAGCTAACAGATAAGATTACCCTCCTCTTTAAAAGGATCTTACATGCTTTTTTTTTTTTTTTTTTGTGGTGGTGGAGATTGATTTTTTTTCTCAAGGAGAGGTGGTCAATGGGGACCTATATGGTGAATTGTGGTGAATATAAATATTATAAGTCATCATCATGTCATAATTTGTCATATGGTCACTAATTTGCTACTCAAACATCTTAACTGATCTACCTTTCGCTTTACGTGTAGGAACTTCTAGTGAATTTGTATCCAGTTTGACAGCTACTTAGGTTCAAGAATGGGCAGGATAGGTGAATTTTTCACATCTTGATGAGTCACATGCACTCGTTGAAGATTGTCTTTCTCGAAATTGATGATTCAAAATCCTGAATCACAATTTCCAGTCAGGTCTTCTCCAGTCATTACAGCTGGAGATACGGTTGGCTAGCCTTTGCAATGCAGGCAATCAGAAACTGGGGTATTTTTCATGTCTCCGATAATTTTCTGCAGCAGAAGAAAACCTTTACAATTGCCACTGTCTGGATCTGGGGCTTGGACCAATCAAGGGAGAGAGGATTTCGATTTGTTTCTGCCTAAACCGATATGCAGAAGCTACTTCAGAGCGATACTTCACGAGGTTCAAGCTCAATGTTTGGCACTCTTTTGCGAGATGAACTGATGAATTGTGAAGACAGAC
This sequence comes from Eucalyptus polyanthemos subsp. polyanthemos, assembly GCA_017140185.1. Taxonomy (NCBI): domain Eukaryota; kingdom Viridiplantae; phylum Streptophyta; class Magnoliopsida; order Myrtales; family Myrtaceae; genus Eucalyptus; species Eucalyptus polyanthemos. The sequence continues at coordinate 31,503,029 of CM029461.1, forward strand.
CATGCAGGACTATTGTGTGGGTACATGTAATTTTCAGAAGCAACTGACTATTTAATTGACTGAAGCATACTGCTTTTGGGAATTCATTATTATCGCTTGAAATAATATGATGTCAGTGCAAATCGTGCGAATAAATGTGTGTGTGAGAGAGAGAGAGAGAGAGAGAGAGAGAGAGAGAGATTACATTGGCTGAGAATTGGCATAAGTCAATGTCTTTCAGCAGCATTTTGCAGTTGGAACCGATGTGAATAGTTGCAATATGTTCTTAATCTGATGTCTTGTTATAATTTTTCCAAAAGGAAAAGAAAATAAAATGGAGGGCCTGCAAATGCATCCTAACGGATTAGAAGGTCTCATTGCCGTCACTAATGGTCTGAAGTCAGTGTACTGCTGCACAAGCACCATATATAGAAAGAAAAACATGATTTCTTTAGCGTGAATGCAAATTTGCTTTCGCTGATATGCCATTTACATTCATTAATTCATAAGGGATTCAATGTAGGAGGGCAAAATAGATCTATCAATTCTTCGGTTCCAATTCTTTGAATTTCTTATTTATCTTCTTAATTCTCTATCAAACACCTTAATATGGGCTTCTCGTCACCTAGGGCAATCCACCGCTAAGGGATTACGAAAATGCATAAATATTTGACAGTAAACTAACGAGAGAGCAGTCAAAAATCTCTAATAGAGAGATTCCAACTAATATTCCGACATGGTTGCATTTGGAATCTCATATCTCAGGATAGTTTGACACCGGGGAATAAGACACCTTGATCTTGCACTTTTGCCAAAAGTTCAATCTAGAATTATCAGAATTTTTTCTTCAATTAGTCCTTGAAAATCAGAATGCCGTAACTTATCACGTCCTACATAGTAAGCAACAACAGAATCAAGAGACAGTAATTCGTGAAATTTTAAAAAAGAAAAGCAAAGAATAAACGAGAGAGAAGGCTAGGTGAGAGCAGGTGGCGTCATCTCTATAGCTAGGGTCGACCGTCGCTGTTGAGAGCAACCAGGGTGGCGACCTTCGCTACTAAGGGCAGAAAAGGATCGCGACCCTCACCACCCATGGCCATGGGGTCCATGACTCGCGCCCCTTGTCTCAATGTGCTTGCAACTCTCAATCCTGCAACCCACAATCCGAGTTCTACCGTTTGCAGAAACAGCAGAGTTCGTTCCCCCCGTATGCTACGCCACAAACATTGCTGGTCATTGTACTTATGGCAAGCCAACGATTAGGACAAAGCAAGTGGGACATTCTAGATAGATAACAGCAAACGACTAGGCAATAGTAGGTCAGGACATACGGTACCCTCACAGTGAAACAGGCAGATGAGGGTGAGCGACGTTTCTCACTGGCATCCATGTTCAACTATTATTCTTTTCCTTTCAGTTGTGCTGAATCAAGAAACTGAATTGAAGCCGCGTTTGCCAACAGTAGAGGCGTCGCGGTGAGAAAACACCTGATATGTAACACGCAAAATTTGAAAATTGACTACTCAGCCACTTATTAACGGACTCGACTATCTTTATGTTAGCTCAGAGACTGACGGGAGCCATGCACATGCGGGAAAAATAGCATAGCATTACAGCAAATGATAAAAGGGAGCATATGATATACGAAATTCAAATCCTACTATCTAATTGGGGTCTATTATACAATGAACAACTTCCTATTCAGATGATTATTGGAACATATTGGATAAATTAAAGGAATATTGATAAGGAGGGCAAAATTACCCCCCACCTTCAAGGAATGATTACAAAAAGATCAAAACCTCCTCTATGACGTGTTTGTTATTGAACGAAGAGTGAGCCCCCTGAATCATTTGTTTCTTGTAATGACTATATGTGTGAGGTCTATGAGTGCTCGCCTTGATTTCCGGACATCCTCATCGTCGCTCTCGGGAAGAGAATCAATTGCTGTAGCGGCAAGTTCTGCATGCTTTTTGGCTAGTTCCCTTGCCCTCTGTATTCCACGACTCCTTCCAAGATACTCAAGAGCCTGCAATTTCCGAAAAAAAGGTCGAATACACTTGTAACCATTTCATCTCACACCAAATCCACCGATCAGAACATATTCTGCAGATGGGAGGGGAAAAATATCGCTAGGTTTGAAACATTCCAAGGGACCCTTAAAATGCTCAGCACTTTTTATTGCATGTGATACCAACTACGTGGTAAAGAATATTAGTTAGTTGACCAAGATAGGTATCACAAAAGAGCTTGATTGAGGAGGAAATGGCACCAACTAAATCCTGAGTTTAACCAAGCTGTCTTCATTGCAATGACAAATGAGGACATAAATTTCCCCATTAGGTCATTTATGCAAATGGGAAGTGCTTTTTAGCTTGCTTCTCAGTCAAACTTTGCTCATGCCACAGAGTAGCCCTTGAGAGCCAAGAAAAAAAGATGAACAGCACTCGAATAGACAATCTCAAAGCCTTAAGGACAAAAAAAAATGCAATTTAAAATATAATAAAAAATAATTAACCACTAAACTAGGATTGTAACCTGTGCTCCATCGAAAGCCTCAACCCTATCTTACTAGTAATGACATCCAATTGAAGTGCTCTCTTTTTTCCTCCTCCTAATTATGCTATTCATGCTTTTAGCATCGAAAAAAGCTGCCATTACTAACCTAACCAGCTCAAAAGGCTGATATTGTCCTAGCAGTCACAAGAAAATGATGTGAAAATGCATCCACTCTAGATCTGAGATTGCTCAATTAGCTAGTTGATTGACAATAAGTGTCACTTACAAGATCAACATTTGCTGGGTCATCAAAGCCCCGGTCAACAACTGTGCGTAACTGAGGAAATTCCTCCATGGCAAACAACATTGGAGCTGTCACAATTCCCTGTACAAATAATAGAAATTTCAGTTGTCATGGACATTCTTATCTACTAATGCACAAATTCAGAATAAGAGTAAGGCATGTTATGTTTGGTTTGGACAATTGGCAAGCACGCCACTTAAATACAACCAAGAAGAATTCTTCGACACTAAAATATTGTAGCTATTGATCTTGTAGCTATTGATATATCATAAGAACACGAGAACAAAAAATGATGCAACCCAGTCAAATAGGAAGATCAAACTAAAATTAGGCAAACAACTCAACCAGACATTTATAAATATAGCAGATATAGTTCTAGAGCTGTTCAAGTACCCAGCAATGTGTACAGAAATCAAGACCTCATTTAGTCAAATGCAATCACACGATAGTGACATACTATCCAGAAAATATTCCAGAGACATCTTTGTCTCCTACCAAAGAATTCGGCAAATGATACCAATAAAATATTGCAAAACTGCTTCCCAGTTAGTTTAGATGACATTAGGAAACTATTACCAGTTATGCAAAATTGTTTCCTCCTACTATTGCCCCAGGGTTGTTTTGAACAGAGCAGAAAGACTACGGATGGATGCATGATGCGATTACTAAATATATTCAAGCATAAGATTTACTAGCAGATAAAATATCATCTGCTGAACTAGTATCAGATTTTCTGGGATAAATAACAAAACAATCTATCTAATAAGTATAATAGCACAAAAAGTGACCGCTCCATCCAGTTCAATCCTAGAACCATGAAGTTTCACAATGACCACAGCGTACATGGCGAATGTCAGATAAAGAACCCTTCCCCAAGGATGCTGATGTCCCAGTGAAATCCAGAACATCGTCTATCAATTGAAATGCCAAACCCTGGGAACAGAAAAGACAAATGAGAAATTCGAAAGATGAGGAAACTAAACTGTTATGTGCCTATTTCCTATTTATAAGGTATTTGTAGGCAATGAGAATGTTGGTTGATATTGAAGCATATTCTAGAAATACTTATTATTAGAACATAAAGCATTCTCAACGTGATCAAAGATAAAGGATTTACAAGCAGATTTAGGAATTGATACTTAAACCAACTAAGCCAAGGCCAGTTGGGCAACTGCTGATTGCAATTTATGTAAAGAGAATTAGCCATTTATCATCCTACATAATTACCATTACATAACAATAAGCTAAGAACTACTCCAAATGTGATAAAAGCTCAAAATTTGGATTGTTTTCCTTATTAATAGGCATGCTATCGCTTAGATTGGATATCACTTTAGACAGGCGCCATATATATATGATTTTGTAGATATATTTTGCCGCCTCCCATATGAGATCAACTAATGAAGACATCTCACCAAGTGCTTTAAACTATATTATAAGGTAATGCTATTTTTGCATTTTCCAGTTATGACTAACGAGAAGGAGTACCTATAAGGTAATCAACTGCAGTTGTTACCAATACAACATCTATAAATTTAGAAGTCTACAAATTAAGCTTATGGTAGAGGACAAACCAGGTTTCTGCCATACTCATAAGCCAGCATGGCGACTTCTGTTGTTTGTCCAGCAAGAATAGCAATAGCCTTACAGCTGTTTGAAATCAATGATGCTGTCTTGTAATATGTCTTCTGCATATAATATTCCATGCTGCACACAATGAGCAATTTATCTCACATCAACTACAAGGAAGGACAATGGACTCCAAATGAGACAAACAGTAGAATGATCACTCTGCAATCAAACAATAGGTATATTCCCATTTTTTGGTCCTATTACTTAGGTGCATTGTACAATCAAGTCCTGTAATTTTAGTCAATTGTTCAGTGTAGTCCTCTTGTGACAGGAGATCACAAAATCCAATAAAATTGATGTCATGGACTTTCATCTTTCTCCAGAAAATGACATACAAAGTGCAAATCCATGTGGACAAACATCACTGTATGTGTATTCTTTGGGTGATATATCATGAAGTCCACACAGCAAAACCCAAAAAAATTAAAAAGCTCAGAAATGTGCTTGAAAACAGAGCAACCGTCATTGATTTAATTGGGGAAGATGAAGTTTGAAATTGACTTCAACCAGTGAAGATTGAGCTTAAAATTACACCAAGGCTCTCCTAGAAAATGCTGTTCTACTGTTGTTTCACCAGCTCATAGAAATTGACCCAAAACACGAGTCAAAACCACCAAGAAGACAAAGAAGGCAACGAGTACGTAGCAGAAAGAAAAGTGTCCATACAACTTGTCGACCACATCCCCAGAGGACTGGTTTGAGAGCAGCAACAAGAGCAACACAGGCCTCTCATCCTCCTGCTCTCTCTCCTAGGACTATTTCTCCCTTAATCCATCCTAAATTCTTGGGTTATTTCAAGCTCAGTGGGATTACCTTCACTGATCGAAGGAAATTTCAAGATTCATCTTCTCAAACTAAACCCCATATGTTTTCTCTACTTTCAAGCACATTTCTGTGCTTTTTGATTTTTTGATTTTTGATTTTGGATTTTATTTTATATGGGTTTACTTTGTGGACCTTTTATGATGCATCACCCTCTCTCAAGAAAATTGTCCACAATGAGTGATGTTAGTCAGCATGGATCTCATATTTTCCACATCATTTCTTTTTTGTACATACAAGCCCTTGTCATCGATTTGATTGGAGTTTCTGATCTCTGGTCATCAGAGGACTGCATTGAAAAACGGACTGAAGTTCCAGGACCTTGATTGCATGAATTAAGAGTTACAGGACTTGGATTACACAATCCACCTAGGCCATAGGACCAGAAATGGAATTACCCCTAAACAATAACTTTGGAGGTCTAATGCTCATGAATGTCTCGTGGATCATAACCTTACTGAATCAGAAAATTTAAACTTTACATAACGGTAAAAACATGGTCACAGGATGGAATTTTGACCTTGGAAGTGGCTCAATACAAACAAGGAATGGTTCTATGGAGGCCTCCTATAGCAGCATGAAAAGTAAAGCCAAATCTTCAAAGAGAAAGCTAATAGATGATGCAAGCTGTGGCTCAATACAAACAAGAAATGGTTCTATGGAGGCCTACCATAGCAGCATGAAAAGTAACACCAATTCTTCAAAGAGAAAGCTAATCGATGTCACAAAGGAGGGGGGGATAATAAATCCACAAAATATAACTTTAGAGGATGATTAAGGGAAACCATAGCTAGAGGATGCAGCTTAATTCTGCTGTTGTAGGTGGTTCTTGGTGGATGAGATACTTGAGGCGCCATCATAACATGGAATTGGAGAACAATTACTAACTTCCAACGTCATTTTGCCACTTTTATTAGTACTAAGCTGGTGTACAATTTCCAAGTGACACACTTCCCTCAAACTGCCCCATCTCTTTATATTGATTTTTGCTGCTGATCCTTGATTTCGTGACAGATTCACAAGACCGGGTAATCAGATTGACTTCATTCCAACTATACCTTATTAAATTTTAAACCAAAAAGTGGATAATTTCATTCATCCCTAGGAAGACATTTTGCAAGTTGAATCTTTCTTTGATATTTAGGATAGTGAGACCATGTTTTTTACCTCGAAGTGCATACAGAGATAGAGTCCCCAAGGAAACTGCTTTAACTAAAAAAGAAACAACAGCCTCTCTAAACAACTTAAGTATCAGTAGTCAGGTACAGAAATTTCTTTGCATATACTAAATCTGGGAAATATGCAACATTATAACAGCATAATATAGTAGCCACTGTTAATCAAAGGCCACTTTGCAGCTTCACATACAATCCTTTAAATATTGGAACCTTATTACTGGACTCTCTGGAAGTTTTGTGAAGAGAAGTCCTCGGAACTTAGCACCTCTCTTGACAAGAAAGTAGATGGCAATATTAGGAAACAAACATCAAACCAGCATAAGTACACCTTTTTTCTTCTCTAGAGAGTGGTTCTCTTTGTGGTGTCCTGGAGATCTTATCCAGCATGGGCAAAGGCAAAAAGCACACTTGAGGTGGCACTCAAAAATGCACAAGGTAAAGGCGGGAAAAAAAGGGCACACCCCAGTAAAGTAGGGCGCAAAAACACAAAATGGGGAAGTAGCATTAGTATTTGACAAAAATAGACATCAAGGGTTCAAGCCACATAAATAAGGAAAAAATGGTGATCAAGAAGAACATGCACTCTAGATGATTGAGCCAGACAGATAAGAAAAGATGAATTGAAAGAGAGAAATTAGACATAGTAAAATGTAGAGCTCAATCTCATACATGTGCTTCCAAAGGCGCACATGCACAGAGCTGGTACTGGTACACTGGCCTAAGTGTAGCTAACAGTGACAATTATGAAAAATTTGCAGGTGCTGCTCTGCTCTGAGAATCTGAAAAGTACTTCTAGTCTTGAAAATGGTGGACTTTCAACACTACCATAAATAAAAGGATCGATTAGACTTTCACAGGAAAAGCCAATTGACTTAAATGAAATCCATTTATCTTCATCAGGTGACAAGTTAAGCTTGTGTCTGATGAAGAAAGCACAAAACATGGTAGAAGGCGTAAGCCTGACCTCATGCGCCCTGCTGGACTTCCTAGATAGAAGTGCCATTGCCACACCTCGCCCGAGCACATAGGTAAACCAGTTGATTCTCTTTCGACACTGTTCTTATCCACTTTAAATATTTTCAACGTCTTCAAAATGCTCACTTTCTTTCTGTACAACCTATAAACAGTCTCTGATTATTTCTCATATCTACGCTCTTGGATAGTTTTGTCATTTAAAGCAGAAAGAAGGGCATTTTGGTGAGTCTCCTTGTACAAGACACATTTCTGACATAACTTTGTAGTGAGGCCACCCACTAAATTTGGATCTTTATTAAGAAGACTTGGGTAAGTTCATAACCTTTTTTTCAGTGGCTTTTTCAGTTTTTAATTAGTCCTTTTAAGTTAATGTATTTCTTAATTAGTTATGAAATTCATGATAAGTGAAATATATTTCCTAAAATATCCTAATAGATCATATATATTTGTCTAAATTACATTAAGTTCAGTCAATAAAATACCAAGAAAAATTTCAGACATTAAATTTGCCAATTTTAATATTATCCTGATTTGAGTTATTAACTAAAAGAAGTTGGCACGATCTTAAATACTTAATATTTCATTTCAATGGGATGAGAACAGTATTCCGATTTAATTGGGAAGTATACTTCAGATTACTACTTTTTGTGCGCCAACTATATTGTGATTTGTAGAGCTAGCTTATGATTATGATCATGATCATTCGAGGTATAAATGAGTCCACCTACTCAAAAATTACTTGAACAAGACTTGATGACTTTAGGTGTAAGTCGATTTTGAATAGCTTGAGCATCAAATCAAGTTGAGCATGGGCTTGAAAATATAGAGTTTGCATAAGCTCATGTACTTAATTAAATAGATGAGCATCTAACCTTTTTGTGAATTTCACTTTTGGTTAACAATTTAATGTTGTGAAGGTGAAGTCCCACATTTGGATGAGAAAGCAATATTCCGTTATGGGGAGCATGGCAATGGAGTGCGTGGGAACTAGGGATAGCTAGTGAGAGATATCGATGTTCCATGTCATATGTTGAACATATATGTTGAATTTAACTTGTAGAAACTACTTAAGGATCATCTGAAATACTGGGATTTCTATGTCTCTAGATATAAACAGTATACAATATCAGATAAAACTTAAATATAATATGTTAAAGGTAAGGTCAAATGAAACACATATAAATTCATCCCAAGTTTCTTTTACAATTATCCATTGTAGAAAGGTATGTATCAATCAATATATCTTGTAGACTACACTACAAGTTAATGCACTGAAGCATTTACTTGAATATTGGATAGACACATCATGATTTTGGATAGAATATACTATGTGCTTTGTCTTATTAATTTTCTAAACATCTATAACTTTTAAAACTTGTTTACATCAAAACACGAAAGTTGTATGCAAAAAAGTAAGATCGGTTTAATAATCAGTAATTAGCATATATCATGATTGTATCTTTGGCCACTGCAAATGGATGGTAATTAAATTCTAACAAATTATATTGAGAAGGAACCCATGTGTAGCATGGGCCCAAAAGCTAGTTTCCAGAAAACAGACATATTCATTGCTAAACACATGCTTAGCTATTGATGAAAGGAATAAAATAAACTGATCAGTCATATGCTATAATGTATAGCACCATAGAGAACCAGAACAAAAATTGCTTCAGGAAGCAATAGAACAGCACAAAAGGATGCAGCCATGACACAGAATAAAATGTCCATAAAACACATAGATGTTTGAGATATAAATGCATCCATTGTCATGTCTAAGGCGCAAAGGGAAGATTACACATCACCTCTGCACCAGTCTGCAAAAACTAAAAGTGCACCAAAGATAAAACAGAAGCATACCTACAGTGCTGATCAGACGATGAGGTCATTTGCATAGTTTCACCAGTAACAAGATGCTCTACTACTGTTGCTAACAATGATACAACCTACAAATAGGGCAATCTAATAAGAATATGACCTTTTTATGCTGCTCAAGGTATGGCATTGCAATCCCAGTCATACCACATAAACTCTACACTTCTTAATGATTGAAATATTTAAGGAACAGAAAAATGAAAGGAAAATGAAGCAAGATTTATTTAGGAGTCATAAACTCAATAAATAGAGAAGAAACTTTAGGGGATTATCCTCCAGAACTCATCTGGTCTTTCTTAATTTAGTAGATTGATACAAAGAAAAGAAAAATGGCAACTGGAGCTGCGTTGGAAAAGCTCTCTCTGCTCAGAATTTGAATTTTACTATTTTTGTCAAATGGGATGTGAAATAGTGGACAAAATTTCAGTGCAAAAGAGGAAGAGAAAGGAGGATGCTGGATCTCCTTGTCAATCCTAAACAAGGGCAGTTTGCGCAAATACAGAACAAACATTTGTGAGACTCATTTGAATATCCTGAGCCATCATAAGAAATTGCATCTATCGCTCTACAAGCAAGAGGACCGGATGCCCAACAAGCCTAAGCTTGAATGTCCACACAAAATTAGGGAACCATGATCTTGCAGAGGGGGAAAAAACAGAACTTGACACACTCTAGATAGTAAATATATACCTAGATTTCGAGAATGTTGCATCCACGATTTACAACTAAATGACAAAAGAAGAGCCTAGTATCCAGTACCCAAAGTATGTCTTTTTTTATGGGCTAGACAAAATAAGTCCTATCATGTAGTGTTCATTACTGAAACAAAGATTATCATTAAATATCAATACAGAATCATGTCAAATCAAACTGAAATCCACACATACCTCTGTGTTTTTCAAGGATGCAAGTGCCACACAAGCTCGAGAAAGGAGAAAATCCCCAGCTAAAACTGCCAACTGCATAGCAAACAAAATATTGTTGACATCTAGTTGTTTTGATATACTATCTCTATAAGGACCACAATGAATTCATAAATCTTCACAATGCATCTTCTTCATAAAGTGGAACAGTATGGTAAGACTAAAAACTTCTTCTCCTGTGTGAAAGAAAATCGAGGCACAAAGGTGCAGGCATTAGGTGCAGGCATTGTGTCTATGTAAAAGAAGAAACATTTCTCCGCCCATTACTGATAAACACCAAGTTTGGAGTACAATACATACATACATACATACATACATACATACATACATACAAACAAAAATCATGAACAGAATCTAGTCATATAACAAATATAAGAACCAGCAATGTTCCTGAAGATGGTGGAGATGTATGAGCACCTTGTTTCCCATGATAAAATTTAATGAACCAATACCACGTCTTGTGTCTGCATCATCCAAGACATCATCATGAAGAAGGCTTGCAACCTAAGGGAAACAGATAACATGTGCATTAATCAAGAAATCAAAAGGTTCCATAATAGGGGGAACTTATGAGAAACGTTATTTGAGTCTATGACACTGTACAGCAAAAGAGATGTAGTCCTTATTCTGCATTACTGGTACTATGAAACATACTATTCATATGTGCAGGGTCTGTTGCCTTTCCTTTCTTTCTATATTGAAGTGTGAAATTGAACTTCCCAACTCACACGGAATCATCTCTTATTTTATATACTTGCTTCGCAATGTCTTAATTCATTTTATTTACTTCTATTTACTGACAACAGACTTTCTTTCTTGGTTGGTGGGCAGGTTATGGTGGTGGTGAGCTTGGGGAGAGCTCAGATATATTAATCTAGTGTTCAAAGAAAGCTGTAGGCAAATGAGAAAGTAGCATCATGGACATCATTTAAAGAACAACTTCATCTGGTAATAGCCTTTGTGGATCACTCAAAAGAAAAATTTTCTCCACCATCTACTGTATAATATGTTTCCAAGGTTCACGGGACCAGCAATTTAGATGATTAAATGTTAAAAGAAAGGAAAAAAAAAAAGATATCAGAGAATAATTTAACTTAATCCATATGCAAAGGCAGCAACAACCTGTTATTTCCTACTCCTTTGATTCCACAGACACAGAAAAAAGGCACATTTAACAGGAAGATGAAAAACTAACTTACATGAATCATCTCTGTGATCTCAGCTATGCACTGCTGCCTTGTACGTAGTTCCAAAGACACTGCATCTCCTATACTACCATCAGTTGGTTCTGGCAGAGGCATATGCAAAGCACTAGCCATTAAAAGTAAAACCTGTGCCAGATAAAAGACAAAACTCAAGAGAAGGTGGAATCCAAAATATAAGAAGTATGTACATCACTAGAAACCTAACTTTGTCTCTCTACAAAATAAATTAGCACCTGAAAGTATGGAAAAAAAAAATCAAATCATGGAAAATAATAAAGAAATTGAAATCCACATGCACAACAACCAATTAAAACCAAAGATTTAAACATTAGAAAAGAGGAACTTGAGTTCCAATATGCCTCAAAGCATCTTCTAAAAGCCGTTAGTTCCACAAGTACCACAATAGTTCATGGGCCATATGCTATCATTAATATGTCCTGACATTCAACAAATTATTATTTGGCTTAGGAAGGGTGTCTATCTCCTTAATGCGAAATTACACCAAAAGCAATAAAAGTTCCATATAGAGTGCAATCAATTCATAAATATTTCAAATCAAATTCCAATCCTTTTGATGTGCAACCAAGTCCTAAAATGGCCACTGGTGGCATTTAGACACCAGAATTTTGGACAATATTCAATTTTCACAAAATAAAGCATGACTCGACCATAATCAGGTATTAAAACCAGTGGCTTTTTTTTGTCAATCATTGAGTTTATGACTTGATTATCAGTTACCATTGCAAACCAAATTCAAAATCTATGTGAAGTCAAGAAGTTGTTTTTACATGAAATCGAAAACTAGTCCTCCATTTTAATTTAAACCAAAAAAACTTAATCAAATCAATTTATCATCCACGAATAAGGAAGATCATTAAATAATAAGACACATGCCTCTAATTACAATAAAATAATAAGAAACTAAAAGAACAGGAGATAGATTCAGGTTAGCTAAACCCTGGAGTTTGAAAATCAAATTCTCATTCAATAAATGAATAAAACTTATTGAATAACTAAATTGAATGCTCAAGAGCAACCTTATGTATGGTTTTAAGAACCAATGATTGATCAATAAGAACTTTGTTCAACTTTGGTGATTAAATTTGAGATTTGAAGGTTGGTCTGCAGGTTCTTCACAAAAGTCAATTTTCCTCAAATCTCCATAAGACTTGAGTCTTGTCTTTTAATTGATCTCATAACCATATGATGAATACTCACCAAGATCAATATGCCTTTTTACAAGGGTATAATAGGAACTGTCTTGGTTTTGCTGACAGGCTGAATCTCCGTCGATTAGATACACCAGTCAAGAGGACTTAATTGCATGAATTTCAAATTAAAACTTGAACCCACTCTATACAAAACATTTAGGACTTTAGCTACAATTCCCTCTCCCCCTTAAAGCCTCTTAGAGCAAACAAGCCCGATGACAATGATTTATTAATATTTCTTAATATCACAGTTCTCAGGCAAGCAAATCTCGGTTATCCTCAACACATTTTCTCCTGACTCAACATCACACCTCAAACACTTCCATACTGTGAACTTAATGGTGTGGATCAGCAGAACAAAAATAGTGGTTGCATCACAGCTTAGGAACACACTTATCAGTCAAAGGTCTGCAATGCAAACCTTGCAAAAGCATGAACATTCATCATAGTTAATACATCAATGAATTATAACATCACAATGCAATAAAAGCAATAGGCAAACTCCAAGCTTCTGATATTCTGAAATAATAAAGACAAGGTCTTTTGTCTAATAATAAGCAAAATCTGTTAAGATGTCCCAAGGAGGTAGTGGGCACCACCCCTGTATGAAATGGCTTCAGAAGGGAAGCCTCACATAAAGAGACATGCTAACATTTCCCTCAAACAAGAAGTGTGATATTAAAAAGTAGAAGTCATAGGACGTACTGTAGGGCGAAACCTTTTCCCTTCCACGCCCATTTTAAAAAAATATTCAGCAGCTGAGGCAAGTTTTGGGACCTAAAGAATCAATTTTCCCACTGTTAGATTATTAAGGAGAAAGCATTCAAAGCATTCCTACTTCCTAATGAAACAAAAGAGAAGAAAGCAAATATTGGTACCTCAGCAATAACCATTGATCGCAATTTGTTAGCAAGTACAGATAGCTCATCTGCAACAAGTGAGAATGGGTCAAGTTGTTCCTGAAAGAAGCAGCAGAGAATGTAAGAATATAAAATGCAAAGCAAACCATACATGACAAGATGTTAATCCTTATAAAAATTACCAAGAGTAAGGCAATGGGAAAATATCATTGTGAAATTGATCAAATATGTGAATAGTAAATAGACAATTCACAAACATCAGAATGGCTACAAAAAATGACCTCAACACAAAAGAACATTATTCGCCACAACAACAATGCTAGAGGAAAATAGGAAGCCATGCCACGCCAGACATATGATGGAATAAGGAAGAATTATGATGGATGCCAAATTATTCTCATCAAATATTTAAAGAGGAATTGCATTAGCCAACAAAATAAGATTCAACTAATTTTCAATTTTATTTCGTATATAAGATATCTCAAGCTGATTGACGAAAAGCTTACTCAGATGAGTACTTCACTGTCAACAACTGAAAAAAACTTTCATTACAAGCACAATATCCCATGCCACCTCAAAACACAACAACTGAAAACAAGCTTTCATAGTGATGACCACAAGACAAAAGCTGCAACTTAGCACAACTGATCATGGACAGAATAAATAGATTGGACGATTGTGCACAGAAGAATATTCACTTGTTTGAAAAGTCGAGGAGGAAAAATTTATACGTTAAACCCAATAATAAAAGTCTAAAGCTCGATACAAATTAACTGAAAGGGAAACTATAAGCAACACAAAGAAAGCTTTCATTAAAGGACAAAAAAAGGTGATGCTACATCAAGCCTGACAACCCAACAAAACTGATCATCCCTAATGAGATTAATAATAAATCATTTGACTAGAAGAATTTCATATTCATAGCAATGCCACAAGCAGAAGCTAAACCAATAAACAACTGGGGAAAAAAAAAAAACACACACATACTCCCTCCAGCACTATTTCAATTGTAAATGTACATTTAATCAAACAATATTGAAAGTGACATTGTGCTGAAATATGTAGAAAAATAAATAACAGAAGACGGCATGACTACCTCAACCGCTGTTTGATGATGAATCTGATGTCTGATACTATATGAGGAAGGTAAACACCATGAGTAGATATCTTTGCAGCCCAACACCTATTGTCACAAAGAAAATATGACTAAAAAAAATAGATTCCCCAGAAACAAGATTAAAAGTTGGAGTTTGACTTTTTAATAGTTAATGGTTTGTTAAATGTTCTCCTTTAGCAATGGAGAAACTACCCCCTGAAAAACAACCATTGTGCTTCATTTACCACAGCACCACCGCCTAAAACACTCATTCTGGAAACCCCTCCCGTGCTGCTCTGCAACAACCCAACCCCCACCCCCCGCAATGATAATCCAGAATGCAAAACCAATTATCGAGCAATCTCAGCAAACGCTAATGCATGTCCGTGACGCTGCTTTGCCTCACAACAAATGAAACAAGTCCTGTTGAGTCACCGAAACAGCAGCAACTGCCTTACACTCCAAAATCAGCTGAATAATCTTAGAGAAAAGCTTAACCGAACAAGTCATTGTCGCACTGCCTACCGCCGAGATCGAGTACCAATGCAACAACCTCTCAGACAATACGTCGAACACAAAGAGCGGATACCCAGATCACCATTTCACCCCAGCTCTCCAATCCCCCCAAAAAGATTGGCAAGCTCAGCACTCCCTCTCGCAAATGCTCCCACGCATACGACCAATCGGAAAAGAAAAAGAAACAACCCGCGAACGAGGACGCACCGTCATAGGAGAGCCGGCGAAGTGGGTCTGAATCAGGGCGGAGAGCCGATGGTCCGAAGAAGGAAGCCGGCGGTACCCATTGAAGCCGAGCCTCGCGAGCCTCGAAACCGTGCACAACCCACGAGGGAACGACATCGCTCGATGCTCTAGGCTTCGCGAGAAGAGCAGAGGAAGAACAGCGCAGAAAGAGAGAGAGAGAGAATGGTCAAAGCCGCCGACCGACTAACTTGTTCTCTCGTTCGCAGCGGTGATGACACGACGACCGAAGCACAGCCATCCGTAAGCACAGCTTATATTAACGTTACAAAGCCCACGTGATTATGGAAGGAGGCGAACCGCATTATTACTATCGAAGGGAAAGACGGACCGAATTTCCAAAATTCTTGGGAGAGAAACTCAAGGAAAAATGGAATGGATTTTGCTGTCCACACTTCAATGTGGACCTTGTTGGATGTATGTCCTACAACTATTATGTAATAGTTAGATATTAGAAGATTTTATTTATACTATCATTATTATTATTTAATTAATGGTAAATTAAAATTAATCCCAGAAAGTTATAGTTATTCATTTATCCAATTATTTTATATTTACAAATGATTTAGAGATTGGGAATGATCAAAAGTTTAACTGATTAATATTTTTGAGATAAGTCATTGATATATGTGATGGGTCAATAGTTCGACTGAATATTTAAATTGTTCCTGGTTGATGAATTATTGAGTGAATATTAATAATCATGTTGAGATCGGTGTGTTTTTAACTTCATCATTAAGTATTTGATACTTAAAAATATTTGATTGAATCATTTAACAAGTATTGTGATCCTTGAGTTAAAAAGTTTTGAAATGTTTCTATTAGATAAGTTTAGGACTTAATTACACTATTTAAAAGTTTTAAAACTTAATAACATAAAGCTTTTAGCGTGGTCAATTTCTTTATTTTTTAAAAGAAAATTACCTAATATCACTATGAACATTTGCAATTTACGTTTGGGGATGTTAGCCTAATGGGGATGATGGTGGCCTGTGGGCTAAGGGTGAGCATGGTCTAGGTTGGGCTGGTCTGCCCTCTAACCCTAGGCCAAGTCTTCAATTTTTGGGACTGATGACCGACCCTATTGAGCTTGGGATCGAGGATTAGACCGACTCAATGGGTTTGATTCGGTTCCAAGGTTAACCCGGGACCAATTGATAATTTTTTATTTCATTTTTTGTACTTATTAAAAAAACGATTGAAGACCAAACTGACCCAATGGTTGGTTCGGTCCGATTTCAAAGTCAACTTATGATCAATCAATAATTTTTTTATTTCATTTTTGTACTCCTTAAAAAAGCAATTGAGGATCGAACTAACTCAATAGGTGTGGTTCGATTTTAGGGTCAACCTAAGACCAACTAATAATTTTTTATTTCATTTTTTGTACTCATTAAAAGGGCAACCGAGGATTATACCGACCTAATGGGTTCGATGATGAGCAAGGTCAGCTAAGAAAGGCAAGCGGTGAGAGTCAAGTGGGGTGAGTATTGAATAGAATGAGCATCGAATGTCAAGTGGGATACAACAAGCCAAGCAAGCATCGAGTGGCACGAGTGACCCAAAGCAATCGAGGCGAGTGTCAAGTGGTGAGCAGAGAAGTTGTTTTTTTTTCGATTTTGGCAAATTGAAGACTAAGAGGACAAATATGATAGAAGAAAATGAATACTAGAAGATGATGTCATAAGAAGCCATTTATGCATTTTTAGACGCCGTGAGGACTCCTCACAAAAATATTTTCCTCTTTCATAAACTATGACTAATGATGACGTAAAAGATATTAAAAATCTAAGTTATTAAAGAATAATGTAAAATTGCTTGAACTTCTCACTTAAGAGCTATTTAATATTGTTGACGTCGTTTATTTTAAGGATTTCTTTATATAAAAAAATTATAAATGATATTATATATATATAGAGTCAAGGTTAGTCTAGGTTGGACTGACTCACAACTCTCAGAATCAAGAATTAACCCGCACAGTGTTGATCCAAGAATTCTAGGATCAAGGACCGATTCAATCTTCCTAGGAACTGGACCAAAATTGGTAGGGTTGAGCCAGTACAAGGTTGGTCCAGGGTTGACTCTGGACCGATGCTCACCCCTACTGTGGGCCACAATATCTATTTCAAAGGAATGGTTAATCAACTGGACTTATGTTGGAATCTAAAGATATACATTATTATATTGCTAGCCTTGATTAATTCAACAATAGAACTTAGATGGAAAAGCAATATATAACGTGGAATGAAGGTCTTTTTTTTTTTTTTTCAAGGAATAATATCACCATTGTCCCTTTATTTTGTCCGAAAATCAAAATCATCTTTCTCTCTTAAAGTCAACGTATAGTCATTTCATTATACCTTTTCTCTTAATGGTCAATTTTTGTTGACATGGATTGTGGAATAAATGACATAGACTGACCAAAATACATGTGTTATGTTATAATTCGTTGAAAATTATTATTAGCCAAAAAAACCACATCACATCAAACAATATAATAGAAAACAAAATTGAGAGAGATATGGAGGTCCATCACAGCCCGCCATAGTCACGAGCTCAAGCTCTAAGCTTGTGGCAATCATGGTTGTGGCAGCCACAATCACTAAAGTTTTGAGTTGCAAAGCTTGAGGTCATGACTGCTCAATGCAAATATGACAGCTCGGTTAGTGGTTATGAACCATGACTTTTGCAATGTTGTGGATGTTTCGTGGGTATTCTTCAAATTTACCATAACTTTTATTTACTTATTATACTCACGTTTAAGAAAGCTCGCTTAGAGGGATTAGAGGAAATCCCAACAAAAGAGATTTCATTCCAAATTTCTTAAAGAAATCGGATGAACAATTTGTTAGGTTATCTTGGGAGAATGAAAGGCAGAGGAGGTACCGTCTCTCTTCCAAGGGAGACCGTACCATTGTATAATAATTTCCCTCCACTTCCGATTTGAGCGATGCACTGTACTTTCTAAAAGTAAAAATTACACGATTCAATTGATTTTGGAGGTAGTGCTCCTTATAAATTATTGGTAAATGTAATTTCTCCCATCAATGGGTGCCCTTACTATAATTTTACATAAGTAATTAAGCGTGAGAGCCTGATGAATTGAGAAACAAATGTGTGGCATATATGAGTTATTACTAATTATGAGATGATATGGCATAGCAAATTCTATACCAAGAAGCAGTTCGTAGAGGAATGCTTGTAGTGGTTTATGTAAGAGGACGAGTAGAATGCCAAAGGGACGATGTCCAATGTTTATCGAATGCTTGGGGTCTAGATGCCAAGTCGCGGTTGAAGTCAAACCGATGCTCTTTTATGAAATGCCATCTAGGCAGGGTTCTAGACAATGATGTGCCCGATGGGGTGAGACGATGCCCGTTCATGCAAGAAGACCGCCAACTTATGTGTTGGCCGTGGCCCGAGGGGTCATAATAATCAAAACACATGTAAATGATTGTAATGCATTGCGCTTGATTATAGGGTAAAACTATGGGGCACGGTATAGGACTAGCTAAAACGGGTTTTATCTTATAATCGTGACCCATGTGAATACTTGGTGTATGGGAGTTATGTGTTTTGATTATTAACTATGCTTGTTACCCATACCGGAATCAGTCTCACTACAAGTTTGGTAACAAGGAATGACATAAAGAGTTTGTTCATATGGTTGTTCATCCGTAGAGAATAAAGATTTGATATCATCATTTTCAAGAAAAATATTAGTTTCATTATCTATATGATGTATAAGATGATTATGATCTTTTCTTGCTTGGGGACAATTTTGGCAAAATGTCATTTCTGATTATAGATGAAGCATCGATTTGATTTCTTGTAGCCTGAGCGATCTTTCCTTTTATGTAGGTTTCGCCATTTCTTCTTTCTCCAGAAATGCTTAGATCCATGTTTGGATTTTTTTTATTCAGAGTTTCTTAAAATGCTTCTTTTTCCTGGAAGATTTTCCGCATGAACCATCATAGTCTTGCTTGGAACATTTGATCTTTAGCTTCTGGCGAGAACATGCCTTGTCAAGTTCTCTATTTTCTGTAAGATAAGTTTGGACCATCTGGTGCTTTAAGCACAAATCATCAAGGCACAAATGGATTTCTTGCTATATTTCTCCCAACGGAATATTTGCAATTCTTCTTTGTCTATTGAGAAAAGATTTATCAACCTGTTGGGATAATTCTTTGGGGATGGAAGTCAGGAAAACATATTTTAGGTTTGGATCAGCTCCAATACCATAGAAGAGTTTGAGTATTTCTCGATAATGCTTATCAAGGTGCCTTTTCTGGAGAGAGTAGCATCTTCTTTCGAAAAATTCTCTCATTTTGAGCTCATATATCATAAGGTTTTCCAATGAAAAAAAATGATATAGAAGGGTAATAACATGGCCAAAGTCAGGTGAAAGTAAAAATTGAACTTGGTCTTGTTTTGTCACAGATTGTCACCAATGTTTGAGGCTACTTGTGAACCTTGTGACAAAACCAAAAAGGACATCATACTTATCCTGATTGGTAAGCGCTTAGACATTTAACTAAGTATGAAATTCCTCAAATATTTCTAGCCATTTGGAATAGGGAATGTCATCAATAGTAAAGAATTGTTTAGATGAAGTAGACACATGTTGAGGAGGATTGTTCGGCTGAACAACCTCGGGTTTAGAAGGGTTTGATTCCATATCCTGGTTTGGAGGATTGGCCATGAATATTGACGAAGTTACTGGTACAATAGGAAATGAATCAATGGTAGGGATTAAGAAGGATGATAAGGAGAGTGATACTGAATCTGATTCAATATCAAAGTTGTTTGGAAAAGCTAGTTCTGATGGAAATAGAATATGATCTATTGGAATGACATGATTAGGCTGTTGAATAACAGGATCAAGCTATGGTTCCTGATTGCCCAAATCTTTGAAGAATGCTTCTAACGGATTCGACATCATCATTTGGTTTGCCTTTTCCTTTATAACAAGCGAAGATTTTGCAGGCATCTTCTCATTTCCCTTTTCTTTCCTTATTCGATCTAATTCTTTAAGGCGATTTTGCATCTCTACCACATCTATATTATCTTGTTTGATAAGAGCATCTGTAAGGGCAACAAAGATAGACGTTTGAGGTGGTGGTGGAAGCGAGTGCTTTGTCCGCACTATATGCAGGTGTGTGTCAAGGCGAGGTAAGATTGTATGTTGTTGTATGTTTAGGTTGTCTCTTAGACGAATTTGCGTCCTAATCAAGGCTTAGGCGGTTAACCCACTGAGATTTATATCTCATCCTGTTATTGTTAAATATATTCAAGTCCGTAGTATGGAGAACTGTCACATGCGGTTTGGGGTCTCGATGGACCAAGATGCTGGTGTGCCTAGCATCACGTTTGGTTGGCCTCGTCATTAGTAAATTTTAGATTAAACTTGACCCTGTAGGTTTTTGAGATGGTTGGTAGGAAGTGGCCGTAGCAAGACTTGTAATTATTAAATATCCTAGAGTTAACAATTTATAAATTAAAGTGCGGTTTTTGGAATGTTTATTGTGTTCTTATTATCCTTGTTGTTTGTTGTTTGATCAGATGTTGTTTATATTAAATTCTGCTTGGGTTTAATTGAAAGATAAAAAGAATGGATTAGCGACGCATCCTAGGATGTTGTGACTAATTGACCGTTGAAGGATGTTCGCGCACTCGGGAGTTTGGGTCATGACATATATCATAGCAATGAAGGTTGTTGAGTAGATTGCTTACGCTTATTCTTTGCATACTTAATTTTTTTTTATCATAAATATTTGAGCAAAAAGAGGTTTAGTGAATATATCGGCCAATGCTTTGAATCAACAAAATGCACACATCACTATTACTCACGTGATCAAAAAATAAGATGATGTCTAAATGTTCTTGGCTCAAGAATGAAGTAAAGGATACTTTGTCAAATTTATAGCACGCGTCTTGTCACACATGATTTTTTTGAACTTTTACACTCAAGTAAATTATCTAATCCATAGGAGTTGTGCACATGGAATACTCAAGACGACTAATGAACAGGTTTTTTTTTTTCCCCTTAAAATCTTTAATTGATGATTCCACAAATCAAGGATTAAGAAATGGTTGTCACAATGCAAAAGAGATCAAACACCGTAATTATCATTCTATTACATTAAATCGCGAAATTCAAAAATTCAACCAAAGATTCTTTACTAATAGGTAGAAAGAGATCACATGTATATAACAAGCATATAGCCCCCATAATCAAATGGCATGTGATATTTCAACCCTCTTACATGTAAACTAGACAAGGAATGACGTCTATTTGATGAACGGGGTGGAAATGGATGCAAAATAAAATGGGGCTGGCTTATGATATTGATTATAAATCAATCAACAATATGCACAATTAAGGGAAATATATATTCACAATCATGAAAAATGAAGGATCAAGGTAAAATCTTAATTATCTTAAACAAACTCTCAAACTCTCAAACTCAAGGTGAAAAGAGGAAGTCAGGTGGAGTTGGGAGAAAAGATCCAACGAGGTGATTTTATGTGATGAAGAGAGAACCGATTGATGTATGTAGGTTATGCAGCGATAGGCTGACGTTTATGTGTACATGACGAAAATGTTTAGAATTGACATTGAAAAAGGGATACTAGTAACTATAATAAAAATGAATCACATGACACGGGATGTGAAGGTGTGCTCCGGGTGTGCACTCGGGTGTGTTGCACTTGAGCACTCAAAATTTGCTCAAGATCGTCTAACTCTAAGGCTAAGATAAGATATATGCGAAGGAGAGGATTTTTACGTTTCTGTATATTTTTGTATATATAAAGAAGGGAACATAAGCTAGTTTTACATGATAAATACAGAAAATAACATTATACAAATATATTACGATGGAGATATATACACAGTCCTAAAAGATAAAATATATCACAATTATTACTAGCAGCATTTCCATTGTATAATACTTGGTCACCTAGCTGTAACAACCGAAATGGTCATTCCATTTACAGTTGAGGCTTCTTGAGTGTGCCCGAAACGATCAAGTTTTTTCACTTTTCTCCCAACTGAGAATGCAGGCTGCGATGGGTGGCCGAGTGTGATAGTATCGCCTCCTAAAATATGAACCACGAGTGACATAGCCGGTCGATCTGCTGGGTCTTCTTGAACGCACAATAGACCGATGTGTATGCATTTCAGCACTTCACCTTCATCACATGTCTCATTGATTAACGGATCGATAAGTTCCAACGGTCGACCTTCAGACCACAACTTCCATGCCTGTTATTTAGCAAGGAAAAAAATTAACAAGGACAGCTGCACGAAAATCTTCGATTTCATATTAAATTCAGATGGTGATTAGGAACATACAAATGTGAGAAGGCTTTCACCCTGTTCTTGGAGATGAAAACCATTATTCTTGCGCCCACTTACTATCTCTAGCAAGAGAACTCCAAAACTGAAGACGTCTGATTTTACAGAAAAAAGTCCTTGCATCGCATACTCCGGTGCCATGTATCCACTGACCAGAATTATGTAATGAAGAGCAATTAGTTGGAAGTAAGAAACAGTGAAAAGTAAATTTCTAAATGGAACTTCTGAAATATGAATGTGCTCTATCTGGTGTTGTTGAGCAGATTATCAGTCCTTTGTTGGCCTAGTGAATCAGTCAAACATGTAAAGGACGTAGAAAGATATTGAGGCACTTACTAGGTTCCAACAACCCTGTTTGTGTTTGCCTTGTCTTGATTTGCACTGAAGATCCTTGCCAGTCCGAAATCGGATATCTTTGGATTCATCTCACCATCTAGCAAAATATTGCTAGCTTTCAGATCCCTATGGATAATTTTCAGGCGAGAATCCTCATGCAGATAGAGAAGTCCCCGAGCTACTCCACAGGCGATGTTCATGCGTAGCTTCCAATCTAGATATCGCCCTATATTCGAATCTGTCAAAATGAGAGACTCAGATGGAAACTCAACTTTAAAAACTAAAATTGACTAGCTCAAAAATTCATTGCATCTGCTAAAGCTCAAACCAAAAAGCAAGGCATCCAGGCTTTTGTTGTGTAAGTATTCATATATCAAGAGTTTTTCTTCTTCTTCCAAGCAGCATCCCAATAATCGGACGAGGTTCCTGTGTTGTAGTCTGGCAATCAAGATGACTTCGTTCTTCAACTCAATGAGTCCTTGGCCTGAGGTTCTTGAAAGCCTCTTAACTGCAATTTCTTTTCCATCTGCCAATGTGCCCTGAAACAGCGTAAAGTCAGTAGTGAGATCCCTATCTGAGAATTACTAATGATAACCAAATTCGATTCAGTTCATGCCATTGATGATGACTCTGTCAATTTGCTACCATTAGAAGATTTTCCCAATTTCCCCATAAATACGTGTTGAGTCACTGAAATGCTTACCCTGTACACAGGACCAAACCCCCCTTCACCAAGTTTACATTCATCGGAGAAGTTTCCTGTGGCTGCGCGTATGATGTCTAATCGCATCAGAGATAATTCTTGAGAACCTGCCGGTCCACGAGAGTTTTCCTTAGAAAACTCTTCTCCAATTTCTTGTCGTAGATGAAGTAACTGAACCTCTTGGCTGTTTTCCTCCTCTGAGAGTCCAAGAGTTTACTCTCGTCAAGTAAAGGTTAGAGGATGGTCATTCCAATGGCAAGCAAGATGAATTCACTTATACCTTTCTTCAATCTCTTTGTCCTCTTTAAAAAAAGACACAAACCCGCGATGATTATTAGTAACCCCGCTCCAATTACTGAGCTAACTATTGCAATCCATGGAATCCCTGTCAAGAAAGAGAAATTCCTTGCATCTAAACATACCACAAATCCGCAGACTTTTTTTCACCAAGTGTAAATAGTACCAAGAACTCGTTGAAAGCAAGAGAGTATGATCCTTCAGATCATAAAAGCAAGTCAAGTGCAATACGATACATAAAACAGCTTATATTGAGAATTAGAAGCAATGGAATGATACAATTATACGCTTACCAATGACAGATTGAGTGCACATTTTGAGTGTTATTTAGCTCATACCTTTACTGGTTGCAGAAGGTGCTGGTGCTGGTGCTTGTCCTCCAGGTTCCCCAGCAACATCCATTCGGTACAGTACATAACAACTTGGCTGAAGAATTCTCGCACCTCCCCTTTTAAGACTAAAAGCGGTAGAAAAATTTTTGATAGCAGAAAGCAAGCAACTCTTACAAGCTGACTTTGAGATGTCAGGGGTGCACTGTGCACGCTCATGCAGGGTCACTGAACTTGAGACATTAACGTTTATGGTTTTGTATAATCTTTCTGAGGAGATCGCATTGTCCGTGACATTTCTCACGAACAAATCTGTCACTTTTGCCGCAAAGTCCTCATTATCGAAAGTTTGCTCCACAATCTTGTTGAAGGTAGCTGAATTGCTCACAGGGTCGATAACAAAAATAATCGGTGTTGTCTCCATGACAGAGAAGAACGATCTGTTAGAGTAGCGCAGGAGACACTCATCATACCATATGGTCGCCTCTTTCTGTCCTGGACATCTTTCTACGATGGTGTTGCTAGCTTCACGGATGCAAGACTGACATTGATTGGCGGCAACATCCCCTCTAAAGAAAAACAGAAAAGTCGCATTAGTAGTCACTTAAATCTGGATAGTAATTTTTAGGTTGGCGTTGGATTACCGTACTTTGTAGAGGATTCCAATTAAGACCAATATGTCAGGACCATTATAAATCCTAGTTCCAAGCGAGCCAGTTCCAAAGATTATAACAATTGATTTGGAAGGTATTACTCAAAAGTTGAAATTTTTGGTATCTTTCGCTTGTGATTTACCTGCAGAGGAAGAGACCATAAACTTTGTCCGGATCTTCACCTTCCGTTGTGTTGTAGAAACCGCGAATTGGTCCTTTGCTGTAATCAGTGGAGTCGTCCTTGGAGAGGAGGCTGCTGAGGTTGTCCTGAAACTTGCTAGGAGAAGCGTAGTCGCCCCTATCTGCACACCGCTCCTGAACATATATCTGTGCACCGACAGGAGTGCCTGGGATGAAGAGGATCAGGCATGAAATCCAGAAAGCGAAGGAAATATTTCTTGGTGCATCGATAATCTTTTTTGCTTGAACTTGGAAAGAATGCAAGTTCAGTAAGAGTAATTCAAAGACGGCCATGGACTGTCTTTCAACTCAAGAGGAGTACGATAATAAGCAACTTCTGGAGGCCGAGGTAAAGAAATTGATCAAGAACCAAGTTTGCAGCTGCTCTCCCAGATGCCGGGGTTGGCGACGACGACTTAGTCCAATTTCCACGTTCCTTCGTCAACAGGGGCGATCCAATTGGCTTCTTTTTTCCGGGATAAATTAGGGTGACCGTTAGTTCAATTTCCACGTTCCTTCTTCAACAGGGGTGATCCAATTGGCTTTTTTTTTTTTTTTTTTTTTTTTTTTTTTTTCAGGAGAAATGAAGGGTGACCGTTCCTGGCTTGCCCTACCAGAGGAAAAATCAGGGGAGAGGGACCCAAACAGACCCCATAAAGACCGGCACTAAATGAAAATAAATCAACCAAAGGATTTTTCTGACCAAAAAAAAAAAAAACCAAAGGTTTTTGTCCCCTCGGTGGTTTAAAACCAACCTAAGATACAAACCGAAAAGACACGACAAAGACTCGGCAATGGTTATGAATCACATGTTCCTCCTCTCCTCGTTCAAGGCTCGGTTGGAATTGCCACACGTGCACGTCCTCTCAGAATCATCCAGAAGCGTAGAAATTTTTCGATGTGTGGGACCGGAGGACTATCATCAGGTGAGACCTGCTTGGAAGGAATAGGGGTACATACATTTTTGGTAGAAAAAACAAGTACGATGCTCCAATGAAAGTCCAGTGCTTGTTGACGAAGACCCGGGACTAAGAACTCACAGTTTTTTGAAATGTTGATTTTTGGCTCTACAAAATCTAACTCTCCTTTTGTATGTCGACAGCCCTTGATGTCCGTTCGAATTTGTTCTAAGTGTATTTTTCTATGCTTTAAATGAGTAACCCTTGTTAACATATGCTTCGAATTTGAGCTCAAAATTAAATTGGATTTTAGAATTTAAAATAATAATATAGAAATCCACAACTAAGTTTCGGATATAAGCTTTTGTGATGTCCCAGGCCATCACGTTAGACCCTCGACTATAATCTTTCATTATTATTACGCAAGGGGAAGAGTATACATTTTTAATATAAGGAAATTTTACTCAGAAACAAATTCCATAATGACGTGCTTTCATTTCATTCATCATAAGCAGGGGTTACAAGAGGAAAATGACATCTTAACAATTACAAACATAGCAAAATACTTATCAAGATGACTCGAACAAAACACCTGGGAGAGGTCAAAAAGGTGCCTAACTCATCAACTTGGTAGTTTTCCTCATTCATTACATTCCTTCATATCACATGTGCCTCGTACTCCATGCCCAAAACATCACCAACGGGTGGGTCCAAACAACCTCCCATTCACGTTGAGGTACACGGACACAAATCACATCGGGAAAAGGATTATGGCATCCATCATTTATCCGGACAGTACAAACATAACGAGTCAAAACAAGACAAGAATCTTGATCCTCAAAGTTCCTATACACGCCATCTACCCGCACAGGCGTGCCATAAGTCGCCAAGGGTGTCACATCCATAGCTAATGATCTGAGAGGAAAAATAAAGGGTGAGCAACAATGACCAGTAAAGGATAAAGTATGGCATTTAACAACAAGATCTTAACTTCGCTCATTATTGGACATAGCACAAACATAGTGAATCATCATAAACATGGACTACATCAAATTGGGCATCATATGGCATTAATGATATCATGTGAACTAAATAAGCTATTGTCATGCCCCGATCCTCCGAGTGCGTGCCCATCCCTCAATGGTTGATTAAATAGCGACGTCCCAAGACGCGTCGCTGACCCATTCTTTTTAATACGTATGCAGAAGCGAATAAATAATTCCCAGATAACAACAAGATGGGATAGGAAAGTAGGACAAAATTTTTTGAAAACCAAACCAAGCCACACTTATATATACATACCAAACTATGTCATATACAATACTAGTCTATAAAACAAGGTTTGTAAAACAGGAGGGTTACATAAAACTAAAGATCTTCTTCCTCCTTCTTATCCTCATCCTCATTCTCATTGGAGCCTTAAGTTGAATACATCGAGATCCCTGGATCTAATAGATATGGGTCCACCACTGACCCACCGAGAGGATCTACTGTGCCTTTTTCCAAAAGCAACCTCCAGCACATACACATGTATCTCAGACTCCGATATGAGACCTTCTCTCTGTCCATCCCATGCACGTTAGTACCATGATTTGAATTGATGAGATACCTTGTGGGGTAAAGCCTCATTGACCCAGACCACAGACCTTATGAGCTCATAGACCCATCCTCGAGGGCTCCCATGAAGCGGGATGTAAGATACATGTTTTGTGACTTTCTTCGGTTGTCCAAATCACTCAGGAGGAGCAGCCATCTAAGAACCTGAAAATATTATTCCACAACGGGGTGAGACGACGTCTTAGCAAGTTCACTCCCTAAGACCTGACTAAGAAGAGAATACACTCTAAGGGTTACCTAAGCACAAACACGAGTTTGAATACACTCTAAGACTTACCTTTGCCTTGATACCTCCTCGCAAGTTAGTATGATTCACGAAATCATTGAATCATATCAATATATCACATCATCACATCAGATTGAACCATTGATCAATCGACTTAGTCAATTCCATGTCATCACGACCATTACTTGGTCAATCCAATCAATATTATCTATAAAGTTCGATCTCATTGAGGACTGCTCATTTAAAGCTGAAGATATATAGTATAGCACACCTAAAGCTGATAATAGAGTATACTGCTCATCCAAAACTGATATATCAAGGTCCGTAGATTGATATAGTACACTCTCAATGCTCACCAAAAGTTGTTAAGGTATACTGTTCACCCAAAGACGATATATCAAGGTCCATAGACTGATATAATATACCGGTATACTGCTTACCCAAAACTGATATATCAACGCCTGTAGGCTGATATAGTATACCTATGATGCTCAACCTAATCTGATAAAAGTATACTGCTCACCCAAAGTTGATATATCAACACCCATAGGCTGATATAGTATATTTGTTCTCACCAACTGAGAATGCCACCATTTTTATCATACCCAATAAAAATAATTGTATGTGGGTACACAATTGGCTTTAGCCAAAATACAATATATATATTTTGGGTAAAGGGTAAGAACAAAATACAATATTTTTCCATTTGAAAATCCCACTAATTTCCATAGTCCATAAACACATTTTCTAATTAAATACTAAAAATATAAAATTTTGGGATAAATACCCAAAAATTACAAATCATGCTCAAATTGCACAAAATAGCACTCAATTAATTAAACAAATCACACCATTGCGATTAGCATAAAATTTTGGTCACCGCTATCTCGGTCTAATATTCAAAAAATAATAATTAATTAAATAATTACATAAAATAATTAACAACTACCAATAAATAGCAAAAATGCACACTTAGGCTGGAAAAGCCTAATTAAATATCGATTCGGGTTTGGAAAATTTCTGAACTTATCTAAATAAATACTAGAGCTTATCTACTTGCTAATTGCACTAACGATCACTTAAGTTACTAATCTGTTCTAACTAACCACATAATCCCTAATTAACTTAAACTAATCAATCCTTATGCGTCATTAACTTACTAAGTAGGGATTAGTGAGTTAAACTCACTTGATTAACGAATCGGTTGAACCAAAATGATGGCAAGACAGAGAGGATTGATAAATTCAAAAACGGGTGCGCCTTTCGAGGTCCGAAATGGCACAAAAACAGGCCAAACAGTGCTGGCGAGACCCACTCCGTTCAGTTCTGTGGTTGAGCTGAAGAAGCTACTTCGATGACTTAAAGTGGCAAGGACGGTTAGCAAGGACTGTAGTGGCTTGGATGGGTGTACAGGCAGGTAGATGGTAGCTCCAGCGACTACAACGGCGACACATAGTGGCCTGGCGACACCGGACTGTTGCGAGCAGTAGCGGAATGAGCGGCTGGAGACGTGGGTAGTGATAACTCTATAAAAATAGAGTTATTTTACCTATTTTAGGCAACAGTTAATGCAATATCTATGAGAAAATATTTGGATATCCTTTTGATTATTTGAATTTTCCTTATTTATGCAAAATAATGAGATATGGAGAAGATAAGGAAAAGAATGGTAAATATCAAGAATTCAAATATATAAAAAAGCAACAGTGGAAAATGGATATCAAATCAAGAAATTCTTGATTTTGTTTCCTAATGTTATTAGCAAGCATTGTGAGATAGATATCTAGAATATATCTTTTGAAGAGAAGAACATTGAGAGCGAGAGAGAAAAAAAACTAGGTTTTTGTTATATCGTTTTTCATTCTTTTGAGAGTTTTTCAAGTATTTTGAAGAAAAGACAAAAGTGGTGACAAAATTCTTGTTATTTGATTCAAGATGCTGGGTTTGATTTATATTTTTATTTTTTCTTCTACTATGTTCTAATTTTCTTTTGTTAAGGCTACGATGTAGCATAACCATGATGATGTGAATTTCATGATTTTTGTGACATCTAGATTTTGGGTTTTGATTTCGATTAGATAAATTGAGCATTTCATCGATGGGGCTATAGTGTTTTTCTTTGAGTTGGCCACTCACGAGATAACTAGACTAGCTGGATAAGCTATTAAGGACTTTAAGGCAAATAGACTTGAGAATTCGACCAAGAATTGACTTCTCGACCGTGCTCATCTTTAGAGATCATTGTGGCATAGTATAAAATCGATTTGAAATCAGAGATATGTTGGTTTGAAATCGAAGATCGTGGGTGACTCCACTAAATTGGAAAATTCTCATCGACCAACACTAATTTGATTTTACTATCGTTTTGGTACCCTGTGTCCGTATTTGAATACTCGAGATTTTCACGACAACAGAGAGTCACCAATGGATCAAGTGGGTTCATCGTGGCTCGAAGAAAATTGACCACAGGTCATTTGTCTTAAAAAGTTCTAAAAACTACCTGATAGCTTAGGTTATGCTAAAAACGCGTCCAAGTGAAATTAACCCACAAATCTAAGTCCGATTTCAGAAATTGGAAATTCTATCATGTCACAGGTCATTTTAGGAACATTGACTTAGTCTCATAAGATTTTTTTGACAACCGAGACTTTTTGGGAAAAAGTTGAGTTAGGGCTGTTTTTTATCAGAATTTGTAGAGGACTGTTTTTATTGTGAAATTGTGATGCGAGTTGGATTATATGACGAGAAAAGTCATGAAATGGACAAGGATACCTTGATCAATTTATTTGGGCTTCAATCGAAATTGTTGGTTAAGATTGAAGAGAGAAAGATAGCAAATTCGTATGCCACTTATGCCCAACATTTTGGCCTACATTAAGCTTCTAGAAGGGGCATTTTTGGCAAGGAAAAGTGAGTGGAAGACAGCTGGATTGGTGGGGCGAAAGAGAGAGAGAGAGAGAGAGAGAGAGAGAGAGAGAGAGAGAGGAAGAGAAGACTGGTTTCCTCTCTCCTCCGTTGAGCACCTCCATCTTCTTCCCCTTTCTTTCGATTTCTTCTTCACCAGCAACTGAAGACCAGCGAAGCAAAAGTAGTTGCCGTTGCCGCCTCTCGCAACCGTCATTGCCTACCGAAGCCGGAGCCACCGCCGCCGCTCCGCGGCCGCTCGCACGCCCTCCGCCCCCTCTCTCTTTCACCGAGCTCTTCCCCATCCCTTTTCTACTGTTCGAGCCGCATGTCGCCTCGCTGTTGTTCGCCTCACACTCGCCCGTCGTGCGCCGTCTGCCCCTGTCCGCACGAGCTACTGTCTAGCCCTTGTTCCACCTCGGTTTAGTTCTGTTTGGCCACCTCAAGCCGCCGCTTGACCACCTCCAGCCACCGTCGGCCTTGCCAGAGCTCCGTTTTGCCCTCCGTCGCCCCTGGCCACTTCAATCGACATCGGAACTGCCTCAACCAGCAATGCATAGAGAAGGCAGAAAATGGGTATGACAGTGGAGTTTTGGTCCGTTTTGGCCGTCTTCCCGAGCCCAGATGCTCGGCCTGCTTTGAGGAAAGTCGATCCTCATGTTGACCTCGTCGTTTTGTGTGAGTTTTGCTTGCTAATGCATTCTTAGTTGCTAATTATACTTAAAGGTTGATTAGTGTTAGTTAAGTGTAATTAGGTGGTTAGATTAGAATTGATTAGCGACTATTAGTTAATTGCATTGCATATTAGTTGTTTGATTAGTGTACTTAGATAAAGAATTGCCTATAGTATTTATTGGATACTTTGTGGGATTTTTCCCAACCCTTATCAGGTGTTAATTAGGTAATTCGGGCCTAATTGGAATTTTTAGAAATTAAATATTAATTTTTCGAAATTAATTATTTAATTATTTATTTTCCGGAAATTCGATCGGGATGGCCGGTGTTCGGAATCTCGTGCTGATTGTCGTGGAGTGGTCCATTTATTTATTTGAGCTTTAATTTGTGTTGAATTGATTTAATGGTGCATTTTGAAGTTATGTTCTTAAATAATGCAATTTTGGCTATATGATTGAGGATTGGTTGGGTATCAGTTGTTAGTATCGAAAGTGAGTTGGTAAATCACCTGGAGAATGCACGTGGCCCAGTAAATTGGAGTGTCACCTGGGAAGGACACGTGGCTCAGTAATTTGATATGTCATCTTGGCGAAAATGTAGCCTTAGAGAATGCATGTGGCTCGGAGACTCAATATGTCCTCTTGGAGAATGCATGTGGCTCGGTGATAGTGTATGGCATCGTAAAAAGGGCACGTGGGCTCAGTGAATTGATGTATCACTTTGGTAAGTTAGCACCTAAGAGAAGACACGTGGGCCCGAACATCATAAAAATGGCACGTGGCTCGGTGATCTGATGCGTCACTTTAGCGAACTAGTGCCTTAGAGAATGCACATGGGCCCGGTATTTCAGAATGTCATCTAAAAGGACACGTGACTCGGTAATCTGATGCGTCACTTTGGTGAACTAGTACCTTAGAGAATGCATGTGGGTCTAGTATTCGAGAATGGCATCTAAAAGGGCACGTAGCTCGGTGACTTGATATACCACCTTGGCAAAAAGGTCGCCTTAGAAAATGCACGTGGGTCCAGTATTTGTGAATGGCATCTAAAAGGGCACGTGACTCGGTGACTTGATGTACCACCTTGGCGAAGATGTTGCCTTAGAGAATGCACGTGGGCCCAAGGTTTGAGGCACGTGGCTCGGAGACTTGGTATGTCGTCCTGGAGAATGCACGTGGCCTGACTTCTAGATATTCCACTGTGGGAAAATAACTTGGATGACATGTAATCGACTAAGTCAATAAACCTTTGCTTTAATTTGATGTTGTGAATTGATTGATTGAATGGAAATGACCATGAGTAGTCTTGTTGGTGTGTAATTGATTATGTCGATTTGATCGATGCTTCGATCGGTGATGTGATTGCTTGGGTGCCTATTTGATCTGTGCTAATATGCAGGTGGAATCTGATGCCAAGGTAAGTCCTTTGACTCATGTTGTGTATAGGCAGCCTTAAGGTGTATTAGTTTACTAATCAGCTCTTAGAGGGTAGAACTTGCTGAGATGTTGTCTCAGTGGTTATTGAATAACCATTTCAGGACCCGAATGAGGAACCTAAGGAGGAGGAATCTGACGACGAGATCTCTGATGAGGAACCCGAAGAGTAGTACGTGGAGAAGGACCCCGAGGATGACCCCGAGTATGACCCGGATGAGAACTAAGATCCCGTCCTGTCTTGTCAAACCTTGTCTGCATGTGAATAGATGTTAGATTAGACTTACGTATATATAGTATTGTAGAATACTATGAGATGATGTAAACAAGTGTGGTTGTGAATTTTCAGTATGAAAAATAAGACATGTTTTTCTATCCCATTGTTTTATTATCTGATGATTTATAATTGCTTCCGCATGTGCATATATAAAAGTAAGGGATGTGCGCGTGCCTGAGGATGGAGACGTGACAATTTTTATGTTTTACAATTGATTTCATTCATGTGAGTTATATATTATTGTGTTTAATGCTTTTGAAGTGACTGGTTACTACTTGAATGATCTGATGTGCATGTTTGAGATTGAGAAGTGATAATATGCAATTGCTCATGAATTAAACGTGGATAGAGATATACCGCGTTATTTGTGTAGCTTTCGGTGATAAGATAATCCAAAAGACTCATTGTAAGCCAGGAATATTCATAATTTTTAATGCACTCATGTTTATTTTAATTCACATAGAGATATAGTGAATTAATAAGCCAAGTAGGTTTGCTATACCTAGAGATAGGATAATAAATATATTAAGAAATTCCAATATCACATGTTTGATATCGTTCTTGTATCCATAACAATTTGAAATTCATATCTAGTAGTTATGCTGAATTGGATGCTTTAACATATTTATCTAATTGATTTACTGCATTTAGTCTACAATTTTTTTAATTTATTCTTAATTATATTTTGATATGTTAGATAATTTTAGAATTAATCTATTTTAGTATTTAACTGATTTATTAATCATTGATATCCGTGGGAGATACTTTTTCTCATCATTATATTATTTGTTCGACATGTGCACTTGTGTTTATAATTTTACGAATAGGTAGGTTAGACAATCATGGGTGGCGTGCAGGCGAGCGAGTGGCTGCGAGGGGTGGTTCGGCGGCTTGATAGGTTGTTGTGATAGCAAGGGGGAGTGAAGCTCGGTTTTCTGGAATTTTTGAAGCTTCAAGGAGCTGGAATGGAGGGAGAGGGTCGACGGCAGCAAGGATAGAGGGAGGGGGACAGCTTTGGCTGGTGGAGGGTGCCTCTTGGCCTCTCTCTATTCTCTTGTCTCCCTTAGCTTGGTCCCACTTTCAAGCTGGCTTCCTCAACCAATTTCCAGTAGCCAAACTTCCTCAAGAAGCCTTAGAGGTGGTCCAAAGGTTGTGTCCAAGGGGAGGCTACGAATTTTGATTGGATTTTCCCCAAATTGGACTTCAATTCCATCTCGAATCAACTTAATTCGGCCTCTATAAATTCCATTATCGAGTATTTGATCAAATTGGGATTTTTCCTCACTAATATAACCTACTTGCATCCCAATTACCCGATAAAAAACAGTCCTCTAAATTTTCTGGACAAAAACGGCCTTATGTCAACTTTTCGCCATAAATCTCGGTTTGTAGAAAAATCTTTAGAGACTGATTTGACATTCCTAAAATAACTTGTGACATGACAAAACTTTCGATTTTTGAAATCGGATTCAAATTCGCGGTTAATTTCGATTTGGCGCGATTTTAGCGTGACCTAGGTTACCAAGTAGCTTTTAGAAATGTTTAGTGCAAATGGCCAGTGGTCGATTTTCTTCGAGCCACATTGAACCTCTTTTACACATTGGCGACTCTCGGTGGTTGTGAAAATCTCAAGATTTCAAATACGAATAAAAGGTACCAAAACGACAGAAAAATCAGTCTAGTACCGATTGACAAGAATTTGCAATTTAGTGGAATTATCCACATTTAACCACACATCTCAGTTGAACCAACCTATCTCTGATCTCTAATCGATTTTTATTGTGCCGTAATTGATTTCTACAGATGAGCACGGTTAATGAGTCAATTCCTTATTGAAATCTCAAGTCTATTGCATTAGAATCCCTTAATAATTTTCCCAGATAGTCTAGTTATTTTAGGAGTGATCAATTCTGAGAATAGCACTATAGGCACGTCAATGAAAGACCTGATTTATTAAATTGAAAATAGGACTGAAAATCTAGGATGTTGCGGCTATAATGAGTAAAATGCATGAAGACCGCACCACAAGGCATATACAAACTCTAATCATGCATCACATGGTGCACACAATTTCATTCATGCATCACATGGAACACAACTACATCATCACACGTACTCACATGCCTTATTAATTAATTTCAATGTGAGAGCATTTCATATCCACCCTCGAATCGGATTTAACCAGAGACGCTGGTTGGATCCGTTCGAGTCACTTCCTAGTTGCTAGCCGGACTTCTAGGGGACGTTGGCCTTAAGCATCTCCTTTCGAGGCATCCTGGTGTCCAAGGGTCACTAGCCTTGTGACTTAAATTGAGGCATCCCAAACCACACAGTTTGGGGCATCCCCACTCCTCGAGGGGCATCATTGGGATGCTGGCCGATGGAATGTATCTTAATTTGATTCATTCACACATTTCACCACATCACAATCTTCCATTAGGGCACACTTTTGACACCACTAGCACACACATAAACCACCATACTGCCTAGATCACAATGCATTAGCATGCATAAAACAAAATTGCCCTTCACACCACCTCCATATGCCTATTTCACATCATTTTGTACACACAATGAGCACTACTCATGCTTAGCCATCAAGCATTGGTTCTCAGCATGCCAAACTCATCCACAATCACAAAATATGCATTTTCCACCAAGTAAAACATCAAAAATAGCAACAAGACCACAACTAGCCCTCACCGGCAAAAACCAAGTCCACATGCGTGGCTCTATGATTAAATCCGGAAACATAACCAAAAGAGTTTAGAAATACTTAAATTTTAATATGTTATAAAGAACACTTAAAAAATAATTTTAATGAAAAATGTTTAACCCAGTTCTTTCTAGAATAAGAGCAATAAATCGCACAGAACAATCACCAAAACTGTTCTCGTGTCTAGAAATCACGTTTTCAAAACCAGCTTGGTTTGAAATTAAAAATTCTGCCATTTTCTCTGGAATTTGACTATGTTAAAATTCAAGATGTGCTGAACAAATTTTGTGAAAAAACCATTTTAAAAATCAAACCGCAAAAGTTGATAAAAATTTGTTGAACACCAAAAGGTCACGGATTCCAGCATAAAATAAGATACTAATTTGCATGCAACGAAGTTGAAAGATCGGTCCTTCAAATCCATAAAACCTTAAGTAAAATATATGTCATAAATGAAGATGTTTAAAACATTTTTAAGAAGAAAGCAACCTTAAATTCGCAGCACATTTCAACCCACGGAAACAGCAAATGCAGGAGGTCCGGTAAAACAGATCTTAAGGAGAATCCAATCTCAGCTTCTATGAATGCTTCTCATGCAAGCTCAGCACCCAAAACCTTTGAGAAACTTACATGCAATACTTCCCACACATCACATGATATATGCAAGCTAAAGTCATCCATGGATCTAGCTCCTATAACCCAAAAATCCATTAGATCAAACTAATTCACTCTCAAGCATCGAGACGATGTTGAAGTTTAATACCTAGCTTATTCCCTCACCTAGTTTAGGACTCAAAAATTGCTTTCTTGAGTTCCCTTGAATGCTGGCTGCTCCTTGGTTGCTGGTCCTTCGAATAATCAACAAGGAAATGGGAAGAAAAATGAGAGAGAGGGGCATCGGGTGAGTGAGGGGAATAAGGGAGAAGAAGAACAAAAGAGAAGGGAAAATGAAGGAAGAAAATGGGGGGAAATGATGGCTTTCCTTGGGAATTTTTCCCTTGTTGTAGCCATGCAAAGGAGAAGATTGGTTGGGGGGATTTAGGGCCATCATGAAGACTAGTTTTCGACTGATGGGAAGGGGGAAAACCGAAACTTGCATGGGAAACCAAAACCTATTGCATGTAATCCTTAAATCTTGTCTTTTTCTACTTGGCTTCTTAAACAAAACAAAACTAATCCCTCTCCTAGCCCAAAGAATTTGGCCACCTCAAACAATAGGCACCAAATCAAGCAACTTTATTCCAAGATCCTCCGCTAACAATATGACCAAAAACTAAGTGGAATTGCTTATATCTTAAAGTCACAATTTCTAGTGTTCAAGGATCTTATGTCCACTATTAATTCCATACATCACAACATCACCGATTGAATTGCAAGAATATATCATCGAACATTCGAAATTATTCGAATTTGCGCAACACATACATTGACCAAAATCTTGGCATTTTCCACCTCAACCAAACCTTCTGCACACGTCCAACCCATTGGGCCTTATTCATAGCCCACTTTTCTCTCTCCAGTCCACACTCAGCCCAAAACTCGGCCCACTAGGCCTTCCACATGCAAAGCCCATTGGACAATCCACCTATCTCGATTCCTCTTCCGTCGACAATCACTAGCTTAAATAAAATTTTAAGACTGAAATTTCAGGATGTCACAACTCGTTATCCATATAAAATTTCGGCCTCGAAATTCTAAAAACTTACCTGATTACTAGAAAGGATGCGGATACTTAAGCTTCATCTCTTCCTCACTCTCCCACGTCACCTCTTTCGAGTCGTGGTATCTCCACAATACCTTGATCAACAGTATCGTTTTGTTCTTCAACACTTGTTCCCTATGGTCCATAATTTGTACTAGCTCCTCCATATACTTCACTTTCGCATCTATTTCAAGCACTTCAAAATCTAGCACATGTCCAAGATCAGGTTTATATTTTCTTAACATGAACACATGAATAACATCATGCATGTTGGACAACTTCAGTGGTAGGGCTACTTGATATGCCGACTCCTCTAGCCTTTCAAGAATCTCAAAAGGCCTTACGAATCATGGACTCAACTTTCCTTTCCTTCCGAACCTTGATACGCTCTTCATGGTGATACCTTTAAGTACACGTGGTCGCCTACGTTGAATTGCAAAGGCCTATGACCCTTGTTGGCTTAACTCTTCTGTCGGCTTTAAGCAGTTTGAGCCAATCCCGAATTGTCTTTACTGCGTCAATTGTCACTTGAACCAATTGTGGTCTCGTTAATATCCATTCTCCAACCTCATCCTAGCAACTACGAGTCCTGCAATTCCTACCATATAATGCTTCAAATGGAGCCATGCCTATGCTTTGTTGAAAGTTGTTGTTATAGGCTAACTCCACTAAGTGTAACTTTTCATCCCAATTACCCTTAAAGTCAATGACATAGGCTCAAAGCATATCTTCCAATGTTTGTATAGTCCTCTTGGATTGTCCATCTGTTTAAGGGTGAAAAGCAGTACTATATTGAAGCTTAGTCCTTAATGCCACTTGAAGACTTCGCTAGAAATTTGGTGTAAAGTGTGGCTCTTGATCTGAAGTTATTGTCATAGGGACACCATGAAGTTGTACTATTTGTTTAACATATAAGGCAACATACTTTTCCAAAGAACAATCTACTCTTATAGCCATAAAGTCTATTGACTTCATCAATCGATCCACTATCACCCAGATCAAATCATGACCACCTGAGGTCCTTGATGATCCTTGCACAAAATCCATTGTCACATGTTCCCATTTCCATTCTGGGATTTCCAATGGCTTTAACATCCTTGCAAGCTTACGATACTCTAAGTTCACCCTTTAGCACGTCAGGTACCTTGCGATGTGTTTCATGATATTCACCTTCATTCCATTACACCAGTAGCATTGGCGAAGATTACTATACATCTTGGTACTTCCTGGGTGGATGATGTAGTTGCTCCTATGGGCTTCTGACAAAATCTCCCTCCTTATCTCATTGTCCTTAAGCACACAAAGGCATTTGTGGAATATCATAATTCCATCTTTTGAAATTTGGAAATCAAGTCTCTTCCATTTCACGATCTCATCTTGAAAAGTTTCGAGATTTCCAGGTCGGATTGTTGCAGAGTCTTTAATCATTGTATAATCTCTGGCTTGATCCTAAGGATAGCCATTATGCTCGTGAGATCATCCATCTCAACCTTAAACTTCAGATTCAGGATATTCTCTAGTAAACTTCATTCCTTGACCATTAAGCTAACTACTGTTATGGCCGCCTTTTCAAGGTGGTATAAGATCTCGCAGTCATAGTCCTTCAATAATTCCATCCACCGCCTTTGCCTCATATTCAATTCTTTCTAAGAGAATAGGTACTTCAAGCTCTTATGATTCGTGTAGATCTCGAACTTCTCTCCATACAAGTCTCCATGTCTTCAATGCAAAAATGATAGTTGTGAGTTCCACGTTGTGGGTAGGTTAATTCCCTCATACGGCTTCAATTGACTTCACACATCCGCAATGACCTTTCCATGCTCCATCAAAACGCAACCCGGTTCCTTGTGTGATGCTTTGCTATAAACTACAAATCGTCCGGGTCCTGAAGGATTGTCGAGATAGGTGCCGTGTTTAGCCTCCTCTCGAGTTATTGGAAACTTTGCTCACACTCCTTCGTCCATTCAAACTTCGAGTTCTTCCAAGTTAATTGAGTCAATGGCCCTGCAATTCGTGAAAATCCTTCCACGAATCTCCTATAGTATCCCACTAAACCCAAGAAACTTCGAATCTCGATTACCATCATCGATCTTGGCCAATCTAGAACGGCTTCGACCTTTTTTGGGTCTACCGATATCCCTTTTCCAGTCACCACATGACCTAAGAATATATCTTTGTCCAGCCAAAATTCACATTTGTTGAATTTGACGTACAACTGATGTTCTCTAAGGCACTGTTTGGCAACCATCCAAACAGTGCCTGATTCTGATTTTTTGTTCCCAGAATTAGTTTGGGAACAGAATCGCGTTTGGTAAATTTTTTGTCCAAAATTGATTCTGGGAACAAATTTTCTCCCGAATCGAGTTTTGGACAAGAATTCAGAATCAGAAAAAATATGATTCTCCGTCCGAGAATCAAAAAAGAGAATCAAAAGTGCCGAATCAATTATTTTTTTTATTTCTATATTTTATTTTTATTTCTTCCTAGTATGAAATATATATTTGTTGTATATAGAATACATATTTAATTTTATGTTATAATTTAGTATTTTTATTTATTACATATTGTAGGGATATTAGTATAGTTTATACTATGGTTTATTATTTACTATATAATAAAAATTGATTAGTTAATATTTGTATTACTTAGTATAAAAATATAATTAATCAGTGAATGGTTTATGAAAATTCAATATCAAATTTATTTTAATCTAAAAAGGTAATTAAAAAAGAATTGGAATAAAAATTTTATATAGTTACCAAATGCGTTTCTATTCTTTTTCTATTCCGTAAATCAGAAATTTTATTTGTTACCAAACGTGTTTTTTTACTCGAATCGCCCCGGAAAACGGGAATCGAAATAATCATTTCGGTCATAATCGATTCCTAACAATCGTTACCAATCGCGCCCTAAGAGTTTACAACACGATCCTCAAGTGCTCCCCATGATCTTCTCACCCTTTCGAACACACCAGGATATCATCTATGAAAACTATCACGAATCGATCCAAGAACGGCTTGAATATTCTGTTCATTAAATCCATAAAAGCGCTTGGTGCGTAGTCAATCCAAAGGGCATAACTAAGAACTCATAATGTCCATATCTAGTTCGAAAGGCCATCTTAGGAACATCCTACTTCTTGATTCTTAGTTGATGGTACCTTAATCTTAGATCAACTTTAGAAAACATCGACGCTCCTTGCAAATTGATCAAATAGGTCATCGATCCTAGGCAACGGATATTTATTCTTAATCGTTACTTGATTCAGCTACCTGTAATCTATACAGAGGCATAAGGATCCATCCCTCTTTTTCACGAACAATATTGGCACACCCCAAGGTGATGCACTTGGCCTAACAAACCCTTTGTCAAGCAACTCTTGTAGTTGCAAATTTAGTTCCTTCAACTCACTTAGCGCCATTTGATATGGGGCCTTCAATATAGGTTTTGTACCAAGCACCACTTCAATGACAAATTCAACTTCTTGTTTTGGGGGTAGGCCTGGTAACTCCTCAGGAAAAACATCGAGAAACTCTCGAACTACCAAAATCTCTTCTAGCTTTACTCCTTCTCTATCTTGATTTTTCATACAAGCTAGATAACCCTCACATCCATTCTCAAGGAGTTGATGAGCCTCAAGTGCAGTAATGAGCGGTAAGGAAGGAGTCGCTCTATCTCCATAAAATTCAAAACTAGGGCGATCAAGAGGATTAAATTGAATGATCTTCCTATAACAATCCATATTAGCTCGGTACTTATGAAGCCAATCCATCCCCAAGATCACATCAAAATCATACATAGTTAACACCACCAAATTTGAAGGCAAACTTTGTCCTACTATAAAGATCCTACAGTCCTTACACACTAGGGCAGATAAAACTATGTCTCTTAATGATGTGGAGATATTAAGGGGTACTTCCATCTCCCTAGGTCTCATCCTGCTTAACTGCACAAATTGAGTAGACACAAATGAGTGTGTAGCTCTAGTATTGAATAAAACATAAGCATTTTGGTTAGACAAGGAAATAATGCCTATAATGACCATCTTAGAGGCCTCAACTTCATTACGTGTAACTGCATAGACTCTTTCTTGAGCTAGCAACCTGCGGTTATTTCCTTGTTACACCGATGCAATTGATGATTGTGGTGGCCATTGCTACTGGGTGCTCCTCTATGGATAGTCTTTAACCAAGTGATTTGGTTGTCCACAACCCAAATATGCCTTCACAAATCGGCATAACATGCTCACATGCAATCCACCACACACTTGCCAAGTAGAACTCGGGTTCATGGTCGCCTTGATGACTAACTGTTCCATGCCTTCCCAAGTCCTCCTGTCCAACTTTTCTTAGTCAATGAGAATGATGGTTGCCTAGCTTGAAAGGGTCTCTTGTCATAGTGGAAATTGCTCTGACCAGCTTGATGGATTGGTCTCGCCCGATGGGTTACTAGAGTCCCTTTTGTCACATGCTCCTATTCCACTAACTAAGCAAGCTCGTACAATTCATGATAATCTTTCAAGTTCGGAGGCACTAGATGCCTATGAATGTCAGGTCTCATACCATTCAAAAATCTCTTGGCTTTATCCTCCTTGTTCTCAATTAACCTAGGAGCAAACCTAGAGAGTTCAACAAACCTTGCCTCATACCGATCCACCATTAGGTTGTTTTGGGTTATCTGCATAAACTCCATCACCTTCTTGTCTCTAGCACAATAAGAAAAGTGCTTTCCAAAGAAAGCCCAAACAAAACCAGCCCAAGTCACCTTAGCACCTTCGGGGAATATCGCTTCCTTCATCGTCTTCAACCAATGGTAAGCATTTCCCAGAAGTTGGTACTTCGCCAGGGATACTTTTTCCACATCCGTGTAGTTCAACAATGTAAAACTCTTTTCCATCTCATCTATCCATACCTCAGCCTTCGAAGGGTCTCCCAAACCAGCAAATTTTGATGGTTTCAACTTAAGGAATTGTTTAACCAACCCTTGCATTCGGCGTTCACTGCCTTGCTGTTGTTGTTGAGCTTGTCTCTCTGTCGGGCTTCTACATTAGCAAGAGCCTGCAAAATCCCTTCCAATCTAGCCTCTGTCCTTATAAGGGATTCACCCGTGGCTGTCCTTCTACCAGTTCCTCT
The DNA here is from genome assembly GCA_017140185.1 of Eucalyptus polyanthemos subsp. polyanthemos. Classification (NCBI taxonomy): domain Eukaryota; kingdom Viridiplantae; phylum Streptophyta; class Magnoliopsida; order Myrtales; family Myrtaceae; genus Eucalyptus; species Eucalyptus polyanthemos. The sequence goes on from CM029461.1 coordinate 31,545,783, forward strand.
CCCTCTTGAAGCACTAGCCATTCTACAAATCAGTCACTAGTTATTAAGTGACTGAATACCCTAACCAAATAATAAGTAACATAAGTTACTAATACCCTATGAGTAACCGAGGTTACTTGTTCTTTACAAAATAGCAATACAACAAGCACAAGCGATCAATGTTTTAGCACGTGCGTCATACATTCTTCCACCACTAGCACACCTTATCACTCCATGGTTAACCTATAGCTTTGATACCAACGTAGCTGTGATGTCCCATGCCGTCACCTTAGACCCTTGACTATAATCTTTCATTATTATTACACAAGTGGAAGAGTATACATTTTTAATATGAAAATTTTACTTAGGAACAAATTCCATAACGACATGCTTTCATTTCATTCATCATAAGTAAGGATTACAAGAGAAAAATGACATCTTGACAATTACAAAATAGAAAAATAATCATCAAGATGACCCAAACAAAATACCTGGGAGAGGCCAAAAAGGTGTCTAACTCCTCTAACTAGTAGTTTTCCTCATCCACTACATCCCTCCATACCACGCGTGCCTCCTACTCCATGCACAAAACATCACCAACAGATGGGGCCAAACAACCTCCTATTCACGCTAAGGTACATGAACACAAATCGCATTGGGAAATGATTAGGGCGTCCATCATCTATGCAGATAGTACAAACATAATGAGTCAATACAAGACCAGAATCTCCATCCTCAAAGTTCCCATACACGCCATCTACCCACTTAGTCGTGCCATAAGTCATCAAGGGTGTCACATCCATAGCTAATGATCTAAGAGGAAAAATAAGGGGTGAGCAACAATGCCCAATAAAGGATAAAGCATGGCATTAAACAAAAAGATCCTAACTTTGCTCCTTAGTGAACATAGCACAAATATAGTGAATCATCATAAACATGGACTACATCGAATAGGGCAGCATACGACACCAATGATATCATGTGTCGTAGATTTCAAAGGAGAATGGGAAGACCAATTCCACCTCGTCAAATTCGCATACAACAACAATTATCAACTGAGCATTGGAATGGCACCGTTTGAGGCATTGTATGGATGTGCATGTAGAACGCCCATGTCTGTTGGGATGAGGTTGGAGAAAGGAAATTATGGGCCTTGAGCTAGTGCAACAATTCATGGATGCAGTCCAGATCATTTGAGAAAAGTTAAAGACAGCCCAAAGTTGCTAGAAGAGCTATGTGGACAAATGATAGAGACTTCTAGAGTTCCAAGTTGGCGATCACGTGTTCCTTAAAGTGTCGTCAATGAGAGGTATGTCTCGTTTTGGCAATAAAGGGAAGCTAAGCCCCATATTTGTAGGACCTTTTGAAATTTTGGAAAGAATTGGAACTTTAGCTTGCCAATTGGCACTACTACCAAATCTTGCCCAGGTTCATAACGTGTTCCACGTTTCTATGCCGAGAAAGTATGAATCAAACCTAACACATGTGCTAAGCTACGAAGAGATCGAGGTGGATGACAGATTGACTTATGTCGAGTAGCCAATGCAAGTCGTGCATAGAAAAGAACGGGTGTTGCACAACAAAGTCATTCCCTTGGTTGAAAATGTCTGGCAGCATCACGGCACCGAGGCAGAGGTTGTGACACCCCGAAACCTTCGCAGGTCATCACCAGTGCCGATGTTACTCCTTATTACCTTTCTCCTTAGAAGATGCGTCGAAATTCCTAGACACATTTTTTTTTTAACAAAACGGTCCCAGCGCGACTCATTAGCGAAAGCAAATTAAAACATCACGTCTCCCCCCTACCAACCACGATACAGATACACACCACTAAACATTAGGATTTTATAAACAAGCGACGACACTTTATTTACATATTCTTTCAAGATGAGACTTCTTTTCGGGTCGATACATAACAAGGAAAAGCTAGGACTCAGCCATGTCCAGCCTAAAACCTCAAAAAGAACCCTCGACCCTCTACATCACACGTGTGTACAATCCCCCCCATCATAAGTGTCGGCTAACTAACTCCTAAAAAAAAAAAAAAACACAGCCCTTACTCGTCACACTCAGGTTTCACACCCAGTCCGGCGCGTCAGGCGGTGGCGGTGGTAGCATCCCTCCCATCACCCTATCGCGGCGAACGTGGACAGAAACAAACTCCTGAACGATTGGGCCCCCAACCAGGCCTATGTCGTACATGACAAGACAGCGTACGCGTATGTAGGTGAGTCCAGGCACGGAAGGACAGCCAAACTCCTCACACTCTACCTCAACGTCGGATGGTAACCCGTAAAATGTACCTCGCGTGACGGCAGGAAGCGGCATACTGGCTAATTGGAAATGTTATCCCAAAAAGGGGTGAGTACAACCACTCAGCAGATAGGGAAATCCAATAACAACTCAATGCATCATACAAATCATATATGCATTGCAGGTGTTACTTACCTTGAAATCATGCGCATCCTATCATGCATCATTATCATAGTCATAACACGTACAAGTGCATCATCATATCAAGTATGTATATCACTATATCATATCATCATCATCATGCATATCATCATGCATATCATCACCCTCATCATCAGGCATATCATTATGCATATCTTCATTATCATACATATCATCATGCATATCATCGTCACCATGCATATCATCATCATCATGCATATCATCATGCATATCATCATTTTATTTATCCCCTCGGACAAAGACTTCCGAGGCTTCCGGCATTCAGCCTCCGAGGCCACCGGGCATCTGGCCCCCCACATTCCGGGCATCTCGCATCTCAACTAGCATCACGAGGCATTCCCTTCGGGTAGAAACCTCCGACAGAGCTTCCGGCATTTACACTCCCTGGCCAAGCATCTCGCACCCCAATTCTGGCATCGCGAGGCATTTCCCTTCGGGCAAAGACCTCCGATAGGGTTTCCGGCCCCCCACATTCCGGGCATCCTGAATCTCCCAGGGAATTTCCGGTAATGTATCTCTATACATTCCGAGCATCATCCGCCATCACTACCATCTCCTCATTTACCATCATCCATGTTTACCAGTATTTTAATCTCATTTTAACATGGCACATGTCATGATATCAAACAAATCATACTTGGCATGACATTCATACATGCATTTCGATTCAATGCCACACATATACCAAGACTTTATCACATATACATCTCAATTCAATGTCATATACTTACCAAGACTTTATCACATATACAACTCAATTCAATGTCATATACTTACCAAGACTTTATCACATATACATCTCAATTCAATATCATACACATACCAAGGGTTTATCACACATGCAACATAAGTTACTTTAATTGGAATTTATGGCCAATAAAATAAATCCTTTTATTTATTTATTCATTTATTGATTTATTATCTTATATATATTTATTTATTATATTTTTTTTATAACTATAAATTCCCAAAATTATCAAAATTCAAGAAATTATTAAACAAACCCATATGATGATAATTACTTGCAACATTCTGGGCCAAATTGAATTTTTACAAAATCTCATAATTTTCCCAAAACATCCTATGCTTCTCGGATGAAACCAAAATGCACAATTCTCGAATAAATTCAATTAAAATATTCATATGGTCTCCAAAAATTATAAACGTTTACTGGATTATAGCCAAGACATTTTCGTACAACTTTTATGCAGAACTCCAAGCCAGATTACTTATAGATTATTTTATTCAACCTCACGAAGCTTTTGGACCTGTTATCGCATCGTCCAATGCCTCCATCTGCGAAATATGAAGTTTAAACATACCTATTCTCTTTTTCTTTTCTCTAAAATTCGGATATGTTATGTGTCAAGGTGTCCTTTACAAGTTTCATGAAGAGATCTAGGTCAAATAACCAGAGTATAGTCATCATTTATGTCCTTGAAGTCTCGGGTGTCTCGGAATACATCACCAAAATCATCGTCTTCAAGATCTAGTCGATTTACCAGGATATACTTGTTCTTTTCACTTCAAATTTGAAAATGTTGTATTTTAAGATGTTCCCTACAACTTGCATGAAGAAACCGAAGTAAGATTCTCAACAAAAACCAACATGCAACCATGAATCCAGCGAAAGGTCAGTAAAAACTCTCCAGATCTGAAATCTCCGTAAGATGAGACTTTAACCCCTAAAATCTCCATCATTTTCCACAAAATTTTAGTATGTTGTAGTTAAAGATGTTATCTACAACTTTTATGAAGACATCAAATCCAAAATCAGACTCCAAGCACACATGCAAGCTCAAACAAGTTACTGACTCACACGATCCAAGCAAGAACAGTCACACCACTCACACACAACTCATCCATGCTTCGGTTTTTCCCATCTAACAATCAAAAGTTCAACATGCAAACAACATACAAGTATCCAAGAGAAGCTAGAGGACTCCCACTTACCTCTAGGACGGATGAACAATGGCGTACGGCGGTGAACACGGCGGACGGATGGCAAGCGATAGTGACTCCCTCCTTCCTCTCTCTCTCGGCCGCTCCTCCCTCTTGCACGATCTCTCTCTCTTGCACAACTCTCTCTCTCTCTCTCCTTGGGCGAGCAAATGGCCGGCCACCCTTCTCTCTCTTCCCTTCTTATACCCCTTAACTCTCATGATTAGTAATGATTGCTTTGCCTCAACCATGGCCGATGCATGGCCTTCCCCCTTGCCACTTGTCATATTGAATTTTGAATTGGGTTTGGGCTTCTTGGGCTAGGGCCATCCGGCCACTTCTTGGGCCTCTATTGGGCCGGTTGACAGCCCCCTTTAGTGGGCCTAATTGGGCCGATTAACTTGGCCCATCAAAGTTCCACTCTTGGGCTTAAGGTCCATCCTAAAAATAAACCCTCTTTTTTTTTTGAATTTCTTCTATAAATGTTTTTAAATTTCAATTTTCATCTTGGCCAAAGTCATGGGACATCTTGTCTATTGAAATTTAATTTATAAATCTTTTGGCCAAGCATAGATTATTATTAATCTATCAAATTTAAATTTTCACAATCACATGCACAAATCATCTCAATAAAAAGACTAATGGCTAAAGCATAAGCCAAGGGAAATTTTATCACATAATTAGAGATTTTAACACACCTTATAGAATTTTGGGATGCCACAACTCTCCCCTCCTTAGAGAATTTCGTCCTCAAAATTCAAGCACCACTCGCGCCTTCTTGAAATAAGTAAGGGTACTTTTCCTTCATTTGATCCTCACTTTCCCACGTGGCTTCCTCCACATCATGATGTCACCATAATACCTTAACCAATGGGATTTTCTTGGTCCTAAGAATTTGCTCCTTTTGGTCCAATATCTGCACAGGCTCTTCAATGTACCTAACTTTCTCATCCACTTTGATGGCATCATGATCGAGTATGTGACCAGAATCCGGCTAGTACTTCCTCAACATCGATACATGAAACACATTGTGTAGATTTCCTAACTTAGGAGGTAACGCTAAACGATAAGCTACGTCACCTATACTCTCAAGAATTTCAAAAGGTCAAACAAATCTAGGGCTTAACTTACCCTTCGTCCCGAATCGAGATATTCCTTTCATTGGAGATACCTTAAGGAATACATGGTCTCCTACACTAAATTCCAAAGGTCTTCTACGTCTATCTGCGTAGCCTTTCTGTCTACTTTGAGCTGTTCTAAGTCTTTCTCTGATAATATCAACAGCCTCAGTGGTAACTTGTACCAGTTCAGGTCCTGTCAATTTCCTTTCACCTACCTCACTCCAACAGACAGGAGTCCTACATCTCCTTTCATATAATGCTTCATAAGGAGCCATGCCTATACTTTTCTGAAAGCTATTGTTATAGGCAAACTCTACCAAATGTAATCTTTCATCCCAATTTCCTTTGAAGTCAATTACATAAGCCCTTAACATATCTTCCAATTTATGGATTACTCTTTCTGTTTGACCATCTGTCTAGGGATGAAAAGCAGTACTAAATTGAAACTTAGTCCCTAATGTAATTTGAAGACTTCTCCAAAAATTCGAAGTAAACCTCGAATCCCGATCTAAAGTAATATTCACTAGAACACCATGTAAGCGTACCACTTGACTTACATACATGTCCACATACTTATCCATGGGGTAGTCCATGCGAATCACTAAGAAATGTGCCGACTTAGTCAAACGATCCACTATAACCCAAATTAAATCATGACTCCTTGATGTCCTTGGCAATCCTTGCACAAAGTCCATCGTTATATGTTCCCATTTCCATTCTAGAATGTCTAAAGGTCTTAAAAGTCCTGCGGGTTTACGATGTTCCGCTTTTACTTGCTGGCACGTCAAACATTGAGAAACGTACTTAGCCGTATCTGCCTTCATACCGTTCCACCAAAATTGCTAACGCAAATTCCTGTACATCTTTGTACTACCTGGGTGGATATTATAATTACTCTTATGTGCCTCTGACAGAATTTCCTTCCTAAATTCTTCATTGTTGGGAACACAAAGTCGTCCTCGACATCTTACTATTCCATCATCAGAGATTTGAAATTATGATCTTTTCCCTAAAGATACAACATTTTTCACTTTCAAAGTCTCTAGGTCAGATTCTTGCAGAATTTTAATTTTCTGGATAATCTCTGGCTCAATCCTTAATGCACTAAGCATACCAGTAAGACAATCCATTTTCAATTTAAATTCGGAGTTTGCTACATATTCTAACAATTCCCATTCTGCCATCCTTAAACTAGCAATTTTTATAGTCGACTTACGACTAAGAGCATCTGCTACTCTATTCGCTTTCCCTGGATGATATCTTATCTCACAGTCATAATCCTTTAATAACTCCATCAATCTCCTTTGTCTCATGTTCAACTCCTTTTGTGAGAACATATATTTCAAACTTTTATGATCCGTGTAAATCTCAAACTTTTCCCCATACAAATAGTGTCTTCATATCTTCAGGGCAAACACTATAGCTGCTAGCTTTAAATCACGCGTCGGGTAATTCAGCTCATGGGGTTTCAATTGTTTGGATGCATAGGCTACAACTTTGCCATGCTGCATCAACACACATCCTAGTCCTTTGTGAGATGCATCACTATACACTGTAAAACCATCAGATCCAGTAGGTATAGTCAGAATTGGAGCCGAAGTCAATTTCCTTTTGAGCTCCTGGAAACTAACTCCCTTCACATTCCCTATTCCATTCAAATTTCACATTCTTTCGGGTCAATTTAGTTAAAGGTCCTGCTAGTCGTGAAAATCCTTCAATGAATCTTCTATAATAACCAACTAGTCCTAAGAAACTTCGTATTTCAGTGGGTGTCATTGGTCTCGGCCAATTTACTACCATTTCAACTTTTGCCGGTCTACTGCAATTCCTTTTCCTGACACCACATGTCCTAAAAATATTATCTGGTCCAACCAGAATTCACACTTACTAAACTTAGCATACAACTTATGCTCTCTTAGGGTCTGCAAAACTATTCTCAAATGTTGCTCATGCTTTTTAGGCCTTTTTGAATATATCAGGATGTCATCAATAAACATAATCACAAACTGATCCAAGTAAGGCTGAAATATTCTATTCATCAAATTTATAAATGCAGCTGGCGCGTTAGTCAATCCAAATGGCATAACAAGGAACTCATAGTGTCCATAACGAGTCTTAAACGCAGTCTTAGGAATGTCCTCCTTCTTAATTCTCAACTGATGGTATCCCGACCTCAAGTCAATCTTAGAGAAGACCGAACTTCCTTGGAGTTGGTCAAATAAGTCATCAATTCTAGGCAAAGGATACGTATTCTTGATGGTCACCTAAACTGCCTATAGTCAATACACAAATGCATCGGTCCATCCTTCTTTTTCACAAACAAGACCGGTGCACCCCAAGGTGAAGCACTTGGTCTAATGAATCATTTGTCAAGCAACTCCTGCAATTGCACTTTCAACTCCTTCAATTCAACTAAGGCCATCCTATATGAGGCTTTTGATATTGATCCCGTTCCAGGCATTAATTCAATTTCAAATTCAATCTCCCGCTTTGGCGGCAATCCAAGCAATTCCTCAGGAAATACATCTTGAAATTTGTTAACTACATGAACTTCCTCAAGTTTAGGCTCCTCCCTGGCATAATCTCTAACTATGGCTAGGTACCCTTGACATCCTTTGTCAAGTAACTTACATGCTTCTACTGCCGAAATAAGTGCTACAGGAAAATGGGTCTGACCTCTTAAAAATTCACAACTAGACTGATTAGGTAAAACAAATTGAACCACTCTTCTATAACAATCCATTCTAGCCCGATACTTATGAAGCCAGTTCATTCCTATAATAACGTCAAAATCATACATAGCAATTACAACCAAGTCTATTTCCATATCTTTTCCTCCCATTGATATCTTACAATTTCCACACACTAGTGTAGACAATACCATGTCCTTTAAAGGTGTGGAAACACAAAGAGGCGTCTCAAGAGGCATAACTTCTATCTTATTCAAACATCTATATCTTTCAGACACAAACGAATGCGTTGCACCCGTGTCAAACAATGCATATGCCTTTTCACCATTAATAGGAATCGTACCTGAGATAACATTTTTGGAAGCTTCCGCTTCCTCCTGGGTGATCGCATACACCCTTCCTTGTGCAGGTGGTCTCTGAGGATTTCCTTATGGGTTTGACCTAATAGCACTCTGATATTCCTGTTGCACCGAGCCAACACTCACTTGCGACCTCTCTTGTGGGCAATTTCTCCTAAGATGACCTACTTGTCCACAACCAAAACATTTCGGTTGTCCAGTACAAGGTCTTGGGCCATGTCTCCCATTACACTTTTGACAAACACCAGGCTGATAGGGTACTTTCCCTATATTCGAACCACTCCTTGCTCCTCCAAAATTCCCAAAATTACTCTTCTTCTTCACATTCCAGGTCTGACCTTGACCAGAATAAGGTCTCTTACCCCTTCTCACATCATTAAAGTTTAGCGGTTTCCTAAGCTCTGACCGTTCTCTCAATAGCTCCTCCTCCACTAACTGCGCCCTTTCATAAATCTCATTATAATCCCTTATGTTCAATGGCACCAATTGCTTCCTAATGTCAGTCCTCAGCCCTTTCAGGAATCTCTTAGCCTTCTCTTCCTTATCCTCAATCAATCTAGGAGCATATCTAGACAATTCAGAAAATCTAGCCTCATACTGATCTACTGTCAATCCTTTTTGTTCTAGCTGAACAAATTCAGTAATCTTTCTATCCTTAGCACAATCAGAAAAATGCTTCCTATTGAAAGCTCTAACAAACTCCTCCCAGTTAACATCGGTACCTGGTGGAAAGATTATGTCATTCGAAGCTCTCCACCAAAACTTCGCATTTCCCTCCAACTAGTACTCTACTAAAACTATTTTCTCAGCATCAGTGCAGTCCAACAGCCGGAAAATTCGTTCCATCCCATCTATCCATTGCTCCGCCTCCTCAGGACTTCCCATTCCATTGAACTTAAGTGGCTTCAGCTTTAAAAACCGCTCCACTAGTCCTTGAGTACGGCGTTCTACTCCGAGCTGTTGTTGCGCTTGCCTCTCCATTAGATTTCCAATATTGACTAATGTCTACAGGATGTCTTCCATTCAGGGTTCAGCCCTTGCAGCAGAGGCTTTAGCCCTCAATGGATGAGCACTTCCAGCTCACACCATGACTTTCCTGCAATTTCCAAGCATTGCCTCAGGAATAATCTGAGACTCACTGCCTCCACTCAAAGCAATTACTATCACTACATAAGTAACATATACATGTTATTGGTACCTACAGGCAGCTCAAAATAAACTACTAGGGATCTACGAGTGAATAATCATCACCCGTTATTCAATTATTTAATTTTAGATCCTATGGTGTGCATTGTCGGCATGTTCCTCAATTTCCAAATGAGGCTCCTTATCACTCCACCTATAACCATTCGCTCTAATACCAAAAAAGACCGGCTGTGACACCCCGAACCCTTCGCAGGTCGTCACTAGCGCCAATGTTACTTCTTATTACCTTTCTCCTTAGAAGATGCGTCGAAATTCCTAGACACATTTTTTTTTTTAACAAAACGGTCCCAGCACGACTCATTAGCGGAAGGAAATTAAAACATCACGTCTCTCCCCCTACCAACCATGATATAGATACACACCACTAAACATCAGGATTTTATAAACAAGCGATGACACTTTATTTACATATTCTTTCAGGATGGGACTTCTTTTCGGGTCGATACATAACAAGGAAAAGCTAGGACTCAGCCATGTCCAGCCTAAAACCTCAAAAAGAACCCTCGACCCTCTACATCACACGTGTGTACAATCCCCCCCATCATAAGTGTCGGCTAACTAACTCCAAAAAAAAAAAAAACACAGCCCCTACTCGTCATGCTTAGGTTTCACACCCAGTTCGGTGCGTCAGGTGGTGGCGGTGGCAGCATCCCTCCCATCACCCCATCGCGGCGAACGTGGACAGAAACAAACTCCTGAACGACTGGGCCCCCAGCCAGGCTTATGTCGTACATGACAAGACAGCGTACGCGTATGTAGGTGAGTCTAGGCACGGAAGGACAGTCAAACTCCTCACACTCTACCTCAACGTCGAACGGTAACCCGTAAAATGTACCTTGCGTGATGGCAGGAAGCGGCATACTGGCTAATCTGAAATGTTATCCCCAAAAGGGGTGAGTACAACCACTCAGCAGATAGGGAAATCCAATAACAACTCAATGCATCATATAAATCATACATGCGTTGTAGGCGTTACTTACCTTGAAATCATGCGCATCCTATCATGCATCATTATCATAGTCATAACACATACAAGTGCATCATCATATCAAGTATGTATATCACCATATCATATCATCATCATCATGCATATCATCACCCTCATCATCAGCCATATCATTATGCATATCTTCATTATCATGCATATCATCGTCACCATGCATATCATCATGCATATCATCATTTTATTTATCCCATCGGGCAAAGACCTCCGAGGCTTTCGGCATTCAGCCTCTCAGGCCACCAGGCATCTGGCCCCCCACATTCCGAGCATCTCGCATCTCAACTAGCATCACGAGGCATTCCCTTCGGGCAGAAACCTCCGACAGGGCTTCCAGCATTTACACTCCCTGGCCAAGCATCTCGCACCCCAATCCTGGCATCGCAAGGCATTTCCCTTCGGCCAAAGACCTCCGATAGGGCTTCCACCCCCCACATTCCGGGCATCCTAAATCTCCCAGGGAATTTCCGGCAATGTATCTCTATACATTCCAAGCATCATCCGCCATCACAACCATCTCCTTATTTACCATCATCTATGTTTACCAGTATTTTAGTCTCATTTTAACATGGCACATGGCATGATATCAAACAAATCATACTTGGCATGACATTCATACATGTATTTCGATTCAATGCCATACATATACCAAGACTTTATCACATATACATCTCAATTCAATGTCATATACTTACCAAGACTTTATCACATATACAACTCAATTCAATGTCATATACTTACCAAGACTTTATCACATATACAACTCAATTCAATGTCATATACTTACCAAGACTTTATCATATACATCTCAATTCAATATCATACACATACCAATACTTTATCACACATTCAACATAAGTTACTTTAAGTGGAATTTATGGCCAATAAAATAAATCCTTTTATCTATTTATTCATTTATTGATTTATTATCTTATATATATTGATTTATTATATTTATTTATAACTATAAATTCCCAAAATTATCAAAATTCAAGAAATTATTAAACAAACCCATAGGATGATAATTACTTGCAACATTCCTGGCCAAATTGAATTTTTACAAAATCTCATAATTTTCCCAAAACATCCTATGCTTCTCGGATGAAACCAAAATGCACAATTCTCGAATAAATTCAATTAAAATATTCATATGGTCTCCAAAACTTATAAACGTTTACTGGATTATAGCCAAGACATTTTCGTACAACTTTTATGAAGAACTCCAAGCCAGATTACTTATAGATTATTTTATTCAACCTCACGAAGCTTCTGGACCTGTTACCGCATCGTCCAGTGCCTCCCTCTGCGAAATATGAAGTTTTAACATACCTATTCTCTTTTTTTTTTCTCTGAAATTCGGATACGTTATGTGTCAAGGTGTCATTTACAAGTTTCATGAAGAGATCTAGGTCAAATAACCAGAGTATAGTCATCATTTATGTCCTTGAAGTCTCGGGTGTCTCGGAATACATCACCAGAATCATCGTCTTCAAGATCTAGTCGATTTACCAGGATATACTTGTTCTATTCACTTCAAATTTGAGTATGTTGTATTTTAAGATGTTCCCTACAACTTGCATGAAGAAACCAAAGTAAGATTCTCAACAAAAACCAACATGCAACCATGAATCCAGCGAAAGGTCAGTAAAAACTCTCCAGATCTGAAATCTCCGTAAGATGAGACTTTAACCCCTAAAATCTCCATAAGTTTCCACGAAATTTTAGTATGTTTTAGTTAAAGATGTTATCTACAACTTTCATGAAGACATCAAATCCAAAATCGGACTCCAAGCATACATGCAAGCTCAAACAAGTTACCGACTCACACGATCCAAGCAAGAACAGTCACACCACTCACACACAACTCATCCATGCTTCGGTTTTTCCCATCTAACAACCAAAATTTCAACATGCAAACAACATACAAGTATGCAAGAAAAGCTAGAGGACTCCCACTTACCTCTAGGATGGACGAACGATGGCGTATGGCGGCGAACACGGTGGACGGACGGCAAGCGACGGTGACTCCCTCCTTCCTCTCTCTCTCGGCCGCTCCTCCCTCTCGCACGATCTCTCTCTCTCTCTCGCACAACTCTCTCTCTCTCTCTCCTTGGGAGAGAAAATGGCTGGCCACCCTTCTCTCTCTTCCCTTCTTATACCCCTAAACTCTCATGATTAGTAATGATTGCTTTGCCTCAACCATGGCCAATGCATGGCCTTCCCCTTTGCCACTTGTCATATTGAATTTTGAATTGGGTTTGGGCTTCTTGGGCTTGGGCCATCCGGCCACTTCTTGGGCCTCTATTGGGCCGGTCGACAACCCGTTTAGTGGGCCTAATTTGGCCGACTAACTTGGCCCATCAAAGTACCACTCTTGGGCTTAAGGTGCATCCTAAAAATAAACCCTCTTTTTCTTTTCTTCCTTTTTTTTTTTGAATTTCTTCTATAAATATTTTTAAATTTCAATTTTCATCTTGGCCAAAGTCATGGGACATCTTGTCTATTGAAATTTAATTTATAAATCTCATGGCCAAGCATAGATTATTAATCTATCAAATTTAAATTTTCACAATCACATGAACAAATCATCTCAATAAAAAGACTAATGGCTAAAGCATAAGCCAAGGGAAATTTTATCACCTAATTAGAGATTTTAACACACCTTATAGAATTTTGGGATGCCACAGAGACATGGGAAAGCAAGGACATTATGAGGAGCCAATACTCCCACTATTCGAGGAAGTGGTTGGTCCTGCAAATTTTGAGGACGAAATTTCTTTAAGGGGGGAAGAGTTGTGACATCCTCGTTCCGACCCAGTTTTTCAGAATGAAATTATTTTGGTAAGTGATTGTCGGATGAGAGTGTCTTGAGGATTGATAAGCCATGAGGCATCAAAAAAGACCATTTAAGGGTGAAACCTTGGTTTTTCATTAGTAAGGGCATATGAGTGTAGAAAAAGTGGAAACGGGTTAGGGACGATGACCTATTGGGCTTAAGCCTAAGTGGGCAGCCCAAGACCCACACACCCAAGGGGTGGGCGACCAAGGGAGGCCCATGAGCCCCTCAAAGCCCATCAAGCCCTTTTTGACACAATCTTGGCATTAAATGCACGAAAAGACATGAATAATGCGAGATCTTGGTGAAGTGACGGAAATGCCCTCCTATTGGACTAAAGACAAAAGGATAAAAATGGAAAAAATGGCAAAGAAGGGGCGGTAGAGAGGAGGGAAAAGGCTACCTAGTCTAGTCCAATCCTAGTCACTTGAGTGCAAATCCTCCCATTTAATGCTAGATCTTGCTTCTTCTTTGGGCAAGCTTGATGGACAAGAGTCAAGGGAAGTGATGGGCATTTATGAGCAAGATTTCTTCTTGTCTCTCTCCTCCCTCTCCCTCAAGACTGCCGGCCACCTATCTCCCCCTCACTCTCACTTTGTTCTCTCTTCAAGTTGTCACTTCCTCATTAAAAGAACTCTAGGCTTAGTAGGTTAAAGGATATAGGATGGGATGGACATTTATGGAGATAGAATGTTCTTTTCTCTTTCCCCTCTCTTCCTTTCCCTCCCCTCACCGCCGGCCACCCCCTTTCTCTCTCACTTTCACTTTCATTTTTCTCACTTGAACTCTCAAACTCACCTTTCTCTCCCTCACTTTGAGTAGCCGAACCCTCCAAGCCATTTTCATCACCATTTCAAGCTTGCTTCATCCATTTTCCCCTTGTTTTCCTTGCCGGCAACCACCTGTCGAACCCCTAACGTGCAATCGCTAGACCGTTGTTCAGCTGCTGTCCAGCTCACCTACGCGCAAAGGACGTGAGGCTAGCTATTGTCCGGCCTTGTAGTCCCTCTCCCTGGCATGTTTGGGAGCCTGAGTCGTCCGTGAGTGGCTTTTTAGCATTTGATTAGGGCTTTCGTTGCATTTAGGGAGTAGTTTAGGGTGAATTAGTGGTAATCTATGTTATTTAAGTGATGTGCCATGTGGTTTTGTGGCTAAACATGTTGTTTGAATTAAGTGACATGTGGTTTTGTGGTTGAACATGTTATTTGGGTTATGTGACATGTGGTTTAGTGGCTATCCATGTTATTTGGATTATGTGACATGTGGTTTAAGGGTTAAACATGTTGTTTGGATTATGTGACATGTGGTTTAGTGGTTAAACATATTATTTCGGTTATATGTCATGTAGTTTAGTGGTTAAACATGTTATTTAGGTTATGTGCCATGTGTTTTAGTGGTTATCCATGTTAACTGAATGATGTGCCATGTGTTTTAGTGGTTAAACATGTTATTTGGATGATTTTCCATGTGGATTGATGCTTAGAAATTATAAATGGAATACGTGCCATGTGAATTAGTGGTTAAACATGATATGTAGATTGTGTCATGAGTTTAGGAAGTGAATGGTCCATATGTGTGTGAGCTAATTGATGTACGTGTGTGGAACGATGGCATTTGACATGTGAAGTCAGCTTCCAATCTAGATATTGCCCTATATTCGAATCTGTCAAAGATGAGAGACTCAGATGGAACTCAACTTTATAAAACTAAAATTAACTAGCTCAAAAATTCATTGCATCTGCTAAAGCTCAAACCAAAAAGGAAGACATCCAGGCTTCTGTTGGGCAAGTATTCATATATCAAGAGTTTTTCTTCTTCTTCCAAGCAGCATCCCAACAATCGGACAAGGTTCCTGTGTTGTAGTCTGGCAATCAAGATGACTTCGTTCTTCAACTCGATGAGTCCTTGGCCTGAGGTTCTCGAAAGCCTCTTAACTGCAATTTCTTTTCCATCTGCCAGTGTGCCCTGAAATAGCGTAAAGTCAGTAGTGAGATCCCTATGTGAGAATTACTAATGCTAACCAAATCCGATTCAGTTCATGCTATGGATAATGACTCTGCCAGTTTGCTGCCATTAGAAGATTTTCCCAATTTCCCCGTAAATACGTGTTGAGTCACTAAATTGCTTACCTTGTACACAGGGCCAAACCCGCCTCCCCAAGTTTACATTCATTGGAGAAGTTTCCTGTGTCCGTGCGTATGATGTCTAATCGCATTAGAGATAATTGTTGAGAAGCCACTGGCTTTTCTCCACGAGAGTTTTCCTTTGAAAACTCTTCTCCAATTTCTTGTCTCAGATGAAGTAACAGAACCTCTTGGCTGTTTTCCTTTTCTGAGAGTCCAAGAGTTTACTCTCGTAAGGTAAAGGTTAGAAGATGGTCATTCCAATGGCAAGCACGATGAATTCACTTATACCTTTCTTTAATCTCTTTGTCCTCTTTGAAAAAATACACAAACTCACGATAATTAATAGTAACCCCGATCCAGTTACTGAGCTAACTATTGCAATCCATGGATTTCGTTTGACCCCTGTCAAGAAAGAGAAATTCCTTGCATCTAAACAACCTCAAGTCCGCAGACTTTTTATTTTCACCTAGTGTAAATAGTACCGAGAACTTGCTGAAAGCAGGAGAGAATGATCATAGTAGCACACGAGACACTCGTCGTACCATATGATCGCCTCTTTCTGTCCTGGACATCTTTCTATGATGGTGCTGCAAGCTGCGCGGATGCAAGACCAACAGAGATTGGCAGCAACATCCCCTCTAAAGAGGCATAGTAAAGTTGCATTAGTAGTCACATAAATCTGAATAGTAATTTTTGGGTTGGTATTGAATCACCGTACTTTGTAGAGGATTTCGATTAAGTCCAATATATCGGGTCCATTATGAATCCTACCTCTGAGTGAGCCGATTTCAAAGATTGCAATGATTGATTTGGAGGGTCTTACTCGAAAGCTGAAATTTTTGGTATGTTTTCGCATGTTATGTACCTGCAGAGGAAGAGACCATAAACTTTGTCGGGATCTTCACCTTCCGTCGTGTTGTAGAAACCGTAAATGGGTCCTTTGTTGTAAAGCCCTCTGGAGAGGAGGCGGCTGAGGTTGACTTGAAACTTGCTATGTGCAGCGTAGTTGCCCCTATCTCCGCACCGCTCTTGAAGGTATGTCTGTGCACTCACAGGAGTGCCTGGGATGAAGAGGATCAGGCATGAAATCCAGAAAGCGAAGGAGATATATCTGGGTACATCGATAATATTCTTTTCTTGAACTTGGAAAGAACGCAAGTACAGTAAGAGAAATTTAAAGACGGCCATGGACTTTCTTTCAACTCAAGAGGAGTACGATAATAAGCAACATCTGGAGGGCGAGGTAAAGAAATTGATCAAGAACCAAGTTTTGTAGCTGCTCTCCCAGATGCCGGGGTTAGCAAAGACGAATTAGTCCGATTTCCGCGTTCCCTTGTCAACAGGGACGATTTCCACGTTCCCACGCTCCTGGCTTGTACTCCCAACGATCGGGTGGAACCCAAAAGACCCAAAAAAGTTGTTAAACGGGGTCCGACAAAGAGACAATAGGGGCCAGCACTAAGTGTAAATAGATCATCCGAAGGTTTGGTCCCCACAATGGATACAAATCAACTAAGGGTCAAACCCAAAATATCCGACAAAGACTTGGCAATGGTTATGAGTCATCCTAAACATGTTCCTCCTCCTCGTTCAAGGCCCGAGTGCGAATTGCCATACCTACACATTCTTTTGGGGTCATCCAGAAGCATAGGAATTTTTCCATGTGTGCGAGCGGAGGACTATCATACCTGATGAGATTTGTTTCGAAGGAATAAGGGTATATATGTTCTTGGTAGAAAAAATATATAGGATGCTCTAATGAAACTCCAGTGTTTGTTGACGAAGACACGGGACTAAGAAGTCCCAGGCAAACCCCAGTGGTTGTGCTAATAGACCTGATTCATGAGTAGGGTTGGTTAAATTTTTTAAGCCTATTTAGCGAGCTTGGACCAGTCTGGTCAACGGATGGGCTAGGTCTGGGCAAGCGCTTGAGGCTTGTCTTGTTGCGCCCTTATTATTAAAAAAATTTACAAAAATATGTCAAAATACATACCTCAGTTTTGACCCAACGAATAAACAATCTTTGCAAACCATTCATATAACCTCTAAGCAAAACTCCACCTTGAAAAGAGCAAATTACCCCTCCTTGCAAAATTCATTTTAGTATATTGCTTAGGGTTTAAATGGTTTAGTTTTTAGTTGGTTTTGGCTAATTTGGGTGGGTGTGAGAAATTAGGATTTAGAGCGGGCATTTTATAAAGTAGTAGGAGACATACTGATAATTGATGGGAAGGGTGGTTTTCAAAAGTAACACTTAGCATGTTTTTGTTTTTTTCCAAAAGTAAAGATATATGAATGGTCGTTCATGAACGCTAATATATGTTTTGGTGCTTTTCCTTTTATTAGTGATTTTACTATGATATGTAGATTTTATAAACACTAGTAGCACAAATTAAGCCCAAAATTCCGATATAGGAGAGGAAAATAGTAGTAAACTCACAGATAAGATAATATAACACAAAACCCTATAATTATTTTTCATTTTAATTTTTTTCCCTAGCTAGAAATTTTAAAAATAAAAGAAGGAAGGTTTCTCCACTAGGCGAGCTTGGCCAGCTAATGTCTTTCCCTTGGGCGCCAACGAGCAGGTCTAGTCGACAAATACCATTGCTGAGTCATCCGCATGCATTACTTGATACTAAGGGTGGTTGGTTCCAAGGTGGGTAGTTTCAAGGTGACCTGAATGTATTTTGTTATAACCAGTTCCAAGTTTTTGGACCTTGTAACCTATCTTGTTTGCTTGAAATTGGTTTTGGAACCTATCATGTTTTTCCAGTCCACTTCCAAAGTCCACTCGAGAACTTTTTTTTTTTTTGCCTTTTTTTGGTTCATTTTTTGCAGCAAATTGATATGAGGTTATGAGTAATGAAACGATTCAATGTAAAAAATGAACAACAGAAATCACTATCCACCATAAACAACAATCCATAATATGAATATGTAATCCCATACAATTATAATGACAAGAAGTTCAAACATGTAACATATAACATAAATTATAAAATTCCATTCTCCAATCATCCATAAAACTTTAGGGAAGAGGAAAGATTGGTGAGGAGCTTTGAGGAAGGACAAAAGGACGAAAAAGTGCTAAGGTTAGAATTTATGGGAAAAAGAAATAAGGATTTTGGCTTTCTAGCTTATAAAATCAGTTCCAAAATAGGATGGTCTGATCTAGTTCCCGAGTGGGCATTCACTCGAAACCTATTACTAGACCTATTACAACCAGTTTAAAAAATTTGGAACCTGTTCCTGAACCAATTTGTGGACCTATTTTTTAGGTGGTCTAATCTGGTTCCCAGGTAGAATTGGTTTGATTGCACACTCCTACTTGATACTATTGTTGGCATTCCACATCGTTTTCTTTTTACTTAATTATATCAAATGAAAATAGGTCATTAATTATGGAAGAGGAAAAGATTGGTGAGGAGCTTTGAGGAAGGACAAAGGACGAAAAAGTGCTAAGGTTAGAATTTATGGGAAAAAGAAATTAGGATTTTGGCTTTTTAGCTTATAAAATCGGTTCCAAAATAGGATGGTCTGATCTAGTTCCCGAGTGGGTATTCGCTCGGAACCTATTACTGGACCTATTACAACCAATTCCAAAAATTTGAAACTTGTTCCTGAACCGGTTCATGGACCTATTTTTCAGGCGGTCCGATCCGATTCCTAGGTAGAACTAGTTTGGTTGCACACCCCTACTTGATACTATTGCTTGGCATTCCACATCGTTTTCTTTTTCCTTAATTATATCAAATGAAAATAGGTCATTAATTATGAATTTTTGTGAACAAAATTATCCAAAATATCCTAAACCTATTGTGCTTTTGCTAATTCAATTTAAAACCTTCCAATTGTGCCAATTGAGTTATAAATGTTTTCACTTTTTGTTGATTGAACCCATTTGGGCAATTTTGGCCAAAATGGATGACATAGATGCCAAACGTCTTACATGTCATGGCTGACGCTATGGTAGACATTTTTTTTTTAACGATATTTTAACATCTTATTGAATTTCTAATAATGTTTTCTTTTTTTATTTTCTTTACCATTTTTTGGATTCGAGCTAGGGAGGGTGTATGACCCTTGCCCGCTAGTGGGCAAGGGTTAAGAGTTCGGCAATGGCCGTATTGCCCGCTGGCGGGCAAGGGTTAAGAGTTCAGCAATGGCTGTATTACCCATGCCAAATCTAGGCAAGGCAAGGGCATGGTGACCCTTGTTGGCCATGGCCCCAAGCGAAGGCCACGATGCCCTCTCCCCTTTTAGGGCAAGGCCACGATACCCTTGTCAACTTGAGTCCAAAGAAAAGAAAAGAAAAGAAAGGGAAGGATTAAACAAATAAAAAAATAAAATAAAAATATTAAATATTATTTAAAATGTTCATGTGACACATAAGACATTCGGCATTCACGTTAGCGATTTTCTATCAAACTTAGCTGGATAGACTTAATTGACAAAATGTAAAAAAATCTATGATTGAATTAACAAAAGTACAATAGGTGTAAGACTTTTTGAATGATTTTCTCTAAACTATTAGATGAAGATGTCATCTAATGTATGAATAATCTAACACTCCTCCACATGCATAGGCTGAACATTGGCAAGTAAAAGAGGTACATGGGGGTTTAGAGAGATTTGAATTCAGGACTTTCTACTCATGCATAATCTAGTATTTAATTCTAATATTCATCACAAATTAGATTTCAATGAATATACTAAAGGTAAAATATCAAATTTATATATGCTTAAATTTTAATTTATCAATGGGTTACAAATTGATATATATATCTCAAGTAAGTATATGTATAATTATGATCGAACAAAAGTGGTAAATTGGATAGAAATGCGGACTATCGGGCTTTTTAACCTTACAATTTCTAATTGATGATTGCGGAAATCAAGGATTTAGAAATGGCAGTCACAATGCTAAAGAGATCACACACTGTAATTATCATTCTACCTACCATTGTATGAAAGAGATGAACTAGAGGAGGATTGATGATACTTGGTCATCTAGGTGAAACATTTGTAATTGTTAGTTCATTAACAGTGGAAGCTTTGTGAATTAAGGCGATAGAATCAAGTGTTTTCACATATGTCCCAACTGAGAATGTAGACTGCGATGGTTGGGTAAGTGCGATAGTATCGCGGATGGTATTGTCTCCTAGCATATGAACCAAAAATGACTTAGTCAGTTAGTCTGCCGGATCTTTTGGAATGCATAATAGACCAATGTGTATGCATTTTAGCAATTGAAGTCCATCACATAACTCTTTAATTGACAGATCAGTAAGTTCCAACCTTCAATCTTTAGATCACAACTTCCATGCCTGTCATTTTGCAAGAAAAATGAGGAAGGATGCTGCACAAAATTCTTGGATTTCATATAAAAATGGGATGTGAGTAGGAACATACAAAATTATTGGTGTGAGGTGGCGCTTGTTCTTGTTTTTCATTCTTTTCATATATATTTATAACTTACTCCATGTCATCATACTAGCCACAAAAGAAATCCATATCATGGATATATTAGACCACATTGCTAGTACGCACGGTCCAGCAACACCTAGTAAGCACGGTCCTGAACTGGAACTAAAAATGAGGTCTAAGCATGCTTAAAAGTACCTAAAAACTATTGACATGGGAGCCTCTATTTACAAACAAGTAAATTAGCATTAAAATAAGCCAAATTTGTTAGGACTCATGTTAAATGAAGTATGTCCAAAAATGCCAAGCAATGATTGGCATATGCAAATTGTACATTGACAGTGATTTGTAAACATGCTTTGAACCCTAAAAAGGAGATTAGACACTACCCATAATCATGAGCATGTAAGAGAATAGTCAAACTAAGCCTATTTCATTCAAATTCACCTCTAATTCATAACGCCCCGCATTCTCTTCTCTTTCCTTCAGCACCTTACGATCTCAAAGTAACGCGCATGAGCATCATTTTGTTGGAGAAACCTTCCTTATTTGTTTTGAAGTTGACAAAATGTTTCCATCAGTCCAGTTTGAAGACTTATAGACCCTTTCATCAAAGTCTGAATATCGCCAGACTGCCGGACTCAAGATTCAAAGTCTGCCCTCAATGATAGTTTCTAGATTGTTGAAGAAGACTTATCCAGAATCAAGTATTTCTTTAAGGATTTGATTCGAGCGGCTAAAGAAGATCTCTCGGTTGGAAATAGCATCTCAATATCTTTTATTTGATTATTTGAGCAACTTGGATCTGTTGATTGGCGAAGTATACTTGGAAGGTTCTACTTATGGAAACCTAGATCTTGATTGTATGGGCGAGCATGATTGATGAGCTATCATCACATTCCTTAAATAACTCGAGATCTCCCTAATTGATTCTGTCTAACGGGTAGATTGGAAGAACTCCTTTGGAAGGTGCCAACGGTTATGAAGGCATAAAGGGATATATAAGGAGGATGCTCTAATTGTTTAAAGTAGTGCGGGATAAATAAATTCCAAAGTTTGAAACTCCTTGTTCTTTGCTGATTTAATTGTTGAGTATAAATTTTGTACTCAAAAGAGAGTTTAGATTCTTGTGAGACCTTGAGGAAGTGTAGTAGAGTCTTTATACTATGGAATCAAGGATATGATACTGTAACGACTTTTTTGATTCATAGTGAAATCTAGCTGGTGGGCTGTCAGTGTGGGAGAGTGGACGTAGGCTTGGATTAAGTCGAACCACTATAAACCTTGTGTTCTTATTATCTTTTCTGAACTCTTTTATTTTGTTCGTAACTCTACTTGATTGCTAGAGTCTATTTTCATCTTCAAAGTCTACTATTAAATAGACTCAGGTTAAAAGTAACGTTTTATACTATATTATGCAAAAAGTTGTTTGTGCACCTATTCACTCCCTCTAGGTGCTCGTACTAACTATCTCAATTGGTATTAAAGCCTGTGTACTCATTTGAATTGAAGTGTTTTTACTTCAGAGTTATTGATCCATGGCTAGTATGTTGGCTCTAGGGTTGGTTGAAAGGCAAAGCAATACCAGACCACTTTATTTTGATGGAAAGGAATACAACATATGGAAAAACAAGTTGAATGCATTCCTAATATCAAAAGATCCTTTGGAATTGAATGTGGTAGACAAATGAATTATTCCTAAAGCTATAACAGTCTCAAAAATAGGAAAAGAAGTTGTTGAGGCTAGCGTGATGACTCGAGAAGAGATAATCAAGAGACAAGCTCTTGATGCAAAATCAATTTATTCCTTATATTATGCATTATCTCATACTAAATATAATAGAATATTTTATTGTAAAATAGCTAAAGAAATCTGGGATAATAGGCTGCACATTACCTATGAAGGAATTGATCGAGTGAAAGAAACCAGGATTAATATCCTGCTTGGTCAATATGAAGCCTTTAAGATGAAATTAGGAGAAACTATCATTGACATGTTTAGTCGTTTTACAAAAATCGTGAATGGTCTTGAGTATCAAGGTCAACCAATTTTTGGACCTATGAAAGTTAAGAAATTGTTGCGAGGACTTTCAAAAAATTGAAATCACATAAATACCTCAATAAGAGAGACACAAAAAATCATGCCACTCTCTGTTGATAAATTGGTTGGCACTCTTCAGTCTTATGAAGTGGAGAAAATTAATGAAGATGAAGATCTAAAGGTAAAAAATCCATCGCTTTAAAATCTAATGATAATTTTGATGTCATATATTTTGAAGACGATATGGATGATGAAGAGCTTGCTCTCATGATAAAAAGGTTCAGAAAATTGAACAAAAAATGAAGAAGATTCAATTGGAAAAAACAAAACTCTCAAAAGTTTCAAAATAAATCAGTTAAGGACGATGAATCTAATAAAGATGTGATTTGTTTTGAATGCAAGAAAAATGGACACATTAGACTCAACTATCCCTTATTGAAGAAAAAGAAAGGAAAAATTGAGAAGTATATAAATGCTCTCAAAGCAGAAACTTGGAGTGATACCGAATGCGAAGAGAGTGATGATGATTATGCTAATATTTGTCTAATGGCACAATTAGAATCAGATTCAAACTCTGAGACAGACTCAGACTCAGACAGTGAAATCGAGATAAGTAATTTAAAAATTTCTACTAAAGTCTCTAAATATATTGATGAACTGTGTCTTAGTCTTAAAACCTCCCTCAAAAGGATTTTTGAACTAAAAAGGAAAAATTCTGCACTGAAGCAATGGGAGATTGTTTGGAAAGAAAAATTTGAAAACTTTGATAAAATTTTTATTACTCTGAAAGAAAATGCAGACTCTCTTTCAAAATAAAATACAGTTTTGAAAATGATATTTCAAGCATTTCAAAAAGATTTTCTATAGAGTCTGAGAAATTGGAAAAGATTTTCTCAGTTCAAAGATCTTATTTTAACAAATCAGGTTTGTGAATGACTACTAAAACCATACCTCTAATTGATTTTCCAAAAGTAAAGGAAATGATCAAACAAAGACCTACAAAATATTTTTATAGAAATCATTTTCAAATTTTTTTTGTAAAACCTATTGGCCATAGTGCTCTTAAATGTTCTAAGTGTAACAGCTCAAAACACTTTGAGAAAGAATATCCTATGGTTTGGAAACATGCTAAGAAATTTTGGGCAAAGACCGTATATTACACTAACTCCATTAGACCCAAGAAAGTATGGATACCAAAGAAAGCTCGAGTTTCTTTTTTAAATGCAGGTCACTATCAAGAAAAATGTCAAATGGTACTTGGATAGTGGATGCTTAAGATATATGACAGAAGACTCAAGTTGTTTCATAAAGCTTATGCAAGTTAATGGTGGAAAAGTTTTGTTTGGTGGAAATAGCAAAGGAAGAATTGTTGGTTGCGGAACAGTAAAGATTGGAAGTCTCACAATCAATAACGTTTTCTTAGTAGAAAGACTCAACTATAATTTGTTGAGTATCAGACAACTGTGCGACACAGGTTTCAAAATCAACTTTCAAGAATGAATATGTTTAGGAACCTGTAAAGACTTCTCTCAGACTTTCACGAGGTAAAGACATGAGAATATCTATCTCTTGGATATCAAACCAAAAAAAATCCTAATGTCTAATTTCAATTCAAGAGAAAGCTAATCTCTGGCACGGAAAACTTGGCCACATCAACATGAAGCAAATAGCCAAGATCTCTGCAAAGAAGCTTGTTTGTAGACTACCTTGTGGCATCCTAGAAATTCAAAGCCGAGCCATAAAGTGTGTTAAAGTTTTTAATTAGGTGATAGAATTTCCATGGCTTATGTTTTAGCCATTAGTCTTTTAATTTGATGATTTGTGCTTGTGATAGTGGAAATTTAAATTTAATAAGATTAAAAATCTATGCTTGGCCATATGATTTAAATTTCAATGAGCAAAAATATCCTAAGGCTTTGGCCAAGATTAAAAATTGAAATTTAGAAATATTTATAGAAGGAATTTATAAAAAAAAGAAGAAAAAGAGGGTTAAAATTCAAATGAGCCTTGGACCCATTGGCTTAAAGCTTGGTGGGCCAAGCTAGTCGGCCCATTAGAGCCCAAGAAGAGGATTCGACCAGCCCAAGGGGAGTGGCCGGATGGGCCTAAGCCCAAGCCCAAACCAAATTTAAAAAGAAAACCCAATAAGACAAGTGGCAAATGGCAAGAGCATGCATTGGTGGGTTTGTAGGCAATCTCATGATTGCTAATCATGGGATTAGGGGTGTATAAAAGGGATGAGGAGAGAGAGAGTGGCCGGTTCTTTGTTCATTCGGTCGAGAGAGAGGGTGAGAAAGAGAGAGAGTTCGAGAGAAAGGGAGAGACCGAGAGGAGAGGAGGCGGAGCCGAGGGGTGCTGCCGTTCGTTCGCCGTGCGATCGCTGTGTCCCGCCGCCGTTCGTCGTCGTTTGTCCATCTTAGAGGCAAGTGGAGTCCGTAACTTCTCTTGCATGTTTGTTGTGGTGGTTGCATGTTCGATTTTAGGTATGATTTGTGCGAAAAACCGAGGTAAGAGTTGGTTATTTTCAAACCGTGTGACTGTTCTTGTTCGGTTTGTTGGAGTCAGTAGCTTGTTTGAGCTTGCATGGGTGTTTGGAGTCCGATTTTGGCTTCGATGTCTTCATGGAAGTTGTAGCTAACGTCTTTTAATATAACATACCTAAATTTAGTGGAAAATGATAGAGATATGAGGGGTTAAAGTTCTATTATACGGAGACCCTAGATCTGTGAAGTTTTCACTGACCTCTTTCTAGATTCTTGTTTGCATGTTGATTTATGTTGAATATTTGACTTTGATGTTTTCATAAAAGTTGTAGGTAACAACTTAAAATACAACATACTCAAATTTGAAGCAAAAAGAACAAGTATAACTTGGTGAATTGGCTAGATCTTGGAAATGATGGTTCTGGTGAAGTATTCCGAGACACCTGAGACTTCATGGACTTAAATGGTGACCATAATTTGGTTATTTGACCTATATCTCTTCATGAAACTTGTAAAGGACACCTTGATACATAAAATACTCAAATATCAGAGGAAACGAAAGAGAATAGATGGGTGAAATCTAAACATTTCGGAGATGTGTGTTCTGGACGACGCGGTAGTGGTTCCAGAAGTTTCGTGGGGTTGTATAAATTAATCTAAAAATAATTTGGCTTAGAGTTACTCATGAAAAGTGAACGAAAATGTGTTGGCTATCACCCTGTAAAATTTCGTAATTTTTGAAGACCATATGAGTATTTTAATCGAATTTATTTGGAAACTGTGCAATTCTGGTCATTATCCGAATATCATGTGCTATTTTGTGAAAATTGTGAAATTATGAGAAATTCAATTTGGCCATGAATTTTGTATGAAATTGTGATCCTATTGATTTGTTTAATGATTGTTTGAATATTATGATTTTGGGAAAATCATAGATATTAAATTTATTATTTATTTATGAAAATAAATAAATAATAAAATAATAATAAAATAAAAAGGGGATTATTTTATTGGCCATGAATTCCATTGAATTTATTATGCATTGTTGTATGACATTAGTGTATGTATGATCATAAATTGTGAAGCATGTGTGAATCATATGCCATGTGATAATAATAAGATTAAAATGATGGTGAATGTGGAAAATGATATGTGAGTAAGAGGTTGTGGTGGATGATGATGTCTGGTGGCCTAGTGGCGTAATTCCAGAGGTTCCCTAGGAGATTCAGGATGCCCGGAATGTGGGGGGCCGGAAGCCCTGTCGGAGGTTTCTGCCCGAAGGGAATGCCTCGTGATGCTAGTTGAGATTCAGGATGCTCGGAATGTGGGGGGTCGGAAGCCCGGTGGCCATGGGATGGCTGGAATGCTGGGAACCCTGTCGTAGGTCTTTGCCCGAAGGGATGATGATATTGATGATATGAGAAGTGGGTGATGCAGTGATTAAACTTAAAGATAAAAGCTGAAAAATGAACCCATGATATATGATATGCATGATGATATGTATGATAATATGTGATGTGATGTGATATGATATGATGATCACCCATGATATATGATGTGCATGATGATATGCATAATGATGATGATGATGATGATGATGATGATATGTGATGTGATATGATGATCACCCATGATATATGATATGCATGATGATGATGATGATGATGATGATGATGATGATGATATGTGATGTGATATGATGATCACCTATGATATGATATATGATATGCATGATGATGATGATGATGATATGTGATGTGATATGATGATCACCTATGATATGATATATGATATACATGATGATGATGATGATGATGATGATGATGATGATATGTGATGTGATATGATGATCACCTATGATATGATATATGATATGCATGATGATATGCATGGTGATGATGATGATGATGATATGTGATGTGATGTGATGATCACCTATGATATGATATATGATATGCATGATGATATGCATGATGATGATGATGATGATGATAATATGTGATGTGACATGATGATGCATGATAATGTGTGCCTGGCTTCGAGGTAAGTAATGCTTGCAATGCATGTGAAATTGCATGATGCATTGAGTTGTTGTTGGATTTCCCTATCTACTAAGTGGTTGCACTCACCCCTTTTGGGGATAACATTTCAGATTAGTAAGTATGCCGCTACCTGCCGTCTCGCGGGGGGGTGTTTTATGGTATACCGTCTGATGTAGAGGTTGAGTGTGCGGAGATAGACTGTCCCTCTGTTCCCGGATTGACTTTTATCCGAGTACGTTGTCTAGTGATGTATGACGTGGGCCTGGCTGGGGGTCCTGTTATTTAGGAGTTCATTTCTGTGCACATTCGTCGGGATGGAGCGATGTGAGGGATGTTGCCGCCGCCACCGCCTGATGCACCGGGTTGGGTGTGAGACCTGCGCGCGATGAGTAGGAGTTGGATCTCTTTTTGATGTAGATAGTCAACACTTTTGATGGGGGTTCGTATTTGTATGATGTCAAGGGTCGAGAGTTTCTTTTTGAGGTTTTAGGCTGGACGTGACTGAGTCCTAGCTTTTCCTTTTTGATGTACCGACCCGAAAGGAATCCCATCTTGCTATATATATGTAAGCAAAGTGTCGAAGTTGTTTATAAAATCCTGATGTTTAACTGGTGTGTATTTGTATCATGGTTAGTAAGGGGGGAGAGACGTGATGTTTAATTTGCTTCCGCTATGAGTTGCGCTGGAACCGATTGTTTATTAAAAAAAAAAATGCCTATGATTAACGACGCTTGTTTTAAGTACAAGATAGAAAAATGTAATAAAGTGTAACATTGGCATTGGTGACGACTTGCGAAGGGTTCGGGGTGTCACATGTCTAATCTGACATACCAAAAATTTGAATTATGCACACCATGTGTATTGGGAAAACATGTTAGAAGTTATTCCAAATCAATCAAAAGTTTCCACTAATCGTGCACTGCAGTTCCTACATATGGATCTTTTCGGATCAACCATGTCGTGACCAAATTTTCGAGGGGGTGAACCACTTAAGGTTTGGTTAATAGATTGTTAAGCCTAGACTTAACTCGGACTCTCCCAAGCCCATATCAATTCGCGACTTAGGTTTAAGTTCTTAATATGCAATTGATTTTCAATTAGAAGTCGCCACTAATCTATTTTTGGTAGGTTGATTAGACACCTAAGTAAAATAACAGGAGAATTGTTTTACTCCTACGAACCAAAGATTTTGGTACGGGGACTTGATTACGTTAGATTTCTCTAACGCCCTTTCGGTACCTTTCTCTTTTATTTTGAAAAATGTTTTTTTTTTCAAGCAGTTTGAATTGATTTTAAACTAGTTCCCTAACATGTGAGGTGTTCATGCAGGTTGCAAACCACCAATTTAACACCCAATAAAGCAATTAATAATGCAGGGCTTACCTCAAAACAACGAAAGCATCTACAGTGTTAAATTAAAATCCACATCAACAACCCTAGATATGGTTTCTAATTAACAAGCAATTACTCAATTTTTGTTTTCTCTTTTCCAACGAAAATATAGTCCATATGCAATGTAATGCTTCTAATTTAATATGAAATGATATGGCATGATGATATGTCCTAAACTATATGAATAAGTAAAAAAGCTAATGATTTCTAAATGAACATGCGATAATTAAATATGCAATCTAAATTAACCAGAGTGACTTAATTCTAATGACGTATGATGCAATACAATGACGTACAAAACTATTTTAACTAAAATGACATGCAACATGCAATTTAATATGCGAGCTATATGTCACATGACATTTATTAAATGACCTAATCTAAATGACGGGCAATTTCTAATTGAATGGACCAAACAACAATCAATAAATGACGTGCATTTTATGAACCTAATTCTATATGAAGCGGGCATTTTTTATTTTCCTAACAAAACATGCAATTTATATAGGAGAGATTATCTACCTATAATTGATAAACATGCAATTCTAACATGCAATGACGTGCCAAAAATGCCATAATTTAACATGATATATGCATGATGATTTTTGTGTATTTATATAAATTTCGAAATTAAAATTTCACATGCAATTCAAATAATGATAAAACTAACATCCTAAATGAATGTGTTTTCTTTTTTTGGTTTTCTTTTCCATGATTCAAAATAAAGTGCTTATTCTAAATATAAAAGATAAAAACCTAATCCTAACTCAAATATTTTCTGGATTTTTCTTTTACGAAAATAAGATTGACTCAACTAACTTGACGATAGCAAATCAAACAAGATAAGATTGATATCCAAAAATTGACAAACCATATCTTGTGCATGAGATCAGATTGGCCAATTTTAAATTAAATCGCGAATCGAATCTCGGGCTTGAGATGGGATTGTCAATTTTATAAGGGATTGCGAGTCGAATTTCGAGCGCGAAAATCGGACTGTCAATCCCTAGCTTGAGGGACTTTTTCAAGTCGGA
Source organism: Eucalyptus polyanthemos subsp. polyanthemos (assembly GCA_017140185.1). Classification (NCBI taxonomy): domain Eukaryota; kingdom Viridiplantae; phylum Streptophyta; class Magnoliopsida; order Myrtales; family Myrtaceae; genus Eucalyptus; species Eucalyptus polyanthemos. The sequence goes on from CM029461.1 coordinate 31,575,935, forward strand.
ATATCAATCATACATTTAAGGAATGACTTCACTAAAAAAAAACAAGTAATAGAAGAAAATAAAAAAAAAAAAAAAAAAAAAAAAAAAAAAAAAAAGACTACCTAATCCTGCTTTTCACTTTTTTTTTTCTTCTTTTCTGCACACAGCCGTGAATCTCCAAGGGGAGCCGACTAATCAGTCTGGCAAAGGGGATCCGGCAAGGGTGGTTGAAGGCGACGTAGAGCGCGGCTACTGGGCGTCACGGATGGCGCACCTAGTCGTCAAGTCACCGATTTGCTACTTGTAGAGATTTGAGCAGCAGAGGGAGCGAAGCAGATGGCGAGATTGGGTACGATAAGGGCTTTGGGTGCGGGAGTCGTGGATCAAGCAGGACCAGCGTTGGGCGAATTGGCATCGGCAGAAGCTCCAGGCAGCAGGGCACAAGGATTCAGCAGTAGAGTCGAATCACGTGAGTGCGTCAAGGGGTCAGTGGGTCCTTAGCTCTTGGGCGATGGGCGATGCTCAGTGGGGTGGAGCGGTGGGTCGCGACGAGCTTCAGTGGGCTGGAGGTTGCGATCGAGGTAGGTCGTGGGGCTGTGCGTCGCTCGAAGCAACTCATTGGGTGGTGGGTGGATCGTGCGAGCTCGCGGGCAAAGGAACCTCAATGGTGATGTAGCAAGGCGGATCGACTCGAGCGTTGTAGAGGCATGGGGGTGCGGGATCTCAGCATGGTGGCGTGGTGTCGGACGGAGCGAGCTGTCGGAGCAAGGCTTAGGCGCGGCGGGCTTCGGCCACCAAGCGAGCAGGAGGCGAGGTGTTGAAGCGGAGGTCCGAGCGGCGTGCAGTGGGGTCGCGGGTCACCGGTGTGAGGCAGTGCTGATGAGGCAACCGGTGCGGCTCGATGGCTTCGTAGCTGCGGGTGGAGGGCAAAGCGGAGCCGGCGAGTGTGAGGGAGACGATGAACAGTAGACGTCCCCTCACCTCTGCCTTTTTACTTTTACCTTCCCCCCTCTCTCTCTCTCTCTCTCTCTCTCTCTCTCTCTCTCTCTCTCTTCTCTCTCTCTCTCTCTCTCGTCACTCTCCTTGCAGACTTTTCCTTTTTCTTTTGTTCTTTTTCACCCAAAAGAGAAGACCCCCCTCCTCTCCTACGCGTATGGCCTTTTATAGGGGAGGGAATTGGATTTTCAAATTCTTCCTCGAATGAACCTTCGCAAATCTTTATCACAAAATTCATCCCATATTGATAAGGATTCGAGATCAAAATGAAATTTTTTCTAAATCCAAATCTTTTAAAGACAAATCGCAATATTTTTTACCTATATGTCCTATCTAAAAAAAATTCATATCCCGGTCGAAATTTCAAAATTAATTTTCCCACAAGATAATTTTCGATCATTAAAAATGTGCGCTTGGGACGACTTGCTCGTTTCATGGGCTTAGTCCAACTAATTTGAAACCATCCACCACTGGTCCAATAAAATGAAAACAAAATATGCAAATTAAAAATAAATGCACCTAAATCTATATGTTATGCAATTAAATTTTTTTAGGGATAAAATTAACCCTTAATTTTCTATGTAATAAATAAATGACCAGATCGCCAAAATTTAGGTGTCAACAGCTGCCTCTCTTTGAAGGTGAGCTCGTAGAGATTACCTTCAAAAACAAATTGAGACCTAAATTTTGACCATGCACATGCACTAGATGATTTTTTTTTTCAAATAATGAACCCCATTTTAAAATGCAATTTAATGATTCATGGAAATGCGAATGAAAATGCATGATGTGAAAGGAAAAGACGTACCTGCAATTTCTTACCAGTCAGTGCGGTAAAACATCTTGAGGTACATGATAAATCCCCATTTACTTTGTAAGTACCTAACTCTCACTTAGGTTCCTTGAAGAGTGTAACAGGTAATAGATTGAGACATTGAGATTGAGAAGATCATTCACATCCAAAGTGAAATGTTCAAAGAATTGAGACATCCAGATTCAGACTGAGATGTCAAGATTTTTTTAATTCAAAATACCTAGATCCAGACTAAGATATAGTGAGAAGGATTGAAAAACATTCACATCCAGAATGAAATGTTCAACAAAAAGAATTAAGACATCCAGATCCAGACCGAGATATCAAGAGTTTTGAATTCGAAATACCTAGATCCAGACTAAGCTATAACGAGAAATGTTGAAAAAACATTCACATCCAGAGTGAAATGTTTAGACGAAAATAATTAGGACATCCAGATCCAAACTGAGATGTCAAAATTTTGGAAATCGAAATACCTAGATTTAGACTAGGTATACGAGAATAATTGAAAAACATTCACATCCAGAGCGGAATGTTTGAATGAAAATAATCAAGACATTCGGGCCCAGATTGAGATGTCAAGAGTTTGGGACTCAAAATACCTAGATCCAGACTAAGGTATAACGAGGAAGATCGAAGAACATTCACATCCAGAGTGAAATGCTCTAATGAAAATAATCAAGACATCCGGGTCTAGATAGAGATGTCATGATTTTGAAAGCTCGAAATACCTAGATCCAGACTAAGGTATAACGAGAAAGATCGAAGAACATTCACATCTAGAGTGAAATGTTCAACGAAAAGAATGGAGACATCCGGATCCAAACTGAGATGTCTAATTTTTGGAAAATGGTAAAAAACTTACTTGGAATATCCTACCTTCAAGGAGGGTAGAGTGATTCAAAGAAGTTGGTATTACATATTCAGGACTCGTACCTTTCTATGGTCGCATAGCATTGCAACATTGATTATTCGACCAGGTCTCGAACTTCTCTTCGATCGCCTGAATCTGAGGAAAACTTATGGGGGATAACTCCGTTGAGTCGAGTGTCGGTGCATTTGAGAGGGAAATACCTGTACAATGACAAGTATTTAAGGTATGGATGGGGATATACTTACTTGGTTACATCTCTGTTCCTGGGAGAAATGTCTTTTGCAAAACATGGTCATAGGAGAAACAATATGCATTTATGATCACAAACATGTATCAATTTAAGGGAGGTTCATGCGCTATGATTTATATCAAGCTTGCATCACCTAATTTCCATTGGAAAGGATTTCACAAAGAATATTCCAATCTGAACACATGAGTGTCATGGACGTGCCAAATGGGGGATCTCTTGGTCTGAAAGGACTTTTCACTCATCCTCATTAAAATGGGTTGTTTTATCATGACCTTTGATGCAGGATTTTTGACAATCACTCTATCTTTCCATCATTATGCCAAACAAGGGTTCGAGTAATCTCGCAAGTGATGTGAACTTACCAATCTGAGAGGTCTTTAATAAGGACTGTAACACTGGCTTGGTCAACGGCTTAGCAAAGGAGACTCTTTGAGTTGAGGCTATTAAAAAATGAATGATATTTCACAATCATCTTGGGGTTTACCAGTCAAGAAACATGAGGAATGAAGTAGGAATTATCTTACTCACACTTCTTCAAGCGATGCTTTCAAACATATGAACTTTTACGTTAATTCAAGTGCCATAATATGAAGAGACTTTGTAAGGGACGTAACATAGGTTGGGTTCATGGGTTAAGAAACGAAAGGATCATTTGGCTCAAAAAGTGTTTATGGGGTCAAAGTTGGTGATCATCTTGACATTTCCAACAATTTTCTTCCTCATCGTCAAAGATTTTCTTCACATCACAACTCCACTGATTGCAACATCTCAACATTTGAGTTTCTTTTCTTTTTTGGGTACCATCTTGTTGGGGATACGACTCACTTCATCAAGTGTTTGATTTTTTCTTTGGGCATTGGCCTTGCTTTTACCAGGCACACTGCTTTTTCATGCCCCATTTTTGCACTCTTTTTTGGACAAAGTCTCCATTTTTATCAGCATTGTAAATCATGCTACTTGAGTGGTTTGATTTTTCTTTCCTTGCCCCAGTTTAGGGGATGATCACCAACTGGGTTTAATGTGAAATGAATTCATAAGCTCAATGGGGCTATGCAATGGATAAAGTGTATAGGATAGAGAAAGAACTGCTCTTTGTCGTCCTAAGGCATTTTAAATTATCGTACAAATTACACTGTAAAAGCAATACTCGAAGATTGATGCAAGTACGAGTAATAAAATTTCTATCATTCATTTGAAATCTTGTCTCAGTATGAGACGATTCTTGACAGGGATAATTCAAAAAGCTCTTCATGTGTGTGGGCTCAAAGGGCTAAACAATGGATTTACCTGTAGTGTTTCGAGTAGTAGAAAAAACTGCCTCTCATCACCTTGTTTGATGTACCCTTTGCGAGATCACCCTTTTCCTCATAGGCATGGAATTTTTCCACACAACTCAATGGGGGTCAGTGTATGGAATAGGGTTTGCCTTTCATCATTCCAAAGTATCCCATTTCACACATTCAATCAATCTCACACGATTCATCAAGGAAGAAAAATGCAAGATTTGCAACAAATTTGAACAATTCAATTCACCGAGGCAATTTACTCATCATAGAAATGCTTGCAGCTCAAAACATGACATGACAAATTCTATCATGAATAATACTTCTTGACAGCATCATAATTAATTGAAGTAGAAAACTCATGACTACCCATTTATGTTAGGATGGCACCTCCTGAAATTACCTTACTTACCACATATAGGCTGTAATTTGGAGCAAACTTGCCCCTTAGGATCTTCCACCGAAGAATGATAGCTCTTTTTTACTTGCCTCAAATCTTTTTCATTGCACGTGCGCTCTAAACCTGTTGATCACAAGGCAAGTTTATGATCATTGAAACTTGATACGCTATTCTCAAATGTCCCTTGTCATAACAAGTTATGGAATTATGCACCGAGACAAGAGGCAAATGAGTCAGACAAACAAATAGTTTTAATTTGCTACAAGCTTTGGGAATTTTTTTTTTTTTTTGACAATGAAATGCTTTTTGTTTTCGAAAAGGTTTTTGGGAGGAAACATGAGAAAGTCCAGCCATCAGGATTTCTCTGTGGATGATATTTTTCTTTTTCATGGTTGGATATCGTCATTGGACTGGTTTGGTATACTCCATCATGTCCTCAAAATTGGAAATACAATTGTAATTTCATTGAATAGAATCAAATGAATTACATTATGAGAATGGAAATTGTGATTCCTAAACCCCTAAAAAGAGAAAAAATTGAAAACGATTCCTAAAAAGCGAAAACCAATCCTAAAAAGTGATAAAAATTCCTAAAAAGAGATCAAAATTCCCGCACAGGGGAATGTGCAACAGTAACAAGTTACTCTTGCAGGCCAACGTCCATGTCTTCCGAAGGTCCTTCATCATTGGCTCCTATGTTGAGGTCATCGAACAGACTTGTGATTCCTTCCAAGGCGTCATCAGAGTTCTCTGTCTTTGGAGGCGTTAGATCGTCCATGTCATCCCATCCACTTGGAACTATGTTGTGGGAGTCAAAGTAAAAGCTTGGAGGAGCCGAATACTTCACCAGGTAATCAAACTTGCCACTAGGCTGCCCTAAAGTGTCCATCACTTCCACTTCATCTTGCTTTGTCTTAAGGACATTGTCAAGTTTCGTAATGACTAGTGGCTTATCTTCCAGTTCAAGCATGTTGCTATTGCTCATTTGGGTCTTGTATTCCTGCTTCGAAGCTACTACCTCAGGGAAAGTAGGTGCAAGAGTCAAATCCGCTTGGAGGGATTGGATTTGGGCTGTCATGAATTGCATAGAGGTGAGCAACTGTTGGGGTTGGTATTCCATAGCGGAGATACGATCATGTATTTCAATTTGGTCGGCCATTTTAGCTCTTGATCGCGTAATACGCGGAGGATTCGTTATCACCTAATTCAAATGAATGGAAATATGTAAACACGAGGTGTAAATAGAGAGCCAATCCATGACAACAATCTATTTTTAGTCAAGAAAAGTTCACACATGAAAATGATTTCCTAAAAATGGATTAAGAAAACAAAGACATGGGATGCCCCAATAAGGACGAAATTTCCTAAGCATGAACTAGGAAGAGCCGAGACACGAATTGAAAACAAATTTCCAATTTATTTTCAAATGATTTATTGCATGGCAATTTCCTCATTTCTTTCATAATTGACAAATGAATTAAATCAATGATTGACCTAAATTGTCATGGACCGACCAAAAGTATGACAAAATAAGTAAATTGCATAGTATAGGGATAGAAGACTTACTTCACCAAATAAACGGCAATCACATAGACATGCACATGAGATGTGAGGCTCGATTTCTAGTTTATAAGGCTTATCAAGGTGAAGCCACAAGGATGATCAGACTAGCCACGGGCTTGTGGACTATGTCGGGTCCTCATGACTCCGGCTTGGTCAAAGAGCCAATCCAGGTCACGAGCATGAAGACTAAGGTGGGTACTCTTGACACCATGAAAGAAACTTCAGGATTTAGATGGGTGACTCGTACTGCGACCATGCGGTCGGAGTGGTATCCATCTCAACACCATCCTAAATAATCCTATGCAGCCCAGGTCTGGCGGTGGGTTGTGTGTGCAAAAGTGTAGTGTAAATGCATATGCATGCACGGTAGATTATATCAAGCAATACTTCATAAATGAAAGTAAACCATACATTCCTACACCTCCCTATAAAACGAAGGTCAGCAAATACTTCTCCTTATACCTCCCATCTTGTAAGAACATTTAACACCTTAAACATTAGGGACGTACCTGGGATCCTCGCCGCCAAACAAAAATTTTTCAAAAAAAAGAGAAAATTGGCCTAAATTCACTAAGAGTTTTTAATTCTAATCCTTAGCAGGGTCGCCAAGCTATCGCGACCAAATTTTTGAGGGGGTGAACCACTTAGGGTTTGGCTAATGGATTGTTAAGCCTAGACTTAACTCGGACTCTCCCAAGCCCATACCAATTCGCGACTTAGGTTCAAGTTCTTAATATGCAATTGATTTTCAATTAGGAGTCGCCATTAATCTATTTTTGGTAGGTCGATTAGACACCTAAGTAAAATAACGAGAGAATTATTTTACTCCTACGAATTAGAGATTTGGGTACGGGGACTTGATTACGTTAGATTTCTCTAATGCCCTTTCGGTACCTTTCTCTTTTATTTTGAAAAATGTTTTTTTGTAGGCAATTTGAATTGATTTTAAACTAGTTCCCTAACATGTTTGTTCATGCAGGTGCGCAAACCACCAATTTAACACCCAATAAAGCAATTAAATAATGTAGGACTTACCTCAAAACGACGAAAGCATTTGCAGTGTTCAATTAAAATCCACATCAACAACCCTAGATATGGTTTCTAATTAACAAGCAATTACGCAATTTTTGTTTTCTCTTTTCCACAAAAATATAGTCCATATGCAATGCAATGCTTCTAATCTTATATGAAATGATATGGCATGACGATATGTCCTAAAATATATGAATAAGTAAAAAAGCTAATGATTTCTTAATGAACATGCAATAATTAAATATGCAATCTAAATTAACCAGAGTGACTTAATTCTAATGACGTCTGATGCAATGCAATGACGTACAAAACTATTTTAACTAAAATGACATGCAACATGCAATTTAATATGCGAGCTATATGTCACGCGACATTTATTAAATGACCTAATCTAAATGACGGCAATTTCTAATTGAATGGACCTAACAACAATCAATAAATGACATGCATTTTATGAACCTAATTCTATATGAATCGGGCATTTTTTTATTTTCCTAACAAAACATTCAATTTATGTAGGAGAGATTATCTACCTGGTAGATAATTGATAAACACGTAATTCTAACATGCAATGAAGTGCCAAGAATGCCCTAATTTAACATGATATATGCATGATGATTTTTGTGTTTTTATATTAATTTCGAAATTAAAATTTCACATGCAATTCAAATAATGATAAAACTAACATCCTAAATGAATGTGTTTTCTTTTTTTGGTTTTCTTTTCCATGATTCAAAATAAAGTGCTTATTCTAAATATAAAAGATAAAAACCTAATCCTAACTCAAATATTTTTTGGATTTTTCTTTTTCGAAAATAAGATTGACTCAACCAACTTGACGATAGCAAATCAAACAAGATAACATTGATATCCAAAAATTGACAAACCATATCTCACGCATGAGATCAGATTGGCCAATTTTAAATTAAATTGCGAATTGAATCTTGGGCTTGAGATTGGATTGTCGATTTTGTAAGGGATTGCAAGTCGGAATTCTGGCGCGAAAATCGGATTGTCAATCCCTAGCTTGAGGGACTTTTTCATGTTGGAATATCAATCATACATTTAAGGAACAACTTCACTAAAAAAAAAAAAACAAGTTATAGAAGAAAATAAAAACAAACAAAAAATAAATAAATAAAAAGACTACCTAATCCTGCTTTTTTTTTTTTTTTTTTCGTTTTTTCTTCTTTTTCGGAACACAGCTGTGAATTTCCAAGTGGAGCCGGGTAATTAGTCTAGCAAAGGGGATCCGGTAAGGGTGGTTGCAGGCGACGTGGAGCACCGCTACTGGGCGTCATGGATGGGGCACCTAGTCGTCGAGTCACCGATCTGCTGCTCGTAGAGATTCGAGCAGCAGGTGAAGCGAAGCAGATCGTGAGATCGGGTACGGTAAGGGCTCCGGGTGCGGGAGTCACGGATCGAGCAGGACCAGCGTTGGGCGGATCGGCGTCGGCAGAAGCTCCGGGCAGCAGGGCACAGGGATTCGGCGATAGCGTCGAATCACATGAGCTCGTCAAGGGGTCAGTGGGTCCTCGCTCCTGGGTGATGGGCGATGCTCAGTGGGGCGGAGCTGTGGGTCGCAACGAGCTTCAGCGGGCCGGAGGTTGCGGTCAAGGTAGGTCGCGGGGCTGTGCGTCGCTCAGAGCAACTCATCGGGTGTTGGGTGGATCGCGCGAGCTCACAGGCAAAGGAACCTTAGTGGTGACGTAGCAAGGTGGATCGACTCAGGCGTTGCAGAGGCGCGAGATTGCAACGGCGTGGGGGTGTGGGATCGTAGTGTGGCGGCGCGGCGTAGGACGGAGCGAGTTGTCGAAGCAAGGCTCAGGCACAGCGAGTTTCGGCCACCAAGCGAGCAGGAGGCGAGGTGTTGAAGCAGTGGTTCGAGCGGCGTGCAGTGGGGTCGCGGGTCATCGGTGTGAGGCGGTGTTGATGAGGCAACCAGTGCGGCTCGGTGGCTTTGTGGCTACGGGTGGAGGGCAAAGCGGAGCCGGCGAGTGTGAGGGAGACGATGAACAGTAAACATCCCCTCACCTCTGCCTTTTTACTTTTCCCTTTCCCCCTCTCTCTCTCTCTCTCTCTCTCTCTCTCTCTCTCTCGTCACTCTCCTTGCAGACTTTTCCTTTTTCTTTTGTTCTTTTTCACCCAAAAGAGAAAACCCCCCTCCTCTCCTATGCGTATGGCCTTTTATAGGGGAGGGAATTGGATTTTCAAATTCTTCCTCGAATGAACCTTCGCAAATCTTTTTCACAAAATTCATCACATATTAATAAGGATGTGAGATCAAAATGAAATTTTTTCTAAAATCCAAATCTTTTAAAGACAAATCACAATATTTTTTACCCATATGCCCTATCTAAAAAAAATTCATATCCCAGTCGAAATTTCAAAATTAATTTTTCCACGAGATAATTTTCGATCATTAAAAATGTGCGCTTGGGCCGACTTGCTTGTTTCATGGGCTTAGTCAAACTAATTTGAAACCATTCGCCACCGGTCCAATAAAATGAAAACAAAATATACAAATTAAAAAAAAATGCACCTAAATCTATATGTTATGCCATTAATTTTTTTTCAGGGATAAAATTAACCCATAATTTTCTATGTAATAAATAAATGACAAAATCGCCAAAATTTAGGTGTCAACAAACCAGAACCCAAAGCATTGGTGGTAAGAAATATTACCTAGTAATAATGGATGATTATTCACGATTAACTTGGGTATATTTCCTAACAAGTAAATTTGAAACATTTTCTTATTTATAAAATTTGCTAAGAAAGTTCAAAATGAGAAAGGGTATGTTATTTCAAGCATACGAACATACCATAGAGGTGAGTTTGAATGTGACACCCCGAACCCTTCGCAAGTCGTCACCAGCGCCAATGTTACTCCTTATTACCTTTCTCCTTAGAAGATGCATCGTAATTCATAGACACAATTTTTTAAAAAACAAAACGGTCCTAGCGCGACACATTAGCGGAAGCAAATTAAATATCACATCTCTGCCCCTACCAACCATGATACAAATACACATCACTAAACATCAGGATTTTATAAACAAACGACGACACTTTATTTACATATATTTTCAGAATGGGACTTCTTTTCGGGTCGATACATAACAAGGAAAAGCTAGGACTTTGCCATATCCAGACTAAAACCTCAAAAAGAACCCTCGACCCTCTACATCACACGTGTACAACCCCCATCGTAAGTGTCAGCTAACGATCCCCAAAAAGATCCAGCTCCTACTCGTCACGCACGGTCTCATACCCAACCCGGTGCATCAGGCGGCGGCGGTGGCAACATCCCTCGCATCGTTCCATCCTGACGAACATGTACGGATATAAACTCCTGAATAACAGGGCCCCCAGCCAGGCCCACATCATACATCACTAGACAACGTACTCGAATAAAAGTCAGTTTGGGAACAGAGGAACAGTCTATCTCAGCACACTCGACCTCTACATCAGACGGTATCCCATAAAATGTACCTTGCGTGATGGCAGGGAGCGGCATACTGCTAATCTGAAATGTTATCCCCAAAAGGGGTGACTACAACCACTCAACAGATAGGGAAATCCAATAACAACTCAATGCATCAGACAAATCATACATGCATTGCAGGCGTTACTTACCTTGAAGCCATGCGCATACTATCATGCATCATCATATCAATTTATAACACATACGTGTGTATCATCATCGTATCATACATGTCATCATCATCATGACATCATCACATTACACATGTCACATCATATATCATCATCATTATCATCACAATGCATATCATCATGCATGTCATATCATCATCATCATCATGTATACCATCATGCATATCATCATGCATATCATATCATCATCATCATGCATATTATCATGCATATCATAACATGGTTTAATTCCCACTTTTTGCTTTCAATTGATCACCACATCACCCGTTTCTCAAATCATCAATTTCATCATCCCCTCAGGCAAAGACCTCCGAGGCTCCCCGGCATTCAGCCTCCCAGGCCATCGAGCATTCGGTCCCCCACATTCCGGGCATCTCGCATCTCAACTAGCATCACGAGGCATTCCCTTCGGGGAGAAACCTTCGGCAGGGCTTCCGGCCTTTACCCTTTTAGCTAGGCATCTTGCACCCCAATCCTGGCATCGCGAGGCATTCCCTTCGGGCAAAGACCTCTGACAGGGCTTCTGGCCCCCCACATTCCGGGCATCCAGAATCTCCCAGGGAATTCCGGCAATGTATCTCTATACATTCCGGGCATCATCTGCCATCACAACCATCTCCTCATTTACCATCATCCATGTTTACCAGTATTTTAATCACATTTTAACATGGCACATGACATGATATCAAACAAATCATACTAGGCATGACGTTCACACATGAATTGACTCAATGCCTAACATATGCCAAGACTTGATCACATATGCATCTCAATTCAATATCATACACATACCACGGCTTTATTACACATGCAACTCAATTCAATATCATAGACATATCAAGGCTTTATCACATATACATCTCAATTCAATATCATACACATACCAAGGCTTTATTACACATGCAACGTGAATTAATTAAATGGAATCTATGGCCAATGAAATAATTCCATTTATTTATTTATTCATTTATTATTATATTTATTTATTTATTATTATTTATTTTATAACTATAAATTCCCAAAATTATCAAAATTCAAGAAATTATTAAACCAACCCATAGGATGATAATTACTTGCAAAATTCATGGCCAAATTGAATTTTTTTTACAAAATCTCATAATTTTCCCAAAACATCCTATGCTTCTCGAATGAAACCAGAATGCACGGTTTCCGAATAAATTCAATTAAAATATCCATATGGCCTTCAAAAATTATACAATTTTACTGAATTATAGCCAAGCCATTTTCGTACAACTTTCATGAAGAACTCCAAACTATATTACTTATATATTATTTTATTCAACCTCACGAAGCTTCTGGATCCGTTACCGCATCGTCCAGTGCCTCCATCTCCGAAATATTAAGATTTCACCCATCTATTCTCTTTCGTTTACTCTGAAATTTGGATATGTTATGTGTCAAGGTGTCCTTTACAAGTTTTATGAAGAGATCTAGGTCAAATAACCAGATTATAGTCCTCATTTTAGTCCTTTAAATCTCGGGTGTCTCGGAATACATCACCAGAATCATCGTCTTCAAGATCTAGTCGCTTTACCAAGCTATACTTGTTCTTTTCGCTTCAAATTTGAGTATGTTGTAGTTTAAGATGTTCATTACAACTTTCATGAAAAAATGGAAGTAAGATTCTGAAGAAAAACCAACATGCAACCATGAATCCAGCAAAAGGTTAGTAAAAACTCTCCAGATCTGAGGTCTCCATAAGATGCAACTTTAACCCCTCAAATCTCCATCATTTTCCACGAAATTTCAGTATGTTATAGTACAAGATGTTAGATACAACTTTCATGAAACCATTAAAGCCAAAATCGGACTCCAAACACATATGCAAGCTCAAACAAGTTACTGACTCACACAATCCGAGCAAGAACAGTTACACGACTTAAGAACAAGCCAACCATACCTCGGTTTTTCTCACTTAAAACACCCAAAATCTAACATGCAATCAATATACAAGCATACAAGAGAAGCTAGAGGACTCCACTTGCCTCTAGGATGAACGAATGACGGCGTATGGCGGTGAACACGGCAGCACATAGCGGTTCCCTCCTCCTTTCTCTCTCGGCCACTCCTCTCTCGCACAACTCTCTCTCTCTCGCACACCCCTCTCTCTCTCTCTCTCTCTCTCTCTCTCTCTCTCTCCTTGGGCGAACAAAATGGCTGGTCACCCTCTCTCTCTTCCTTCTTATACCCCCCTAGAGCTCATCATGGCTAATGATTACATGCCACTCAAATGGACCAATGCATGGGGACTTTTCTTGCCACTTGGCAAGATCCATGCATGGGCTAGCCACCTCTTCCTTGGGCCTTAATGGGCCGGCGATAGCCCTTCCGTGGGCCTCCATTTGGGCTGGCCATTCGGCCCATTTAGCTTAGGCCAATGGGCCTAAGGCCCATCCTAAAAATTAACATTTTTCCTCCTTTTTTTTTTTTGAAATTCTTCTACAAATATTTTTAAATTTCAATTTTCAATCTTGGCCAAAGTCTTGGGATATTTCATTCATTGAAATTTAATTTATAAATCTTATGGCCAAGCATAGATTATTAATCTATCAATATTTAAATTTTCACAATCATATGCACAAATCATCTCAATAAAAAGACTAATGACTAAAGCATAAGACAATGGAAATTTTATCACCTAATTAAAGACTTTAACACACCTTATGGCTTGTCATAGAATTTTGGGATGCCATATTGAAAATCAAGACTTTCCTAAATTCTGTGATGAATCTGGTTTTCAGCAAGTGTTTTCCTCTCCTTACACTCGAACATAATGGAGTTGTGGAAATGAAGAATAGATTGTTGCAAGAAATGGCTAGAACACTTCTAATTGAAAGTAACATTTATTCTCGTTTGGGCTGAAGCAGTTTCCACAGCATGTTATATTATTAATAGAGTATTCTTAAGGCCTATTTTGGAGAAAACTCTCTATGAGCTGTTCAAAGGAAAAAAGCCAATTGTTTCCTATTTTCATGTGTTTGGTTGCAAATATTTTATATTGAAAAATGCAAATGATCGAATTGGTAAATTTTAATAAAAATTAGACGAAGGCATCTTCCTTGGATATTTAACCATAAGTAAAGCTTATAGAATTCACAACAAAAAGACTCAATCAGTAGATGAATCGATGAATGTCAAATTTCAAGACCTTATACAAAATCAATCGATCCAGACTCATCCTGAAGAATTTGAACCTACTCTAGACTCTACAAAGTCTAAATCTCCAGAAGCAGCTTAGACTTTAGAAGATCAACAACGAACGATTGTTGAAGAATTAAATGAAGAAAAAGATCAGTCTGTCAGACCAACTAGCAACCGGAAGCACAAGTCCAGTCATTCCAAAGAACTCATTATTGGTGACATTGTTGAAGGAATTCGTACAATATCCAAAATGCGTGAAGAGTCTAACGTTGTGGCTCTTATTTCTGAAATAGAACTCAAAAGCATAGAGGAAGTTTTAATTGATGAAAGCTGGATTGAAGCTATGCAAGAAGAACTCAGGCAATTTAGTATTAACGATATATGATAATTGACTCCTAAACCAAAAGGTAAATTTGTTATTGGAGTTAAATGGTTTTTCAGGAACAAGATGAACGAGAAAGGAAAAATCATAAGGAACAAAGCAAGACTCGTGGCCAAAGGATATATACAAGAAGAAGGGATATATTATGATGAGACTTACACACTAGTAACGAGGTTAGAAGCGATTATATTATTACTTGCTTTTGCTTGTTATAAGAATTTCAAGTTATTCCAAATAGATGTCAAAAGTGCATTCTTAAATAGTTTTATCTAAGAGGAAGTCTATGTGGAACAACCTCCCGGTTTTGAAGACTCAAGGAAACCGAACTCTGTATTCAGACTAAAAAGGGCATTATATGGTTTAAAGCAAGCACCTTGAGCTTGGTGTGACGGGTTAAGTAAATTTTTAATCCAAAATGGGTTTGTTAAAGGTAAAGTAGACACTACTTTATTTATTAAAAGAGAAAGTAAAGATTTTTTACTTGTTCAAATCTATGTTTTGATGATATTATTTTTGGATCACTTAACGAAAATCTGTGCAAGAAATTCTTTAAGTCTATGTAGGATGAATTCAAGATGAGCATGATGGGTGAACTATCCTTCTTTCTTGGACTACAAGTAAAGCAATTGAATGAAGAGACTTTCATTTACCAAGAAAAATATGCTAAAGAACTTGTTAAAAAATTTGGTTTGGAGAATTGTAAAAAATACTAATATACCAATGTTAAGTTCCTCGAAGCTGGACAAAGATGAAGGATGAAAAAAAGTTGACCAGAAGTTGTACAGAAGTATCATTAGTTCACTTCTCTATCTTACTACTTCTAGACTTGATATTTTGTTTAGTGTTTGCATTTGTACCAGATTTCAATTAGATCCCAAAGAATCTCATTTAAGTGCTGCAAAACGCATCATCAAATATGTAGCAACAACCTCCAAGTTAGGTCTCTGGTATCCTAAAAAGGGAGACTTTACTCTCCTTAGATACTCAAATGCAGATTTAGTAGGATGCAGAGTTGATAGAAAGAGCACCTTGAGACACTTGTCAATTGCTTGGTAACAAGATAGTATCTTGGTTTTCAAGGAAACAAAGTACTGTAGCTCTCTCAACAGCAAAAACAGAGTATGTGACTCTTGGAAGTCGTTGTTCTCTAATCTTATGGATAAAACAATAGCTAAGATACTTTAAAATAGAAGATTTATGCACTAAGATCAAATGTGACAACACTAGCGCAATTAATCTCACCAAAAATTTAATTCTTCATTCAAGAGCAAGGCATATAAAGATTCGACATCACTTTATTAGAGACCATGTTCAAAATGAAGAAGTCTTGATTCAATTCATTAACTCAAAGAATCAACTGGCAAACATATTTACAAAACCTTTGGAGGAAAGTCAATTTGAGTTTATTCGTTCCAGGCTTAGTATCTTAAAGTCTGAAGAAGCTCAGACTCAGGGATAAAAGTCCAAGGATACTTAGACTTAGAAGATCAAGATTCACGACTGTAAGTTATTTCCTTTTTATCTCTCAGATAAAAACTCGCAAATGTACAAATGACTATTAATCTGCAATTGATTGATGTCATCTTTCCAAATTTTGTAATCATTCCTTTTTGAAAAAAGGAGTTATTTTTTTACAATTATCTATTTTCAAAAAGGCAGTTATTTTTGAAAAGGCATTTTCTATTTTTCCTTTTACGACGATCCGTATACTTTGTTTCGATTTCTTTATATACTGTTTGTTTTCTTCTATTTTACTCACAAAACCCTAGAAAGCACAGAACATCACCTTCTCACTTTTACTCTCTAGTTTAATCCTCAAAGTTTTCATCTTTCTCGCAAAACGAGTTTGGAATCTCTCAAAGATTGTGAGAATGTCTTTCCAAAGAAAGTCTTCAAGGCTTGCGAGTAGGGGATCACAACATATGCGTGAGGGTCATACGCACTTTGATCTTACGGAGGAAGAAGAATCTCCAAGACAGCAGTAGAATCCACAACATTCTCAACCGCGTCATTCTCCTTAAGCTAGACCTCAGGATGTTCATCATTGAGCGGAGGAGGAAATTATTGAAGATGCATAATTTGTAAGAACTCAAAAGCCCGCCTTTACCTTTAAACTCTACTCTGCCTTGAAGGATGGAGGTATTGCTTTGAACTTTATTGATGAATTTTTTAAAGAGAAAGGATATCGAAATGAAACCCACTTTTTGCGAACTATGGAACGATTGAGAGTTGCTCTTGCGGGGTCGGCAGAAAGAGCCTTTGCGAATATTCCAAGCGATCCACGTGTTTGAGGACTTAGTCAACCTGATGGAAATGATGATGACAAGATGTACACTCATTTTAAGCTTAGAATGGGTGTTGCGACAAATATTCAAAGTAAAAGGACAGATTTGTTTTGCTCTGAGGAACACAAACAGCTTTACTCTAAGTTGTTGAAGTGAGGGGTGATAAACCCAAGAAGTGTGGACTTTGATTTTTCTGATTCTCTGAACGTGAAGTTGCGAGATAAAGCTGATGTATGCTATCAATGCTGGCAAAAAATTTTCTCTGCCACACACTATCATGTTTCACATGTATAGATCGATGGTGAAGGATAAGGGTCAACTTCCTTATTCAGCTCTTATTACTCAATTATTTAGACATTTTCATATTCAGCCTCCCAAAATCTTATGTGTTTGAACGTGTGATCAAATGGTGGTGGGACTGAAGATGATTTCCAAAATGCGTCTGAAGGAGCTGAACAAAGCTTTTTGGAGCAATTTAAGGAGAAAACCCCTGTCAAGACCAGATAAGACTCTGCAACGGCAAAAAGGAAATGCAAGGCAAGGAGCCGATGATAGCTCCATCCAAGAAAATGAGAGCACTCATCTTGGAGGATGAAGAAGATGAGGAAGATGTTACCATTTTTGCTCTTGCCTAAAGAAACCTTCAGCATTTTCTTCCAGAGTCAGAGGAGAGAGAAGATCAAGCTAGAGAAGATACATAATAGAGAAGTGAAGAAAGGGAAGCAATAAGGAGAGCAATAGAGGAAAAAAGAACTACAGAAGAAGAGGAAAGAGGAGAACAAGGTCAACATGTCACTGAGGACGAGACAGAGCATGAAGAGTACTTCTCTCCACCCGAAGGCATTGAAACAGGGGGAGCTGCTGAGAAAAGAGGTATTTCTTCACTTGTTTTACTAGTGATGATGTTAGTTGTTCACCCACAGATCCAGAAGAAGTATATGCCTCTCAATTCCTTGAAGAAGGTCATGAGTTTCATCTCCTCATTTGGGTGCTCATACTGAAATGCCATCATTTGCTAAAACTCCACAATCTTACCATGTTGAAGCAAGCACTCAAACTGATAAGTCAGCAAACTTTTGAAGATTGCTTGATGTTCTTTTGGAGATGCAAGGGCAGATTTATGCTTTAGGATGCGAAATTCAGAATATGCGGAATGCCAATCAAGACTCTTCAATTTCATTGCTCAATCAAGTTCAGGCCCTTTCCCTTCAAGTTCAAGCGACTACCAAGGGTCAGGAAGTAGATCAATTGAAGGAGGATTTGAAAAAGTTGGAGGAGACTGTAAAGTTGATGGGAGATTTTCAGCTTGCTTGCATTCCAAAATAATCTTAATTTTATCACAATCTTAATTTTGTCTACCTTTTTAATAATGAAAAAAAGGGGGAGAGATCTGCAAATTTGACTCGCTCTTATTTGACCTTTGTTTGACTTTACTTTTGTTTGGTTGTGACTGGCTTGGACTATGTTTTGATGGTTTAAACTATGGTGTTTTGATCGCTTTTGATCGCTTATTGCTTACTATATCTTAAGCATTGTTGATATTCTCATGGCAAAGATAGGTGTTTTTACAAGATTAACTCATTTCCTGTGGATGTAGATTCAATACTATCTTTATTCTAATACATTTATCTTTTATGAGATATCTTTGTTTGCTTGACTATTGTCTTGCATGTCAAATGCTTTCAAATCTGTAAGAAAGTTTTGTCATCATAAAAAATGGAGAGATTGTTGGAGAAAACTTATTTATTTGTTTTGAAGCTAACAAAACATTTCCATCGTTCAGTCTAAAGACTTATAGACCCTTTCATTAAAGTCTGAAGATCGCCAAACCATTAGACGGCCAGACTCAAGATTCAAAGTATACCCTTATTGATAGTTTCTAGATTGTCGAAGAAGACTTATCCATAATCAAGTATTTTTTTAAGGGTTTGATTCGAGCGGCTAAAGAAGATCTCTTGGTTGGAAATAACATCTCAAGATCTTTTATTCGATTTGAAATTAATTTGAGTAACTTGGATCCACTGATTGGTGAAGTATATTTGGAAGGTTCTACTTATTGAAACCTAGATTCTGATTGTATGGGCGAGCATGATTAGTAGGTTATCATCACATTCCTTAAATAACTCGAGATCTTCTTAATTGATTTTGTCCAATGAGTAGATTGGAATAACTCCTTTGGAAGGTGCCAATGGTTATGAAGGTAAGAAGGGGTATATAAGGAGGATGCTCTAGTTGTTTAAAGTAGTGCGCAATAGATAAATTTCAAAATCCGAAGCTCCTTGTTCTTTGTTGATTCAATTGTTGAGCATAAATTTTGTACTCAAAAGAGAGTTTAGATTCTTGTGAGACCTTGAGGAAGTGTAGTAGAGTTTCTACACTGTAAAATCAAGGACGTGATACGGTAATGACTCTTTTGATTCATAGTAAAATCCAGCCCGTGAACTGTCAGTGCGGGAGAGTGGACGTAGGCTTGGATTAAGCCGAACCACTATAAGTCTTGTGTTCTTATTCTCTTACCTTAACTCTTTTATTTTGTTCGTAATTCTACTTGATTGTTAGAGTCTATTTTCATCTTCAAAGTCTACTGTTAAATAGACTCAGGTTAAAAGTAACGTTTTATACTATATTCTGCAAAAAATTGTTTGTGTACCTATTCACCCCCCTCTAGGTGATCATACTAGCTATCTCACATTTGACATGCACAGCCACATATGAATAGAATTCAATAAATTCAAAACACTCGTGAATAGCATTCGACATACATCACCTATATATCCAATCCGTTTGCATACTAATGAACTACGTACAAGAAATGCAGCAAGACACAACCGATATCAATTGGACATCAAAATTTTTATAAACAGAATGCAATAAGAACTAACTATCCACGATTGAGTTAGGCATTATGTCGAACAGGTTGTGAGCATGTGGTGTGAAGCATCCGATAAACAGAATAGCTAACAATTCAAAACAAAATATGACCTAGCAAAGGATGGTGGTTCGAGTGTGTTCTGGGATGGTGTAAAACCAAAGCTTCAGGAAATTGTGTTCTCCATTCAACATTTTCCAAGGCCCCCCCATAAATAAGTGTTTAGTCACTGAAATGCTTACCTTGTATACAGGACCAAACCCGCCTTCCCCAACCTTACATTCGTCAGAGAAGTTCCTAGTGGCTGTGCATATAACGTCTAATCATATCAGAGTGAATTCTCGAGGATCCACTGGCTTTTCTCCTCGATAGTTTTCCTCTTAAACTCTACTCCAATTTCTAGTCTCGGATGCAGTAACTGAACCTCCAAGCTGTTTTCCTTCTCTAACAGTATAAGAGGTTACTCTCATAAGGTAAAGTTTAGAAGATGGTCCTCTAATGGCAAGCAAGATGAATTCATAAATACCTTTCTTCAATCTCTTTGTCCCGTTTAAAACAATGCATGAACCTATGATGGATAAGAGTAAACACAATCCAATGACCGAGCTAACTATTGCAATCCATGGAGCTTTTTCTCACTAGGCGTAAATAGTAACAGGAACTCAGAGAAAGCTGGAGAGAATGATCATAGTTTAGATCGTAAAAGCAAGTGAAGTGCATTATGATACATGAAACAGCTTATAATGAGTACCTTTATATGTTAACCATGAAAATAGAATGCACGTTTTGAGCATTATACAATTTTTATACCTCTAGTACCAGAATCAATGCTAGTTTTGTTAGTTGGAGAATGTGCTGTTGCTTGTCATCTGATTTCCTCATAAAGAGGATACAGTTCGAACTGCACCCAACAACTCGGCAGAAGAACTCTTGCACGTTGCTTTCCATCACTAATGAAGGTAGGAAAATGAGAGATTACAGCAGCCATGCAACTATTCACAAATTGACTTTGATAAGTCAAGGGTGCACTGCACAAGTGCATACAAGCTCACTGAAATTGAGACACTACCATTGATGGTCGCAAATAAGCTTTCTGAGGAGATTGCTGAGTCCATCGCTTTCCTGAAAGTTTCCCCCACAACCGGGAGGAACTGGTTGGGATCTGATACATTCATAAGGTTGTACATTGAAAAGGCTAGCATGAGACACTCATCACACCCTATGGTCACCCCTTTCTATCCTGGACATCATTCTAAGATGTTGCTGGTAGCTGATTTGATGCAAGACCGACAGAGATTGGCGGCAACATAGCCTCTAAAAAAGGATAGGAAAGTTGCATTAGTAGTCACTTAAGTTTGGATAGTATTAACCAAATTGTTGGCATTGGATCTCCATACTTTTAGAGGATCTCAATTAAGACCAACACATCAGTTTTTCCAAAGATTACAAGGATTGAATTGAAAGGTATTACTAAAAAGTAGAAACTTTGGATGTCTTTTCCATGTGATTTACTTGCAGAGGAAGAGACCATAAACTTTGTCTGGATATTCCCCTTCTGTCATGTTGTAGAAACAGTTAACGCGTCCTTCGTTGTGAAGCTACCTGTCGAGGAAGCTGTAAAGGTTGTTTTGGAACTTGCCAAAAGCAGTGTAATTGCCCTTACTAGAGTTCCCCTCTTGAAGATAAGTTTGTGAATTGACAGAAGTGTCTGGGATGAAGAGGATCGGGCCTGAAATCAAGAAAGCGAATGCAATATATCTTGGTGCGTCGATAATCATCTTGATCCGTTACTTTGGAAAGAATGCAAGTACAATAAGAGTAGTTCAAAGAGAAGTAACATGATGAGCAACTTTCGGAGGGCAAGATACACAAACTTGTTCGATGTCAGTAACGTCCAGGTTTTGCATTTGTCTGATTTGACCAGAACAAGTTTTGCAGCTGCCCCCCTGATGCCAGCTTCAGAAATGACGGATTAGTCAAATATTCAAATGCTGTAATCACTAGAGACTACCCAACTGGCTTCATTTTCCCAGAAGAAATGAGGATGAACATTCCTGGCTTGCGCTACCTAACAAAAAAGCGGTTGACTGGAAGGCTGACAAGTACTAGGCGGTGGTGATAAGTCTAATTATGAGTTAGGGTTGCTCAAGTCATATGTGTGTTCATCTCTCGTGTTCAAGATCATAATTTGAATCATCTTTCTTGCGTATTCTCTTGAAGTCATCCAGAAGCATAGGAATGCACATCTCCCATAAATTATTCAGTATATGTGGGATGGGTAACTGCCACACCCAATGTGATTCTCTTCAGAGTTACAAGGGTGCGGATGCCTTTGTTAAATAAAGAGCCAAAAGGAAACTCGAATACATGTTGATGAAGATGATAGGACTAAGGAGATTGATCCGACAAGACTTAGCTGCTTATTACGTTCCTGAAGCTCAGAGATATCGATTCTTGCTCTTTGAAAGTGAATAGTCGAGAGTGAGGCGGGAGCATCCAATGTAACTCCATGGACCAACTCAAAACCATCGATGCTTATCCAAGCCAATAAAGAAGTTGGGCATTATGTGTTTCGATGGATCATTTGTGACACCCCGAACCCTTCGCAGGTCATCACCAGCGCCAGTGTTACACTTATTACCTTTTTCTATCTTGTACTTAAAACAAGCGCCATTAATTACAGGCATTTTTTTTTAAAGCAGTCCCAGCGCGACTCATAGCGGAAGCAAATTAAACATCTCCATCTCTCCCCTTACTAACCATGATACCAATACACACCAGCTACACATCAGGATTTTATATACGAACATCGACACTTTATTTACATATTCTTTTAAGATGGGGCTCCTCCTTTCTCGGGTTGATACAAAACAAGAAAAGCGAGGACTCTGCCATGTCCTGCCTAAAATCTCAAAAAGAAACTATCAACCCTCTACATCAAGCGCACAAGCTCCCATCAAAAGCTCAGCTCCTACTCATCGCGCGTGAGTCTCACACCCAACCCGGTGCATCAGGCGGTGGCGGTGGCAACATCCCTCGCATAGCACCATCTCGACGGACGTGCACAGAAATGAACTCCTGAATGATAGGGCCCCCAGCCAGGCCTATATCGTACATCACTAGACACCGCACTCGGATGAAAGTCAGTCCGGGAATAGAGGGACAGTCTATCTCCGCACACTCGACCTCTACATCAGACGGTAGACAATAAAACGTACCACGCGTAACGGCAGGTAGCGGCATACTTGCTAATCTGAAATGTTATCCCCAAAAGGGGTGAGTACAACCACTCAGCAGATAGGGAAATCCAATAACATTCCAATGCATCATGCATATCATCATACATTGCAAGCATCACTTACCTTGTAATCATGCGTATCATGCATCAACACATCATACATATCATATATATCATCATCATCATGGCATATCATATAATCATTATCATCATCATGGCATATCATATAATCACATCACACATCACCCTCATGCATTATCATGCATATACTCCACATCACGTGCCATCATTATCATGCATCATCATGCATATATTATCATAGGTAATCATCATATCACATTACATGCCATCATCATCATGCATCATCATGCATATATTATCATATCATGGGGAATCATCATATCACATCACATGCCATCATCATCATGCATCATCATGCATATATTGTCATATCATGGGTGATCGTCATATCACATCACATGCCATCATCATCATGCATCATCATGCATATATTATCATATCATGGGTGATCATCATATCACATCACATGCCATCATCATCATGCATCATCATGTCATGAGTTAATTATCATCTTTATCTTTCAATTTTGATCACCATATCACCCATTTCTCAAATCATCAATCTCATCATCAATCCCTTCGAGCAGAAACCTCCGACAGGGTACCATTATCAATTTCATCATCAATCCCTTCGGGCAGAAACCTCCGACAGGGTACCATTATCAATTTCATCATCAACCCTTCGGGTAGAAACCTCCGACAGGGTACCATTATCAATTTCATCATCAACCCTTCAGGCAAAAACCTTCGACAGGGTTCCCGGCCAACTCAGCCATCCCATGGCCACCGGGCTTTCGGCCCCCCACATTCCGGGCATCTCGCATCTCAACTAGCATCACGAGGCATTCCCTTCGGGCAGAAACCTCCGACAGGGCTTCTGGCATTTACCCTTCTAGCCAGGCATCCCGCACCCAAATCCTAGTGTCGCGAGGAACCTCCGGCCATGTATCCAAGATACAACCGGACTTCCGGCCCCCCACATTCCGGGCATCCTGAAACTCCCAGGGAATCTCTGGAATTACGCCACCAGGCCACCAGACAACATCCTCCACCACAACCTCATTCTCATCCATATTTATTCTTTTATCTCAATTTAACATGGCAATTGGCATGGCATCAAACAAATCACACTTGCATTTCAATTCCCATGTCATGCACATGTCATAGCTTAATCACATAAGTATTTCAACTCAATGCATGTACAAAGACCTCATCACACAAGTGCCACACAAATGGAATTGAATCCATGGCCAAATAAAAATCCATTTTATTTTATTATTTTATTATTTTATTATTATTTTATTATTATATTATATTTATTTATTTTCATAAATAAATATTTAATATCCATGATTTTCCCAAAATCATAATATTCAAATAATCACTAATAGGATCACAATTTTATATAAAATTCGTGGCCAAATTGAATTTCTCATAATTTCACAATTTCCTCCAAAAACATCCTAAAATTCTCGGATTTAAACCCACTGCACAGTTTCCGAATAATTTCAATTAAAATATCCATTCGGTCTCCAAAAATTATGAAATTTTACAGGGTGATAGCCAACACATTTTCGTATCTTTTTCATTAAGAACTCTAAGCCAAATTATTTTTATATTAATTTCTATAGCCCTACGAAGCTTCTGGAATCACTACCGCGACGTCCAGAACACACTTCTCCGTATTTCTTAGATTTCACCCATCAAATCTCTTTCTTTTATTCCGAAATTTTAGTATGTTATGTAAAAATGTGTCCTTTACAAGTTTCAGGAAGAGATCTAGGTCAAATAACCAGATTATGGTCACCATTTTAGTCCATGAAGTCTCGGGTGTCTCGGTACACCTTACCAGAATCAATCATCTCCAAGATCTAACCGATTCACCAAGTTATACTTGTTATTTTTGCTTCAAATTTGAGCATGTTGTAGCTTAAGGTGTTTCCTACAACTTTCAAGAAGACAACTAAGTGAGATCTCCAACAAAAATCAACATGCAAACAAGAAATCGACAAGAGGTCAGTGAAAATTTCGTAGATCTAAGTCTCCGTATAATAGAACTTTTGACCCCTCAAATATCCATCGTTTTCTAGGAATTTTTAGTATGTCATAGTAAAAGACATTAGCTTCAACTTTCATGAAGACACCAAAGCCAAAATCGAACTCCAAACCCACATGCAACCTCGAACAAGCCACTGACTTCAACAAACCGAACAAGAACAGTCACGCGGTTTGCAAAACATCAACTCTTACCTCGGTTTTTCGCACAAATCACACCTAAAACCTAACATGCAAACACCACAACAAACATGCAAGGGAAGTTATGGACTCCACTTGCCTTAAAGGTGAACAAATGGCAATGAATGACGGCGTACGGACGGCGAACGAACGGTGAGCACACGGCGGCACCTCCCTCTCGGCTCCGCCTTCTCTCTCTTCCTCTCGGTTCCTCTCTTCTGCTCGAGCTCTCTCTCTCACACACCTCTCTCTTTGGACGGAAATGAAGCAAGAAGTCCGGCCACTCTCTCTGCTAACCCCTTTTATATCCCCTAAAGCCCATGATTAGTAATGATTAACTCACCTCATGTCCAACCAATGCATGCTCTCCTTTATGCCACATGTTATTTCTATTTTTGAATTTAAATGGGCTTGGGCTTAGGCCCATCCGGCCATTCCCCCTCGGGCTGGTTGAGCTCCCTTCTTGGGCCCTAATGGCCGACTAGCTTGGCCCACCAAGCTTTGGGCTAATGGGTCCAAGGCCCATTTCGAAAATAACCCTATTTTCTCCTCTTTTTTATTTTTTTTGAATTCCTTTTTATAAATATTTCTAAATTCAAATTTTATCTTGGCCAAAGTCTTGGAATATTTTAATTATTGAAATTTAAATCATATGGCCAAGCATTAATCTATTAAATTTGAATTTCCATAATCACAAGCATAATTCATTTAAATTAAAAGACTAATTGGCTAAGGCATAAGCCAAAGGAAATTCTATCACCTAATCAAAGATTTTTAACACACCTTAAGGCTCGGCCTTGAATTTCTGGGATGCCACATCATTTTGAATGAATAATGTTAATTACTTATCGGTACTTTGTGGTATATCGATAGGTATCAATGGAAGGCCATTTTAGATGTCTTGTATGACCAATTGATGAAGTTTTAGAAGGATTATTTTCTGGTCAAGGGAGGAGCTCGAATTTTGGGAAGGCTAGAGGTTCACGAAACTAGTTCAAGAATATGGAAAGCCAAAGGTTCAAGAACACGGAAAGCTAACGATTCGAGAATGTGGAAGGCCAAAGATTAAAGGGCATTTAGTTCCTATGATAGTAAAGGCTTTTTATTAAGTTCCTAGTTGTTTTTATTTTTATGTAGCTCAAGAGTCGAACATTTCGGTTCCTAGGTCATTAAAGTTTTTTTTTAATATTTCCTAAGGCTAAAATCCTCTTATAAATAGGGGAAACTATCCAATGTAAGAGATACGGATTTCATGAATGAGAATGGTGAGATTTCCTCAACTTGAGTGAACTCTTTTGGAGAGTGGATAACTCCTTTCGGTTTCTTAATCTTTGGAGCGTAGATCACTCCTTGGTGGTGAGCTAAGAAGCCCTTTTATCCTTGGCTGGTGGAATCTTTAGGCCTTGGTGGTGAGCTTCTCCTATCCCGAAGTCCTTTATCCTTAGTTGGTGGAAGCTTTAGGCCTTGGTGGTGAGCTTCGTAGATCTCGATTCTCATCCTTGATTGGTGGCGAGGCCTTTATATCTTGGGAGGAGATCCTTTTATCTTTTCTCATTCCTTTTCGTTTCTTCCTTGTATACACTACTTCATACACTTAACCACAAAAATCCCCTCTGAAAAATCTGTTCTAGAATCACTCACCTCATCACATATCAAAATATTGGTATCAGAGCTCAAGGTTCAACTCATTTGAGTGATTCCTTTCTTTCTTTTGTTACAAATTCCTTATGGATGAACAAGTTCCTAGAAGCTTGACTCTGGAGCAAGCGCACAATGAAAGGCGAGATTGTGCAATCCAAAATCTTCAACAACAAATGGAGCAAGTCCTCAATCTTCTAGAGAATCTGGCGAGACAAGGACAACCAGCAAGGCGTCCCAATGAACGGCATCGGCGTGACGATTCAGAATCTCGTCAAAATTCTGATGGCGATTCCAAGTCCATTGGAGATAATCGAACGATTCTGCACTCTAGTGATTCTGAATCTCCAATTCGAAGACAAAGACGGAGAGGGGGGCATAAGGAGGATGAAAGAGACATTAAAGTGGAGGTCCCTGAGTTTGACGGTAATCTTAATCCCGACGACTTTGTAGATTGGCTACACAAAACCGAACGAATTTTTGACTTCAAATCCTATTTGGATGAGAATAAGTGTAAGGTTGCTGTCCTAAAGCTGACCAAATATGCTTCTCTATGGTGGAAGAATCTAAAGCATCAACGAGCAAGGGAAGGAAAATGCCAAATCAAGTCTTGGGAAAAACTTAAGAAGCTAATGAAGAAGAGGCTTGCCCGACAACTATAAGCAAGATCTCTTCCTCAAACTGAACTCTCTAAGACAACATGGGATGAACGTTGAAGAATACATTTGTGAGTTTGAACAACTCACAATGAGTGAAGTTCCAGAAGTTCCCGAGCAAACCATCGCTCGTTTTCTTGGCGGCATGAATCGAGAAATTGCTGATATGGTTGAACTTCAACCATATTGGTCCTTTGAAGACGTATGCAAGTTAGCCATAAAAGTCGAAAAAAAGTTGAAGAGCAAGAGGTTTTCCTCCAGAACCTCAACAAAGGCGACATCCTATTTTAAGGGTGCTTCCTCAAGCAAGGGCGAGAGTACGTCGACAAAAGACAAAGGCAAGGGAAAGAATGCAGAGCCTTCCAAAGAAGTCCAAAAGAAGTTTGAAGGTGATGCAAGGAAATGCTTTAAGTGCCATGGTTTTGGGCATTTACAAGCAAATTGTCCAAATCGGAGAGTTATGACTCTTCAAGAAATTGAGGAGATCAATTCAGCGCTCCAAGAGGCTGATGGCAACGAAGACCAATGATGATGAGCTGTTGATCATTTGAAGAGCATTGCATGTTGTAGTTTCTCCTAATAAAGAGCAAATGGAGAATATATTTCACACACGTTGCACTATTAATGGAAATGTGTGTTCGGTGATCATTGATGGTGGGAGCTACACCAATGTTGCTTCGACAACTCTTGTCGACAAGTTGAAGCTTCCAACAATGAAACATCTTCAACCATACAAGCTCCAATGGCTCAATCAAGGGAATGAACTCAAGGTAACCAAACACGTTCTTATATGGTTCTTTTGTGTTTTCAAAGATAGATTTGCGAAGTGGTTATCATAAAATCAAAATGCGAGAAGGTGATGAATGGAAGATGGCTTTCAAGACCAAGGGAGGCCTTTATGAGTGGTTGGTTATGCCATTCGGATTATCTAATGCTCCAAGTACCTTCACGAGACTTACGAATGAGGTTCTTCGTTCCTTTACTGGTCGATTTGTCGTTGTTTATTTTGACGATATTCTTGTTTATAGCAGGAACGAGGAGGAGCATATCTCTCATTTAAAACAGGTCTTCAATGTCTTGAGAGATCAAAAACTATATGCTAAAATGGAGAAATGTGAGTTCTTCTCTCCGAGCATTGTGTTTCTTGGTTATGTGGTTTGCAAAGATGGAATCTCTGTTGATCAAACCAAGGTGGAAGCTATGAAGACTTGGCCAGTTCCGACGTCCATTTCTGATGTAAGAAGTTTTCATGGAGTTGTTTCTTTCTATTGACGTTTTGTTAAAAACTTTAGTACCATCATGGCTCCTATAACTGAATGCATGAAGAATTGTGCTTTTGAATGGACAAAGGCTGCTCAAAACGCCTTTGACATAATCAAGCAGAAACTTTGTGAGTCCCCTATTCTTGCACTTCCTGATTTTGATAAAGTATTTGAAGTTGAGTGTGATGCAAGCGAAGTTGGTATTGGTGGTGTTCTGGTGCAAGCACAAAAACCATTGGCATATTTCAGCGAGAAGTTATCTGATTCCAAGAGAAATTATTCAACTTATGACAAAGAGTTCTATGCCATTGCCCAAGCTCTTGATCATTGGAGTCATTATTTGAGGCCAAAGCAATTTGTCCTTCATTGTGATCATGAGGCACTTAAGTTTATTAGTGGCCAACGCAAGCTTAATTCGAGACATGCAAAATGAGCAGAATTTCTTCAATCCTTTTCTTTCGTCTCAAAATATAAACCGGGGCACACTAATGTTGTAGCAGATGCTTTATCGAGAAGATATTCTATGCTTGCGGTTTTGGACTCTAGGATTCTCATATTTCAATCAATGAAAGAACTTTATTCTGAAGATGCGGAATTCTCCTCTATCATCAACAATTGCAAGCAGGGAGTTCAAGGTATATATTCTTTGCAATATGAGTTTCTTTTTAAAGGAAATCAATTATGTGTGCCGAAGAGTTCTTTTCGCGAATTGCTGATTCGAGAAGCACATGGTGGAGGATTGGCTGGTCATTTTGGTATTAACAAAACTCTTGAGGTTCTTCAAGAGCATTTCTATTGGCCAAAGATGAGTGGAGATGTGCATGCTATCATCTCAAGGTGTGCAACTTGTCAAAGATCAAAAAGCCATTTCCATCAAGGTTTGTATACTCCACTTCCGATACCATTGTAGCCCTGGGAGGATGTTAGCGTGGATTTCATTGTGGCTCTACCAAGAACTCAAAGGGGAAAAGATGCTATCATGGTGGTCGTTGATTGGTTCTCTAAAATGGCTCATTTCGCGCCATGTCACAAGACCAATGATGCATCTCATATTGCTGAATTATATTTGAAAGATTATCCGCATTCATGGAGTACCAAAGACCATTGTGTCGGATCATGATTCCAAGTTCTTAAGCCACTTCCAGAGGACTCTATGGAGATTGCTTGGTACAAGGCTCTTATTCAGCACAGCTTGTCATCCCCAAACGGATGGCCAAACGGAGGTAACAAATCGAACTCTAATCACTCTTCTTCGTGGTATGGTGAGTAAATCGTTGAAATATTGGGATTTAAAGCTTATGCATGCTGAATTTACTTATAATCGATCACCAAGTTATACTACTGGTCGATCGCCATTTGAAGTTGTGTATGGAATTAATCCTCTCACACCCATTGATTTGATTCCAATTCTGTCTAACTCTCAAGTGAGCTTTGATGGCAAGAAAAGAGCTGAATCAATGAAGAAGCTCCATGAGCAGATTCAATCCAACATTGAAAAGGCCAATGAATCTTACAAGAAGAAAGCTAATCAATATTGCAAGAAGACTCAATTTCAACCGGGCGATCTTGTATGGCTTCACTTGAGGAAGGAGAGATTTCCATTTCGTCGAAAGAACAAGCTCATGCCTAGAGCTGACGGTCCCTTTAAAGTTATTCAGCGAATTGGTGACAATGCTTACAAGATTGACCTTTCAGGAGAGTTTGCAGTTTTGGCAACATTCAACGTGGGAGACCTTTCTCCTTACTTGGAGGATGAAAACCTTCTAGATTTGAGGACAAATCTCAAACAACCCGGGGAGGATGATGCGGGATCATCCAACGTAACTTCATGGACCAACTCAGAACCATCGATGCTTATCCAAGCCAATAAAGAAGCTGTTTTTATTTTTATGTAGCTTAAGAGTTGAATGTTTCGGTTCCTAGGTCATTAAAGTTTGTTTTTATATTTCCTAAGGCTAAAATCCTCTTATAAATAGGGGAAACTATCCAATGTAGGAGATATGAATTTCATGAATGAGAATGGTGAGATTTCTTCAACTTGAGTGAACTCCTTTGGAGAGTGGATAACTCATTTCGATTTCTTTATCCTTGGAGCGTAGATCACTCCTTGGTGGTGAGCTAAGAAGCCCTTTATCCTTGGCTAGTGGAATCTTTAGGCCTTGGTGGTGAGCTTCTCTTATCCCGAAGTCCTTTATCATTGGCTGGTGGAAGCTTTAGGCCTTGGTGGTGAGCTTCGAAGATCTCGATCCTCATCCTCGGTTGGTGGCAAGGCCTTTATACCTTGGGAGGAGATCGTTTTATCTTTTCTTATTCCTTTTCGTTTCTTCCTCGTATACACTACTCCATACACTTAACCACAAAAATCCCCTTTGAAAAATCTATTCTAGAATCACTCACCCCATCACGCATCAGAGAGCACTCTATGTCTTTTTGATTTTCTTCCAAATGTGTGTTCTTTGCTTCAAAAGTCATGAAGCTCCGTAACTTTTGCGGAGGTTCATTGAGTATATTACAGGTCTGCCATTCTTATTTTGTACTTGCCTATATAAGCATGGCCTGGAAGACGATGTGATATCCTCTTTATTATATGTTGGCAAATGATAGTAAAAAACCATTCTCTTCCATATTGATTTCATGGATGGTGAAAGCTAGAAAGAGAATATATAAAGTAGGATGCTGACTAACTTGACCTTGATATGGTTGTTTAGAAGTAGGGCTAGCAAGATGGTTTGTGTACCTATGTTATAACTGGGGGTGAGCGTGGTTCTCGAATAGAACTGGGAATCGGAGAACTGAACTGGTTGATTCCTAGTTCTAAAGGGACTGGTTCCGGTTCGTGGTTCCCTTTTTCTGGGAACCGGCGGTTGTGGTTCCTTAAAGCCCCAAATCAGAAAAGTACTTCACATTCACACGACATTCTCTCTTCTTCCGTTCTCTACCTCTACTCGACGCCTTCGCCACTCGCCCTCGATGCCACTACCGACCTTTGCTCGATGCCATCGCCGCTCGTCCTTGACACCACTGCTGACCTCTGCTTGGTGAGCCACCGCCGACCTCTGGTTGACGCCACTGCCACTCGCCCTTGACGCCACCACTGACCTCTGCTCGATGCCACCGCCACTTGCCTAGTGCCCTTGACATCGCTAGCCCAATCGCCGCTAATGTCGCTTGCCCAGCCTCCCCCGAAGCCAGTCGGCCAATTGCCCCCGACGCTACTCGTAGCTTGCCTTTTGTGCTAGTAATCTCTGTTGTCCCCTCTCTCTGTTGTTATTGTTCATTTTCTTGGTTTCCCCTTATTTGCCAAAACCGGCGACTTGAACAAATGTGGTTTGTATGTAAGATTTAGGGGAGGGGGGGAATTCATGTTTGCAAGAATACTATTTTTGTTTAGCTCTATTTCGAAGTGTTTTTGTTTTCATGGTAGCAAGTTATGACAACTATTTTTCCCCCTTTCTATAGAAGCGTGGGATATTGTCAGGTATAATGGGCACCAAGTGCTTGATTTTATTTCCCTTCCGCAAGCCTCTTTATACTCCATATTTTCTTGTGCCCTCGGCTTGCTTTATGGACATCATTTATTATTTTCAGTACATGTAAGATCTTAACAAACTCAGTGCTGGTATAATGCTCATGAAATTTGTAAAGCAAAATTAAGTTCCAGCGTGAATATTTGATTGTTGGTTTTGGGTTTGCTTTGGCGGTAGTGTTGATGGGGGATGCTGGATTTGGTTATGAGGGGATGAAAAACTATGGGTAAAATTTTCTTAGAAAAAATGGGAGAATTGAGAAAGCAGATTTTCAAGTCCATGTGATTGGTAGTGGAGTAGTACACTTAAGGCTTTGAACGATCCATTTCAGTTTGACCTTTTTATTGAACATTGTAAGTCACTCATGGATGAAACTGGTAGTTTAAAATCCATATAAGTTGTTAAAGCCGAGGACTGTAGGTTCTAACTTGTTTTTGTGCTCTGCAATTGATGCTGTGATGACTGCATGTCATGTTTTGTTTGAGTTGTTGCTTTACTCCTGCGGGATCCTTGTATGACAATAAGCAATCTTATTTTTTCCCTGAAGATTTCCTATTCTGTCTACATATGTCAGTTGCATAATGCTAACTCCATGAGATCTACAGTTCCATAGCCATTATTGAGTTTCACTGGGTTCTGTTTGGACCTTTCTTAAACTCATGAAGAAATGGGATTCACGAGATATCCACAAGGTTTTGGCTAATTGCTTGAAACTTAGTATGGACACAATGGTTTCAGACAATTAACATGAGGAACTATCCCATCGTAGATTGCTATTTCATTCTGATATAATAGCAATCTTTTTCTTTTTGGTATTTTTTTACCAAAAAGAAAAAGATGCTATTTCATTAGATGGTGCCAAATCTAGTGGCATTTTCTAATCCTGTGTTTTTCTGAACATACGAGAGGCTAAGTTAAATGTCAAGATCCGCATCGGCTTGTTTGACTGAGCAGTATATAATACTGTCATTTTGTGTCATAGACTGAATAAGATTCATTTATTAGAGAAATGATGATATCTGTTCAGCAACTTCGTGGCTGGTTTGATTTTACCTTCTTTTCTGTATCTTTAAGTTATGCTCTCATTATTTTTCTCTTATTGATAACAGCTTGGGGAAAAAATCCTGCCTGCCAAGGAAGACTTCATTGTTGTCCATTTGCAGTATGTATGCTCTCATTGCTGTGATGTTATACTGTCTACAGGACGATGGTTCTGCAGTCATTGCAAAAATTTTCGGCTATGCAAGAGGTAATATCTAAATAAGATTTTCCCGTTGTATCATTCTGTTCCTGGACATTGCTTTCCATGAAATGTAGCAGACTTATTTGTCATCAGCGGAGTTCAGAGAGAACTTTGGGATGACAAAGGATGCTTTCTATAAGTTGCCCAAATGGAGACAGAACAAGCTTAAAATGGCACTTCAATTGTTTTGAGTTTGGTTCGATAGCTCTATTTATTCTTTTGCTTTCTCCATTAAGGCATGGTGAGCAGAAGGAAGCTTTCCTAGATATTTGTAATAAAATATTTCCTTGTCTCAGCTTTCTTCAATATTACTTTAAATATAGCTTCATTGAGTGTTGTCTAACGACCAATTAATTACTTTTCATTGTGTAGTTGGTGAATTTGGAGTGGCATTAGTCAAAGGGACAAAAATGTGCTTTTTTTTTTTTTTTTTTTGGGATGCTTCTCCTCCCAAGGAACTATTTTTGGCAATTTATAGATATAAAAGCTTTGGTTTGTCTCATTCCTTCTTCATTATAGTTCAAATCTGAAAATGAAAAAAGAAAAAAGAAAAAAGAAAAAAAGAAAAGAATCTGTTGGAATTTGGAACTGATCTTGGAACCTGTGACAGGGTAGGTTCCAGGTTCTTAGTTTTGACGGGTAGGTTCCAAGTTCTAGATGGAACCGAACCAGAACCGGAAACTGCTCACCCCTAGTTATAACTCAATTTTAAGAGGCGCAATGTTATATAGGTAACTTGTTTTCTTTCAAAATGGGTTAAGTGGGTTGTGGAAAACTAAAGACCCAAAAAAAGAGCCAATATACCCGACTCGCGAGACCCATGAGATAGAAGTGACCCAAATTTTAACCCATATTTTCAAAACCCACACGACACCCACAAGTCCATGACCCACCATACACCTTTACACTTTACTTCGGCCCTTTTTGATAACCAGTTAATTCTTAATTAATTTTGTTCTTTTATTTCGAAAAGCAGAAATCCGTTTAATAATGTCAACTAATTTTTCTATTCCCGAAAACATATTAGTAGCTATGGAATAAATTTGGAACATAAATAAAAAGTAGAAAAAAATTACAAACCAAGTCATTATCTTTTTTTTTTTTTTAAATACTTTTCTTCTTCTTCCTCCTCTAGTCGGTTGCTAGGCTTGGCAATGGCTAGCAAGCAACCAAAGACGAGGTCTGGCGACCTTGTTGACTCTTGGTGAGGCTTGACCTTGCCATGGATGGATGGGTCGGCCTCATCAAGAGCTAGTGAGGTTCCCCCGAGACCAACGAGTGGCCCCCGAAGCAAACAAAGTCGCTAGCTCTCACTTCTAGCTAGCCACTGGCCATTCCCAAGGTTCGGTGACTAGCTAGAGAAGGAAGACGAGAAGAGGAAAAGATAAATAAAAATTTGAGAAATTTATTAAAAAATAAAAAGAAATTTTCTGTCACAAAAAAAATTTAAGACTTGTACTAAACATATTTCTATTCCTTTCTATTCAAGGAACATAAATTTTATATAGTTACTAACATAGTTAAATGCTAAATAACTCGTCCAAAGAACAATATTAGAAAAAATTATTTCTAAGCATAAATTGTTCCATAGAGCAAAATGATTACCAAACGCGCTGCACTCTTTGGATCCATTTCCTTCTTTTTTAGTGAGAGTGACAAACACAGAGAGAAGAATTAATTTTGCGAGACACGACTTCCATTAGGGACTTCCATCTCCATTTCTCTTCGCCATGACCGAAACTTCAAGGGCTTGACATTAGAAGATCCGAAGTGCTCAAATCTCTTTTGTATTGGACGCAAATTGCGCAACCCCAAGATCTCTATAACCAGAACAAGAACATGCATAATTAAGTAGAAAGATTAATGCACATGTTTTGGGATCCATCAAATATAAAGCGGAAGCAGAAAATGGATTACCCACATATCAAGAGGATCCACGCATCAAGTCATTCTCCTTTATTGCCCTCCGTATCACTGGTTCAATGAAGTGACTCCCTTCACGTTTAGTGTTAGGTAAACGCCCCTTAAATGAGGATACATGTGAGAATTAGGGTTAGAGGAGAGACTTGAATACTATTTATAGAGTTTCTAGGCAGGCCCTCTCATTACTGGCCATGCTCAATTCGGCTAACACTAGCTAGCCCCGTATTAGACTAATTAAGAAACATTCTATCTCACCTTAGACCAGCCTTGTTTTATGGTAATCGTAAAAATAATAAATTACAATATCAATTAATTTAATACACATTAAGAAAACTCTTACATTCTCTCACTTGGACTATATTAATTGAAATCGTACCATATGTGCACACATTTGGTCTATAGATAATTCTTAATAGTCAATCATATCTCATAAAGTCTTAAACACTGAGTCATGGCGGTAACTGCATGTATACACACAGAGTCTTCTTTGGTCACGAGTACTCTAAACTTTATTGATATGAATTCAATATGGTAGTGTGTCAAATGGATAACATCTCTCATAAAGATATCACATTTGTCAGTTACCATTCTCTTACATTAGGTGTCACAAAAACTTGTGCCACTATAAAATGCTTTATGGTTTCAATGAACCCACATATGTCTTGTCCTTATGATTAACATTTCTTTATGTATCACAAGACATATGCACAAGGCTAATAACCGGATATCCGGATGCCCCTAGCATTCACTCAAGGTTTATACAATCCCTTGAGACTTTATCAATATGTATTCAATATAATAACAACACATTCAAAAATATTTTATTGAATGCAAAAGTTGATATTTATCAAATCGTTACAAAGTGTAACGAACACAGATGAAACATTTATCAGAGTAAAGCCAAAATAGCTTCCACTATACAACAGTATCTCATGATGCTCCTAGGCCCATGCTAACGATATGTCACTCAAATACACACGGGCGTAGGCCTTTAGTTAGTGGATCTATAACCACATCATCTGTGAAAATATGTTATATTAAAACGTCACATTTCTAGACCGTTTGCTTTTAATCAAAAATTTTGACTACCATATATTTAGATCTCTTGAGACCTCTGTAGTAAATAAATAATACTACAAAATTTTAATATAACCGTATGAGTCTATCCATAAAGTTAAAATAATCAACTTCGTCATGAGGTTCTAGAGCCTAATAGCTCAAGTAATAGCTTAAAAGAATGTTACTAACACTGCTTACATAGTAGAAGATATCATAGAACTTTATTTACTGAACTTCCTGCTAACATAAATATATATTCCGTTATTGATTTTATGGCATCCTAACAGCCAACAAAGTTTACATCTGAATACCCTACTAGCTGCAATAATTGAACATATCTGTAAATTAGCATATAATCTCTTGTCTTATTTAAGTACATTAAAATCTTTTTGGCAGCAACCCAATGATCGTGTCCTGGATTTGACTAATATATTCCTAGAAGTCCCGTTAAAAAGACGATATTTAGTTTAGTGTAAATTTGAGCATACATTATACTTTTAAGTGTATTGACACAAGGTACACCATTTAATTAGATTTTCTCAATATCTAAATAAGAACAATGTGATAGATTATGTCCATCACCCTTAACAACATGAGCAATTCCTAACTTGCAATAATGTATATTGAATATTTCCAATATACAATCAGTAAATGTCCTCCAAGAAAATCTAATATAATATGGCAAAAAAAAAAATCCTTATAGATCTCAGTACAAAGGATATAAGATGTCTCAAGATCACAACTTGTAAGCAAAATAATATGTACATAGAATATGAAAAAAAAAAATTTCCTCCTACTGACCTTGCAATATATTGAATTACTTTGTTCCCAATTGAACAAGATAACAACACTATGAAACTTTAATAATATTATTTGGAAACTTGCTTAAGACCATGAATTAGAACTTTTCATTTTACACACAAGTTTACTTGAATTTGTTGCAAAATCATCTAGTTGCACTATATAGATTTTATATCTATTTGATGTAACTCTATATTAAAATAAGTTATTAGTGCCACGTTCACTCTGAAATAATCTTTAAAAATAGTAGAAAGAAATAATTATTTTTTCACTATAAACTATACACCCCTATTTTAGAATGAAAACATTAGCTACAAGTTTAGTTTTAAACTTCACAATTTTGCTTTGAAATCCTTTTAATTTGGTACGCCAATTTGCAACTAATGAACTTGTGATCTTTAGGCAAGTAAGTTAGTTTCCAAACATTATGATGTTTCATAGATTGTATATCGTCTTTTATAGCATCTAATCACATACTTGATTGAGGATAAAAAAAAACATTTATTTATTTCGCTAAATTAATCATGTAGTGGATATTGCAGTCATTCTCTCACAAGTAAACTATATAATTTAATGGAATAACTGATCATCTTTCCCTAACAAATCTCCCAAGTAAAGTTACAACCACTTCATTCTATACTTGAGAGGTTTGAAAAAATTTCATCATAATCTATATTAAGAATAGTACCTTAAATCTCAACAAGTTTAGTTTATAGTATAGGAGATTCCACAATTGTCTATACCATAATTGTTTATATAGGCAAAGACAAAGATATGTGATCTTCCATCGCACTATTATCCTTAATAGTCTAAGAGTAGCCATCCTTTATAATTATATTGAACTATAAAAACTTTATAGTATGTGATTTCATAATATTTGTACCTTTTTTAGGGTCATAAAATTAATACCCCTTCGAACAATTAGAGTAAGATACAAAATAATTTCGAGTGGATCTAAATTTCAAAACACTTAATATTGGATTATATAACCTCACTTTTGCATGACAACTTTAAGTTTAATATGATTCAAGTAATTTATGTTCAGTCTATAACTCAAAAGAAGTTTATGAAACAACTTTTGTATGTGAAAATGTTGCTTTCAAAATATCAATCCACAAAAAATCGGATAAATTAGTCATACTAATCATACTCATCACTACATTTAACATGGTGCATTTATGACTTTCGGCCAAATCTTTTTGTCAGGATTTTCAGGTATATTAATTAAGTTACTACCCAAGAATCTACCAAGTATTTGACAAATGACCCTTTGAGCTATTTCGCATTGTCATACTTGTCAAAATACTTATGGCCACTGTTAAGCCTGACAATCTTTTAAGACTAATTGTAATTGTTTTATTCTTTATCTCGGTCATTTTCCTTAAATAAAAAACTTTCGAAAACAACATTTTAACCATATATGAGATGTATATGTCATTAGAACTTAAACACAATCTTTGCAGATGTGTCATAATTTCAATATCAGACAAGACATAATTTCAAGCAACTAAGGCTTCCATCATCTTATAGCAGTGTAGTCTGCAGGCAAGCATCTTTTCAAGTGTTCTAGAATGGAACACTTCATGGACAGTAAGCAAATACAATTGCTCTTTTCTCAAGCAACAAATCATATGTCCACAACTTAAAATTTGAAGTAGTAAAAACCTTAATAATAGTGGAGTTATTAATTACAGAAAATGTGACTGAAAAACAAGCAATGTATATAATTAGCATCATGTGAGCACTGTGTAACTTGACATACAAGTACATATTCAGAGAGTTACACGCATAATCATATAATCACCTTTGAGCATAATACATAACATGCAGTTATACACTCCCCACATGATAGGGGTTATGAGAATATATTCCAATTCTTCGTGAATTTATCACCTTTGGGCATATGAATCACTAGAATCAGTCACTCCTCCACCACAATATCATGTATCTATCCATGAACTAATACACAATCACCTCTTTTGGGAGTATGACTACGCATTAGACCAGGAGACATCTCAATCATCATACGAGACCGAAATTTATCAAACACAATCAAGCGTGCCACTTTGGCAGTCACTACTCAATTGAATCATTGAAATTCTCTCATACCAGGGATATAAATTTTACTCCTCACATACACCATATACATGTGATTTTAACTTTAGTGATAGGAGCATCATATCACCAAAATTACATATCATGCTAATTACATTGCTTTATTCATTAATAAAATCTTTATTTACACACACACACACACACACACATATATAGCAAACCTGAAAGATAGATTCCAATGAGATCACCAATGACAGCAACACAAGAAACTTCTCATAACATAGAAGCAAACATCTCTTGTGCACCCCAATTACTGATTACTAGAACAACATTAAAAGTATGTTGATCTAAAATATCTCTCACAAATTAACATCAATAGTAATACACACCAAATCGACAAGCTTGACAGCTGATCTATTATCACTCATGAGTTCATAAGGCAAAAAATAACTCTAAGGCCAACAATTGATTTATTAGCCAATTTTTAAGTAACAAATTATCATTATAATCAACCAGTGACCTATTAATTGAGTCAAACTAGATAACCAAATATCTAAAATTTAACAGTAAATACTATTGCTCTTCGTAAATATTGTCATACTCTTTAACCATAAAAATATTCAACTTGATAGATAGGAATTCTCGAGTTACTATTCACTTTCCTCTCCATTTGGGCGATTCTAGCACTATTCACTCCAGCTGGTTTTTTGCGGATTCTAGTTGATTTCGCTGGTATCTGGAGCTGATTGTATGTGGGCTAGGTCATCTGGGGACCGCCTAAAAACCCCAGGTAAGCTTGGCTTGGTTGGTTTTAGTTTATCAAGATGGGAGCTCTCAATTAGAATTTCTGGTGCGCCTAGCTTTTCTCGATTCTGGTCTCTATCTTCGTGGGTGGCTTTGACTAGTTGGTGTGCTGATTGCTGGTGGATTTCCTTGTCCCTGAAGGCCCTTAAGCCCCTACGAACACCTGGTATGGCCTGATTGCTCTCATTGAATTTATTCTAGGGTTTGGGCCTGTGCTGTGTTGGGGTACTATGCTATTTTGTAATGGCATCCTCTTCGAATCTCCTAAGTCAGTTGGGTTGTCCAAATGAGGAGTCCCCAGCGGGCTCTAGGCGTGGTAGGAGCCGCCTTAGATCTACTTCTCATGGCCCTAGAGTGGCTCGTCCTGCTGGACAAAAATGGAGTGAGCAAAAAGCCCCTCCAACTCGTTCATGGGTTAATGTTGCTAGGCTCTCGGCAAGGGGAAATGAACTTAGCTTCATGCCTCCAACTTCTATTGTAAAAAGAGGAGTGGTGCACCTCTCTAAGGAAGTGGTGTATGAGCAGATCCGAAATGGAATAATTGTTTGGTGGGGTATTTCATTGGCAAGAAAGTGCCTTTCAAAATGACTGAGTCAGTCCTTAAGGAGACGTGGGGCTCCCATTTAACTGAAATGCTTGCTGATGATGAAGGATTTTATTTTTTCTTTATTCCTGACCCTGATTACCCAGGAAGATTCTTGAGGAAGGTCCATTGACAATGAATAGAGTGCCACTTATTCTGAAACAATGAGATCCCACTCTTGAGCTAAGGAAGGACTTGCAATCCTCTGTGCTCATTTGGATTCGTATGAAAAACATACCTTTTGCTTATTGGTCAGCTCTTAGGATAAGCCAGATAGTGAGTGCGGTCGGTAGACCCTTATATGTGGACCCATTGACTGAAAAAAAAAAATGAAACGTTTGTCTTTTGCAAGAGTATGTGTCGAAGTGTCGGCTAAGTTAGAGAAATGTGAATCTGTGGAGGTATTTCTGAATGGGGAGTCCTTCATTGTTCCTATCTTGTATGAATGGATACCCATTGCGTGTCCAAAATGCCATGTCTTTGGCCATAACTATGAGGAGAAAGAAGTTCCAGCACTTGTAGCAGATAAGTCCCATGATGCTGTTGCTGAGGAAGCTCGAGATATTGCTGTTTCTACGTGCCCCCCTCGATTCCTCCCGCCCAGCCTCTTAAGGTGTCTTATGCTGACCAACAGGATGGCTGGAAGCAAGTAACTCGGAAGAAGAGGCAACCGTCGGGGTCTAATGGGAAGGACTCTTTGACTCCTATCTCTTCTTTGAAGTTTATGGATAAATTAGATTCTTCTCACGCTTTAAGCAAGTCTGCCCAAAAAAATAAAGTTGCTTTGATTCCAAGCTCTACTGGACCTCCTTCCATGATGGTTCCTGTTGAGCCGATCCCATAATTTGCTTATATTGGGTTTGGCTCTACTGCTGAAGAATCTGAGGATATGGCTAGTGCGGTAAGTAGCAACTTAGATGAGGAACCCGATGGTCCTAGTGAATTGGTTACAAATGTTAAGCATTCTGTTGTTTCTGAGGAAGCCCCTACTAAAAGGAACTCGCCCAAGACTCCGTTTTTCCTAAAGTTGGCCGCCCCTCCTATCCCAACGTTGGCTGCTCCTCTTGACCCTCCTCAAGGCACTAGCTAAAGGAGATCACGTCGGTAACTTCTATTCTCATCATAATACATTATTTAGTTATATATAGCTATGTATATTGGAGTTTGGAATATCAAGGGACTTGGTAACCATCT
This sequence comes from Eucalyptus polyanthemos subsp. polyanthemos, assembly GCA_017140185.1. Lineage (NCBI taxonomy): Eukaryota > Viridiplantae > Streptophyta > Magnoliopsida > Myrtales > Myrtaceae > Eucalyptus > Eucalyptus polyanthemos. The sequence continues at coordinate 31,617,800 of CM029461.1, forward strand.
CAAACAAGCTGAAATCAGAAACTTGGTTAGATCTCATAATCTATGTTGTGTTGGTATTGTGGAAACAAAGATTTCCTAGGGTGCCTTTAGTGCGATCTCTGCTATTTTGTTGCTGGGCTGGAAGTGGGAAAACAATTATAATCATTCCTCAAAAGGAAGAATTTGGGTGGGGTGGAACCCCTGTGAAGTCTTATTTGTTACGAACTCTTCTTCGGATCAAGCTATTCATGGAAAGTTATATTACTTAAATTCAGGTAAGGTTCTCTTCCTTACGGTGGTCTATGCTGAGCATAGTTTTGTGGCTAGACGTCCTCTTTGGGCTGACATTATTTAGACTAGCTCTCTCCTTCCGGGTTTCCCTTGGATACTAGCATGAGACTTTAATGCAATTCGTGACCCTTCGGATAGATTGGGTAGTTCTAATGGTTGGCTCCCAGCTTTTGATGAGCTACATGAGTGCCTCATTCAAGCTGGTCTTGACGATCTCAGGTATATCGGGAATAGATTTACTTGGGCTACTTCTATGGGTGCCAACCGAAAGCAAAGAAAGATTGATCATGTTCTCGTTAATTCTTGTTGGACTGCTGAATTTTCTTTTTCTGAGGCCTCTTTCTTGGCCCCTGGCATTTTAGATCAGTCCCCAATGATTATTAAGATTATGCCCGCCCCTAAGTCTCGCAAGCCTTTCAAGTTCTTCAATTTCTAGTTTTCTCATTCAGATTTTATTGATGTGGTTTCGCAAGCTTGGAGTTCTCCCTTTGTGGGTTCTCCAATGTTTATTCTTTACTCCAGGCTTCGGCTTCTCAAATGTAAGTTGAAATAGATCAACAAGGAGTCCTTCTCGGACTTCTCGGCTGAAGCAAGACGTGCATTGCTCCAAACCCAAGATGCTCTTCAGAATGACTATTAGAATATTCAACTTGCTGAATTGGAAAAACAACAGCTCCAATCCTTCTTAGATTTGCACCTTCAAGAGGAATCATTTTATAGACAAAAGTCTCAGGTGCAATGGTTGAAAGAAGGTGATCTTAATACTAAATTTTTCCATAACTCGGTAAACAAGAGACAACTTCACAATAGAATTATCTCACTCTCCGATGGGATTGTTTCTACCTCAAATCCCTCTGAAGTTCAAAACCTGTTTGTTGACCACTTCCAAGAGTTATTGGCCTTCTCTCCCCTTGCTGCGAGGCCTTCGGTGGAGGAGATGCATGCGGTGTTGAGGCACACCCTTGATGCAGATCAGGTACATGTTATTTCTAGCCCCATCTCAGAGACTGAAATTAAAGATACTTTATTCTCTCTTACGATGGGTAAGGCCCCTGGCCCTGATGGATACAATGTGGAATCTTTTAAACATTCTTGGGAGATTGTTGGACCTTCTGTTATTATGGCAATGAAAGATTTCTTTGAGACGGGCATGTTGTTGTGGGAAATTAACACAACTATTTTGGCCCTGGTCCCCAAAGTCCCGTATGCTTCCAATGTGAATGATTTTCGGTCAATTGATTGCTGTAACACAATATACAAGTGTATTACCAAGCTTATTGCTAAACGGCTCTCTCAGGTGCTACATTCTATCATTAGTCTGCCCCAAAATGCCTTTGTAAAAGGTAGACACATCAGTGACGATATTTTACTTGCTCAGGAGTTGTTTTGTGGTTTTCACAATGATCCTTACCAGCCTAAATGTGTTATTAAAGTTGATTTTAGGAAGGCCTACGATACGGTGGATTGGAGGTTTATTGAATTGTGTCTGGAGGCTTTCGGTTTCCCCCAGGAGTTCATTGCCAGGGTTATGATTTGCATTCGTACCCCCAAGTTCTCGGTTGCAATTAATGGGGAACTCCATGGGTTCTTTTCAAGTGGGAGGGGTATTCGTCAAGGTGATCCCATGTCGCCATATATTTTTACTCTTGTGATGGAAGTCTTTACAGGTATTCTGGACATTCAAACTTCACATCCGGACTTTGGTTTTTTCTGGCATTGCAAGCCCACCAGACTTTCTCATCTTTTCTTTGCTGATGATGTTCTACTCTTCATTGAAGCTAACTCACCGTCTATTGATCTTCTCAAGAATGGTATCGAGAAATTTTCTAACTGGAGTGGGCTGATTCCGAATCTTCGGAAGAGTAGAGTTTTCCTTTCTGGAGGCTCCTCTAACCTTCATGAGGATATCCTCAATAAGCTGGGCTATCAATTAGGCACCTTTCCTTTCCGCTATCTAGGAGTACCGGTTATTTCAGCTAGATTGAGGAAAGCTTACGACGTCTCCTTGGTTAATTCAATCACGGCTCGTGTTCAGTCTTGGACCAATAGATTCCTCCCTTTTGCGGGGCGTCTTCAACTTATAAGGTTGGTGCTTCATTCTATACAAGTCTGTTGGGCTAATGTGTTCTTTCTGCCATGTTTGGTTCTAAACTGAATTGAGCAAATTTTCCGCCAATTCTTGTGGAGAGGCCCTGAGATGGGTGCAAGTGGTGCTAAAGTCTCGTGGTGTAATGTTTGCCTTCCTAAAAATGAAGGGGGCTTAGGTATTCGTACCCTATGGTGTAAGTAGATTCATTCCAATTTCCTGAAGTGGAAAATTTTTTGGGTTGTCCCTTGCCCTACTCATTGCTCTTGGGCCTGGAGGAAGTTATTAGATCTTCGTGATCTATTTCAGCAATATTTCATATGGAGCATTGGAAATGGGAGGTCTGTCTCCTTTTGGTTCGACCCTTGGCACCCAAATGGTCCTTTATACAAGATCTTTTCTAATCAGGATATTTATCGCTCGAGTATATCCCGCTCTGCTTCGGTTTCTGATGGTTTTGCTACTCCTATGGGCTGGTATATCATTAACATCATGGCTAATTGGTGGAATCCCCTTCCGGTATTCAACCAAGAGGAGGATCGGTTTCAATGGCTTCCACACCCATTCGGTCGCTTCTTCGTTGCTTCCGCCTAGGATTTGATCCGACTGAAGCGTAATGTCATCTCGTGGGCTTCTTTTGTTTGGAATATTGCCTTGCCTCCACGATATCAAATGCGTCTTTGGCTTATTTCATGCAATCGGCTGCCGACTCAAGTTTTGCTCATCTCTTATGGTAGGATCCCCCCTACAAATTGCCCCCTTTGTTCGTGCAGACCTGATTCTACAGATCATTTGTTCTTTGCTTGCTGTGCTTCGGATAGTCTTATTTCATTTTGGGTGGCAAGATTCAACCTAGTGTGGTGAAACAAGCTTTGGGTGGATAATTTGGCTTGGGCTTCCAAGCGGTTTATGCGGAAGAGTTTTTATCAGATTCTGGCTCAGTTTAGTTTTGGTGCAATGTGTTATATCATTTGGAAAAAAACGAACCAATGTGCTTTTTCGGAATCAGACTCTCTTTCTTCTAGCGATGAAAATGCATCTTCAGAAGGCTATCAAAGATAAGGCTATGACCTTTAAACATGTACCTGATGTGCCCATGAATAGAAGACTTCAACGAAGCTGGAACATCCATCCTTCTATTTTTGATTGATGGAGGTTTTCTAGTTTTTGTTGTCTTTTATTTCCTTTTGTTGTTGTTACTCCTTTTTTTTTTGGAACCATGGCACTCTTACACTCGTTCTAGACTTTTGTCTTCTTGAGTGTCTGTTATTTGTTGGTGCCAGGCCTCCCTCTTGTATTCTTTCTTGTAAAATCAATATATTACTTACCTTTACCAAAAAAAGAAAAAAAAGACAAGTGACCAGATGAGTTCATGTACAATATGCAGTAACTTAATTGACATGCATTACCCACATTCAGCAGATATGTTAATCAATACAATCAGTTTGGTCACAAGTTCTTAAGACGTCCATCATGTATTTTATAATCAATACATAGCTCAATAACTATTCCATAATAGTTGTATCTCATTAAACCAGCTTCAATTCATAATAATGTTTATGTGATAACATACCTGTAACCCAATAATTATATAAATCACAGAAAATATAAGAAAAATATGCAAAAATACACTAAAAATGCATGTATTTATGATTCCGTATGTATTTTCACATCCATAAAATTATTAAACATATAAAATAAATACACCACGACATAGAGGATGATCATACAAACCTAACGCCACAATCCACGCACCGAACGGAGGCTCCACGCGCCCACATGCGCCGCCTGAGTGTGCAGCGCGTGGAGCTCACGTGCAGAGCGTGTTCGATGCCCAGGCAGCGTGTGGGGGCGCATGCGGCCTCCTTCGGCGACACACCGCCGACCGTCTTGCTCGTCTCATTGAGCCCAATCCGAATTTATGATTTAATTTTATTTTTATTGAACAAAAAATCAAAAAAATCACAAATTATGGCAAAATCACTATGCATTCGAGTTCTAGGGTTATGAAGGCTCTAATACCACTTGTAACATCTTGGGTCCCATTGTGTAATATTGTTCGCTTTGGGTCACCCGTCTTGGTACGGACGAACCGCCATCCCAGCCACGGTCTTTTCCCTCACGGCTTTAAAACGCGTTACACAGATTAAAGGGACCTAAGCCTTATAAGCTAGTCCAAGACTCCCTCCCTAGGCAATGTGGGACAAGAGAGGGACCCCTTCCTTGCGCATGTCCGAGAACCGTCGCTCGGGCGGTCACACTCTCTACCTCTTAACAGATTAGCGTCCTCGCTGTGGCCCAACACGAGGTCAGGAGTTAGAACATCATTCTTGTTGTGGCTGTGGCCCAACACGAGGTCGGGAGTTAGAACAACATTCTTGCTGTGTCCCCACACGCGGTTGGGAGTCGACTCTAGTACCATTTATTGAACACAAATTGCACAACCCTAAGATCTCCATAACCAGAACAAGAATATGCATAATTGAGTAGAAAGATTAATACACCTGTTTTAGGATTCATCGAACATAAAGCAAAAGCAAAAAATGGATAACTCACATATCAAGGGGATCTAGGCATCAAGTCATTTTCCTCTATTGCCTTTCGTATCACTGGCGCAATGAGGCAACCCCCCTCACGTTTAGCGTTAGGTAAACGCCTTTTAAGTGATGATACATGTGAGAATTAAGGTTAGAGGAGAGACTTAAAATACTATTTATAGAGTTTCCAGCCAGGCCCCCTCATTATAGGCTAGGCTTAACTCAACCCACACTAGGCAACCCCATATTAGACTAATTAAGAAACCTTCTATCTCACCTTAGACCAACCCTATTTTACGATAACCATAAAAACAGTAAATTACAATATCAATTAATTTAATCCACATTAAGAAAACCCTTACATTTGAACTAGTTTTGCCGGTCGTGACTTCAATTTGTGACTTCATAGGAGTGAAAAAGTTCCAAAGACTGTTGTTTCTTTTGCTTTGAGCTGTTTGGTTCAGCGTATGTGTGTTTGATTCTAGTGTTTTTGATGAGGGTGTGGGTATCAATTAAGCTGGCGCGGCTCTCAAAATTGATTTTGGGCGTTTCTTGGTCGCAGGGGTTTGCTTTGGAGATAATGGGCCCACCGGATCGAATGACAAGGCCTTGTGAGTAGTAGCGTAACTCTTACAATTTTCAAGATCCCTCCTCAACGTGTCGGTTCTATTTTGTGGTGATTGCTGTTTGCTGACGTGGGACTGGGTATGGTGTGTGATTGTGTGTGTTTATCTGGTGAGTAAGCTATAGGGTAGTGCTAGCGATTGGGTTGCTGCTTATTTAATCCTCTAAAATTTTGGTCCTGTGATAGTATCACACAAACTAGGCTGAAGGGAGTAAATACGATTTTACTTTTCGAAATCTTTCACTTGATTGTAGTTGCCTATTTAGGTGCATGTTTTCTCTCCATGTACTATTACTTTTATCGGGAATGGAAGTTGAGGATGTTTAATTTTGTTGTTTTACAAAAGCTCACGTCCTGCGGCCAGCGAGCCCCCACGTCAATCACGCTTGCACTTTTCCTTTGCAGGTTTTTGGCGACATCGCCTGGATTCTTCAATGGGCACAAGAGATGCTCTACTACTGTTGCTAACAATGATACAACCTACAAATAGGGCAATCTAATAAGAATATGACCTTTTTATGCTGCTCAAGGTATGGCATTGCAATTCCAGTGATACCACATAAACTGTACACCTCTTAATGATTGAAATCTTTAAGGAACATAAAAATGGAAGGAAGATGAAGCAAGATTTATTTAGGAGTCATAAACTAATTGAATAGAGAAGACACTTCAGGGGATTATCCTCCAGAACTCATCCGGTCTTTCTTAATTTAGTAGATTGATACAAAGAAGAGAAAAATGGCAACTAGAGCTGCGTTGGAAAAGCTCTCTGTGCTCAGAATGCCGTTTAGATGTAGACGTTGATGTGCTCAATGGTGCGAGACGATGCCCGGTTATGCCGGAAGACTATTATCTGTTGCATTGACTGGGATCCATGTGACTGATCGATGTGTGCTGTGTGGCGCACTAATGTGCAAGAATGCATGATGGCATCTTTAATTCTAGTTATGCATGAGTTGAGCACACTGTTTACGGCACGCATGCACGAATCGATAACGCGTTTCACATATGTTTCCGTTGTGCTAAGAACAAAGTCTTAAGAGGTGGTCTAATTGGGATGGCAGTTCGTCCATGCCAGTGCGAGATCCAAGAGGACAATACTGGGCTGGGATGAGAGATGGCGGTGTATCCACGCCTCTACCCCAGACAATGCGTTTGTGTGGCAATGGCCAGGTGAGATTGTTTGTAACGCGATACGTATGTGATTGATGAACTGCATTATCTAATGGCCATGTGCACTGCATGTATCGTGCTAAGCTATGACGTGTAGGGTATGGCATGCCAAGTAAGGATGTATGTGAATTGACTATTGATTGTTGATTGGTTTGTTTGTGGGATGGTTCTGAAGAGATACCTCGAGTTGAGTTGGTGTACTAATCGGGGGACTAGGGGAAGAACTCACTGAGATTTACATCTCACTGGTTATTGAATAACCATTTTCAAGTTCCTAGTGTGAAGAAGCCAGAGTTTGAAGCGGAAGGATCAAGAGCATAGGTGGCTTAGTAGTCCTTTGTGAGATAGACATTCTATATAAGCTTGAGGTGTTTATGAAAGTGTATTTGATTTGAAATTTGTTGTCCTACTTTTCTATCCCATATTTGTTGTTATCAAGGGATTAATTAATTTGCTTCCGCATGTGAAATAAAATGAAAAGGGTTGGCGATGAGTCCTATAAATGTTGCAAAATTCTATCGACCACCGAGAGATGTGCGTGCGCTCAAGGTTCGGGGCGTGACATTGTTTATATTAAATTCTTCCGCTTGGGTTTAATTGAAAGATAAAAAGAATGGGTTAGCAACACGTCCTAGGATGTCGCAATTAATTGACCGTTGAAGGATGTTCGCACACTCGGGAGTTCGGGGCGTGACATATATCATAGCGATGAAGGTTGTCGAGTAGATTGCTTATGCTTGCTCTTTGCATACTTAATTTTTTTTATTATAAATATTTGAGCAAAAAAGAGGTTTAGTGAATATATTGGCCAATTAATGCTTTGAATCAACAAAATGCACACATCGCTATTACTCTCGTGATTTAAAAAAAAAAAAAAAAGATGATGTCTAAATGTTCTTTGGCTCAAGAATGAAATAAAGGATACTTTGTCAAATTTATAGCACGTGTCTTGTCACACATGATTTTTTTGAACTTTTACACTCAAGTAAATTATCTAATCCATAGGAGTTGTGCACATGGAATACTCAAGACGACTAATGAACAGGTTTTTTTTTTTTTTCCCTTAAAATCATTAATTGATGATTCCGGAAATCAAGGATTAAGAAATGATTGTCACGACGCGAAAGAGATCAAACACCGTAATTATCATTCTATTTCATTAAATCGGGAAATTCGAAAATTCAACCGAAAGATTCTTTACTAATAATAAGAAAGAGATCACTTGTATATAACAAGCATATAACCCCAAAATCAAATGGCATGTGATATTTCAACCCTCTTACATGTAAACTAGACGAGGAATGACGTCTATTTGATGAACGGGGTGGAAATGCGTGCAAAATAAAATGGGACTGGCTTATGATATTGATTATAAATCAATCAACAATATGCACAATTAAGGGAAATATATATTCACAATCATGAAAAATGAAGGATCAAGGTAAAATCTTAATTATCTTAAACAAACTCTCAAACTCGAGGTGAAAAGAGGAAGTCAAATGGAGTTGGGAGAAAGGATCCAACGAGGTGATTTTATGTGATGAAGAGAGAACCGATTGATGTATGTAGGTTATGCAGCGATAGGCTGACGTTTATGTGTGCATGAAGAAAATGTTTCAAAATTAACATTGAGTAAGGGATGACGAAAATGTTTAGAATTGACTTTGAGAAAGGGATACTAGTAACTATAATAAAAATGAATCACATGACACGGGATGTGAAGGTGTGCTCCGGGTGTGCACTCGGGTGTGTTGCACTTGAGCACTCAAAATTTGCTCAAGATCGTCTAACTCTAACGCTAAGATAAGAAATATGCGAAGGAGAGGATTTTTACGTTTCTGTATATTTTTTTATATATAAAGAAGGGAACATAAGCTAGTTTTACATGATAAATACAGAAAATAACATGATATAAATATATTACGATGGAGATATATACACAGTCCTAAAAGATAAAATATATCATAATTATTACTAGCAGCATTTCCATTTTATAATACTTGGTCACCTAGCCGTAACAACCGAAATGGTTATTCCATTAACAGTTGAGACTTCTTGAGTGTGCCCGAAACGATCCAGCTTTTTCACTTTTCTCCCAACTGAGAATGCAGGCTGCGATGGTTGGCCGAGTGTGATGGTATCGCCTCCTAAAATATGAACCACGAGTGACATAGTCGGTCGATCTACTGGGTCTTCCTGAACGCACAATAGACCGACTTGTATGCATTTCAGCACTTCAACTTCATCACATGACTCATTGATTAACGGATCAATAAGTTCCAATGCTCGACCTTCGGACCACAACTTCCATGCCTGTTATTTAGCAAGGAAAATTAACAAGGATAGCTGCACGAAAATCTTTGATTTCATATTAAATTCAGATGGTGATTAGGAACATACAAATGTGAGAAGGCTTTCACCCTGTTCTTGGAGATGAAAACCATTATTCTTATGCCCGCTTACTATCTCTAGCAAGAGAACTCCAAAACTGAAGACATCTGATTTTACAGAAAAAAGTCCTTGCATCGCATACTCCGGTGCCATGTATCCACTAACCAGAATTATGTAATGAAGAGCAATTAGTTGGAAGTAAGAAACAGAGTAAAGTAAATTTCTATATGGAACTTCTGAAAATATGAATGTGCTCTCTGGTGTTTTTGAGCAGATTATCAGAGTCCTTTGTTGGCCTAGTGAATCAGTCAAACATGTAAAGGACGTAGAAGGATATTGAGGCACTTACTAGGTTCCAACAACCCTGTTTGTGTTTGCCTTGTCTTGATTTGCACTGAAGATCCTTGCCATTCCAAAATCGGATATCTTTGGATTCATCTCACCATCTAGCAAAATATTGCTAGCTTTCAGATCCCTGTGGATAATTTTCAGGCGAGAATCCTCATGTAGATAGAGAAGTCCCCGAGCTACTCCACAGGCGATGTTCATGCGTAGCTTCCAATCTAGATATCGCCCTATATTCGAATCTGTCAAAATGAGAGACTCAGATGGAAACTCAACTTTAAGAACTAAAATTAACTAGCTCAAAAATTCATTGCATCTTCTAAAGCTCAAACCAAAAAGCAAGGCATCCAGGCTTTTGTTGGGCAAGTATTCATATATCAAGAGTTTTTCTTCTTCTTCCAAGCAGCATCCCAATAATCGAACGAGGTTCCTGTGTTGTAGTCTAGCAATCAAGATGACTTCGTTCTTCAACTCGATGAGTCCTTGGCCAGAGGTTCTTGAAAGCCTCTTAACTGCAATTTCTTTTCCATCTGCCAATGTACCCTGAAACAGCGTAAGGTCAGTAATGAGATCCCTATCTGAGAATTACTAATGATAATCAAATTCGATTCAGTTCATGCCATGGATAATGGCTTGCCAGTTTGCTACCATTAGAAGATTTTCCCAATTTCCCCATAAATACGTGTTGAGTCACTAAAATACTTACCCTGTACACAGAACCAAACCCCCCTTCCCCAAGTTTACATTCATCAGAGAAGTTTCCTGTGGCTGCTCGTATGATGTCTAATCGCATCAGAGATAATTCTTGAGAATCCGCCAGTCCACGAGAGTTTTCCTTTGAAAACTCTTCTCCAATTTCTTGTCGTAGATGAAGTAACTGAACCTCTTGGCTGTTTTCCATCTCTGAGAGTCCAAGAGTTTAGTCAGGTAAAGGTTAGAAAATGGTCATCCCAATGGCAAGCAAGATGAATTCACTTATACCTTTCTTCAATCTCTTTTTCCTCATAAAGAAAAGACATGAACCCACGATGATTATTAGTAACCCCGATCCAATTACTGAGCTAACTATTGTAATCCATGGAATTCGTCTGAGCCCTGTCAAGAAAGAGAAATTCCTTGCATCTAAACATACCACAAATCGGCAGACTTTTTTTCACTGAGTGTAAATAGTACCGAGAACTCGTTGAAAGCAAGAGAGTATGATCCTTTAGATCGTAAAAGCAAGTCAAGTGCATTACGATACATAAAACAGCTTGTATTGAGAATAAGAAGCAATGGAATGATACCATTATATGCTTATCAATTACAAATTGAGTACACATTTTGAGTGTTATATGGCTCATACCTTTACTGGTTGCAGAAGGTGCTGGTACTTGTCCTCCAGGTTCCCCAGCAAAATACATTCGGTACAGTACATAACAACTTGGCTGAAGAATTCTCGCACCTGCCCTTTTATGATTAAGAGCAGTAGGAAACCCTTTGATTGCAGAAAGCAAGCAACTCTTACAATCTGACTTTGAGATGTCAGGGGTGCACTGTGCACGCTCATGCAGGGTCACTGAACTTGAGACATTAACGTTTATGGTCGCGTATAAACTTTCCGAGGAGGTTGCATTGTCCGTGACATTTCTCATGAACAAATCTGTCACTTTTGCCGCAAAGTCCTCATTATCAAAAGTTTGCTCCACAATCTTGTTTAAGGTAACTGAATTGCTCTCAGGGTCGATAAAAAAAATAATCGGTGTTGTCTCCATGACAGAGAAGAACGATCTGTTAGAGTAGCGCAGGAGACACTCGTCATACCATATGGTCGCCACTTTCTGTCCTGGACATCTGTCTATGATGGTGCTGCTAGCGTTACGGATGCAAGACTGACAGAGATCGGCAGCAACATCCCCTCTAAAGAGAAATAGTAAAGTTGCATTAGTAATCACTTATATCTGGATAGTAACTTTTCGGTTGGCATTAGATCACCGTACTTTGGAGGGGATTCCAATTAAGACCAATACATCAGGTCATTATAAATCCTGGTTCCAAGCGAGCCGATTCCAAAGATTATAATGATTGATTTGGAAGGTATTACTCAAAAGTTGAAATTTTTGGTATCTTTCGCATGTGATTTACCTGCAGAGGAAGAGACCATAAACTTTGTCTGGATCTTCACCTTCCGTTGTGTTGTAGAAACCGTAAATGGGTCCTTTGTTGTAATCAGCGTAGTTGCCCTTGGAGAGGAGGCGGTTGAGGTTGTCCTGAAACTTGCTAGGAGCAGCGTAGTCGCCCCTATCTCCACACCGCTCCTGAACATATGTCTGTGCACCGACAGGAGTGCCTGGGATGAAGAGGATCAGGCATGAAATCCAGAAAGCGAAGGAAATATTTCTTGGTGCATCGATAACCTTTTTTGCTTGAGCTTGGAAAGAATGCAAGTTCAGTAAGCGTAATTCAAAGACGGCCATGGACTGTCTTTCAATTCAAGAGGAGTACGATAATAAGCAACTTCTGGAGGCCAAGGTAAAGAAATTAATCAAGAACCAAGTTTGCAGCTGCTCTCCCAGATGCCGGGGTTGTCGAAGACGACTTAGTCCAATTTCCACGTTCCTTCGTCAAAAGGGGTGATCCAATTGGCTTCTTTTTTCCATGAGAAATGAGGGTTGACCGTTCCTGGCTTGCCCTACCAGGGGAAAAATCGGGGGAGGGGGACCCAAAAAGACCACATATAGACCGGCACTAAATATAAATAAGTCACCCAAAGATTTTTGTCCCCACGGTGGATAAAAATCAACCTAAGATACAAACCGAAAAGACCCGACTAAGACTCGGCAATGGTCATGAATCACATGTTCCTCCTCTCCTCGTTGAAGGCGTAGAAATTTTTCGATGTGTGGGACCGGAGGACTATCATCTGGTGAGACCTGCTTGGAAGGAATAGGGGTACATACGTTTTTGGTAGAAAAAACAAGTACGATGCTCCAATGAAAGTCCAGTGCTTGTTGACGAAGACGGACTAAGAACTCACCAGTTTTTTTTTTTTTTTAACAGAAAACTCACCAGTTTTTTGAAATGTTGATTTTTGGCTCTTCAAAATCTAACACTCCTTTTATATGTCGACAGCTCTTGATGTCTGTTCGAATTTCTTCTAAGTGTATTTTTCTATGCTTTAAATGAGTAACCCTTGTTAACATATGCTTCGAATTTGAGCTCAAAATTAAATTGGATTTTAGAATTTAAAATAATAATATAGAAATCCACGACCAAGTTTCGGATATTAGCTTTTGTGATGTCCCAAGCCATTACGTTAGACCATCGACTATAATCTTTCATTTTTATTACGCAAGGGGAAGAGTATACATTTTTAATATAAGAAAATTTTACTTAGAAACAAATTCCATAATGACATGCTTTCATTTCATAATGGCATCCATCATTTATCTAGACAGTACAAACATAACAAGTCAAAATAATACAAGAATCTTGATCCTCAAAGTTCCTATACATGCCATCTACCCACACAAGCATGCCATAAGTCGCCAAGGGTGTCACATCCATAGCTAATTATTAGAGAGGAAAAATAAGGGTGAGCAACAATGCCCAATAAGGATAAAGTATGGCATTAAACAACAAGATCTTAACTTCGCTCATTATTGAACATAGCACAAACATAGTGAATCATCATAAACGTGGACTACATCGAATTGGGCAGCATATGGCATTAATGATACCATGTGAACTAAACAAGCTATTGTCAAGCCCCAGTCCTCCATGCGCGTGCCCATCCCTTAGCGGTCGATTAAATAGTAACATCCCAGGACTCGTCGTCGACCCATTCTTTTTAATATGCATTCGGAACTAAATAAATAATCCCCAGACAACAACAAGATAAGATAGGAAAGTAGGACCAAAATTTTTGAAAACCAAACCAAGCCACACTTATATATATACATACCAATCTATGTCATATACAATACCATTCTATAAAACAAGGTTTGTAAAACAAGGGATTACATAAAACTACAGATCTTCTTCCTCCTCCTTATCCTCATCCTCATTCTCATTGGAGCCTTCAGCTGAATACACCAAGATCCCTGGATCTGATAGATACGGGTCCACCACTAACCCACCAGGAGGATCTGCTGTGCCTTTTTCCAAAAGCAACCTCCAGCACATACACATGTATCTCAGACTTCGATATGGGACCTCCTCTCTGTCCATCCCGTGCACGTCAGTACTATGATCTGAATTGATGAGATACCTTGTGGGGTAAAGCCTCATTGACCCAAACCACGGACCTTATGAGCTCATAGACCCATCCTCGAGGGCTCCCATGAAGCGGGATGTAAGATACTTGTTTTGTGACTTTCTTCGGTTGTCCAAAACACTCGGGAGAAGTAGCCATCTAAGAACTTGAACATATTATCCCACAACGGGGTGAGACGACATCTTAGCAAGTTCACCCTCTAAGACCTAACTAGGAAGAGAATACACTGTAAGGGCTGCCTAAGTACAAACACAAGTCAGAAAACTTACCTTTGTCCCGGTACCTTTCTACAAGTCAGTATGATTCACGAAATCATCGAATCACATTAAAAAATCACATCATCACATCAGATTGAACCATTGATCAATCGACTCAGTCAATTCCATATCATCACGACCATTACTCGGTCAATCCAATCAATACTATCTATAAAGTTCGATCTCATCGAGGACTGCTCATTCAAAGCTAAAGATATATATAGTATAACGCACCTAAAGCTGATAATAGAGTATACTGCTCACCCAAAGTTGATATATCAAGATCCGTAGACTCATATAATACACTCTCAATGCTCATCGAAAGCTGATAAGGTATACTTTTCACCCAAAGATGATATATCAAGGTTCGTAGATTGATATAGTATATCGGTGTACTGCTCACCCAAAACCTATAGGCTAATATAGTATACTTATGATGTTTACTCTAAGCTGATAAAGTATACTGCTCATCCAAAGCTGATATATCGACACCCGTAAGCCGATATAGTATACTAGTTCTCACCAACTGAGAATGCCACCATTTTTATCATACCCAATAAAAATAATCGTGTGTGGGTACACGGTCAACCTTAGCCAAAATACAATATTTTCCCATTTGGAAATGTTACTAATTTCCATAGTCCATAAACACATTTTTGGCATTGTAAACCGATGCCCGGTATTTTCTAATTAAATACTAAAAATATAAATTTTTGGGATAAATACCCCAAAATTACAAATCACACTCAAATTGCACAAAATATGACTCAATTAATTAAACAAATCACACCACTGCGATTAGCATAAAATTCCAATCATTGGCTATTTTGTGGCACCCCTCAACGGCCCCCAAACCGTTGGGGTCGCCATAGTCCGCTTATCTTTCAGTTTCCCTAATAACATGTCATTCTGATATCATTTTAATTGCAGCGGGTCCATACAACCATGGGGGTTTATATCTTTTAGATCAATCCCTCGCGCAGTTCATATACGAAAGCACATCCAACAACTCTCTTCCTTATATTTAGAAAACGATGCACACCTACTAAACATTTATAGGTAAAAACCAAACACTTTTATTTACTTAAACCAGATAGACATCATTCATCGGTACATCAAAATGCCGTAGTCTCCTATACTCGGCTATACTTCAAAAGATGACTGACATCTCCTCCAACAGTCGTATACTTAAGGTCCATCGATCAATGTTGGCATCCAACAATTCCTTCATTTGCAACCCTCATCTTCGCAGTCATATCCAACCACTTGATCCATCTACTGATGGCAGTGGCAGCAGATATATCTTATCTATTCTGAAATGTTAGTCCCCAAAATGGGTGAGTACAACCACTCAGCAAGTAAAAGATCCATTAAACTACTCAATGCATCAAACAAAATAATCATGGCATCATAGAGTACATATAGTTCATACATATCAAACATATCTCACCTTTTAGTCATGCATATTACGTCAAAACAGCCATATATATATATAGGTCACCATGTCATGTGCATATACCACTAATGCACACGGTACATATAACATCATACAGTCATACATGTCACCATACCATGTGCACATACCACCATGCACTTATACATATTACATCATACATCCATGCATATCTCACCATGCAACGTGCATATACCCTAAGTAGCACCGACATGCGACACGGACACGCGATACGACACAACACGACACGCCGACACGTCATTTCTTAAAAATAAAGAATTCCAACACGTTCCAACACGTTATATATTAAATATATTTTTATATATAAATACATAAATAAATAAAAATAATAAAAATAGCCTAGAATTAATTTACACAGAAAATATTAAATAATATCATTCATTATTCTAATTTGTTAAAATAATACAGAAAACTTAGAAGAAAAAAGTATTGTTTAAAGATAAATGCTGAAATGATATTTTTAAATTTATTTATTTATCATATATAGCATTTTTTTATTACTTCTTTCATAGTAAAAGACTTTTAAAAAAACTAAAACAATTCTTAAAAAACAAATTTGAAAAAAAAAATTGACCCTGTGCATGTTTATTTATAGCATTTTTTATTACTTCTTTTATTACTTCTTTTTGATATATTTATATTTTTACTCCTCAAGTATTAGAAATTTTTAAAATTGACCCCGTGTGTGTCGGAAATTGAGTGTCGAAATTCCGGACTTGTGTGTCGGAAAGTGTCGGAAAGTGTTGACCACGTGTCGGATTTTTCGACACTCGTTGACTGCGTGTCGGGACGTGGACAATTGTAAATAAATTAGTAATTATTGAAGGAGAAGATGACCGCTATTAGCTGTTACAAAATAAATAAGAGTTTATAAATATATAAAAAAATCAAACATTACAAAGCCATATTAAATCTGATACAAAGTCTAGAAAGTCGTTACATGACCATTTCAAAACGATTACAAAATGATGCCTTGACTTGGTAGCTCCTCTGTAAAAACACCAAAAATATCTTTTTAGAATAAATTTAATTTTCTTTTATAGGATAGTTTGCATGTTTAAATTCGAGTATTTAATTAATTTCAAATTTATTAATGAATAATAAAAAATAAAAATAAAATTCATGTGGATGTCAAGCTGGCATCATCACTGTCATATCATTGCCCGCATGTCATCTGATAATTATATGCTAGGTTCATGAAATTGTGTGTCGTGTAGAATTAGTTCACCTATTTTTTTAGAAATTGTGTGTTTAGGAATTGTTCAAATTAAAGCGTGTGACATGTTAGAATAGTTACGCCGATTTTTGTTTGTCATTATATTAGGTCATTTAAGTAATATCGCATGGCATATAGCTTGCATGATAGGCTACATGTTGCATGTCATTTTAGTTAGACATTTTTGTATGTCATTGCATTGCATTGCATAGAGTTTATAGATTCCATTTAAATAAGTGCAAGCCAAAAACAAAAACAAAACAATTGAGCGACCACATGTTAATGATAAATCATATCTAGGGTTATTGATGTAAATTCTGAGCTAATATTGCAGATGCTTTCATTGCTATAAGGTGCCTCCTGCAATTTATTACTGCTTTATTCGTTATTAAATTGGTGATCTACGCATTCGTATGATTGCCCCACATGTTAAGATGTAATAAATTGATCCAAGGTGCCTACTAAACATTTATTAAAAATAAAAAGAGAAAAGGTACCAAAATGGCTTTAGAGTAATTTAGTATGATCAAGTCTCTATACATAAAATCTTTAGTTCATAGGAGTAAAATAATTCTCACATTATTTTGCTTAGGTGTCTAATCGACCTACCATATACTAATTAAAGACGACTCTTAAATAAAAATCATTTGCATGTTAAATAACTTAAACCTAAGTCGTGAATTGGTATAGGCTTAAGATAACTCAAGTTAAGTTTAGGTCCAACCCGCTTTCGGAGAGGTTGTGACACTCCTCAACACATGTAAACCAAACTTTGCCTAAAATTAAAGTGTAGAAATAATAGTAAAAGAGACAAATAAGGGTCTTAAAAGATTGAATTCATGACCTCTTACTTAGCCGTAGTTTAGTATTAAATGCCCTAGTATTCTTCACGAATTAGATTTCAATGTATATACCAAAGCTAGAATATAGAATTTATTTATGCTTAGTTTTTTTATATATCAATGGGGTACTTGTAGAATTGATATATTACTCAAGCAATTATATGTATCATTCTGATAGAACATAAGTGGCGAATTGAACAGGACCTTGCGCTTACTAATTGATGATCACGGAAATGATTCAGAAATGGCAGTCACAATGCTAAAGAGATCACACACCATAATTATTATCATTCTACCTTCCTTTGAATAAAAGAGAAATAAATTGAAGGAAGAGTGATGATGCTCAGTCACCTAGCCGAAACAATCAAAAGGGTTACTCCATTAACAGTTAAGGCTTGGTGACTAGGCACGACACGATCAAGGGTACTCACATCTCTCCACACTGAGAATGAAGGCTGTGATGGTTGGCTGAGTGTGATAGTATCGCCTCTTAAAATATTGTCGCGATCTAATTTTCGAGTGCACCACCTAAGTTTAGGCTAATAGACTACTAAGTCTTTAAATTTAGCTTAGACTCTCCCAAGACCATATCAATTTGCGACTTAAGGTTCAAATATTCCACTAATCGATATATGGTAGGTCGATTAAACACCTAAGCAAAATAATGGGAGAATTATTTTACTCCTACGAACCAGAGACTAAGAGTACGCGGACTTGGTTACACTAGATTTCTCTAACGCCCTTTCAATACTATTCCTTTTTTTGTTAAAATGTTTTCTACATGCAGCTAAGATTTATTTTAATCTAAATTACTAATGTTCATTCAGTATTAAACATTCAAATAATAATTAATAAATAAATAAATAAATAAATAAATAAATTGCATCAAAAGAATTAAGCAAAGCAAGCAATTATTTTTCTTTTTGGGTTTTCTTGAAATTAGAATTTTTTCATAAAACATGCATTTTAACTACATTACCTAATTTTTACTAATAAAAAAATTTTAATCAAATGATCCTATTGTGCAAGCTAGTTATCATGCACCTAGTATTTTTATATTTTTTGTTGAAAAATAAAAACCCTAATTAAACTATCTAAAAGGGAATAATTTTATAATTTATTTTAGGGATTAATTTAACTTAAACCCTATCCTTTCTTAGAAAACTATTTTTTAGAAAATTTCTAATTTACTAACCTGCGTGTCTAATTTACTAAATCTATATGCTCATGCAAGATTTTGATATTTTGATTTTTTTTTTGATTTTTTTAGTGTTTTTCCAAGATAAACAAATTTCATATAAACGAATCAAACAACAACTAAAGAACTAAAATAATCGAAAAAATAACATGTTGTCTCATAGGTCAGATTAACGATTACTCTAATACTAAATATCACGATAAATAAGTTCCAAATAATTAAAAATCCGATCCGAAGTCTTACCGATCAAATTAATAATTATATTGATTCAACAATTAAAATATTATCAACAAACCCCAAAAATTAATATAATTTAAAAAAATTGATCCGACATCGTACAAATCAAATTAATAATTACAGCAATTTTGGATAAAACCTTGCAAATAATGCCTATAATATTCAAATAATTAACATCAACATACCATGCTCCAATAATAACAAAATTTAAAATAAATAAATAAAAATAAAAATAAACCACCTAGGACTCAACGCTTCCGCCCGATGGTGCTGCTGGTGGAGCTGCTGTGACGCGAGCACTCAGGCTGTGACGCGGACGCTCGGGTGGATAGGCAGCTTGCTGAACGGCAAGGGAGAGGGATCGCGGCGGCGCGGGTGAGGAGCGGACGTGCGATAGTGAGCGGCGCGGAGGCAGCGCAGGCTGCTGGCGCGGGCATTAGGGGTCGAGCTAAGGCATCGACCGGCGGGGGTACTCGTATAGGCGACGCGGACGGAGGTGCAGTGGGCTGCTGGTGCTCGGGCGGTCAGAGGCACAGCAGTAGCGACGAGTGGGCAGAGGTGGCGCGGGGCTCGCAGGTTGCTGCAAGGCGATGGTGAAGATGCGTCGGGCGCGACGAGCAGCAAGTAGGGGGCGTCGTTGTCGGGCGCCGAGGGTGGAGGTGAGCAGGTCGCTACTCGCGGCGTCGAGCGGAGCAGAGGTGGTGCAAGCGTCGGCATCGGCAGCAAGATCGTGGGTGAGAGGGATCTCCGGCGGCTGACGGGACGACATGACCAGCACAGGGAGCGGCTCTGGCACGGTGTCGAGTGGAAATCGTAGGCGAGATGGGCTCGCGGTTCGGTTGCAGCAGACAGCAGAGGGCAGGGCAGGAGCAGCGGCGGCTTCCCAGAGGCGGCGGAGCTGGGCTGGTGAGGTAGTGCAAGCGCGGCGGTAGGCGGCAGTTCGGGCAGCAGGGGGATCGCTGGAGGAGGAACGGCAGGGGGCAGGGATGCCCACGCGAAGAAGAAGACCTGTTTGCTTTTTTTCTTTTTTTTTCTTTTTTGTTTTTCTCTCTCTCCCTTTTGCTGGCCTGTCGCACGTCTTCTCTCTAGAAAAAATATTGGGTGGTCCGGGACCGCCACGTCAGCGTGGTCCCGAACCACTCACACGGCGACACGTGTTTGGGGAAGCCAGACAAAGGACGAAAACCGGGGCCCACTTTTCTGACGCTCTCTCTCCTCTTTCTCTCTTTTGTCCCCTCCTCTCATAGGTGGCGCCATATGAGTGGTCCGGGACCACGCTGACGTAGCGGTCCCGGACCACCCAATATTTTCTCCTTCTCTCTGTGTCTGTACTCTCTCTCTTTTCCTCCTGCAAACCGGTCAATTCCCCTCTTTTTCTCTCTTTTTTTTGAATTTTCTCACGAAATTTTTTTTACTCTCCATCTTTCAAAAATTGCCCCCATGGTCACGAAAATTGTGGCTCCTTTTTATAACGATTTCCCGACGGCCATTTTTATAAAAACTTTCGAGTTTTCATCTTCTGTCACATTAAATTAAGGCTGTAAATTGAAGTGTGATTTCGCAATCAATTCGATTTTGCTCCAATTTTTTCCATTTTGTAAAAATTCTTGTCATTTATTCACTTGATTTTCAAATTGCTTCCGCATTTGACAAAATCCAAATATCCATTGGAATTCCAAATTTCTATGCATAATCAATCAAATCAATTTTCCTCATTTTTTTCATTTTTTTTCTTTTTATTTATTCAAATGAAATTCTTATTTTCCTAGATTTGCTAAAATTAGATATCAACAAATATGAACCACAAGAGACATAGTTAGTCGATCTATCGGGTTTTCTTGAATGCACAATAGACTGACGTGTATGTATTTCAGTACTTCAACTTCATCACATGATTCATTTATTAATGGATTGATAAGTTCCAATTCTCGACCTCCACACCACAACTTCCATGTCTGTTATTTAGCAAGGAAATTTAACAAGGATAGCTGCATGAAAATCTTCGATTTCATATTAAATTGGGATGGTGATTAGGAATATACAAACGTGAGAAGGCTTTCACCTTGTTCAAGATGAAAACCATCACTCTTGCACCCGCTTACTATCTCTAGCAAGAGAAATCCAAAACTGGAGATGTCTGATTTTACAAAAAAGAGTCCTTGCATTGCATAACCAATACGCGCAAGCAAGTGAAATATATATTCAAAACCCTAAAAAATGGAGGATCAAGTTAAAAATCTTAATTATCTTAAACAAACTCTCAAACTCAATGTGACGAAGAGGAAGTCAAATGGAGTTGGGAGAAAAGATCCAAAGAGGTGATTTCATGTGCTGAAGAGTGAACCGACCAACGTGTGTAGATTACGCAGCAATAGGCTGACGTTTATTCGTACGTGATGAAAGTGTTAAGAATTGATGTTCAGAAAGGGATATCGGTAATTATAACAAAAATGAATCACATTACGCGATATGTGAAGGTGTGCTCCGGAGTGCACTCGGATGTGTCCCACTCGAGCACTCAAAATTTGCTCAAGATCATCTACCTCTAACACTAAGACAAGAAATATGTGAAAGAATTCTTTAGTTTCTATATATTTCGTATATATACAGAAGAGAACATAAGCCAGCTTTACGTGATAGAATATGGAAAGTAGGATCATATAAATATATTACAATGGAGATATACACACAGTCCTAAAAGACAAAATATACCATAATTATCTCTAACAGCATTTCCATTGTATAAAACTTGATCACCTAGCCGCAACAACCGAAAGGGTTACTCCATTAACAGTTGAGGCACGATCAAGTTTTTCCGCATCTCTCCCAACGGAGAATGCAGGCTGCGATGGTGGGCTGAGTGTGATAGTATCGCCAGCTAAAATATGAACCACGAGTGACATAGTCAATCGATCTGCCGGGTCTTCTTGGACGCACAATAGACCGATGTGTATGCATTTCAGCACTTCAACTTCATCACATGACTCATCGATTAACGGATCGATAAGTTCCAACGCTCGACCTTCGGACCACAACTTCCATGCCTGTTATTTAGCAAGGAAATTTAACAAGCATAGCTACACGAAAATCTTTGATTTCATATTAAACTGGGATGGTGATTAGGAACATACAAATGTGAGAAGGCTTTCACCCTTTACTTGGAGATGAAAATCATTATTCTTGCGCCCGCTTACTATCTCTAGCAAGAGAACTCCAAAACTGAAGACGTCTGATTTTATAGAAAAGAGTCCTTGCATTGCATACTCGGGTGCCATGTACCCACTAACCAGAATTATGTAATGAAGAGCAATTAGTTGGAAGTAAGAAACAGAGAAAAGTGAAACTTCCGTATGGAACTTCTGAAATATGAATGTGCTCTATCTGGTGTTGTTGAGCAGATAATCAGTCCTGTGTTGGCCTAATACAGTCAAAACATGTAAAGGGCGTAGACAGATATTGAGGCACTTACTAGGTTCCAACGACCCTGTTCGTGTTTGCCTTGTCTTGATTTACACTGAAGATCCTTGCCAATCCGAAATCAGATACCTTTGGATTCATCTCGCCATCTAGCAAAATATTGCTGGCCTTCAGATCCCTGTGGATAATTCTCAGGCGAGAATCCTCGTGCAGATAGAGAAGTCCCCGAGCTATTCCACAGGTGATGTTCATGCGCAGCTTCCAATCTAGATATCGCCCTATATTCGAATCTGTCAAAGATGAGAGACTCAGATGAAACTCAACTTTATAAAACTAAAATTAACTAGCTCAAAAAGTCAATGCATCTGCTAAAGCTCAAACCAAAAAGGAAGGCATCCAGGCTTTTGTTGGGCATGTATTCATATATCAAGAGTTTTTCATGTTCTTCCAAGCAGCATCCCAATAATCGGACAAGGTTCCTGTGTTGTAGTCTGGCAATCAAGATGACTTCGTTCTTCAACTCAATGAGTCCTTGGTCTGAGGTTCTTGAAAGCCTCTTAACTGCAATTTCTTTTCCATCTGCCAATGTGCCCTGAAACAGGGTAGTAAGTGGTGTGATCCCCATCTGAGAATTACTGATGATAACCAATTCAGTCAATTCTATGGATAATGACTCCACCAGATTGCTACTATTAGAATTTTCCTAGTCTCCACATAAGTTGGCGTTGAGTCACTAAACTGCTTACCTTGTACACAGGGCCAAACCCACCTTCCCCAAGTTTACATTCACTGGAGAAGTTTCCTGTGGCTGCGCATATGATGTCTAATCGCATCAGAGAGAATTGTTGAGAAGCCACAGGCTTTTCTCCACGAGAGTTTTCCTTTGAAAACTCTTCTCCAATTTCTTGTCTCAGATGAAGTAACAGAACTTTTTGGTTGTTTTCCTTCTCTGAGAGTCCGAGAGTTTACTCTTGTCAGGTAAAAGGTTAGAAGATGGCCATTACAATGGCAAGCAAGATGAATTCACTTATACCTTTTTTCAATCTCTTTGTCCTCTTCAAGAAAATACACGAACCCACGATAACTATTAGTAACCCCGATCCAATTACTGAGCTAACTATTGCAATCCATGGATTTTGTTTTACCCCTGTCAAGAAAGAGAAATTCCTTGGATCCAAACATACCACAAATCTGCAGAATTTTTTTTTTCCTTACTGAGTGTAAATAGTACCAAGAACTTGTTGAAATCAAGAGAATATGATCATAGTTTAGATCATAAAAGCAAGTCAAGTGCAATATGATACATAAAACAACTCATATTGAGAATTAGAAGCAATGGAATGATACCATTATACGCCTACAATGACAAACTGAGTGCACATTTTGAATATTATATAACTCATACCTTTAATGCTGGAACCAGTGCTGGTTTTCCCTCTAGTTTCCCCATCAAAATGATACAGTTCGTATCGTAAATTACAACTTGGCTGAAGAACTCTGGCACCTCCCCTTTGATAATTAAGAATGGTTGGAAACTTTTCGATAGCAGAAAGCAAGCAACTCTTACAAGCTGATTTTGATATATCGGGGGTGCACTGTGCAAGCCCGTGCAGGGTCACTGAACTTGAGACACTAACGTTTAAGGTTGCGTATAAGCTTTCTGACAAGATCACCAAGTCCGTCACATTCCTTGACAAATCCGTCACTTCTGCCACAAAGTCCTTCTCATTATCAAAAGTTTGCTCCATAGTCCTGTTGAAGGTAACTGAATCGTCCGCAGGGTCGACAATGAAAAGAAACGGCGTTGTCTCCATGATAGAGAAGAACAATCTGTAAGAGTAGCGCAAGAGACACTCGTCGTACCATATGATTGCCTCTTTCTGTCCTGGACATCTGTCTATGATCGTGCTGCTAGCTGAACGGATGCAAGACTGACAGAGATTGGCAGCAACATCCCCTCTAAAGAGAAATAGTAAAGTTGCATGAGTAGTCACTTAAATTTGGATAGTAATTTTTCAGTTGGCATTGGATCACCGTATTTTGTAGAGGTTTCAATTAAGACCAATATATCAGGTCCATTATAAATCCTAGTTCCAGGTGAGTCGATTCCAAAGATTATAATGATTGATTTGGTAAGGTATTACTCAAAAGTTGAATCTTTTCGCATCTTTCGCATGTGATTTACCTGCAGAGGAAGAGACCATAGACTTTGTCAGGATCTTCACCTTCCGTTGTGTTGTGAAAGCCGTGAATGGTTCCTTTGCTGTAATCAGCGGAGTCGCCCTTGGAGAGGAGGCTGCTGAGGTCGTCCTGAAACTTGCTAGGAGCAGCATAGTCGCCCCTATCTGCGCACTTTTCTTGAAGATATGTATGTGCACCGACAGGAGTGCCTGGGATGAAGAGAATCAGGCATGAAATCCAGAAAGCGAAGGAAATATTTCTTGGTACATCGATAATCTTTTTTGGTTGAACTTGGAAAGAACGCAAGTACAGTAAGAGTAATTCAAAGCCAGCCATGGACTTTCTTTCAACTCAAGAGGAGTACGATAATAAGCAACTTCTGGAGGCCGAGGCAAAGAAATTGATTAAGAAACCAGGTTTGCAGCAGCCCTCCCGGATGCCGGGGTTGGCAAAGACGAATTAGTCCAATTTCCACGTTCCTTCGTCAACAGGGGCGATCCAATTGGCTTCTTTTTTTCATAAGAAATGAGGGTGAGGAAAAATCGAGTGGACCCAAAAAGACCCCATAAAGACCGGCACTAAATATAAATAAATGAACACAAGGTTTTTGTCCTCACAATGGATTGTTATCAACCTAAGATACAAACCGAAAAGACCCGACAAAGACTCGGCAATGGTTATGAATCACATGTTCCTCCTCTCCTCATTCAAGGCCTGGTTCGAATCAACACGTGCATACTCTCTCAGAATCATACAGAAGCATAGAAATTTTTCAATGTGTGGGAGCCGAGGACTATCATTAGATGAGACTTGCTTGGGTTTTTGGTAGAAAAAACAAATAAGATACTCCAATGAAACTCTAGTGTTTGTTGACGAAGACACGGGACTAAGAACTCAGCACTTTTTTGAAATGTTGATTTTTACTCTTCAAAACCTGACAGTCCTTTTATAAGTGGACAGCTCTTGATGTCATTTCAAATCTCTTCTAAATGTATTTTTCTATGTTTCGAGTTTGAACCCGAAGTTAAATTGGATTTTAGAATTTAAAATAATAATATAGGAATCCACAACCAAGTTTCGGATGTTAGCTTTCCTAGTGTATGTTGAGGTCTTTAGCCGCTGAGATTGGAAAGTAGACTTTTGGTCAAGACGAGCTACTTCTGGCTAATTAAATGAAAGGGCACTACAAGACAAAGAAGGGGCCCACAATTTGATATATATATATATATACATGTACATGTGAGCTAAGTCTTTTGTCAGAAGTGAAAAGTAATCAAGCAAGGGTTTGCTTTTCTCCTCCCTTACCTGCAGTAACCGTGTGAAAATAAATGATAGAGAAGAACGACCTGTAGGAGTAGCGCAAGAGAAACTCGTCGTACCATATGATTGCCTCTTTCTGTCCTGGACATCTTTCTATGATCGTCCTGCTAGCTGAACGGACATAAGACTGACAGAGATTGGCAGCAACATCCCCTCTAAAGAGAAATAGTAAAGTTGCATGAGTAGTCACTTAAATCTAGATAGTAATTTTTCGCTTGGCATTGGATCACCGTATTTTGTAGATATTGAATGTAAATTGCGCAACTCCAAGATCTCCATAACTAGAACAAGAACATACATAATTGAATAGAAAGATTAACGCATTTATTTTGGGATATATCATTTTTTAAACAGAAGCAAAAATCGATATTCCACGCGGGATTTTTTCTCATCTATTACCTTCCATATCACTAGCTCAATGAGACAGCCTCCTCACCTTTAACGTTAGGTAAATACTCCTTATGTAAGGATAAGCGTGAGAATTAAGGTTAGAAAAGAGACTTTAGTACTATTTATAGAGTTTCTAGTTAAGCCCCTCATTATGGACCATGCTCAACTCGACCCACACTAGCTAGCTCTATATTAGACTAATTAATAAACATTTTATCTTACCTTAAACCAACTTTGTTTTACGATAACCGTAAAAATAGTAAATTACAATATCAATTAATGTAGTTCACATTAGAAAAACTCTTACATTCTCCCACTTGGACCATATTAATTGAGATACAATACTAGAGATAATTCTTAATAGTCAATCATATTCCATAAAGTCTTAAGCATTGAATCATAATGGTAACTGCATGTATACACATAGAACCTTCTATAGTCACGAGTGCTCTCAACTTTATTGATATGGATTCAATATAGTAGTATGGCAAATGGATAATATCTCTCAGAGATCCCATTTGTCAGTCACAATTTTCTTACCTTAAGCGTCACAAAAACTTGTACCACTAGAGAATATCTTTATGGTTTCAATGAACCCACATATGTCTTGTCTTTATAGTTAACATTTATTTATGTATAATAAGGCATATACACAAGACTAATAATCGGATGCCTCTAACTTTCACTCAAGGTTTATATAATACCTTGAAACTTTATCAATATGTATTCAACATAATAACAACACATTCAAAAATATTTTATTTAATGCAAAAGTTGATACATATCAAACCATTACAAAATATAACAAACACGGATGAAAGATTTATCAAAATAAAGCCAAAATAGCTCCCACTAAACAATAATATCTCATAATGCTCCTAAACCCATGTTAATGACATGTCACTCAAATACAGATGGGCGTAGGCCTTTAGTTAGTGGATTTATAACCACATCATCTGTGGAAATATGTTATATTATAATGTCACATTTCTGTACCCTTTTTTTATAGTAAAATATTTTTGACCGCCATATATTTAGACCAATTGAGATATTTGTTATTAAATAATATTACAAATTTATTATTTCAATACAACCGTATGGGTTTATTCATAAATTTAAAAATTGTCAACTACTTAATGAGATTCTTGAACCTATTAGCACAAGTAAAAACTTAAAATAATGTTACAAACTCTACTTACATATTAGACATAAAACTTTATTTACTGCAATTTCTACTAACATAAATATGTATTCCATTATTGATCACATGTTATTCTAACAGCCATCAAAGTTTACATCTGAATACCCTACTAGCTACAATAATTGAATATGTCTGTAAATTAGCATATAATATTTTGTTCTCTTTAAGTACCCTAAAATTTTCTTGGCAGCAACCCAGTATGATTGATTTCTACCTAGAAGTTCCATCGCAAAGACAATATTTAGTCTAGTGCAAATTTGTTATACTTTTAAATGCATTGACACAAGGTATATCATTGAATTGGATTTTCTCAATATCTAAATAAGGACAATGTAATAAATTCAGTCAATCACTCTAAACATTAGGAACAATTCTTAGCTTGAAATGATGTATATTGAATATTTCCAAAATACGATTAGCAAATGTCTTCTAAGAAAATCTAATATAATATGGCGAAAACAATCTTTACGAACCTCAATACAAAGGATAAAAGATGTCTCGATGTCACTACTTCTAAACAAAATATCATATACATAGAGTATGAGAAAAATAAATTTTCTCTCACTGACCTTGCAGTATATTGAATTACTTTATTCCTAATTGAACAAAATAATAACACTATGAAACTTTTAATAATATTATTTGGAAATTTGCTTAAAACTATGAATAAAATTTTTCAGTTTACATGCAAGTTTACTTGAATCTGCTGCAAAATCGTCCAGTTGCACTATATAGATTTTATATCTATTTGACGTAATTCCATATAAAAAATAAACTATTAATGCCACGTTTACTCTGAATGAATCTTAAAAAAATACTATAAAGAAAAAGTTATTTCTTCACTATAAACTATCCACCCCTCTTTTAGAGTGAAAACTTTCGCTACAAGTTTAGTTTTAAAACTCCACAATCTTTCTTTGAAATCCTTTTGGTTTTGTATGTCAATTTACAACTAACGGACTTGTGATCTTTAGGCAAATCGGTAAGTTTCCAAACACTATGATATTTCATTGATTGTATATTGCCTTTTATGGCATTTAATCACATACTTGATTGATGATAAAAAAAAATAACATTTATTTATGTTGCTAAATCAACCATGTAATGGATATTGCAATCACGTTCTCACAAATAGACTATATAGTCTAAAGTCTCATGGAATAACTGATAATATTTTCTTAACAAATCTCCTAAGTAAAGCTACAACCACTTCATTCTATACTTGAGAGGTTTGAGAAATTTTATCATAAACTATATTAAGAATAGTACTTTGAATCTTAACAAGTTTAGTCTATGATACAGGAGATTCCACAATTGTCTATATAGACAAAAATATAGTAACCTCCATCGTACTATTATCCTTAATAGTCTAAGAGTAATTATCTTCTACAACAAGTCGAACTCTAAAAACTTTATTGTATGTGATTCCATAATTCTTGTACCTTCATTAGGGTCATAAAATTAATATCTCTTTGAACAATATAGATGAGATACAAAATAATTTCAAGTAAATCTAAATTCTAATGCAATCAAAATTGGATTAGATAATCTCACTTCTGCATGACACCTCTAAATTTAATATGATTCAAATTAAAATTATGTTGAATCTATAATTTAAAAGAAGTTTAGGGAATAACTTTGGTAAGAAACACGTTTTGTATGTGAAAATGTTACTATATCAGCCCACAGTAGACTGAATAAGTTAGTCTTACTCATCACTATGTTAATTATGGTACAATTATGCCTTTCGACCAAATCTTTTGTCAGGATTTTCAGGTATAGTAAATTAAGTTACAATTTCAAAATTTATCAAGTACTTGATAAATGACCTTTTAAGCTATTTTGCATTATCATATTTGCCAAAATACTCACAGCTACTATTAGGCTTGACAACCTTTAAGACTAATTGTAACTGTTTTATTTTTTTTTTTTATCTCGGTCATTTTTTTTTTAAATAGAAAACTTTTTGAAACAACACTTTCAATCGTATATGAAATATATATGTCATTAGGACTTAAATACAATCTTTGCAGATGTGTTCTAATTTTGGTATTAGACAAGACATAATTCAAGCGACTAAGGCTTCTATCATCTTTTAGCAATGCCGTCAGTTGGTAAAACACTTTTTAAGTGTTTCTAGAATGGAATACTTCAGAGACAGTAAGTAAATTCTATTGCTCTGTTTCCAAGCAATAAATCATATGTCCACAACTTAAAATTTGAAGTAGTAAAAATATAAATAATAATGGAGTTATTAATTACAGAAAATATGACTGAAAAACAAGTAATGTATATAATTAGCATTATGTGAGCACCGTGTAACTTGATGTACAAGCACACATCCAGAGAGTTACAAGCACAATCACAAAATCATATTTGGGTAGAATACATAACATACAATTGTACACTCCTCACATGATAGCGGTTATGAGAATATATTCTATTTTTTGTGAATTCATCACATCTGGGCATATGAACCACCATGATTAGTCACTTTTCCACCACACCATCATGTATCCCTTTATGAACTAATACACAATCACCTCATTTAGAACTATGACCACGCATTAAATCAGGAGACATCACAATCATTATACGAGACCGATATTTCTCAAACCCAAT
The DNA here is from genome assembly GCA_017140185.1 of Eucalyptus polyanthemos subsp. polyanthemos. Lineage (NCBI taxonomy): Eukaryota > Viridiplantae > Streptophyta > Magnoliopsida > Myrtales > Myrtaceae > Eucalyptus > Eucalyptus polyanthemos. Next base: position 31,647,837 of record CM029461.1, read on the forward strand.
CAAGTGTGCCACTTTGGCAATCACTACTCAATCGAATTATTGAAACTCTCCTATACTAGGGATATAAACTTTACTTATCACATATATCATATACATGTGATTTTAACTTTAATGATAGGGGCAGCAAATTACCAAAATCACATATTATGCTAATTATATTACTTTATTCATTAATAAAAATTAATCATATATATATAAAGAACCTAAAAGACAGACTCTTATGAGATCACCGATCATAGCAACATAAGAAACTTCTCATAATAGAGAAGAAATCATTTCTCATATATTCTGATTACAGATTACCAGAATAACATAAAAAGAATATTGATCTAGAGAATCTATCATAAGTTAACATTAATAACAATACAAGGTATCGTAGATCAACACGTTTGACAACTGATCCACTATAGTTCATGAGTAACATGACTCCAAGGCCAATAGTTGATTTTTTAGCCAATTTAAGTAACAAATATCATTGAATCAAAACCACCGCCTACGGTGGCCCAGTTGAATTTGTCTCCCATGATCCTTTGTGAGGAGGAGAGGAGTTCAAATTCTGCTGGCCGCACATGATCTTAAGTGTGACGTCAGGGTGGTGGGTCCTCTACTAGTGTCACCCCGAGTTTACATTGCCGGCTGCTGACTGTACGAGGATTCCTAGATCATTAAAAAAAATCATTGCATCAACTAGTGGCTTATAAATTAAGTCAAACCACAGAACCAAATATATAAAATATAACAGTAGATACTATTACTCTGCGTAAATAATGTTACACTCCTTAACCATAAAAAAGTTCAACTTGATGAATATTAACAAGTGATCAAATGAGTTTAAGTACAATATGCAATAACTCAGCTGACATGCATTGCCCATATTCGGCAGATGTATTAAATAGTATAATTAATTTGGTCACAAGTTCTTAAGATATCCATCATTCTAAAGTTACCAACATGTAAAGGATTATGCTTGAGTAATAAAAGTTTCATAATTTTTACTAATTCTATTACCTCAATATATAGTTCAAATACTATCTCATACTGGTTATATCTCACATTTATAATATTTATGTGATAACGTACTTATAACCCAACACTTGTATTTCCAAAATTACAAAAAATATAAGAAAAATACGCAAAAATATACAAAAAATACACATATTTAGGGCTTTGTATGTATTTTCACAATCATAAAATCATCAAATGTATAAAATAAATACACCACAAGCTAGAGGATGACCATACGAATCTAAGGCCGCCAACCACACGCCAATTGGACGCTCCACGCGTCTGCACGCGCCGCCTAAGTGCGCGGGGCGTGGAGCCCACGCGCGGGCGTATCTTGACGCGTCAAAACCGGTCCGACTGGTTGACCGATCCAATCAATAGTTGATTGGGTTAGGTCAGGTCAACGAGTTGGGTTGGAACAACAAGTCGGGTCGGGTCGGCCGCCAATCGGGTTCGGTCACTGAAGTCGTAGTAATGTTAGCCTATGCACGTGCGGCTCACGCGCAACGCACATGCGTCGCACCCAGCGCATGGCTGCGCATTGGGGCGCGTGTGGCCTCCTCCGGCGATGCACCACCAACTATCTTGCTCGTCTTATCGAGCGCAGTTTGAATTTGTGATTTAATTTAATTTAATTTTTATCCAACAAAAAATCTTGAAAATCACAAATTAAGGCAAAATTTTTATGTATTCAAGTTCTAGAGTTATGGTTACTCTAATACCACATGTTGAATGTAAATTGTGCAACATCAAGATCTCCATAACTAGAACAAGAACATGCATAATTGAGTAGAAGATTAACACACCTATTTTAGGATTCATCATTCTTGAAGCGGAAGTGAGAACAAGAACATGCATAATTGAGTAGAAAGATTAACACACCTATTTTAGGATTCATCATTCTTGAAACGGAAGTGGAAATTGATGTTCCACTTGTAAGTCATTCTCTTCTATTGCCCTCCGTATCACTGACTCAATCAGGCGGCCCCCTCACCTTTAGCGTTAGGTAAATACTCATTATATGATGATACATGTGAGAATTAAGGTTAGAGGAGAAACTTGAATATTATTTATAGAGTTTCAGTTAAGCCCCCTCATTACGGGTTAGGCTCAACTCAGCCCATACTAGCCAGCCTCATATTAGACTAATTAAGAAACCTTCTATCTCACTTTAGACCAATCATATTTTACAATAACCGTAAAAACAGTAAGTTACAATATCAATTAATGTAGTCCACATTAAAACAGTAAGTTACAATATCAATTAATATAATCCACATTAGGAACACTCTTACAATAGATGTTTAAATTAAGACCAATATATCAAGTCCATTATAAATCCTAGTTGCAGGTGAGTCAATTCCAAAGATTATAATGATTGACTTGGTAAGGTATTACTCAAAAATAGAATTTTTTTCGCATCTTTCGCATGTGATTTACATGCAGAGGAAGAGACCATAGACTTTGTCCGGATCTTCACCTTCCGTTGTTTTGTGAAAGCCGTGAATGGGTCCTTTGTTGTAATCAGCGTAGTCGCCCTTGGAATGAAGGCTGTTGAGGTTGTCCTGAAACTTGCTATAAGCAGCCTAGTCGCCCCTATCTGCGCACTTTTCTTGAAGATTGTCTGTGCACCGACAGGAGTGCCTGGGATGAAGAGGATCAGGCATGAAATCCAGAAAGCGAAGGAAATATTTCTTGGTACATCGATAATCTTTTTTGCTTGAACTTGGAAAGAACGCAAGTACAGTAAGAGTAATTCAAAGGCGGCCATGGACTTTCTTTCAACTCAAGAGGAGTACGATAATAAGCAACTTCTGGAGGCCGAGGTAAAGAAATTGATTAAGAACCGAATTTGCAGCTGCTCTCCCAGATGCCGATAGTCCAATTTCCACGTTCCTTCGTCAACAAAGGCGATCCAATTGGCTTCTTTTTTCCAGAAGAAACAAAATGACTGTTCCTGGCTTGCCCTACCAACGAAAATATCGGGTGGAACCCAAGACACCCAAGAAACACCGGCACTAAATATAAATAAATCAATCGAAGGTTTGGTCCCCACAATGGATAAAAATCAACCCAAGACACAAACCCAAAAGACCTGACAAAGACTCGGCAATGGTTATGAATCATCCTAAGCATGTTCCTCCTCCTCCTCGTTCAAGGTCTGGGTTCGAATCACCACACCTGCACATTCTCTCGAGGTCATCCAGAAGCATAGAAATTTTTTAATGGGGGGACCGGAGGACTATCATGACTGATGAGACTTGCTTCGAAGGAATAAGGGTACATACGTTTTTGGTAGAAAACACAAATATAGGATGCTCCAATGAAACTCCAGTGTTTGTTGACGAAATCACGGGACTAAGAACTCACCATGTTTTTGAAGATTTTGACTCTTTGCTCTTCAAAATCTAACACTCCTTTTATATGTGGACAGCTTTGATGTCTTTTCGAATTTCTTCTAAATGTGTTTTCATGTGCTTTGAATGAGCAACCCTGTTTATGGGGTCTTGTAAGAGGTGTTAGAGAAAGAAATTATATTTCAAAAGTCGATGCATTATTCATCAAAGTTCGTGATTTTTGCACAGATTTATCGAGAATATTGCATGAGTATCATTCTTCTTTTGTTCTTTCTTATATAAGTACATCTTCAAAGACAATGTTACATTCTCTATATTATATGTGCAACTGATAGTAGAAGATATTTTTCTTCCTTATTGATTTGACAGATATCTAAAAGAGAACATACAAAGTAAGTAATCGACTATTTTGACCGAATATGATTGGTTAGAAGTAGCAACTTTCCCCTATATGGCATCAAAAGACCCAATCCACAAGTGGGCTTGGCTGAATTTTGTAAGCCTAATGAGCGAGCTTGGACAAGTCTGATCGGTCAATGCATGGGCTAGGTTTGGGCAAGGGCATTGAGGCTCGATCTATTGTGCAAAAATTTATAAAAATTTATCCAAATTGACAAAAGGTAAAAATGTTTAAGATTGAATAAGCAAAAATGCAATAGATTTATGATTTTTTGGATAATTTTTTTTTTTTTGTGTCTAAATTGCAAGTGCAAACATATTATTTTTATCATATGAGAATCACTACCAACATTTTGATAGTAGAGAGTAGATTTTATAGTGGTTTCCAATTGGAAGTGGCAAATGATCAGATAGCCAATAGATTCACTTAAGATTATTTGAAATAATTATCATAACTTGGTTCAAAGAGAGTAGCATGGATAATGAATGCATTTAGCTTTAGATGATGCAGAGTGCCAAAAAAAAAAAAAAAAAAAAACAAAACAAAACATGAAAGGTGTGGTCCTTTTTGGGATTTTCTCAGAGGATAGAATTTTATTCATTATCACTTGAACAAGAATGTATTTTTATATGACAAATGCATTTCATGGCAGTAATACATGATGTAATAGACCAATTTAAAGTGAAATGTCTATACACATGGTGTCAAATAATATGAGATTCATATCACATGGTTATCAATTGTACTACATCATCATTATAAAGTGATAGATCTATTTGATAAAGGAAAATTGACACAAATGACTCCTGAATTTTGACCTTATATACAATATCATTCCATAAACTTTTAATTTGTTCAATATGATCCCTAAACTATTGATATTAGTTCCACGTAGTCATCATGTCTACTCAAATAACAAATCAGACTTTTTTTTGATGATGTGGATTATTATATGTTGAGTTTGATTTTTAAATGACTAGTCAAAATGTCCATCATTTCATCTATTAATTCTAAAAAAAAGAAAAAAAAAATTTGTACGTGAACACGATTAATATATTACTTTAATAATCCATGTGTAATTTTTTAATTGACCACTATTCAAATTTAACGGATGAAACCCACATTAACAGCTCGTGTCAATTTGAATTAATGGAAGGGTGGCACTAGACATTTTCATATAGTTTAAGGATTAGATTAAACATATATTAATAGTTCATGGATCACATTGAATAAGAAAATATTGGTTTGACTTTGACGAAGATATTTTACATGTTTTCATATATATATATATGTATCACTCCTTGTTGGATGCCAATTGTCGCAAGGTGGTCTTTGTTCTATTCTTGTCTAGAGAAAGAGATAAAAGTCTTGAAGCGCCAATCTCACCGAGTGATTGGGGTGAATTATTGTCCATGGAATTACACCAATAATTATAGTGTTGAAGTTAGTAAAATTTTGTGGTAAGATTTGTTAATTCTTTCGTGAGATTAAGAAATTATTTCATGAGGAATTATGAAGCCAAACCCTACATGAGTTATAGGGTGTAATTGGAGGCTGGGAAATATTGGAAGTGTGTGAACAACTTAGGTGTAATTGTAATCTCTATTGTAGTGCTTGATATATAGTAAAATCTATTGTTGTTCTTCCCGTGAACATAAGTCACTATGATTAAACCACGTAAATCTAATGTCCGATTTATTTTCTTGTTTTGTTTATTTTATTATTTAATTACTTGCTTTTGCAAGAAATGGTATCAGAGCTATATTCTTATTTTACTATTTTATCATTTGATTGCTTGCCTACACAACAATCGGTATCAAAGTTAGGTTTGGCTTAGTTGAAACGAATTGATGGCTACAAAAAGAAGGAAAAGTGAGAATTGATAGATTTTATAGGAATGATTTTGGTTTTCGAAAGATGCAGTTGAGGATTATCTATATGAAAGGAAACTGTACTTACCCTTATCTAGGGAGAAGCCAAAGACGATGAAGCAAGTTGATTGGGAATTGATAAATAGACGAGCTTTTGGTGTTATTCGACTAACATTGGCTCATAACATAGCATTTAACATTGTGAAAGAGAAAACCACTATGGGTTTGATGAAAGCCCTGTCGAGTATGTACAAAAAGCCCTTGACGATTAATAAGGTCATACAACATCTATTTAATTTAAAGATGAGTGAAGGTGTGTCAATTGCTGATCATATCAATGGATTCAATGTGGTCGTTAGTAAATTGAGTTTTGTTGAGATTAATTTTAATAATGAGGTATGTGCTTTGATTATGTTATCCTCAGGTATGTGCTTTGATTCGGTTACCCTCATTACAATTGTGTTTTGATAGTTGGAATATGACCATTACTACTATTAGTAATTCCCTTGGGTCAATGAGCTTGGCATTTGATAGGATTTGAGATTAAATTATGAGTGAAGACATCTGTAGAAGAGAACTTGATGAACATATATTGCTGCTTTAATAGGTGAAAATAAAGGAAAAACTAGTATACGTGTTGAACATGAACAAAACATGAATAAAAGTAATCAATCTAGGATTGGTGGCTCTATCTATTGGAGTTGTGGCAAGAGAGAGTATCTTAGAATGGATTGCTTTAAACTGAATAGCGATAAGGGTAAGGGAATTACAGTTAAGTCTATAGATGATGTTATGACTATAGCTGATTGTAATTCGGATAATGTTGATTTTGTATTGTCTTTCATTGATTCATCATTCTTTGATGGATGAACTAAGATTATGGTTGTTGATTTCACATGACACCAAATAGAAATTGTATTATTGATTATAAATGCATGGATAATAGTAAATTGCAGTAGGGAAACAACACTAATGTAATGTTGTAAGTGTTAGTGATGTTAAAATTGGAATGCATGATGGTATTGTGAGGACATTGATTGGAGTAAAGCATGTCCCAAGTTGAAGAAGAACCCGATTTCCTTGAGTGCCCTTGATTCAACTAGATGTCATATACCTTAAAATATGGAATTTTGAAAATTCTTCAAGGGGCCTTGGTGATAATGAAAGGAATCAAGCACATTGGCCTACATGAACTTCAAGTTGAGATAGTGACGAAATTTGCCATAGAGACATCGGATGCATTTGTTCGAAAGTTTGAATTGTGACATGTGTGTTTGAGGTACATTAATGAGAGAAGCTCGATCGTTCTAAGTGAAAGGAATCTACTACGTGGTTGTGTTGCTAATAAACTGAATATATGCAAGTGCCATGACTTAAATTAACGGTGGAAGGAGAAACCACACATATTACAAAGTTAATTTACTTGAATGTTCATAAGTTGTCACGATTTTTTTCAAGGAAGAATACTAGATTTATGCTAACAGTTTTGGATGACTGCTCAAGGATGACTTGGGTGTTTGTACTTAGGTAGAAGTTTGAGGTTATTGCCGAGATTAGGCAATTAAGAGCTTTGTTTGAAAAGGAGACTAATAAAATGATCAAGCAAGTGCGGATTGATAGCAACATGGAGTTTTACTCAAATCTATTAAACGAATTTTGTATGAAGGAAGGCCTAGTGATACAATGCACTAGTGCTAATGAACTAAATGTTGCAAAGTTGATCAACTGAACATTACTAGAGGTGGCCATAAAATGCTCTTTAGTTCTGGTTTGGCTAGAAGATTTCTAGAGGACGCACTTAGTATGGCGATCTACTTGGTGAATAGTTACCCATCATGTGACGACCCAACTCCAAGTCGCAGGGGTTATCCTCGCGACGTCCTAGGCACATCACCGTCTCGTTTATTTTTCCTTTCTATTATGAGCATGCGGAAGCGAGGACAACGCCAATCTCCCAAACAACAAACAAGCAGCCAAGGAAACACAGCATAGACCACTACTTTTATATCATATTAGTACATTTATAAGCGCTTTTTATGCAGGCTCATTTCTTTTTACATCATCCTTATATGTTTGTGTAGGCCAAGGGAATTTCTATCTCCTCTAGTGTGAATTCATCTCCCAAAACTAGTGACATTTCTATGTCTACAAGTCTGAAAGATAAATGTGTGAGTTGAGGATTGAGTAAATAAAATCACTAATCCTCATCTAAGAGGATGACTTGTCATCGAATCAAGCATGCAAACATCTTGGGCACTACAACATCAATGGCAAATCCATAACAAATTGTTACTTTACCTCAATTATATTTATATGTTCATATCGGCTTACCTTAAATGCATTATCCACTTTAATGTTACCAAACAAGCTACCATCAACTTACCCTAACAAGCTATCATCAATTTATCAAACAAGCTACCTTTCCAAACAAACTATCCTCCACTTACCAAATAAGTTACCTTTAATTTACCGAAAAAGCTACCTTACCAAGCAAGCTACCTTCAACTTACTAAACAAGCTATCTTACCAAGCAACCTTATCATGATCTTCTCAACGGTTCTTCCATAGTTTCAAGGACTTCTAGCTCAAGCTAAATATCCGGTCTCAAGCTAGGCATCTCATACTTCCAGGGGTTTCCTAATATCCATTAGGGCATCCAGCCCCAAGTTAGGCATAATATGCATGCGAGCCATTTTAACTTACCATTAACGCATGGTCTATCCCAAATTTATTAACCAAACTTATTAAACAATACCTACGGAAGTATGCACAAAAAAGTTCATTCATCAACAAAATCATTTCTACAATTAATCTGGAATCCACCAGGCATCTAGAACCCATCGAGTATCCCATTCTCATGGGTGAGGCATCTCCGCCAATGCTATGTGACGATGGTTCTTATCTTTTATTTAGTAATCACACGTTATACAACACATAATCTGGTTTAACATTTTTCATATTAGCCTATACATATAAGACCCAAAGGCTTGCTCATACAAGCGTGTGCGTGTCATGTTCTATAATACCATAACTACATAATATGCCGGGCAAAGCACAAAGTTCGTGGCTCGAATTGACCCAATTAAGCGCCGACTCTCTGCCAAGTGAGGCTCCAATTGACCCGCCTCACTATTGATCCAAGGCCCAGCAAGATTCGGTCCATCACGCCTCAACATTGACTTAAGGCCAAGCAAGACTCGTCCATAGCCTAAGGCGTGCTTCCACTCGCGGATCCATAATCATGAGCAAATCATAGAAAATATCACAAGAATAAGTCATAGAACAACCAAAACACACAAGCACGGTTAGTCAAGGGTTAGAGGATCCACCTACTTATGCAAATACACGATTATCATGTTCACAGTCAAACCCAATAACATAATACATCGCCCTAACCAAAGATTAGAGATTCCACTTACCTAATGTGCTAAACACAATTTCGCCAAGAGATGGCCATCAAGTGGAGGCAATGGGTGTGTAAGGCCGAAAGGGAGAGGGAGGCATGCAAGAAAGAGGAGATGGGAGAAAATGAATTAAGAGTTCGCGAAAATGAATAGGGTGGCTCTCTATTTATAAGGAGAACATGAGTTAAGATGTTCACCCCTCGTGAGAATGAATGGGGTGGCTCTCTTTATATCTTTTAGATCGATCCCTAAGCAATTTATAAGCCAAACCTACTTATTCTCAAAGGAAGATCTCATGGCAATGATGGTCACATCTTCATTAACTTCCTCCCCAAGTCAAATCTCTTGTAATGATGTCCCACACATGTGCATGATTTAATTCTCATTTTGATATTCAAAATGATCTCATCTTTCTCCTAGGGACCAGTGTTTGCTTCCCTCTTATATTTCTTGCACTCAACTTGGCATCGTAAGGAACCTCCGGCACACACCTCTGGACATCTGGCACACACCTTCGAACATCTCGCACACACCTCTGGGCATCTCGCATCCCATCTGGCATCATGAGGAATCACCAGGGCTCGCCATGAAAATGGTTACCCCTATCTTCTAGAATTACGTACCGACATACCACCAGGCATTTCTTGGAATTACGTCCCGATATACCACCGAGCATCTCAAAACTCCCGAGGACATTCGGCACACACACTCCGAGCATTCTGACACTCCCAAGGCATTGTCGGCTCACACCTCCGACGATATTATCATCACCACAATGTATATTCATATATATATATATATATATATATATATATATATATATATATATCTCATGTTCAAATTAACTTTTAATGCAATAATGTCAAAAGTTTAAACCAGCCTTTTCATGTCATGTGATATGCCAAATGTCACCATATATGCAATACAAATAACATCCAAGATATCACACTTCATAAAGCAATTACTTTGTTTTTGAAAATGGAGCAAATTTTCAGACAAAGCAGAATGCACTCCTTAAATAACAATTTTGGAAAAATTAATAAATGATCTCAATAAATTCTGAAAAATTAACATGTTATAAACAAGATATAGAAAAAAAAAAGGTTTCATGAAGAACACCATGTCAAAAGAGTTTCGTACGGGTCACTACAGTCCATGCATCACAACTTAAAGTTTCGGAACATCACCATTGCACAGTTTTATTCATAAATTTGTTATAAACCCTAAATCAACTCAGAAAATTCTGAAATTTTGATATGTCATATTTAAGATCTAAAGTTAAAATTTTTGTGAAGAACTTGAAGTCATATTCATTATAAATCATGAGCTACATTCACCAAAACTTCCCCTAACCCTCGGTAACGATTTCTAGATTTGACACTTTGAAGAAAAATCATTTCCCCAATCAATACTAGTCCGTTTATTTTCAAATTTCAGTATATTGCTTCTCAAGATATCTTATACAACTATTATCAAGAACACGAGATCAAATTCAGACTGGATAATTTCACAAAATTCACAGAACCGCAAGGGATTAACATATCAATTTTCCAAATCTAGTATCTTTGAAGAAAAATTGTTTCACCATCCAATATTTGTCCGTTTCATCTCAAATTGTAGTATGTTAACATTCAAGAAGTCCTCTACAACTTTCATCTAGAAGACCAAGTGAGATTCCAACTACAAAATTGCATGCAGCTCAGGAAATCACCAAAGGTCGACATAACAGTTTCTAGATCTAGTTTCTTCAAAGAAAAATCATTTCACCAACCAATACGTGTCCGTTCCATCCTAATTTTTAGTATGTTAATCTTCAAGAAGTCCTCTACAACTTTAATCAAGAAGATGAAGTGAAATTCTAATTAGAAAATTGTATGCAACTCACGAAATCACCAAAGGTCGGACTGTTTTTCCAAAAAAACAGATTACTAGACTAAGGTACTACTCCCATGACTTTGAAAATTCTCACCTCCACCACCTCCGAAATTCACCATAGATCACACACAATCACAGCAAACAAAGTGTAGATCAACAGACTCTACTTGCCTCAAATCCAAAGAAAATCACAGCAAGCACAATGGCGGGGCAAGGCAAGCTCGACGGTGGCAGCTAGGCGGATGCATGGTGGCCAATCTTCTTCCTCCTCTCTCTCTCTCTCTCTCTCTCTCTCTCTCTCTCTCTCTCTCTCGGTTTCTCATGCAATTCACATTCCCCCTCTCTTTCCTAAGTTCTTGATTAGCTAGGTATTCATTAGATTTGCATGGAGTGCCACTTGGCTCTAAGGGAAGGACACTTGATAAGTTTCTCTTGCCACTTGTTATTTTTTTCATGCAAGATGATGGGTTTTCTTTGGGCCAGATTTGGTCGACCAAATGGGGGGAAATGGTGGGCTATGGGCTGGTTCGGCCTTAAGAAAATCAGCCCAAGCCTTCTCCTATTTTTCTATTTAATCCTCACTTATATAAATACATAATTGCAAATTTATATGGCCATAAAACTTTGTAGGGAAAATGTCACAAATAGTCCCTATACTATTATTTAATGTGCAATTTGATCCCTGAACTTTCGATCGGCTCAATTTGGTCCATGAACTATTTGATAAATGTCTGATTTGGTCCTTGAACTTTCGATCGGCTCAATTTGGTTCATGAACTATTGATAAATGTTCGATTTAGTCCTGTGTTACCGTTTTTCCTTTTTTTATTTTTTATTTTTTTTGCTTCTTCACTCTTCCCTCTACTAGAGTGAAGCCGGCGTCCGACGAGTGTCGCCCTCGCCAGACGCAAGCGAGGGTGGCCCAATGCCAAGGAGGGGCTCCCTCGTATATCTAGCGAGGGAGCCCCTCGCTCGATGCTAGCATTTGTCCATATTTTCACTCATGGACATAGGTTATAATTTCCAACAAAATAATTGTCCATTCATTGTTCTCCTAATGACTATAATATAGTCGCACTTCCATCACCTATTCATGGTTTTTATATCTAGCCAATGATGACCATATTTTCACTAACATTTATTGACTAACTTTCAAAGAACATATGTTACTTGTTCTCCAAGCCAATCTTAATGCCATCATAACCAAATCTTGGGCAATAATAGCCATAGCCACCTAAGGGGTGATTCCTCCCTTCTCATTAAATGCCTAGATTTTGGGCATCATGAAACTTAGATTTAGTCACATGCTTCTTATCAAAACTTGCTCTCCAAGCCAAGCTAATATCTAGAATCTTCTATTTTGTTCTTTTCCAATGAATATAGCAAACATGAAAAATAGACCATTGGAAGCACTAATAAGGTCAGGTGAAAGTTTCTCATGATCATCCATGATTGACTATCCCATTCAAACCAAGGTTCATAGTTGAACTTGCCTAGCGTAGCTAGGTTGATGGCCCATCCCGTGGGCGAGAATCGTGGATTTACACATGGATTGTAATTGGATGTTTGACTCTCAAAGAAATGTGGTCAAGTAATGTTGTTGATTATTCTATTTTTAGAATATTTAGTTGCACATGTTATGTTTGAGTTAGTGATGATAAGCTCGATGAAGGGCAAGAAAGTGCATATTCCCAAGTTATGCACAAGGTGAGCGAGGCTATCGGTTGTTGTGATGCCCGAATTAAATTTACCCGTCATTAGCAGAGAACTTACATTTGACAAGTCTTAGTACTTTTGGATAGGAATGTTATTGACAATGTTTATATGGATCCGAACAATGTTCAGCTTTAGGTAAAGTTGCAAATGGAAACTCTTTAGGTAGTGAGTACTAAGGAGTAGTCGACACAGATGATGCTTGTAACGAGGTGGAGCATATAAAGCCAATAGTTGTTGTAATTGTTGATATTAACAAGATTCGTGTTCATTCTCCCGAGATGTATATAAAAGTAGTTTTGCTTTATCTGTGGTTGAGAGGTTATGCCAAAAAATCCTTGTGGAGAGCAATCAAAGGTGTATGTGTAGTTGGTGTTTTGATGAGGTATTCAGTTATGGCAGAGTTCAAGCAAAACTTGGATTTGGAAATTATTGGTGGCAATTGAGCCCATCAGGACTATGGGAGAGTAATAGAAAGTTGAAATTTTTAGCAAAGGTATTATAATTTGGCTTAAACGTCAAGCGAATGTGAAGATTGTTAGAATATGTCTCGAGTTTGAGTCCAAAGTAAAAATATGAATTTTGGAAATACATGAAATAGAAAAAAAAAAAAAAAGGAGCACACAATATTTGTTTTGAGATATTAAGTCAATAAAGGAAAGAGAAGATATTTTACACTTATGTGTTGGACTCCATTTATGAGAAGACTCAACTAAGGGATTATTGGTATGACTTTGACTAAGAAATTTTACATGTTTTCATATATAAATATCTTCTATCGTTGGATGCCAAGGGTCATAGCGTGGTCTTTGTTCCATTCTTGTGTAGAGAAAGAGAGAAAAAACTTGAAGTGCAAGTCTGACCGAGCACTAGGGGTGGATTTTTCTCTACAAATTATATTAGCCTCACAATTCCCCACGAGATAATCTCTCAATCTTACGGAGGAATTAACAAATCTTACCACAAGATTTAATTAACTTTAACACTAAAACTATTGGTGTAATTCTAGGGAGAAAAATCCACCCCCAAGCACTTGGTCAGAATGATGCTTCAAGAGTTTTCTCCCTTTCTTTGGACATGAATGGAACAAAGACCACACCGCAACCCTTGGCATCCAATGATAGGAGATACTTATTTATGAAAACATGTAATATATCTAGGTCAAAGTTAGACCAATACGTACTTATTTGAGTCTTCTCACACATAGAGTCCGACACCAAGTCAGAATTCCTTCATTGACTTAGTATCCCAAAACATATATAGTGTGCTCCTTTTGTTTCTAGTTTATTTATTTCCAAAATTTAGATTTTCACTCGAGCTCAAATTCAAGACATGTTTCAACAGATCAAACAAGAAAAGAGAGAACACAGAGGACAAAATAAAATAAAAAAAAAAAATAAAATAAGGGGGACCCATAAGAGACAATATTGTTTAAACATTGTAATAGAGAGTGTATTAGCAAAAGAGTGAGTAGAAAAAACGTTACCTTTCACCACCCAAACAATCCGCACAATTTATCACCAAGCCATTAACTTCCTGCCCAATCTCCACGTATCATATCAATAGAAAAACAAATATAATCGGAGTGAGCATCATTGTTGCAACCTAACCCCTCTCGTGAGGGAGGGAGCTTGTTAGGTTTAGAGGTATTGTTAGCTTCAAGCCGACGATCTTCCATTGACTTGAACTTTCCCAAGCTCATATCTTGTGCGATATTGGGCGTTCAAAATCTTGATCAGTTAAGCCTATGCAAATTTTGACTATGGAGTCACCAATAGCATTTTTGGGCTTGGCTAGAAATCCAGTAAGATACAAGAGGATATCTTACTATTTACGTAATCAAATATTTTAGACTCGAGGGTTAGCCATAAGGCTAACGCCCTTTCAATACCTAACCTAATCATGTGCTAATTAATGCCATAGCAATCTATCAAGAAAAATATAAGGTCAGTCCTAACCATTCTAAAACAAGGAAAAAACATCCAAATATTGAAAAGCGCATTTAATTATAATCATATAAAAGTATGCAAGCATCCTAAAATTGTTTATAAAAAAAAACAATAATACAAAGCAAAACAGAAATCCCTATTTTAAAGCCCTAAAGGCTTGTCCAAATTTTGGGCTTTGACATTTTTAAAGGATTTTCCAATTTTTTTCTAATTTTTAAAATTTTTTTAATGATTTTCTGAATTTTCTAAAATTTTTAATGATTTTATGAATTTTCTAGATTTTTATAAATATTATGATTTTTTTTTTCAAATGTTTTAATGTTTTTACGAACTTTTTTTTAATTTTTTAATGACTTTTTTGGTTTTTTTTAGTTTTTGTAATGATTTTCTAAAATTCTATTTTTTAATTGTTTTCGAGTATTCCAAATTTTTTATTATTTCCTAAAATTTTTTTTTTTATAATTGTCTGAATTTTTAAATTTTTTATTTTAGATTTTTTTTAAATGTTAAACTTATTCATTATCATTATATTCGGGGAACGGGTTTACCTGATCCGCCTGATCCGCCCCTTTGAATCCATCCAAACCTAGATCCGACCCAATCGGATTTAAAAAAAAGAAAAATTTCAACTTTTTAGTTTTTTAATGATTTTTTATTTTTGTATTTTTCTCTTTTCTCTTTTGTCTTTTTCTCTATTTTGTCCTTTTCCATTGCACCTTCTTCTTCATCCTTCTCCTTCTCGAAGCTCATCGTTCGCCCACAACTTCATCTTCTCTCTGTTTTTTTTTTTTTTTCAAACCCATACAACTCGAGACCATGCCATCCTCTACGTACACCGACGCTTACACCGCCGCACACCGCCGCCCATGGCCGGCTATTTAATCCGAATGGCGTGCGGCACTTCCGGCCACATACTCCTGCTAACGCCGGACTCATTCCGGCGACATTAAGCTCACCGGAAACATACATCCCAAAAAAAAAAAAAAAAAGCGGTAGCAACAAAGCAAACACATATATGCACGCCGAGACAAAAGAAAGGACTGACTATAGCGGCCTCTAACCACGGGCTCCTCTGGCGAAGGGTGTGGATTCTCCGACGAGACGACATTCATCCATGGCCGACTCATTCATCGAACAATATGCCACAAAATCAAAGGGAAACGCAGATTCAGTGATAATGCAACAATATTAGAACAAACCGAGACGCAAAACCAAGATATTAAGCATCGATTTTATGAAGTCATAGGACCTGCTTTTTAGACAATATCTCTAAATCTATGCTTTTTCCCCTCCTAACGGAAAAGGTAGTTCGCCGCAATATGGTATAATGTGAGCGGTAGACTTGATCAACAGGCAGGCTAAGCTAAATTGATAAGCTTGATGGGTAGGCTTCAAAAAGTTCGATTAGCAGGTGAGCCAGCTCTGGGGCAAGGGCCTTGAGGCCTAAACGGTTCCTCTCTTGTTTTTAACTAAAAGAAATTACATAATAAGTTTGATTAAGGGTAAAAAAAAATCATAAAAGTACCTCACTTTAGACCTAGTGATCATTTTCATTCCTACCTTTATTTTTGCAAATACCATTCACATACCTCTTAGTAAAATTCCACACTGAAAAGACCAAATTACCCCTCCTTGCAAAATAATCTTAGCACATTGCTTAAAGTTTAAATGGTTTGGTTTTTAATTGGTTTTAAATAATATGGGTGGATATAAAAGGTTATGATTTGCGAATAAACACTTTGGAACAAAAATATATTTCTCCCACATAGAGGAATAAAGATATTGTTGCGAAGGTGCAAATTGGTCTCCAGAAAAACTCAAAGTATGTTTTTGGTATATACAAAAAGTGAAGGCATATATAAGCAGCAGTTAGATGAAACGTGTGGAAAGTTTTTGGTTTTTTCCCTTCTATTAAAAATTTACTTGGACATTCAGAACTTACAAACAATAGTAAGATCAAATAAGTTTAAAATTCTAAATATGAAAAAATATATATGAAATAACACTCATAGATAAAGTAATAAAATAAAATAACACAAAATCCTGAAATTTTTTTGCATTTATATCCATTGTTATTTATTTTTAGCTCTAAAAATAAAAGAATAAGAACGGGTTCAATAAGAGGGCCTAGCCTCATGTTTTTCCCTTGGGCGAGCTTGGGTAGGATCTCTCAAGAAGTTCGACCCGGACCTGACTAGACTCACTATTAAACAGGTCTAGCGAGTCATCCACACATGTCATTTGAGGACACCGCTTAATATTACAAAATCATTTCTATTTCCTTGATTAAATCAAGTGGAAATGGAGCACTTCAATTATGATTTTTGTGTCCACAACGCACTTGCGCACATGCTTATATAGTCTGTTTGCCGATCACAACATTTCGATAGTGGAAACTAGTGGTTGATAGTGATTTCCAATTGTAAGCGGAAAATGATTAGGAAAAAAAAAATAGCCAATGAATTCAATTTTTTGAAAATTGATTGAGAGACCAAAAAAAAAAAAACTCTTCCTAATTTAGATAAAAAAAATAGTGCAAAAGGCGACAACAATTTATGGGATATTCTGGGAGAAAAAAATCATATTCAAAGTTGGATTTTGGCAATTAAGAATTCATCCTAGGACAATATTTTACATGAGAAACAACACGTCACTTGAACATTACATGTGATGTAAACAACCAATGAAAAATAATCTACAAGCACACACAATGCTAATGTTGATTGATTGATTATATAGGGTCATCATTGTAAAGTAGTATATTCACATAAAATATTTTCTTCTTTATCTAAGAATCAGAGAAAAATAAAATAAAAAACTTCACTGGAAACTAGAGGTATCAAAATGGGTCTTAGACCCTTATATGACCCATTTAAATCATAAATGGATCATATATGGGTTACTTGTTTTTGACAAAAAGTACTTTTTTGACAAAAAAATAGTTAAGTGGGTCTTAAATGGGTCTTAAATGGGTTTGGTTTTAACTTTTAAGTGAGTCTTAAGAGAGACTCTCTCTTCTCTTTTAACTTTACAAAACTAATTTTTATAAATACCAAAATTATAATTATTTTTGTATTTTAATTTTCTTTTTTTCTTTTTTTCTCCTGTTCTTTTCTCTTTTTTTTCTTCTTTTTTTCTTTTTTCTTCCTCCACTTGTCGGCACGGCAATGGCTGATAACCGGCTAGGCGAGCCTCAAGCTCGCCGGCGTTAGGCTAGCTCGAGCTTGCCAAATCTAGCGAGGCGAAGGCCTCACTAACGCCGGGCGAGGCTCGAACTCGCTGACGTCTGGTGAGGCTCAAGCCTCGCTAGATTCGGCGACATGTGAGCTCGAGCTTGCCCGATGCCGGCGAGCCTCGCCAGATCCGGCGAGGGCAAGCTTGAGCTTGCTCGACGCCATCAAGGCTCGAGCCTCGCCTGATCCGGCGAGGGGCAAGGCTCCGGCCTTGTCAATCTAGCGAGCCTCGAGCTCACCAGCATTAGGTGAGCTCAACGCGCCGCCGGCCGGCCAAAGAAGAAGAACAAAAAAAGAAAAAAGAAAAAAGAAAATTATATTTTAAAAATAATAATTAAATTAATTAATTTTTTTAAAATAAAAATAATTAAAAATAATTAACTTTTAAAAAATAATTAGAAAATAAAAAATTTTAAAATAAAAATAATTAAAAACATTAGATTTTTTAAAAATAAAAATAATTTTTAAAAAAATAATTAAAAACTTCCCCACCTTGACCTACCCCCAATCTAGAGTAGCTAAGTGGGGAATTCGATTTTTTAAAATAGTTATTTTAAAAATTATAAAAATTGTCCATTAAATTTATGTTGTATAAAACTTTTTTAACAATACCATTTCAAAAAATTATATATATATAAGAAATAAGCTTTGAAGTTTTTTAGTAATATAATCTTTAAAAAAAAAAACATAAGAATAAGTTTTCCTAAAATTGGTTATATATGAAAATATTTTATTAATATGGGTTGGGTCGGTCGGGTATGGATTGGGTCAGGTATGGGTCGAAAAATTTATATTATGCTTAAATAGGTCATAAATGAGTTAATGGGTCAATTTAAGTCAATCCATTAATAACTCGACTTAAACCCGACCCAAACCCAACCCGATTTACCCGTTTGACACATCTACTGGAAACGTGCTTGTGGCCAAAACTGCGGTACATACGACTTTTTCTAAATTTTTCCCCCTAAACGGTACGAACGACTCCCTTGTTTCGACTTCTTCACCACCCGGATAATCCGAAGAACCCATCAATAGCCAATGACTTCCTGCCCAATCTCCACGTGTCAAATCCAAGGAAAAGCAAATATAATCGAAGAGAGCAGCATCATCTGCCTCGCAGACCTTAGCACGTAAAGCTCATGCTCGACAGTCGCCACTAGCCATGGGAACATCACCACTCCACTCTCCAATTCGCCGCTCTTCCTCCAGACCCATCACCACCACAACCACCACCGTCGCCGCCGCTGCCTCCGCCATCTTCCGGCTCCACCTCCACCGCAACCCAATTGACCACAAAGGCCCCCCGAGAGTCTCCTCCACAAGCACCCCCTCTACACTCCGACACAGCCCCGCGTCTTCCTCCACTTCGAGGAGGAGAAGATCCTCTGCCTCGAGATCTCCGTGTCAAAAAGAAACGAACAATGTCTAAAGTGATGAAGATGAATTTGTCGGCATGCCAAGCCCGAAAAATAAACATAACGCAACAAGTTTTTCGTCGCCTTTGGTGCCTATTTGGCTTAAAAATTGACCTTAGACGACGAATATTTTTGTCGTCTTTGGCCAGTCTATAGGGATAAAAGAATGAATTTTGCGGCCTTTGAGCAAAACGGTTTTGTTTTTTCGCGTTTGGTTTTGAAAGATAAAAAACGTTATTGTTTCCCATTTGGTACCAAATGGGAAAAAAAAAAAATTCACGTTTGGTATCTAAGGCAATTAAAAGAAAAATTATCAACTTAGGTAATTTTTTTTTTTTTTTGTTCCCTTAGGTACCAAAGGCGACAAAACGAAATTGGCATCTTATGCAAAGGCAACGGAGCAAACTTCACAAATGAAAGGCAACAAAAAAGTTTGTTATCGCCCTTTCTTTTTTGTAATGACTTGTCGATTAATAATGCATTTGATAACATTTCTGTTCTTGAGAATAATTTCTATTTAGAAATAGTTTTTTTTTTCTATTTCTATCATTTAGAACAATTTTTAAGTAAAAGAACGCATTTTGTAATTGTATAAAATTTCTATTCTCGAAATAGAAAAAAATTAAAATGCGTTTAGTACGACTCTCAATTTTTTTTTTACGTAGAATTTCTTTTACTTTATTAAGGATTTTCTAAGATTTTTTTTTTCTTCTCTTCTTCATCCTTATTTAGCCATTTGCCAACCATGGCTTGGCAACTAGCCAGAAATGAGAGTTGGAGAGGTCTCGGCCTTGGGGGAGCCTCGCTGGCTCTCGGCAAGGTCGGACCTCGTCTCTAGCCAATCGTCAACCACACAGAGGTCCAATGACTGATTAGAAGAGGAGAAGAAGAAGAAGAAAATAAAATAAAATGACTTATTCCATAAATTGTTCCCGGGAACAAAAGTAACTTTTTTTTTTTCAACTCTTATTTCTATTTTAAATTTATTGCCTAGCCACTTTTCTATTTTAGAAAATAGAAAATCAATTGACGTTACCAAATAGATTTTTATTTTTTCCTATTTCAAAGAACAAAAGAATAGAAATTTTGGGAAATAGAAATGTTAACAAACTAATGAGATGAGAGTTGTCATCAAAGGAGGACTTTTTTCGAAACTTTTTTTTCTTTGGTAGTAGTTTTGAGATAGTTTTGCATATGTACTTTTAGGTTTACTTTTTGTTGGATTTATTTCTATTAGTCAAGGGAGACGTACGGTATTATTGCACCATTTATATACGATGAAAATGATGAGATGTGTATATCCCTTTTCTAAGACTTTTTTTTTGCCATCTTCATTTAGCCAAGAAAAGTATTATAACCCTCAATAGTCAATATCACCCATCGGCAAACCTCGAGTTTACGAATTATGAGCTTAACTTGTGGGCATTAAATCAAATGTATGCATATAAGAAAATGTAATAATGCTCTCTTTTCGATAAAAAAAAAATGGAAAATATTCTTACTTGACATTCAAAGATTATCAAGATGATTGTTACTTGCTAGAAACATTCTTTTAATTTGACCCATACAAAGCTACTGAATTACCTCCAAAAGGGACAAGCCAACCCATCCAAGAAATAAGAAGCAGGAAGAAGGAAAAAGAATTTCTGATCTTCATTTTCAGATTCTTTCAATTATTTCTCTGTTATCATTTAGGGTTCAACTCTGATGATCAAATGTTGTAGAGAAATCTTTCATGCATCCCAAGATACTTTCAAGTGACATGAACTCAAATAAAGGTCTAGTAAGTTTGCCTGGATTGATATTTTTCTTTGTAAAATTTCGTGAGATCACAATTAACTATTCTAAAAGTTTAAGTTATTTGATGAAAGCACAGTTTGATACATAAATACTCTAATCCTCCCCCCATATGTAGTGAACTTTAGTCTCGTCTTTTTTGGGGTCATAAGCAAATTAAAACATAGGGACAAAAAATAATAGGACAGGTAAATAGGCATTTAGAAAATTTTAAATTCAAAATTTTCTACTCCGGCATGATTTAGTATTTAAGTATGCTAACATACTTTAGACATTATATTTTAATGAATACAATAAAGGTAGATTACAGAATTTGTGTATGCATACATCGATGGAGTACTTACAGGATCGATATATTATTTCAGCAAGTAGATGTATCATTCTTTTAGAATATAAGAGGTTAAAAACGACTATTGAGCAGGGAGAATAGGCCTTTTTCCCTTAAAAACTATTAATTGATGATTGCAAAAATCAAGGATTAAGAAATGGTTGTCACAATGCGAAAGAGATCACACATTGTAATTATCATTCTATTAAATTGTGAAATTGGGAAATTCAACCCAAAAATTTAAGTTAATAAATGGAGAGAGATCACATACATACACATACATACATACATACATACATACATACATACATACATATGACAAGCATATAAGGCATATTGTCAAGTGAGGTGTTATATTTCAACATCCCTTTCACGTGCAAACTGACTAAGAAATGATGAATGAATTTAATGAACCTAGTGGAAACACACGCAAAATGAACCGAGGCAAATTTATGAAATTTATTATAATCAATAAGATTGTGCATATATATATATTCCTTTTTTCTAGGGAAATATATCCACAATTAGGATCAAAGTAAAAAAGCTAATTATCTGTCAGAAGTGCAAGCAAGGGTTGAAGCAAGATTCGGAAGAGGAAGAGAAAGATGATAGATTTGGGGAGAATTTCTTTTCTATGTATTTTTTCTATCTCTCAACAATGTACATCGATGAGTAATTATAATACAAAGTATACACTAGAAAAGGAAAGGTAATATCATACATATCGATATAAATCAATCTAGCTTTTAGATTGATTCTATAAAATCAAGATCGGATCAATTAGTATCCGAGGATCTTCTGCATATTCTGCATATCTTCTAACACTCCCCCTCAAGCTGGTGGCTTGTAAATGTCCAAGACACCTAGCTTGCTCAATAGATATGCATGCTGTCTTTGACACAATGCCTTGGTAAACACATCCGCAGGCTGTTCAGCAGTTCCAATCCCTCTCATCTCAATTGTTCCTTCTTGAATCTTCTCCCTGGTGAAATGACAATCCACTTCTATGTGCTTAGTTCTCTCGTGCATCACAGGATTCGCTGCAAGCTTCAGAGCCGATTCATTGTCACAGTATGCAAGCTTCAGAGCCGATTCTGCATATCTTCTAACACTCCCCCTCAAGCTGGTGGCCTATAAATGTCCAAGACACCTAGCTTGCTCAATAGATATGCATGCTGTCTTTGACACAATGCCTTGGTAAACACATCCGCAGGCTGTTCAGCAGTTCCAATCCCTCTCATCTCAATTGTTCCTTCTTGAATCTTCTCCCTGGTGAAATGACAATCCACTTCTATGTGCTTAGTTCTCTCGTGCATCACAGGATTTGCTGCAAGCTTTAGAGCCGATTCGTTGTCATAGTATAACCTCATTGGACCTTTCAATCGTACTCCAAGGTCACCGAGCAATCCTCGTATCCACACAACTTCACATGTGGTTTTTGCCATGGCCCAATACTCTGCCTATGTTGATGATAGAGAGACTGTTGCTTGCTTCTTAGTTTTCCATGAGAGGAGGGAATCTCCAAGCTTGATACAAAAGCCAGTTATGGATCTTCGATTCATAGGACATGTCGCATAATCCGCATCACAATATGCTGTCATTTCCATATTGCATTTTCTGGATAAAAGTATTTCGAGTCTTGGACATCCCTTCAAATATTTGACTACTTTCAAAGCAGCATTCATGTGAGATTCTTTCGGTTTGTGCATGAATTGACTCAGATTCTGCACCGCATATGATATATCAGGCCTGGTCATAGTTAGGTATATAAGTTTTCCAACGAGCTTCTGATAACTCGTTGGATCCTGTAGTATAGGATCATTCTGAAATGTTCCCCCAGCATGATCTGCTGTAGTTAGCCTGGCGTTCTGTTCGATTGGAATGACAGCTGGTCTACACCTTGATAATCCGGCCTCTGAGACAATCTCATATACAAACTTCCTTTGACTGAGAGAAATCCCTTAGGGAGATCGTACGATCTCAATCCCAAGAAAATATTTCAGTGCTCCTAGATCCTTTATATGAAAGGTGGTATGCAAGTATTTTTTAAGACTCTCTACTGCAGCTTCATCGTTTCCCATGATAAGAATGTCATCCACATAAATCATCAAGTAGATAGATGACGTACCTTTGGTCCATGTAAACAAGGCATAATCATACTTTGATTGCTTCAAGTTGGCATTGGTGAGAGCATTGGCAAACTTAGCATACCATTGTCGGGAAGCCTGTTTCAGCCCATAGAGGGATTTCCGGAGATGACATACTTTATCCTCCCCCTGTCTCCGTAAGCCCTGAGGAATGTCCATGTAAATTTCTTCATCCAGATCACCATGAAGAAAAAGCATTGTTCACGTCCTTTAGGTGTAACGACCAATCATGGATTGCTGCAATAGATAAGAATGATCGAACAGTGACATCCTTGGCCACTGGAGAAAAAGTTTCGTTATAGTCGAAACCTTCGCGTTGTGTATACCCTTTCGCCACCAATCGAGATTTGTATCGTTCAATGGATCCATCAGCTCTATATTTTATTTTGTAGACCCACTTGCAGACTATGGACTTCCTATCCCGAGGAAGATTAACTATCTCCCATGTTTGATTGTCGACCAACGCCTGTAGTTCTGCTGCCATTGCCTTTTGCCACCGTGGGTCTTTGGATGCCACATCATAACTAGACGGTTCTTTTTCATCGGGTATGCGCCTAATGCAACATTGATGTTCCGACGAAAGTCTTTCAAACGAAACGTAAGAAGATGTTGGATAGTTAATACCTGGTCCATTAAGTGAGGCACATACATAATCTTTAGTCCATGTCGGTGGTCTCGTGGCTCTCTTCGAACGCCGTGGATGATCCGTTGGTGGTGGAGAAGGAGATATTTCTGCAGCATTGTTTTCTGCATGATTTGCAGATTCATTCTCAATGTTGGGTGAAGGATTGTGTATGTTGTCCAATGTCTCTGTTTGTGGTGACTGATCAAAAGATGGTGGGATGACTTGCCCCGGTGATGCAGCAAGAAAGTATTCAGGAGATAGATTGTCTTAAACAGGAGATACCAAGCTATTGGAGATATTGAGATCCCCCGTAGTCTCCTGGAATGGAAAGACAATTTCGTAAAATATGACGTCCCTGCTCACGAAAAATTCCCCTGTCGATGGATCCAAAACATAGTACCCTTTCTGTAGGTTAGGGTAACCCATAAAAATGCCTTTTCTTGCTCGTGGACTCATTTTATCTCGAGGTCCCACCGTTGTAGCATAACATAAACAACCGAAGACTCGTAGATGATTTACTGCTGGTTTCCTTTTATAAAGTAACTCAAAAGGTGACTTACCAGCTAGGATTCGAGTAGGCATACGGTTGATGAGGTAGGCTGCAGTAAGGACACAATCTCCCCAATATGTTGCTGGTATGGATCCCTGAAATTTTAAAGCGCGTGCAACTTCCAGCAAGTGACGATGCTTACGTTCCACTACTCCATTCTGTTGTGGAGTATAAACACATGAGCTTTCATGTAGAATGCCATGAGCCAGAAAGAGTGATATGCATTCATGGCTAAGAAACTCTTTTCCATTGTCAGTCCTTATTCTCTGGATTGACTTCCCAAACTGATTTTTAGTCAGAATAATGAACGTCTTCAAATGAGATGAAACCTGTGCTTTTGATTGCATCAAGAATACCCATGTGGATCGAGAGTGATCATCAACAATAGTGAGAAAATAACGTGAACCGTCACGATGTGCTGTGTGATATGGCCCCCAAACATCCACATGAATTAAGGAAAGAACATTATTTGAACGTTTTGTACTGGAAGGGAATGATGCACGGGATTGTTTTGCTAAAGGACAAATATGGCAGTTAGGGTATGGAAAAAAAAGCACTATGTCCCACTCTTGAATGCAAAAGAAAGTTTTTATCATTGGCAATGACGTTACACAATGACATTTTATTGAAAGGAATTGAAGCATGATGACTTGAAGTGCTGGTCCAGAAATATAGACCTTCAAAAACATTTCCCAAGCCCATCGATTTCCCAGTCGAAAGGGCCTGAAAAAAACATCTGTCGGTATCAAAGAGTATTCGACAAGAATTTTCTTTGCAGGCTTTGGACACGGAAATGAGGTTGAACCGGAATTGTGGGACATAAAGGACATTGTGTAAGATAATTTGGGGGCTCAATTGAACGGTCCTTGTCAATGTGACGTGAGTGATATTTCCATTTGGAATTTCTATAGAAATAGGTTCCTCCAATTTCCTATTCCTTTTTGAGAAAAAACTCACATCACAAATAATATGATCACTCGCTCCCGAGTCTATTATCCATGCCCTTTTTGAAATTGAGTTTATCAGGCAGTGAGATATACCTGAGAAATTTCCCCCTGTTTTTCCAATGTCTGCCTTTTTCAATGCTTGCATCAATTCCTGATATTGCCCATAGGTAATGGGCTGGTCACTACTTGTCCTAGTAGGTCCAGTCACCTGGTAAGCTGTAGAGTATTCTCTCCTCTTTCCTTTTTCTCCTGGCTTTCCATGTAATTTCCAGCAATTATCTATAGTATGATGCGGACGTTTACAGTGCTCACAGTACAATTTACCTTTTCCTTCTGAATTTTGGCTGAAATTTCGTATGGAAAAGATCTAGCCGTCGGATCCCTTCATTCGCGAATCATCTCCACCGTCTGATCCAGCGAATAGATCACCTCTCTGTGGACCGTCGGATCTTCAGGATAAATCGGACCCGTCAGATCTCCTCTCTCGATCTATGCCGTCGGATCGCCACATTAAATCCTGGCCGTAGCCTCCTTCCCTTTTAAGGGATTGTTCAACCATTTCAAACCCTAGCCCCAGCCTTTCGCGATTCTCCCGAGCTAGGGTTTTCGCCCCCAAATCTCTCTTGCGGCGTTCTCCGCGGAGGGCGAGGGCTATGGTGTCGCCTCCTCATGTCTGTTCCGAAGTCGTGAGTCATTGGCTCTCCTCTTGGACGGCCAGCTGGAAAATCCGGCCGAGGGGGGGCACGGGGTCCATCGCTAGGATCTGTGATCTAAAGGTCAGGTAAGATTCATTCAAAATCAAGAAAAATCGAGTGGATTTCTCCCTCTCCTTCATCGATTTGTACTGCCTGTGTGTCTCTAGAGGTCCCTCGAGCTTTTCCTCTACGGCCTCGAGCTCGTTCCAAAGCGATGAGAGTTTGTTGTACACCGCCGTTATTGACATGTTTCCTTGTTTGAGATCCGTGAGTTCCTGCATGAGATAGAAAATTTTTGCTCGATCTAACTTTCCGTACATCTCTTTGATGTTGTCCCACATGATTTTCGAATCTTCGGTCGAGGGGAGCCCTGCTGCAATGTCTGGGGAGACACAGTTGCCGATCCAGGTGCGGATCAGGCAATTGCACTTTCTCCAGTGCCTTGCCAGCCTCTCGTCCGACAGGATTGGCACGATTCCATCGAGGAAGCCGTCCTTATCCTTTGTCGCAAGGGCCCTCCGGAAATCTTGTGACCACTTGCTGTAATTTTCTGGCCCGGTCAGTTGCAGACTTATGAGTCGCACTTCTGGACCGTAAGTTGCAAGGGGTCCCCTGGTTCCGGTCGGCCGGTGATGGCTGCAATCGGATACGGAAAAAAAATTTGTGGGAAATTTGGGTTCGAGTAGGGATTCGTCCTTGTACCCGACCCATCGAATCCAGATCCATGCCCCACTTTGAAAGGACTCGATTGAAGGTTTGTTCCTGATCTCGCTTCTCCAGACCCGCTTCTCGGTTCTGTCTCGATGGCTAAGTTTGCCCCGCTTGCGGTTGGTAGACCTCCATCGAGTTGAACACTGCTCTGGTAATTCATTACCCTCGACAATGATGGATTCGGGCCTTGCCCGATGTACCATGGATATGGTACCCATTGGTAAGGTTGCCCTGGAAAGGGCTGCCCCACACTCGCCTGAGCCGAGAACATCTGCCATTGTTGCTGTGTTGTGATGTTTGCAGGTACCACATCAGTGTTGTGGCCTTGCGTCTCCACCATCAGCGTGACATTGCCCGTAGAAGGAATTCCAGTGCTAACAAAAGGCTGATTCTCTGGATTCATGGTAAGTAAATCCTCTTCGCTTCTTCTCCCTTCTCACAATGACCAATTCTCTCGTTAACAAGACGCAGATCTGTCTTGCAGATTCAAACGAAACTAATTTTGTGCCAAAGATAGGGCTCTGATACCATGTCAGAAGTGCAAGCAAGGGTTGAAGCATGATTCGGAAGAGGAAGAGAAAGACGATAGATTTGGGGAGAATTTCTTTTCTGTGTATTTTTTCTATCTCTCAACAATGTACATCGATGAGTAATTATAATACAAAGTATACACTAGAAAAGGAAATGTAATATCATACATATCGATATAAATCAATCTAGCTTTTAGATTGATTCTATAAAATCAAGATCGGATCAATTAGTATCCGAGGATCTTCTGCATATTCTGCATATCTTCTAACATTATCTTTGACAACCTCTCAAACTCAAGATGACAAAGAAGAAGTCAAATAGAGTCGGGAGAAAAGATCCAAAAGGGGGATTTTGATGTGCTAAAGAAAGAAATTCCATGTGTGTAGGTTACGCAGCAATAAGGCTAACAGTCTTAAAAATATTAAGAATCGTCATTGAGAAAGGGATTCTCAGAGAAGACATCTCTGTTCAACTCAACTCATCCTTGAGTTGAGGTTCTTGAAAGCCTCTTAACTGCGATATCTTTTTGATCCGCCAATGTGCCCTGAACCATCATAGAGTCGGCAGTGAAATCCGTCATTGATGATTGCCATTGATAGCCAAATTCGATTCATTTCATGTTCCGGATAATGACTCTGCCAATTTGCTACCATGAGAAGATTTTCCTAGTCTCCGCTAAATAGGTTTTGAGTCACTAAATTGCTTACCTTGTACAAGGGGCCAAACCCACCTTCCCCAACTTTACATTCATCGGAGAAGTTTGCAGTGGCCGTGCGGATAATGTCTAATCCAAATCGTATCAGATATAATTCTTGAGTATCTACCGGGTTTTCCCCAATTTTTTGTCTCAGATCAAGTAACTGATCCTCCTGGCTGTTTTCCTTCTCTGAGAATCCAAGAGCTTACTCTCATAAGGTAAAGGTTAGAATATGGTCATATCAATGGCAAGCAAGAGGAGATCATTTATAACTTTCTTAAAACTCTTTGTCCTCTTTAAAAGAATGCACGAACCCACGAAGATGAATATTCGTGAACACGATCCAATGGCTGAGCCGATTATTGCATTCTGTGCAGCTTTTCTTCCTGTCGAGACAAAGTAATTCCTTGCTTCTCATCATACCATAAATCTGCAGATTTTTTTTTTCACCAATTGAAAATAGTACCTGGAATTCAATGAAAACAAGAGAGAATGATCGTAATTTAGACCATAAAAACAAGTCAAATGCATTACGATACTCAAAACAGCTTATACGAGAATTAGAAGCAATGGAATGATATAATCATACGCTTACCAATGACAAGTCAAGTGCACTTTTTGAGCATTAGATAACTCATACCTTTTCTGCCGGACTCAGTGCTGGTTTTGTTAGTTGCAGAAGGTGCTGGTGCTTGTCCTCCAGCTATCCCATAAAAACTTTACAATTCGTACCGTACATTACAACTTGGCTGAAGAATTCTCGCACCTCCCCTTCCAAAACCAAGAATGGTAGATAACTGTACAATACAGAAAGCAAGCAACTCTTACAAGCTGATTTTGATATGTCGGGGGTGCAGTGTGCAAGCTCATGCAGGGTCACTGAACTTGAGACATTAACGTTTATGGTCGCATATAAGCTTTCTGAGGAGATCGCCAAGTTCGACACTTTTGTCACAAAGTTGGTCACATTACTGAAAGTTTCCGCCCCAATCGAGTCACTGGGAACTAAATCGTCTGTGCGGTTGACCATTAAAAAGCCAGCAGTGACTCCATGTTAGAGAAGAACGATCTGTTAGAGTAGCGCATAAGACACTCGTCGTACCATATGATCACCTCTTTCTCTCCAGGAAATCTTTCTAAGATGTTGCTGGTTGCTGAATCAATGCAAGATTGACAGAGATTGGCGGCAACATCCCCTCTAAAGAAGAATAATAAAGTTGCATTAGTTGTCACTTAAATTTGGATAGAAATTTTTCGGTTGGCATTGGATCACCGCACTTTGTAGAGGATATCAGTTAAGACCAAATATATCAGGTCCATCATTAATCCTAGTGCAAAGTGAGACAATTCCAAATATTACAACGATGGAATTGAAAGGTACTACTCAAAAGTCGAAATTTTGGGTATCTTTTGGATGTAATTTACCTGCGGAGGAAGAGGCCATAAACTCTGTCAGGATATTCTCCTTCCGTCCAGTTGTAAAAACCGGAGATGGGTCCTTGGTCAAAGTGCCGCCTATAGAGGAGGCGGATAAGGTTTTTGTGAAAATTGCCATCTGCACTGTAGTTGCCCCTACCATCATCATTGTCAAGTGTTATATCTATTTCATAAACAAAAAATAACACAAACAATCTCTAAATTTTGACATAATATGCAATAACTAAATTTTTAATTTGTTCAATATGGTACTAGAATCATTGATATTAATTCAATGTGGTCATCTTATTTGCTCAAATGACAAATAAGACATTATTTGATAACGTGGATTATTTTGTGTTGAGTTGGTCTTCAAAAATAATGAGTCAACTTGTCGATCATTTGATCCATCAACTTTATAAAAGGAAAAAGAAAAATGTCCATCATTGTCTGATGACATGGATAATTATATTGTAGTTTGATATTAATATCTTACTTAGACAATCCACATGGAACTATTTTTGGTGGTCCACCACTCATATTTAATGGACTAGAAATCATTTTAGCATATGTCCTAAATGTGAATCAATGAAAAGACAGCTAATCAAGGAATAGGCTAAATATTTTATTAATAGTTAGAAATCATACTGAATAAATTAAAAGTATGAAGATAATATTACATATTTGATTAAAGTTTAAAGTTCATTTGTATAATCTTCTTTCATTTATGAAATTTCTTTTTCCCCAGGCTCTCCAGTTTTAAGTTTTCACCACCCAAAAAACAATCCGCGCAATCCATCGTCAGCCAATAACTGCCAGCCTAATCTCCACGTGTCAAATCCATATAAAAGAAAAAAAAAAGAACAAATATAGCCAGAGGGGAGGCATCGTCTTCCTCAACGAAACCAAACCAGAAAAGCTCCCGTTCGCCATTAGCCATGATAGCATCGCCACTCCACTCTCCCATTCGTTGCTCTTCCCCAAACCCACCACCACCGCAACCGCCGCCGCCGCCGCCGCCGCCATCGCCATCTTCCCTCTCGACCTCCGCCACAACCCAATTGGCCACGAAGCTCCCCAAGAGCCTCCTCCACAAGCACCCGCTCTACACCCCGACCCACCCCCACGTCTCCCTCCAGTTCAAGGAGAAGATCCTCTGCCTCGAGATCATGGGCGTCGACGCGAGCCGAGCCCTCGCCCTCAACCCCTCCCTCCGCGGCGCCTCCCTCCACTCCATCCACTCCGTCGTCTCCTTCCTCCAGTCCAAGGGCATCCACCAGAAGGACCTGGGCCGCATCTTCGGCATGTGCCCCAAGCTCCTCACCGCCGACATCGAGTACGATCTCTGCCCCGTCTTCAGCTTCCTGTCCCGGGACCTCCGCGTCCCCGACCAGGGCTTCCGGAGGGCCATCAACAAGTGCCCGAGGTTGCTGGTCTCCAGCGTCCGGGACCAGCTCAGGCCTGCTCTGTTCTACCTCCAGAGGCTTGGCTTCAGTGACCTTCACGCCCTGGCCTACCAGGACCCGATACTGCTGGTCTCCAGCGTGGAGAACACGCTGATCCCGAAGCTCAAGTACCTGGAGAGCGTTGGGTTCTCGCGGGACGAGGCGGTCGGTATGGTCCGGAGGTGCCCCGCCCTGTTCACCTTCAGCATTGAGAACAACTTCAAGCCGAAGTTCGAGTATTTCTGCCAGGAGATGGGCGGGAGGCTGGAGGAGCTGAGGGGCTTCCCTCAGTACTTCGCCTTCAGCTTGGAGAAGAGGATAAAGCCGAGGCACACGGAAGTGGTGGAGAGTGGGGTCGGAGTGGCCTTGCCTGTGATGCTTAAGAGCACCGACGAGGAGTTCCGCGAGCTGATAAGGCAGGGCCTTGGTGGTGCTGGATGAGGCTGGGTGGGTCCCTTCTATTTCTTCTTCTTTTTTGTCTGTACATTGCTTTCTTTTGTATGACAGAAGGAGTGAACAACGTTGAGGGCTGGGGTAATTTGATCTGCCTCTCTTTTGATCTGTAAAGGACAATCGAATGAATGCAATTATGATTGCATTGGACCGTTGATGAGCAATGTCCTTTGGGTGCACTGAGAGAAGAAAAACAGTTCGTTCCACCATTGATCTGTTCTCGAAAATCGAGATAGGACTCCTGAATAAATCTTGGGCACATCTTCAGATGGCGCCAACGATATCATACAATATATCGAAAGCATCAGAAAGAGCAATGCTTGGTATCGCGAAAAGAAAAAAAGGGTTCAAACATCAGTTAAAGTCTGTATTTGAAGCAAGAAGACTTCCAACTATAAAAAGTTGAGTAAAGAGCCAATTGAATTTCACATTGCTGTCGGGCAAGACCCATTTGAGCTCTTTGTATGACTTGGCTTTTCTAGGCTTTGATGCTTACAACGAGGCTTGAAAAGGCGGAACAGCACTCGCACTTGCATGAGACGGCGATTGCATGATAAAGCTTTTGAACACAGATGATCGGTGGATCTGGACAGGTGAAGTGTTGCTTGAGAAAGCCTTGGAAACTAGCCTGACTGCAGACAAAGCTTTACACTGGAAATGTTAGGGTTATATGTTAGAGAGAAAGGGAGAGGCCTATTCTCACACAAAACCCAGTATCACGTTTAGTGATCAGTTGCTATACACAGTTTCTGGACCAGGCACTCAGGTTTAAGATTTAAGCCGGTACCTCCAGCCAAATTAGAAAAGGAAAAGGATGTGTTGCATTTCTTGTCTTTCGGTTACTATCCGTAGTTTGCCTCCGAGCTCCAGAACAGTATCTAAGAAAAAAATACTTCACTTCATTCTTTTGCATTTCCGTACTTCTGTAACTCTACATGATGCTGCATTTTGCATCTCCAATGTGTGACTGGTCTTATTCTTACTGATCAATATTCAACTTGCTCCTGGTGACCCTATAGAACAAGATGGTAGTCGAAATCTCGAGGATGCTATGCTCAACTGTCATTTAACTATACTGACTGATGCTCTGTAATTCGGCGGGATGGCCTTACTGTGGTACCCTGAGTAGGAGAAATCTCCGGTCAACTTTTAGTAAGAGTACCTCCAGCTTGTTCTGCTATGGTTTCATCTGACTTCCAAACAAGATCTTCTAGACCCTTGCCAGATTCTTGACTATAAAGTTTTGTTTGTTTCACAAAAAATGAATGGTTTAGAAAAAAATTCCTTAAAATAATCTCTTATATCATCTGAAATAATTAGCGAAAGAGAACTTTTTTCATAATCAACAACAATTTTGTCTAACTATTTTTGTGAACAATGAAAATATTTTCCTCTCATTTACTTTTGTAAGCAATTCAAGTAATCATTTTAAGAATAACATTTTCCAATTTTTTTCAACAACTTGTCTAAAAGCTCTAACCAACCGCAATGCCTCAGACAAAGAGGAAACCCAAATCCAACATCTTCTTCGTCAAAAGTTGGCTAACATTGAAAAATTTAGAAGGCAAACCTAATTCTTTTGGGGAACTTAGCAGCTATAATCTAATTTGGTTAAAAGCTCATTGCTCACCTAGCATTGGCTTCTTGCTGAGACATGCTCTTCCATGAGTTGACACCAATTTTACAACATAATATCGACAGTTGAGATTGTGAGAACAGTTTTTGTTCATTTGCATGAGAGTGCTGTGAAATCTTTCTAGAAATTGCAGCAAGCCAACTTTTAGAGAGCACATGATCTCATCACTCTTTTAGAAGATACATAAATAGATTCAAGGGTACAACTGAAGCCCCAACATCTTTTCTTTCAACAAGCACATGAAGAACAAACACGAAGAGGTCAAGCAAATGCCGTAAGATTGAGATGCTATACCGTATGAAATTCCAGGGTATCTCTGCCTGACCTGCGAAGTTCAACCGTATATAGGGAAGGTGCCACTGCAAAATCTGAAACCAAACCCGGCTTTATGCAGTTGAGGTAATGAGAATGCTTCCTGAACAAAAAAGAAAGTGCTAAAACTTTTGGCATGAAATTTTTCTGCATTAGCGAGTCTCGTTTGGCAGACGCTGACAGCAATCTGAAGTGAAGAAAGAGATGATTACCACAATTGCGACTGCTAAGTGGCCTTCCCTTCCAGTCGTTCCTCCAAGAAGCTTCATCTGAAATTTGTAGTGAAAAGATTTCAGATCGAGCAGTTATCGAGTTGTTAAATAGTCAGATTCATTAATTCAGGTTGGATTGTCCAAGGACTTTCTTCTGAGAAAGTATCTCGTGGAAGAGTGAAATGAGAATCGCCACCATATGACTTTTTATCATGAGCCATCAAGTTCCACAGAACTTCACGCTGATAAATTGAGCTTCTTCAGGGGAGATGATTACTAAAGATTGAAGGGTCAATATCTTAGAAGGTTAAGGGGCCTTGAAAACATTAACTAAGAATGATATCCTGACTGAATACTCAAATGGCCGGATGCAGACTTAGAACAAGAGATTGAGAGATAAGTACCTTGAAGTTGCTCTTTCTTATGTCACAAGGGAGCATCTTGATGTGAATCTGGTTTCTCTTTTAACGAGTACCTGAACAACAGATTGAGGTTGGCAATACAAAGCTTTAGGCTGCAAACAAATTGGGCATAATAAAACGCGTGAGTTCTTTCTCGAGTTAATACTGAGAAAGACTGTAAAATGAACAATGACAAATCTTTTCAGTGTTCGTTTTACCGAAAACATCTGATGTATTTTACTTCTGTTAACTATTGATTAAGCTGAGTAGACATCCAATTGACTTCTCGAAAAGGGTACTGAGGTCGAGACCCTGGGAGGTTGAGATGAGCTCGAACACATTCCCAGTTTCCACCAACAGGCCCTTCTTCTTGCCTCTTAACAGAAAGGTTCTGGGCGTCCTGATACCAAGAAGGAGCACAGGGACACGCGCAAGTCACATTTTCTTGTCTTTCAGAACCACTGAATCACTATGTAGATTTACTCGAACGGGTGGATGTAGAGGGACGGATCTCACTCACCCAGGTCCAACTGAAGATAACGTCAATGTCTTCAAGACTAACATCAGCTTGTTCAAGAATACAAGGCTTGTATCTTTTCTCAAAGCACCTGTTCTCGGTAAATTCAGGTATCATGATACACTGCTCCACGAAACCAACACAGATAAAGAGAAGTAACTAAAAGGCATTTTTGGTTGGATCGACAATAAGTAAATTAAAATCTATTGAAACAATCGTTAATTTCAACGCTCCTGCTGCGAAGCAAAGAAAGTGGCCAGCAAGAGTAACCTACCGTCACGGGGTTAGGATCCAGAATTGTTCTGAGTTTCTTTACAATTGAGGAGAACCATGGAGGACAAGTGAATTCAGCTTTGAATATATGCACCACAACTGGGAGCGAAATTCATCTATTATAGGTGAATTATCGGAAACGGAACATTGCCTGCTCGTGATGGGCATCACTATGTATTTATGCCTAGTCAGTACGCATTGATTTCAAATTCACTTATCTTAAATGCAGACATTCAAGAGTACTTTCATTGATACTGTCCAAAGAGAATGCCTCAAAACACCAGACTTTCTCCCAATGGACAGTGTATAGCCTCCTGTCGAACGTCCTGTACGACCTGCTTGCGGCCTTTAGACATGTAAGTTCCCTATTAACTCCCAAGAGATCTTACTTCTTAAGCAACGCGGTACGAAATGCAGTTACCTAATCACGAATCTTTATTAGCCAAATGCACTGGCTAGTTCTGCCACGATGCGCCAAACTTGAAATGTCAATAAAACTCAGGAGTAGATACAATGTGAGTTCTAAGATTACTCTCTTCTTTCTTTTTAATCTGTTGGAAGATATGATTCTCGAGAGATTTGCATATATCATAAATAGAGGCAATTGTTTATATCTTAGGAAATAGAGGGATTACGAGAATGTACACTTTCTTTTATTATCATTCTATCTTATGTTTATATACAGCATTGTACATCATATTACAATCAATGAAAACAGAGGCACAATTCCCTCTCAAAATTTCTCTTTATCCCTACAACCTAGTTTATTGACATGGTATCAGAGCCACCGAAACTCTGATTACATAGTCGCTTCCGCTCTTTCTTCTCGATTGCCGTTCGTGGAACTGCATCTGCAACACAGAGTTACCACAGGAATCGTCATTACGAGTTACCACATAAACCTTACCATGCCCAAAACACAAGATCCTACCTCTACCTCACATAACCAACCTGCTGAAGAGACCACGCCAGAAGAACAAGGCATACAGGATTCGTCCAACGTTGCTTCTGCTACTCAACAGCAATCCAGCCAAACACAAACCCAAAACGTGCAATGGCAACAGTTCCCGGCTCAGTTCAATCTGGGGCAACCCTTCATGGGCCATCCATACCAGTGGATGCCATATCCATGGTTCCATTCATCACAGCCAGGAAGCTACCAGAGCAGCGTTGGGACTGATGGAGGTCCGCCAACCGTCGATGGGGCAAATCCTGCCATCAATCCAGTGCAGACGGGCGGATCAACGGGAGTCGGAGTGGCACCAAATACCCACTCGACTTATTTCAATACGGGTCATGTGGGGCAATCAAATCAGGGCACAGGACTGAACAATCCAGGGACGGGAGGAACTCCTTATCCCAATCCTGGATTTTTTCCATATCATATCTTTCCTATCGGCGGTAGACCGGAGCCCGGAGACCCACTCCACAACAAATGCAGACGGACCAGAGTTAAAACTCATCGCGAGAGAGCTAACTGGTGCCGACAACTACTCGAATGGGCACGCGAGTTCCGGCGCGCTAGTGACAAAAGATAAAGAGGGTTTTCGGAAGGAACAATCCCGATTCCTACCGACGAGAGGATGGCACGACTATGGAGAAGATGCAACCAACTTACCAAACTTGGATAGGAAATTGCATCTCACCCCGAAGTCGCGGCCGCTCTCCCGACGGAGGATTCAAAGCAAATGTGGGATAATATAAAAGAAATGTTTGGAAAACTTGATCAGGTGAAGATTTTCACAATAACACAGCAGATCTTGGAGTTAAAACAAGGGAATATGAGCATCTCAGCCGTCTACAACAAACTCTCGGCTCTGTGGAACGAGCTCGAAGCAGCCGAAGAAAAATTCGAGTGGCCGGAGCCAATTTTACAGCAATACAGAGCCATGCGAGAAAGGGAGAAGACAACCAGATTTCTGCTCATACTCAACGAGGCTTACCTCTCGTTTCGATCTCAAATCCTTACGATGGAACCCATGCCGAGCCTCAATCGGATCTACCAACTTGCCATCCAAGAGGAGAATCAGCAAAGATCCGCGGATCTTAGGGTTTCCGGGGGGGACGGAGTCGCTCTGGTTGCAAGGAGGCAGATTCGACCCTCGCCGAAGAGCGGAGGAAACAGAGGATAGCAAGGAGGAGAGCTAGGGTTCCTCGACGGAAACCCTAGTGGTTCGCCCTTTATAGGGCGATCGGACGGTCTTCATTTGTCGCGGGGAGCGAATGAATCCAACGGCTTACAACGCCTCAATCCTCATGGGCCGAATGGGCCGCGCGGAAACAATCCGTATGGGCTGGATATTTTCTCTAGAAATTCAACCAACGGAATTGGGCCGCGCGGAAACAATCCGTATGGGCTGGATATTTTCTCTGGAAATTCAACCAACGGAATGGAGAATAATTATGGGCCAACTCTAGCCCAAGTTCTGCAGCCCATGAATAAGCCCATTTCGACTGGGAGGAATTTTAATCCTAAAGGCAAAGGTAAGTTGTACTGCGAATATTGTAAACGTCCACATCATTCAATAGAAAATTGCTGGAAGTTGCATGGGAAACCTGGAGAAAAGGAAAAGGGAAAATTTTCTAGCATTTTTTAGGTGTCGGGACAACCATCAAACAAGACTATTACTCATGATCAATATCAAGAACTGATGGAGACACTAAGGAAACTGGACACTTCTGACAAGACTGGGGGATTCACAGGTACTTCTTATTGCTTGATGAATTCAATTTCAAGAAGTGCATGGATTATAGACTCAGGTGCTAGTGATCACATTGTTTGTGATAAGAATTTACTTTCTAATATTAAAAAATTATCATCTTCCATATCAGTGCAGCTCCCAAATGGAAATACCACACAAGTTGAAATGATAGGCACAGTAGTCCTTAGTCCACTCATTGTGCTTAAAAATGTGTTCTATATTCCCAATTTTCATTTCAATCTCGTGTCAGTATCCCGAGCCTGTGAAGAAAATTCCTATCAAATCTTATTCAATCCTGATAAATGTTTGTTTCAAGCCCTTTCGACTGGGAAACTAATGGGCTTGGGTAGAGTATTCCAAGGGCTATATTTCGGATGGATGTTTCGCGAGTCTCAAATTTCTTTCCGTAAATCCTTGTGTAATTCTGCTATCAATAATAAGATTTTTCTTAATCATAAAAGATTGGGTCACTCTGCTTTATTCCCCTATCCACAATGTCCTATTTGTCCATTAGCAAAGCAGACACGTCCTTCCTTTCATAACAGTACCTCTCAAGTCGATGAGATTTTTTCATTACTTCATATCGATGTTTGGGGACCTTATCATACCTTGAATCATGATGGATCCAGATTTTTTCTCACCATTGTAGATGATTTTTCGCGAGCTACATGGATATTCCTAATGCAATCAAAAAATCAAGTTCTTTCTCACATTAGAACTTTTCTTGCCCTATCCAAAAATCAATTTGGGAAATTCATTAAACGCATTCGCACTGATAATGGTAGAGAATTTTTTAATAGTGAATGTAATTCTTTATTCACATTGAATGGGATTCTACACGAGAGCTCTTGCACCTACACACCACAGCAGAATGGAGTTGTCGAGCGGAAACACCGCCACCTTCTTGAAGTAGCACGTGCTCTTAAGTTTCAGGGATCTATTCCTGAAAATTTTTGGGGAGACTGCGTGGTCACAGCAGCGTATCTAATCAATCGTATGCCGTCCCGCATTCTTAAAGGAAAAACTCCTTTTGAAATATTATACGGGAGGAAGCCGGATCTGAGTCATCTCAGAGTTCTTGGATGTCTGTGCTACGTGACTACAGTTGGGCACAGAGATAAAATGGGACCTCGTGCTCGCCAGTGCATATTTATGGGGTATCCAAACCTCAAACGAGGATACAGGGTATATGAACCATCCTCAGGAGAATTCTTTATAAGCAGAGATGTGATATTTCATGAAGATGTTTTTCCCTTCAAAGGAATGCATCATCCTTCTGAAGATGAGCGAACAACTAATAAGCCTTTTCTATCAGAAGATGATCCTTCTTCGAGAGGATCTTATATTGTTATTCCTCCTCCAAGACTTCAGGAATTTTCCAATGCACCACATTCCAATGAGGTCGTACAGACAACTTCACTTGAAGAGCCATCAATAGAAAGGGATTCCCCAACAGTAGCTTCTTCAGAACCAAGTCACACTGATAACTTTTTTTTTGACTCAGCATGAAGAACCCAGGCGATCTGGCCGAGCTAGTCGTCCACCAATCTGGACAAAAGACTACGTCTGTGCATCTTCTGGGTCCTCAGGTACTCATTATCCTATCTCTTCCTACGTTTCATATGATAGGCTATCATCGAAGCATTTATGCTGCATGAGTCGTATTTCTGAAGAGTATGAGCCTTCTAATTATAATGAAGCAATGCATGACCCACGTTGGCAACGGGCTATGGAGGCAGAACTAAATGCCCTTGTCGATAATCACACTTGGGATATTGTACCTTTACCCACTCATCGCAAGCCAATTGGTTGTAAATGGGTATATAAGATAAAATATAGAGCAGATGGCTCTATAGAAAGGTACAAGGCCCGGTTAGTTGCCAAGGGATTTACACAAAGAGAAGGTTTTGACTACCATGAGACTTTTTCTCCGGTAGCCAAAGACGTTACCGTTCGTTCTTTTCTATCGGTTGCTGCTTTTCGTAATTGGTCATTGCATCAGATGGATGTCCATAATGCTTTTCTGCATGGTGATCTAGACGAAGAAATATACATGGATCTTCCACCCGGATTACGGAGACAGGGGGAGTCTAAGGTATGTCGTCTCCGTAAATCTCTCTATGGATTAAAGCAGGCATCTCGACAATGGTATGCCAAATTCACGAGTGCTCTTACGGCTGCTGGCTTCAGACAATCCAAGTATGATTATGCGCTATTCATTTGGAAGAAAGGTATGTCGTCTATTTATCTAATGATTTATGTTGACGACATCTTGATTATGGGAAATGATGATTCTGCTGTGAAGAAGCTGAAAGAATATCTGCATTCCACTTTTCATATTAAAGACTTAGGGCCACCTAAGTATTTTCTTGGAATTGAGATAGCTCGTTCGGATCAGGGAATTTCACTCAGTCAGCGAAAGTTCGTAATGGAGATTATTTCGAGGCGGGGTTTATCGGGTTGCAAACCTTCTATTATTCCCATCGAGCAGAATGCCAAGCTAACTTCTGTTGATTATGATTCTAGCATATCTACTTCTGATGACCCATTATTAAAGGATCCGTCTGGATATCAGAGATTAGTTGGGAAACTCATATATCTCACCATGACTAGGCCAGACATTTGTTACGCTGTTCAGACTCTCAGTCAATTCATGCACAGCCCTAAACAGTCGCATTTAAATGCAGCTATGAAAGTTGTGAGATATTTGAAGACATGCCCAGGATTAGGGATACTTCTTTCCCGAAGATGCAACATGGAGATGATGGCTTATTGTGATGCAGATTATGCTACATGTCCAATGAGCAGGAGATCTATTACTGGTTTTTGCATAAAATTCGGGGAATCATTACTTTCGTGGAAAACAAAAAAACAATCCACTGTATCTTTATCCTCAGCAGAAGCCGAATATCGATCCATGGCCAAAACAGTTTGTGAAATAGTTTGGTTAAGGGGTCTACTTCTAGATCTCGGGGCAGAAGTTGAAGGTCCAACAACATTATTTTGTGACAATGATTCAGCACTCAAGCTTGCAACAAATCCTATAGTTCATGAGAGAACAAAGCACATAGAAGTTGATTGTCACTTCACTCGAGAGAAGATCCAAGAAGGAGTCATCAAGACAAGAGGAATCAAAACCACGGAGCAACCTGCCGACATTTTTACCAAGCCTCTTTGTCAAAGACAACACACATATCTTCTAAGCAAGCTAGGTGTCTTGGACATATACAAGCCACCAGCTTGAGGGGGAGTGTTGGAAGATATGATTCTCGAGAGATTTGCATATATCATAAATAGAGGCAATTGTTTATATCTTAGGAAATAGAGGGATTACGAGAATGTAGACTTTCTTTTATTATCATTCTATCTTATGTTTATATACAGCATTGTACATCATATTACAATCAATGAAAACAGAGGCACAATTCCCTCTCAAAATTTCTCTTTATCCCTACAACCTAGTTTATTGACATAATCAATAATTACATTTCCTTCCTTCACCAGATAGTTAGAGATACAGCAGATAACAAGAGGGACAAATCACCAATAATCAAAACCTGGAAAGCTTAACTTGATTTGTTGCGCAGAGGGGTATTTAAGATTAGAAAGGCAAGGAAGAAAACTGAACCTTTACGTGTTCATACAATGCCATGAGATTGGATTCTTCAAGTGGGAAGTAGCCAGCCATTAGGTTGACCTGCACGCCAATTAAACGATGACTAAACCTCCGGTGCGACATGGATCGGCGCTCCACGTGTTGTGTGAAACAGCGGTCCATCTTCCTAAACGAGTCAAAGACAAGTCGACTCCTACACCAGTTACAGTATCTTCCCAAATGGTTTCCCGGATTTCTCAGACCTCAGAAACATCAAATAGCAAAAAAGATAAATCTTTAAAGAATGTTATCTAAATTTTATCTAAATTATGTTCATATAAACTCATTTAAACCATAGAATCTGTCCGAAGATCTCATTCATAAATCAGACGCGATATAAACATAATGTGTTATCAAAATGGTTATACGAAAAGAAAAAGGCTACGCACGCTGATAGACAGTGACCGTAATAAGACGCATTCAATTGGCAACTTAATCAATTAGAATCGGTAGTGGAATTTGGGCTCCAGAATTGGTGGTCGATAGAGTCACCCAATCAACTATTCATCGACAAACTTTTATGTCCATATAATTTTCAAATTGATTGGGCTTTTATAACCATGTACAATTATGTCTTTTTCTGCACAAATTTTTACAACCATACTGCATTAGTCCCTAAACTTTCTCCAACATCACATATTCCACCCCAGAAGGACTGCAAAATATTTTATTTGGCAAAATTCAAAAGTGTTCTTTTGAGGAAGGAGAAAAACATGTTCATAAGAATGAATTCTATGGGCATTTGTACTATACTATAAGTAAAAAAATAATCATTTTTTCTAATTTATAATGAAAGGGAAAATAACTTAATAGACAATTATAATGGAAGGCCTGGTTGAATTGACATATGCTTCTAACCTGTAAACATTTCCAAAGCATGTGAGACATATGCTTTTATGTTTTAACACTACATGCAATTTTCATATGCAAATGCTTGCATAATATTTTATTAATTTCCTGAAACTTTATTGATATTTTTATGTCTAAATTTTGGATAAGAAGTCATCTATAGAATGGGATAATAACATCAATAGTTGTTGAACTTTTACTCGTTTTATTAAAATTATTAACCAAATATGCTAACACAGATTGAATATTTTATTTAGTTTATGACTTATCCTTATGTTGTTTAATTTCCTCCCCTACTTTACTCAATTTAGTCTCTCAACTATATTTTTCATTTTCGCTCTCAATTGTGCCACGTCAATTTAGTTTTGATCCCAGCACAGAAACGTTTATTAAATTTGTCACTAAAGTAAAACCCAAACATAGCACACTAATATGTTGGATCACATGATACAAAATATTTAAGATGTGAACCTTATATAAATATTTAACATATTATATGTACTTGTATATGTATCTAAACTTGTTATGTTAACACAAGTACTATTTTAAATTGTTTAATTAAACGAGTCAAAGTGTGTTAAACAAGGGAAAGGGTCAATTCATACTTGACATTTTTATTATTCATTCGGTGAAGCTTAGACGAACACATTAACAGTGAAGTCCGTTTATTTTGTCATGGGGTTGTTGAAAATTAATAAACTTATATAAGGGCCATCGAGGTTTATCTTGAGGAGTATTTAATGATCCTTACCATGCTCAAGCAAAGACTGTTAGAGGGAGAACCAAAAATAATTTTTTAAGGACGAAATTGGACAATAAATTAATTTCCAGAACGGGATTGAACAAAAAAGATGAAAAGTTACTAGCTTTAACGACCAATTTTGCAAATTTTATTAAATCTCTTATGGAAGGACCACATGAATGAAAAATAAAGAAGTTCAGTGACAAAATTGATTAAAAATAAAAATAAAAATTCAAGGTGACGTTGGACTTGAACATGAGTTCGAGAACTAGTAATGTCATTTCCCATGACCTATCTGTGATGCACTATCTATTTATCCCCTTATACGACGAAAGGGATCCTAAGGCGATCTCAATTGTTTTGCGACAACAGGTTTTTAAAAACCGCTTTTACTTCGAAATTCTTTTTATTCAATAACCCTTTCTAGTCTCCTTCAAATTACAGCACATGTTTAATGTTTCATGTCAAACACATGAGATTTTAAGCAATTTTACTGATACAACAATATAATTTTCATCTCACATGGAAAATAAAATGATCCAATAATTAATACAAAAATGATTGATTCAAAATATGCATCACAATTTCAAAAGATAATGATAACCTTCTAAATTACCTATGAAAAATTAATAGAAAACTTTGTCATTCAAATTTAAATAATTATAACCCAATATCATCACCATTTTATAATGCAATGGAAGGTTACTCTCATCGAGCATCAATCAACTTTTTTGGTCTCACGATTCCACCTAACTTAAAGTTAAATCTTCAACATTTCGAAAAAAAAAAATTAAAATCAGTCTATTGGAAAATAAATTAAATCATTTATTGATTTATTATTTTTCGTTTTGCACCCGTTGCACTAATGTGCTGTAGTGCTTACCGCTTTCCTTCATGCTGCCGGCCAAAGGCAAAACCCCCGTCTCTCTTTCTGTCTCCTCCTCGCTCTCGCCAGCAAAACTTCACTTCGAGCGTCGAAGCTGCGGCGGCTGCGGCGGCAACGGCCGACCTCCTCCGGTCACCGGCGACTCCGAAGCCCTCCGGTCGGACGACCCTTGACGGCCATATCATCGGCGGTTGAGGTTTGGTTCGAACCCACCGATGTCCATGCCCTCAACCTGTCGCGTTTCTTCTCTTTCCTCCGCTCCTCTTCACTAAATTTACCGTCTTTTCAATCAATTTTGACCTAATTATTCCCGTAGTCCCCTATATTGATGTTAGCTGCAACGTTATTGTGACGGTGTGAGTTTGTGTTTGGGTCTATGATGGGTCTTGGGTAGTGATGAGCTTCTTGGAG
The DNA here is from genome assembly GCA_017140185.1 of Eucalyptus polyanthemos subsp. polyanthemos. Classification (NCBI taxonomy): domain Eukaryota; kingdom Viridiplantae; phylum Streptophyta; class Magnoliopsida; order Myrtales; family Myrtaceae; genus Eucalyptus; species Eucalyptus polyanthemos. Next base: position 31,691,997 of record CM029461.1, read on the forward strand.
ATCAGGGTTCGTGGCTATGTTCTTCGACATTTGAGCTTAACTATCTGCCGATTCATCTCCCTTAATTGTAGATGCTGCGAAAATGGGGAAATTGCTGTTAATTTTCTCGGGTGAATGATGAAGCATATAGTAGTGCAGCATTCGGTGGGTCGTAGTGTTTCACCACGACTTTGATTGGATCCATGTGATTTGATGTTATGGGAATACTAGTATTATAGGCTTTGGCCGCATTAACTGCGTTTTCAATTAAGCAGCCAAATGCCCCGCTGGCAAAGGCTGAGAAGATACTAGACAACCCACTATTGCTCCAAATCGCCATTGCTGCAGAACTCCAACAGCTAGAATGTTCTCTTAACCATAAGTGTAGCTGGACATTCCGAACCAACCTTGACAAAATAAGGTTGCACGATTCCCAATTATAAGCCTTTCTTCACCTGTTTTGGGTTTTTCATTTGTGGTGATGTAGTGTAGCTATGGCTCTTACTACAACTTAAGTAAATGTCAGTGTGGAATCAGGGAACGCTTTATTTCTGTCTTAGAAGGGTGAGGCACCCTTTAAGATTTTTAGCTGCTTCTAGGTAGATGAATTGATTTTTGACTGGATAAGTCTAGTTCTCGCAGATCCTGCATTCATGCTGCAAAAATACGAATCCAAATGTCGAGCATGCTTGGATAGGCTTTCTAGACTTTTGTGCTTATATGTTAATCTAATGACTCTGTGGTAAGCTTATGTACTTATCCCTGTATGCAACCAATTAATTATAATTCTACTTTGCTAGTGACTGCCAGTCTGCTTACAGTAGTTCTCTACATATGTCAGACCGCTATAGATGCATGTGAGTATAATTTACTTGAAGTTTCAAACCTTCTGTCATTGTTTCTTTTTCAGGATGGAGCCAACCTTTATGGTTGTTTAGTACATATTTTCAAAACAACTTTTGGTTGGAATTGATAGCCTGCTCTTATAAATTCCTCTGCTGAAAGAAATCGAAATCAAATTCATCCTTTCAACTCAGTCATGCAATCATCTTTTCAGCTTCAGTCACCCTTGTTTTTTTGTGACAGTAACAGGTATACATCTCATCTGGCATTTGAATTTGCTTTTTATGTTTCGTGCCTGATATTTACTACTTTGAGCATATTGCAGTAGTCGAAGTATACAATTGCATGGATGGATGCAAACAAAGTTACCAAGTTCGGTTCAGCTTGTCAAGAAACTTAAAATCAGAAAGGGTATCCAGCATTATAAACTCATCTTGCCCAGGGAAGAGACTAAATTGGCAGCTGTTCCCAATACAGATGATGGCCACCTTTCTGTTTCTACATTGGAAGAAGAAGCAAATAAAAATAATGCATTCTTTGTCGAAGTAGACACCTGGTTTAGCAATTGGTCGCCTCCCAGGTATCTGTGGAGGGGATTATCAGTTCTTATCCTAGCAGGACAGGTTATTATCAGGACACTGAAGGGGAAACTCCACTGGAGGAACACTCTACAACAGTTGGAGAGAGTTGGCCCGAAATCAGTTGGAGTTTGCCTCTTGACTTCTGCTTTTGTAGGCATGGCTTTCACCATTCAGTTTGTCAGAGAATTTACAAGGTTGGGATTGAATAGGGCAGTTGGCGGGGTATTGGCCTTAGCTTTCTCCAGGGAGCTGAGTCCTGTTGTAACATCTATTGTGGTTGCCGGACGTGTTGGAAGTGCATTTGCTGCGGAGTTGGGGACTATGCAGGTGTCTGAGCAAACTGACACCTTGAGAGTTCTCGGCACGAATCCTGTGGATTACTTAGTCACGCCAAGGGTGATTGCTTCTTGTGTTGCATTACCATTTCTGACATTAATGTGTTTCACAGTGGGGATGGCGTCAAGTGCCCTCCTGGCTGATAGCGTTTATGGTGTTAGCATTAACATTATCTTGGACTCAGCGCAAAGAGCTCTCAGATCATGGGATATTATAAGTGCAATGATCAAGTCCCAGGTTTTTGGAGCAATTATATCTATTGTTAGCTGTGCTTGGGGAGTCACAACCATGGGAGGGGCCAAGGGCGTGGGCGAGTCGACGACTTCTGCTGTGGTCATCTCACTTGTCGGTATATTCGTTGCAGATTTTGCACTCTCTTACTGTTTCTTTCAGGGAGCGGGTGATTCATTGAAGAAGTTGTGAGGTGGCATACCTTGTACTTGGACGTGTACTATGGTCTTAACCTTTGTAGTTCCGTGTCATTTCTGTTTAGTTTGTTTACTTCCATCTACATGTAGGAATTTTGGAGTGTTTTGGTTGCTGTTTCCTATTTATTGAAAATTCGTTAGGCCTTTGATCATCTCATAGACCTCCAAGCTTTAGGGTAAGGGGGTGCCGGGTAAAATACAAGATTTGGATTCTTTTTTCAGGTGTGTGTGTATATATATTTTTGGGATCTTATCTAAAGTGGGTTTCCTTTTGTCTTTCTTTGTTTTCGCCAAAATGAGGAAGGCACTTTAGGTAGGTTAATGCTGCATTTAAGAAGAATGCTCTGTTAACTACATGGGTTAGATTGTTAGATTCTTTATTTACTGCTGTTACACTTTTACTTTAGGTAGGCTTGCAAGTTACAACTGCGTGCTTCATTAAGTTCTTAGCTAAAGTTTTACTTAGAGCATTGCCTAGCTTAATTAATTGAACTGTGGAGTTACAAGTGCTTTTGTACTTGTTATTTTGGTATGAATATACAAGATTTATAGTTTCTTGTGGATCATTGTGCTGCGTTCATATGACGAGACATTTAGCAATTTAAAAGAATCTGAAAGATTCACCCTCTTTATTAGCAATTTAAAAGTTTTGTTTTCCATTCTAAAGCCCGTTTCAGTAAAGAAAGCAAGAAGACGACCTCCACTTAATTGGGCAGTTACTTTCGACCCTAATATATAGAGAGGGTTTAAACACTAGGCTCCGCTTTGCGGAAAATAAATGATTTAAAAAATATTTTTGTAAAATTGATTGCATTTATCACTTATAAAATGAATGAATGAGAAATGTTTTCATCGCCTGTGAAAATGTTTAAGTATAAAATGTTATTAATAATAAAATTATTTTTTATTAGCTAATAATTTCTAGCTACACAAGTAGTCATTATTAGAAATATTTTTCAAATTATTCATTTTTTGCAATATAATCGTAGCCTAAAATGGAAAGAGACAGTTTGTTAAAAAATATTTTTCAAATCATTCATTTTTCGCGAAATAAACAAAACCTAAATAGAATGATGCAAGGCAAACATGCGCTTTTCTACATTTCTTGTAAAGATAAATGGAAACCGAATGATCTTCTATGGTCTCATAGAATAATTTACTCTTTCATCTTAACCTAGATATATGGAAACATGGCGTAACTTTTATTGTGATTGATTGATTTTTCTTTAAAACCCTTATACATTACCAAAACTAGGAATCATTGTCCAAAAAGTCATAAACTTATTGTATGGCGGTCAATACAATCTTAAACATTTCAATTTATAGTAAACTTTTTAATGATTTGTCAAGTTAGTCCTAAACCTATTAATTGTGTCATTTAATTCAAGACATTTCGAAGATTTGTCAATTTAGTCCTAAATCTATTATTTAGATATTTGAGCAGAACAACTATATTGCCAAATTATCACAAGGCTTAAGACCAAATTGATAGATCGTCAAAAGATTTAGGACTAATTTGGCACAATTGAAAGGTTTGGGATTTTTTGGACAATTTTCCCGTTAAATCATTATTGATCGTTTGTAACCGAACGAGATAAATGCTGAAACCTCAACCTTTCACCAAGTTCTTAACTCATTGTTAACGTTAATGAGGAGCTAGTAATCACTATCGAAAATGAAACTAATCGTTTTGGTAAATTGCAGTCGATAAAAGCGTTAGTTTCGCAAGGCGCTCCAAAGTACGTAATATGGCTTCATTTATAGCGTCTCTTCTGCTCCTCCATCTCTTCCTCTTTGTCCTAAAACAATCCGTGGCAGCTTCCGACATACCTAGTTCCAATCCGTCTCCGGTTGGCTCACTTCCGCCGCTCAAAACCACGCTTCTTGCCGCCACTGACCTCTTGACCCTCCTCGAATCCGCGAACCAGGCCGACATTGTTGAGGAAAAAAGAGGGACTCTCGAGACCTGCGAGGAACTCCTCCGGATATCAATCTCGAACCTAAAAGAATCACTTTCAGAGGTTGCCGACCTGTCCAAGGTGAGGGGCCTCCTGAGCTCAGTTCTCACGCATCACCGGACATGCATGGATGGAATCCGGTCGACGTCGGGACCGCTAAAAGATGTCCTGGAAAGTTCCTTTCGCCATGCTTACGAGCAGATCAACACATCACTCTCTGTCATTTACAAGGCGTTGCAGCTGCAAGAACCGGGACATCACCGGAGGCTGATTAGCTCCCAGAGCGGCTCTCTTGGAATGACCGCTCGGTCCTAGAGGCCCCCGTTACAAGCTTTCATCCTGGGGACGTGATCACTGTGGCTGCAGATGGAAGCGGGAATTTCAGCACCATATCCGACGCGATTAGGTTGGTGGTCCCAGATAACAGTGATCGCAGGACAGTAGTTCATATCAAGAAGGGAGTTTACCGTGAACTTTTGCATATTCCGACCAGTAAGACCAACGTCTTCTTGGTAGGAGAAGGAGACGGCCAAACCGTCATCACCGGGAATCGAAATTCTGTAGACGGGTGGCAGACTTACCAAACCGCAACCGTTGGTAATATATCTTTTGCGACGGGGAAAGATCATCATCTTTTTTCAATGAGAATTCCGAATTCTCAATACACACTTTGGCTTCGTTTTTTCCGACAGGTGTTTCAGGTCGAGGATTCATGGCGAGGGACATCACGTTTGAGAACACGGCAGGACCAGCCAAGCACCAAGCCGTTGCCCTCCGAGTGAATGCAGATTTCGCCGCATTTTACCATTGCGGCATCCATGGCTTCCAGGACACACTGTACGCGCACTCGGGCAAGCAGTTTTACCGCGAATGCAAGATCTCGGGAACAATTGACTTCATATGCGGTGATGCTTCGGCTGTCTTCCAATCTTGCCAGGTGATATCGAAAAAGCCATTGCCCTGGCAATTAACCACCGTCACGGCCCAATCGAGAGAAGTGCCGACCCAAGACAGCGGTTTCTCCTTCCACAGGTGCTCAATACTGGCCTCCCCTGACTTGGCCTCCTCTCCTGGGAAGAATTACCTGGGGAGGCCTTGGCAGGCATACTCTAGGACAGTGATCCTTGACTCCGACATCGGCGGACACATTGACCCGGCAGGTTGGTCTCCCTGGGTGGGTAAGGACTTTGCCAACACCGTGTACTATGGCGAGTACGGGAATCATGGCCTCGGTTCGAGCACTGCTGGTAGAGTCCGATGGAGGGGCTTTCATGCCATGAGTTACCAAGACACGTCACCTTTCATGGTCTCGCCATTCATTTGGGCAGATAAGTGGCTGCCATCCACTAATTTCCCCTACGACCCTTCAATATGAGCTTTGAGATTCAGGAGGTTTGAGATTTAGAGAGATGGTTCGGGTTCTAATGACCTCTGGAAAAATAGGTTAGAATTTAACATGGTCGCTTTGTCCATAACTCGTCTCCTAGTTTTTCGACATGTCGGCATCAAGAAACAAGACATCTGAACGCCACTGGGTCATATATCTAACAATGATCACAAACTCCCAATTTAAGAGTTAACGCATGCACCTGAATATGATCCAGAATACGATTTTTTGAATTTTGACAGAAACTGAAGTGGAGAGGAAAAATGGAGCTTTGTATTTCTGTCTATTCATCTTGTACACCTTCATTAGACTATTTGTAATACAAGGGTAAAGTGTAAAATAGGAAAGAAATAAATGAAAATATACATCAATTCTAGTTCCTATATTACTAAGTCAATTACCGATTAAATGAATCAATTATTGATACTTAGGATCGGTGTTTCCTAAGTTATCAAATCATATTTCCAACACTCCCCCTCAAATAATTGATAATCGAGCAGGTATCGCCCCTTCTTTTATTGGGTCGACTAGTGCTGGATCCGAGATGTGTTCGGTGAATTGGGGGTTTCCTCCATTGGTTGGTTTTATCAAGAGCATAGTAGGGAAAATTCATATTCGGTGGTTGGTTTGTTTTGCAAGCTTGAGGTCGCAAGAGCAACCTAGAAAGGAGCCAAAAGGCAATTTGAAGGTGCGGAAGCTTAGGCCAGAAAAGGTAGCTCTGATACCATGACAGAAACTAAAGTGGAGAGGAAACATAGAGCTTTGTATTTCTATCTATTCATCTTGTACACGTTCATTATACTATTTGTAATACAAGGGTAAAGTGTAAAACATGAAAGAAATAAATGAAAAATATACATCGATTCTAGTTCCTACTTTACTAAGTCAATTACCAATTTAATGAATCAATCATTGATACTCAGGATTGGTGTTTCCTAAGTTATCAAATCATATTTCAAGCAAATTTCCCGTTGTCCGTATCTATAATTTTCATAGTTTCTTTTTTCCAAAAAACAATGAAAGAAAGAGTCAAATTTCTTCGCAAATATGATTATTGGTCGGACAAAACATTATTTCATGATTTCATGACCCCATGCCCATAGCCAATGCACGAGTGATTGATGGACTGTCTTGTCTATTAAAATATATCTTGAGTTTGAGTCCAATGAGAAAGTCTGAATATTCTGAGTTGGATACTTTGCGAATGTCTGAAACTGAGAAAAGAAGATCCGAAGATCAACTCCTCAAAAGTCCGAATTTGCATTGGAGAGTTTGGCAGCTGGATAGAAAAGTCCAACATTGACTTGGATTTGGATTTGTTTAAAATATACGGAGATATATTTTGGTTAAAATCAACAAGATTTAAAAAAAGGAAAGTTTGAGAGTTGGACTCATTGACCGGTTGATTGAATTCTACTGTGATTTGCTTTCTTAGTGCAGGACGTGTTCTATCTTTGACAGCACATATAAATATACGGCTCGTATGTTGCTTTTAGATAGCACTATTGTTGATATAAAGAAAAACCTTGAAGTGCTAAAAGAGTGCTCGAGAAGTATGGGCTATCTTCATATTGTCTGTGCGGCAAAACTTGTTCATGAATTACGTCCAAGTAGTTTAGTGTTGAAGCTAATTAAATATTGTATTAAAATTTGCATGTAATTCCTTTATAAGATTGAGAAATTATTTCATTAGGAACTTTGGAGCTAAATACTGTGTGTGTTTTTTGGTGTAGTTGGGGCTTGGGAAATACTAAGAGCATTTGAGTGGCTCAAGTATATAATCTCCATTGTATCTTTTGATCTATAGTAAAACTTATCGTTGCTCTTCCCCTAGATGTAGGTCTCTATGTCTGAATCACATAAATCTAATGTCCAATTCATTTTCTTGTTCTATCTATTTATTGTTTGATCAATTGCTTTTCGCAACAATTAGTATCAAAGTTAGACTTGGCTGAGTTAAAGCAAATTGATGGCAATAGAAGAAGGAAAAGTGAAGATCGAAAGATTTTGATGGGAAAGATTTTGGTTTCTAGAAGATGTAGATTGAAGATTATTTTTATCAATTGAAATTGCACTTGCCCCTATCTAAGGAGAAGCCAGAGACGATCAAGCAAGTTGACTAAGATTTGCTAGATAAATAAGTTATGGACGTTATTCTGCCGACGTTGGCTTGTAAAGTCATGTTTAACATCATGAAAAAGAAAACCATTGCTAATTTGATAAAAGCCCTGTTAAATATGTAAGAGAAGCTCTCTATGATCAACAAGGTCTGTTTGATGCGATGTCTATTTAATTTGAAGATGAGCGAGGGTGCATCAATTGCATATTATATTAATGAATTCAATGTGATTGTTGGTCAATTGAGTTCAATTGAGATTGACTTTTAAGATAGGTACATGCTTTGATTCTGTTATCCTTATTGCTTGATAGCTAGAATACTATTGTTACCGATGTTAGTAATTCCTCTAAGTCAACATGTTTGATGTTTGATGGGGTTTGAGATTTAATTTTAAGTGAGGACATCCGTAGAAGAGAATCTGATGAACCTGTATTTGCTGCTTTAATAGGTGAAAATAGAGAAAGATCTTAAATATGTGTTAGCAAGAGTAGTGCTAATATGAATAGGCATAGTTATTCTAAGATTGGTGATGTTATATGTTGGAGTTGTGGAAAGATTGGGCATCTTAGAAGGAATTGTCTTAAGCTAAAGAATGAGGAGGGTAAGAGAAATATAGTTGATTCTGCAAACGATGTTGCAGCTATAGCTGATAGTGCGGATTATGTCTTGTCTATCATTGATTATTCATCATTTGATGGATGGATTATGGATTCTGATTGTTTTATTTTTATTTTTTATGCTACACCAAATAGAAATTGGTTTGCTAATTATCAGTGCATGAATAATAGTAAAATACAATTGAGAAACAACGCTGAATGTGATGTCGTCAATGTAGGCAATGTTAGAATCGGAATGCATGATGGTATCGTAAGGACATTGAGTAGAGTGAGACATGTTCCAAAATTGAAGAAAAACTTAATTTCCTTAAGTGCCCTAGATTCAGTTGGGTATCTATATATTTTAGAACGTGGAATTCTGAAAATTATTTGAGGTGCTTTAGTAATAATGAAAGGAATCAAGCACAATGGTCTATATAAACTTCAAGGTGAGACATAGTGACAAATTTCTCTACGGAGACATCGGGTGTATAGATTGAATTGTGGCATATGTATTTAAGGCACATTGGCCAAAGAAGCCTAAAGGTTTTAAGTGAAAGAAATCTGATATGTGATTATGTCACTAACAAATTGAATATATGCAGGTGTTGTGATTTAGATACATGGAAATTGTGCAGTTCAATATAACCATTAAAGAAACCACAGAAATCACAAAGTTAATCCACTTGAATGTTTGCAGGTTGTCGTAATTTTCCTAAGGAAGAGTGCTAGATATATGCTAACAGTTGTTGATGTCTACACATGGGTGTTTGTGCTTGGGCACAAATTTGATGATGTTGTCAAGATAAAGCAGCCGATAGCTTTGGTAAAAAAGAAGACTAAGATGATCAAGCAAGTGCGGACTAATAATAGCACGGAGTTTTGTTCGAAGGTTTTAAATAAAGTCTGAATACAGTAAGGTATAGTGAATACAGTAAGGTATACTAAAACACCGCACTTATGCTAATAAATCACATGTTGCAAAATTAATGAGCAAAACATTACTAGAGATAGCCCATAAATACTCTTTAATGCTGGTATGGCTAATAGATTCTTGATAAATGTGCTTGGTATGGCAAGCTACCTAATAATAGATCCTCAACAGCTACAATTGGATGTCAAACTCCCGAAAAAGTGTGGTCAGATAATGTTGCCGATTGTCATATTCTTAGAATATTTGGTTGCCCATGTTATATTCAAACAAGTGATGGTAAGCTCGATGAAAGGATACGAAAGTGCATGTTCCTAAGCTATACATGTGGTAAGTGGGGTTGTCGATTGTAGTGTTTAGAATTAAATCCCCTATCATCAATAAAGAAGTTACTTTTGATAAGACTCTAGTAAGAGTGTTTATGGCACTGTTCAAACAAATCTAAATGGTGTTTAGCTTGAGGTGGATTTGCAATCAAAAACTCCTTAGGTAGCAAGTGCGAGTATCGGTGGAGCAATCAACATGAATGATGTTTGTAGCTAAGTGGAGCTTATAAAGCCAATGGTTGTTATAACTGCTAAAATTAACAAGGTGCATATTCGATCTTCTAACAGATATGAATGCAATAATTGTTTTGTTTTATCTACAATTAAGGAGGTTACATTGGAAAATCCTTGTGAAGCAATTAAATGTGCATGTAGAGTTGGTATTCTAATGAGATCCTCGGTTATGGCAAAGTTCAAGTGAAACTTGCACTTGGATAAAAATCTGTGGTGGTTAAGCCCATCGAGGGTTATGGGAGAGTAGCAGCAAAGTTTGAATTTTAGTGAACTGATTGTGACTTGACTCAAACGTCGAACCAAAATGGAGATTGTTAAAATATGTCTCGAGTTTGAGCCCAATGTGAAAGTCTGAATATTTCAAATTGGATATTTTGTGGACATTCGAAATCGAGTAAAGAATATCTAAAGATCAATTCCTCATAAGTCCAAATCTATGTTGAAAAGTTTGGCTGCTAAAATAGGAAAATCCAACATTGACTTGAACTTGGATTTTTAAAAAATATACAGAGCTATATTTTTGTTTCAAATCAACAAAATTTAAAAAAAAAAAAAAAGTCCAAGAGTTGGACTCGTTGACCGATTGACTGAATTCTATTGCGATTCGGTTTCTTGGTGCAGGACGTGTTTTTTCTTTGATCGCACGTATAAATATGCGGCTCTTGTGTTGTTTTGACAGAGCGCTATTGTTGATAGGAAGAAAATCCTTGAAGTGTCGAAAGAGTGCTTGAGGAGTATGGGCTATCCTCGTATTGTCCGTGTGATGAAGCTTGTTCGTGAAATACATCCATGAAATTTAGTGTGGAAGCTGATTAAATTTTGTGGTAAGATTTACATGCAATTCCTTTGTGAGATTGCAAGAGTATTTTGTAAGGAATTTTGGAACTAAACATTGCGTGCATTTTTTAGTGTAATTAGGGCTTGAAAAATACCGAGAGTGTTTGAATAACTCAAGTGTATAAATTTCGTTGTATCACTTGATCTATAGTAGAATTTGTCACTAATTTTTTCATGGAGGTAGGTCTTTATGATCGAACCATGTAAATCTTGTTGGAGAAATCTTCTTGAAGTGTTTTCAAGCTGACAAAACGTTTCCATTAGTCTAGTATGAAGGTTTGCAAGAATCTGCTGCTTAAAGTCTGAAGACCTCCGGATAGCCAGACTCAATACTCAAAGTCTATCTTCACTAACAGTCTCTAATCCGTTGAAGAAAGGCTATCTAGAACTAGATGTTTCATTAATGATGTGACCTTATCGACTAGAGAAAATCTCTTGGCTGGATATGACATAACAGAATCCTTTCATTGATTGAGATTGATTCGAAGATTAAGGATCCAATGATTGGCGAAATATTCTTGGAAGGTTCTACTTATGGAAACCGAGATCTTGATTGTATGGGTGAACAGAATTAATGGGCTATCGACATGTTCCTTTAATAGCTCGAATGATCTTCCTAATTGATTCCGTCTAACGGGTAGATTGGAGGAATTCCTTTGGTAAGTGACAACGGGTATGATGGCATGAAAGAGTATATAAGGAAGACGTTCTAAGTTGTTTGAGAGTATGCACGATAGAAGAATTCCAAAGTCTGAAGCTCCTTGTTGTTTAGTCAATTCCTTTGAGTGAAATCTTGTACGCAAAAGAGAGTTTATATTTGTGAGAAACCTTGAGGAAGTGTGGTAGAACATCTACAATGTGGAATCAAGGAAAAGCTGTGCTGTAACTTCTCTTTTGTTCATAGTGAAATCCAGCCGGTGGGCTGTCAGTGCGGAAGAGCGGATGTAGGCTTGGAATAAGCCAAACCACTATAAATCTTGTGTTCAATTTTCTCTTCCCTACTCTTTACTTTACTTTAATCGTACTTCATTTTGTTAATCAAAAGAGAACTCCATTTCTATCATCTGCCTAGAATCACTTCCGTATCTCGAGAAATTATTTTTGCACCTATTCACCCCCCTCTAGGTGCTTATACTAGCTATCTCAATTGGTATCAGAGCCTGTGTACTCACTTGTTTGAAGTGTTTTACTTCAGAGTTAAAGATCCATGGCTAGTATGTTGGCTCCAGAGCTGGTAGAAGGGCAAAGCAATACCAGACCATCTTACTTTGATGGAAATGATTACAACATATGGAAAAATAAGATGAAGGTGTTTCTAAGATCAAAGGATCCTCTGGAATGGGACGTTGTAGAAAAAGGAATCATTTCTAAGGCTGCACCTGTCTCAGAAAGAGGAAAAGATACTGTGGAGTCTAGTCAAATGATTCAGGAAGAGATAATCAAGAGACAAGTTCTTGATGTAAAAGCAATGTATTCGTTATATTGTGCTTTATCTCCTACTGAATATAACAGAATATCTTATTGTGTTACAGCTAAAGAAGTCTGGGATATATTACATATTACCTATGAAGGAACCGATCGAGTGAAAGAGACTAGAATCAACATTCTCCTCAATCAATACGAAGCCTTCATAATGAAATCGGAAGAATCTATAACTGACATGTTTAGTCGTTTTACAGAAATCGTGAATGGTCTTGAAAATCAAGGTCAACCAATTTCTGATCCCATGAAAGTAAACAAGCTACTACGTGGAGACTCTAAGGATTTGAATCACATAAAGACCTCAATCAGAGAGACCCAAAGAATCATGCCACTATATGTTGATGAGTTGGTTGGAACTCTTCAGTCTTATGAAGTGGAACAAATCAATGAGGACGAAGATCCTAAAGGTAAGAAATCCATTGCATTAAAATCTAATGATGATTCCGATGTAACAGATTCTAATGACGGTATGGATGATGAGGAGCTTGCTCTCATGATAAGAAGATTCAGAAAGTTGAATAGAAAAGGAAGAAGATTCAATTCAAAGAAACAAAGTTTTCTAAAGCAACAGACCAAGTCTGCTAAAGATAATGAATCAAACAAAGATGTACTCTGCTTTGAATGTAAGAAAAAGGGACACATCAGACCCAACTGTCCTCTTCTGAGGAAGAAGAAAGGAAAAACTGAAAAGTATCGAAATGCTCTCAAAGCAGAAACCTGGAGTGATATAGAATGTGAAGAAAGTGATGATAATTATGCCAACATATGTCTAATGGCACAATCGGATTCAGATTCAATCTCTGAGACAGACTCAGATTTAGATAGTGAATTTGAAGTGAGTAACTTCAAAATCCCTATTAAAGTTTCTAAATACATTGATGAGCTGTGTTTTAGTCTTAAGACTTCTCTTAAAAAGATTTTCGAACTCAAAAAGGAAAATTCTACCTTAAAACAACAAGAAAATGTTTTGAAAGAAAAGGTGAAATGTTTAGATATGAATGTTTCTTCTCTTAGAGAAAGTAAAGATAATCTTTCAAAAGAAAATGCATTCTTGAAAAATGATATCTCAAATATTTCCAAAAGATTTTCTATAAGATCTGAGAAACTAGAAAAAATACTTTATGTTCAAAGACCTTATTTCAATAAATCTAGTTTGGGAATGACTACTGAAACCATTCCTTTAATTGATTTTCCAAAAGTGAAAGAAAGAATTAAGCAATTACCCATAAGAGACGCCTACAAAAATCATGTTAAAAGAATCTTTGTAAAACCAATAAGTCGTAATGCTCTCAGATGTTCAAAGTGCAACAGTGCAGATCATTTTGAAAAAGAATGTCCTATAGTTTGGAAACCTATCAATAAAGTTTGGGCAAAAACTGCATATCATACTAACTCAAATGGACCCAAGAAAATATGGGTACTAAAGAAAGTTTGAGTATTTTTTTAAACGCAAGTCACTATCAAGAAAAAGGTAAAATGATATCTGGATAGTGGATGCTCAAGACATATGACAGGAGATTCAAATTACTTCATAAAACTTGTTCAAGTAAATGGTGGAAAAGTCTCATTTGAAGGAAACAACCAATGAAAAATTGTGGGATTTGGAACTGTAAAGATTGGGAACCTCATAATAAGCAATGGTTCTTTAGTTGAAAGACTCAACTACAATTTGCTCAGTGTCAATCAGCTATGTGATACCGGTTTCAGAATCTACTTCTAAGAGGGTATTTGTTCAGGAACCAATAAAGACTCTACTTAGTCATTTATGGGTCGAAGACATGAAAATATCTACCTCTTGGACATGAAACCAAATGAATCGTAATGTCTAATCTTAATCCAAGACAAAGCAAGCTTATGGCACAGAAAGCTTGGGCACATTAACATGAAGCAGATAGCCAAAATCTCAGCAAAAAAGCCTGTTCATGGTCTACCCAATTTATCATACCAAAAGTCTGACCTATGTACACCATGTATATTAGGAAAACAAGTAAGAAATTCCTTTAAACCAATAAATCAAGTTTCCACTAACCGTGTACTGCAGCTTTTGCATATGGATCTCTTTGGACCAACCAGAACACAGAGCATTGGAGGTAAAAAATATTGCCTAGTAATTGTGGATGACTAGTACTTCCTTTCCACTACTCACGATTTACTTGGGTATATTTCTTGACAAGTAAATCTGAAACTTTCTCTTACTTTGAAAAATTTGCTAAGAAGATTCAAAATGAAAATGGGTATGTTATTTCAAGTATAAAAACAGATCATGGATGTGAATTTGAAAATCAAGACTTTACAAAATTTTGTGATGAATCTGGCTTTCAGCACTTGTTCTCCTCTCCATATACTCTAGAGCAAAACGGAGTTGTGGAAAGGAAGAATAAATCTCTTCAAGAAATGGCTAGAACTCTTTTAATTGAGAGTAATATCTCTTCATGATTTTGGGCTGAAGCAGTTTCAACATCATGTTATATTATCAATAGAGTTTTTCTAAGTCCTATTCTAGAAAAAAAAAAACCCCCTATGAACTATTCAAAGAAAAGAAGCCTATTGTTTCATATTCTCATGTATTCGGATGCAAATGTTTCATACTGAAAAATGCAAATGATCGAGTTGGTAAGTTTGAAGAAAAGTTAGATGAAGGCATCTTCCTTGGATATTCAACCACAAGCAAAGTGTACAAAGTCTACAACAAGAAGACTCAAATAGTGGAAGAATCAATAGATGTCAAATTCCAAGATTCCATGCAAAATGAATCTATTCAAACTCATCTTGAAGAGACTGAACCTACTCCAAACTCTATAAAGTCTAAATCTCAGGAAATAGCTCAGACTTTGAAGGACCAGCAACAAGTGACTATTGAAGATTCGAGTGAAGGAAGTGACCATCAATCTGACAAATTAACCAGCAACTAAAAACATAAGTCAAGTCATCCCAAAGATCTTATTATCGGCGACATCAATGAAGGAATTCGCACAAGATCCAAAAGGCGCGAAGAGTCTAATGCTGTGGCTCTTATTTCTGAAATAGAACCCAAAAGCATAGATGAAGCTTTATCTGATGAAAGCTGGATTGAAGCTATGCAAGAAGAACTCAGACAATTCAGAATTAATGATGTCTGGGAGTTGACTCCTAAGCCAAAAGGTAAATCAATTGTTGGAGTTAAATAGGTTTTCAAGAACAAGATGAACGAGAATGGAAAAGTCATAAGAAACAAGGCAAGACTCGTGGCCAAAGGATATATGCAAAAAGAAGGAATATACTATGATGAGACTTACGCACCGGTAGCAAGGTTAGAAGCAATTCGTTTATTACTTGCATTTGCTTGTCATAAAAATTTAAGGTTATTCCAAATGGATGTCAAAAGTGCCTTCCTAAATTGATTCATCTATGAAGAAGTTTACGTGGAACAACCACTTGGCTTTGAAGACTCAAGGAAACCAGACTCAGTATTTAGACTCAAAAATGCCTTATATGGCTTAAAACAAGCACATCGAACTTGGTACGATAGACTAAGTAAGTTTTTAATTCAAAATGGTTTTATTAAAGGTAAAATAGACACTACTCTTTTTATTAAAAGAGAAAGCAAGAGTTTTCTGCTTGTTCAAATATATGTCGATGATATTATTTTTCGATACTCTAATGAAAGTCTGTGCAAGAAATTCTCTAAGACTATGCATGATGAATTTGAAATGAGTATGATGAGTGAGTTAACCTTCTTTCTCGGGCTTCAAATAAAACAACTGAAGGAAGGAACTTTTATTCATCAAGAAAAGTATGCAAATGATCTTGTCAAAAAGTTTGGACTGGACAATTGCAAAAAGGCTTATATACCAATGTCAAGTTCCTTGAAAATAGACAAAGATGAAGGAGGAAAGAAAGTCGACCAAAAGTTATACAGGAGTATCATCGGTTCACTTCTTTATCTTACTGCCTCTAGACCTGACTTTTTGTTTAGTGTTTGCATTTGTGCCAGATTTCAAGCAAATCCTAAAGAATCTCATTTAAATGCTGCAAAGCGAATTATCAAATATATTGCCTCAACTTCAAGCACCGGTCTTTGGTATCCTAAAAAATGAGACTTTACTCTTCTTGGATACTCAGACGTAGATCTAGCTGGATGCAGAGTTGATAGAAAGAGTACATCGAGTACCTGTCAACTACTTGGAGGCAAGACAATATCTTGGTTTTCAAGGAAGCAAACTACAGTAGCTCTTTCTACAGTAGAAACAGAGTATGCAACTCTCGGAAGTTGTTGTTCACAAATTTTGTGGATAAAACAATAGCTAAGAGACTTTGGAATTAAATATTCATGCACGGAGATTAATTGCGACAACACCAGTGCAATCAACCTTACCAAAAATCCAATTCTCCACTCAAGAGCAAAGCATATAGAGATTCGACATTACTTCATTAGAGATCATGTTCAAAATGGAGAAGTTTCAATTCAGTTTGTCGATTTAAAGAATCAACTAGCAGATATATTTACAAAGCATTTGGAGAAAAATCAATTTGAAACCATCCATTCTAGACTCAACATTTTGAGGTATGAGGAAATCAAAGTCTAGAGACTCTCAGACTCAAACAAACAAGACATTGACTGTAAGTTACTCTCTCTCGAATCTCATCTTGAAAAGGTACGATTATCAACCATGTTTTTTTGCTATCTTTAATTAACGTGATTATAGCAACGTTTCCTTTTCGAAAAAGAAGTTATTTTTTAAATGACTATTTTCTTAGGGAAAATGTAGTTATTTTGAAAAGGCATATTTTATTTTCCTTTATGATGTTCCGTATACCTCTCATTTTAACCGATTGTGCACTGTTGATTCTTATTCGCTTTACTCTCCAAAAACCCTAAGAAAGCATCGATCTTCAATTCCTGTTTTCTTCCCTTGTTTAATCTTCGAAAAAGTTGTCATCTTTCTTGGGAAAGTCAAGCAAGGAATCTTCCAAAAACTGAGAAAGATGTCGTCTTCAAGAAAGTCTTCGAAAATCGCAAGCAGGGGACCACGACGAATGAGTGAGGGGCCTACGCACTTTGATCTCACCGAAGAAGAAGTGTCTCCAAATCAGCAGCAAAGCCCACAACATTTTCAGCAGCGTCATTCTCCTCCATTTAGTCCTCAAGGTGTTGATCATCAACAAGAGGAAGAAATCGTTGAAGATGCAGATCCTGTAAGAGTTCAAAAGCCCGCTTTTATTTATAAGCTGTATCGTGCTTTAAAAGGGACCGATACTCTATTGAAATACGTCAATGAGTTTCTTAAGGACAAAGGATATGGGAATGAGTACATCTTTTTGCGGAAAATGGAAAGTTTGGGAATTGCTCCAAAATGGGTGGCAGAAGAAACCCTTGCAAATATCCCAAGTAATCCTCGTGTTGGGGGACTTAATCCGGTAAATGGAAATAATGATGACAAATTGTACAACCAATTTCAACCAAGAATGTGTGTTGTAGTGAAAATTCGAGGAAAAAGGGGAGAGCTGTTTAGATCAAAGGAACAAAAGGAATTATATTCGAAATTGCTGAAGCGTGGGGTAATAAACCCTAGGAGTGTGGATTTTGATTTTCTGGATGCTGTGAATGTGAACTTGAGGGAAAAGTTCGGTTATCTTCAACTTGAAAAGTTCTGCTCTGACACCACAGAAGCTTATGCTGAATTAACTTCTTATTTCTATTGGAATCTTAGTTTTCTAGATACGAATAGATTCTCTTTCAGTGTCAAAGATCAAGACTTTGTAGTGAATATAGATATGCTAGCAGATATGTTAGGGGTTGAGAGAGGAAGATATCAACCGATCAAAGTTTCTATTGCTCGTGCTACATTGGAACTTGTTAAGGATATGAGAACATAGGAAAATATTTCTTACTTAAGGATGAGTGCATTCAACATATTGCTTCACAAGATTGTGATCAATTGCCTTAGACCAAAATCAACTTCCAAAACTGATGTTTCAAGTTTAGAGGCAAAGCTGATGTATGCCATCATCACTGGGAAAAGGTTTTCTCTTCCTCACACTGTTATGTCCCACATGTATAGAGCAGTGGCGAAAGACAGAGGTCAACTTCCTTATCCAGATCTTGTGACGAAGTTATTCAGACATATGAATATTCAGCCTCCGCAAATTCTTTGTGCTCGATCGTGCGATCATATGGTGGTAGGACTGAAAATGGTGACGAAAATGCATCTGAAGGAACTAAGCAAGTCGTTGGAGAAATTCGAAGAGAAGACTCCTGTTAAATCTCAACAAATCTCTTCTACAGCAAAAAGAAAAGGAAATGAGCCCATGGTTGCTCCATCCAAGAAAAGAAGAGATCTTATTGTTGAAGATGAAGATGATGATGATGGCATCATCATTTCTGCCATAGCATTGAAGAAGCTAAGTCGTCATGTTCCAGATCCAATGGAACTGAAGAAGGTCATGATGGTTCATTGCCAAATCTGCGTGATTATGTGGATCTATCATCGTCTGCATTTACTCCATCAGATCGTGCCGAAGCAAGTACTCAAACTGATTATGCAGCAGATTTTTGTAGAATTATGAATATTCTCTTGGAGATGCGAGATCAAATTTATGCTCTGGGATCCGAGGTTCAAAACTTGCAAAATGCAAGTCAAGCTTCTTCAGGTTTCATTGAATGATCAAATTCAAGCCCTCTCTTTTCAGATTCAGGCCAATGCCAAGGGTAAGGAGGTTGCACAACTGAAAGAAGACTTGAAAAAGCTAGAAGGGATCGTTCAGTCCATGGGAGATTTCTAGCTTGTTCGCGTTCCCAAGCAATCTTGATTTTATTCAATTTTCATCTCAACCTTTTTTAATGCTAACAAAAAGGGGGAGAGATGCAAGATTCGAATCAAACTTTGAATTTTTAATCGTTTGGATTAGATTGTTTTGATGTTTGACTTTGTTTGACTTTATTTTTGTGTCCGTATGAGAACTAAATTTGAATTTGGACTTAACTGCTATTCTACTATTGATATCTTATGGATGGCTTTATCATTTACAAGACTAACCTATTTTATGTGGTTGCAGACTCTAGTGTTATTCATTTAGCCATTTACTTTTATAAGATATGCATATGTGTTTGAGAAATGTTTTGCAGGTCAAAGTTGTTCAAATCTACAGGAAAATTTTGTCACCATCAAAAAGGGGGAGATTGTTGGAGAAATCTTCTTGAAGTGTTTTGAAGTTAACAAAACGTTTCCATCAATCTAGTCTGAAGGTTTGCAAGACTCTATTGCTTAAAGTCTGAAGACCTCCGGACAGCCAGACTCAAGACTCAAAATCTTTCCCCATTGACAGTCTCTAATCTGTTGAAGAAAGGCTATCCAGAACTGGATGTTTCATTAAGGATGTGACCTTATCAACTGGAGAAGATCTCTTGGCTGGATATGACATAATAGAATCTTTTGATTGATCGAGATTGATTCGAAGATTAAGGATTCGATGATTGGCGAAATATTCTTGGAAGGTTCTACTTATGGAAATCGAGATCCTGATTGTATGGGCGAACATGATTGATGGGCTATTGACATTTTCCTTTAATAGCTCAAATGATCTTTCTAATTGATTCCATCCAACGGGTAGATTGGAGAAATTCCTTTGGTAAGTGCCAACGGGTATGATGGCATGGAGGAGTATATAAGGAAGATATTCTAAGTTGTTCGAGAGTGGGCGCGATAGAAGAATTCCAAAATATGAAGCTCCTTGTTGTTTAGTCAATTCCTTTGAGCGAAATATTGTATGCAAAAGAGAGTCTATATTTGTGAGAAACTTTAAGGAAGTGTGGTAGAACATCTACACTGTAGAATCAAGGAAAAGCTATGCTATAACTTCTCTTTTGTTCATAATGAAATTCAGCCGGTGGGCTGTCAGTGCGGAAGAGTGGACGTAGGTTTGGAATAAGCCGAACCACTATAAACCTTGTGTTCAATTTTCTCTTCCCTACTATTTACTTTACTTTGATCGTACTTCATTTTGTTAATCAAAAGAAAACTCCCTTTCTATTGTTTGCCTAGAATCGCTTCCGTATCTCGAGAAATTATTTTTGCACCTATTCGCCCCCTCTAGATACTTATACTAGCTATCTCAAATCTGATATCAAATTTATTTTCTTGTTCTGTCTATTTATTCACTTGCTTTTCGCAAGTTGATTGCAACTTGGTTGGCTATTCACGGCCGGCCACAGCTCACCTAAGTCCCCGTTAATTCGTTTCAACAGAAAAACCGTTAAGCCTATCTAATCCTTGCTAGTCTCAAGAGCTCACCTTACTCCTCTGAAAAGCCTCGATTGGGTTGCTAATATATAAAGAACATTCTTGCATGCATGAAAAACCCTCACCCTAGTTTTCATCCTAGAATGCTCTCTGTTTTTCGCTTGCACGGGGAAATGCACCACCTGCAATTTCCACATTTGACCTTTAAAATCAATACGAAGCATCGGCATTCTCGTTCATCCTTCATTATCTTTTCTGCATTTTCAGCCCTGCTACAACTCGCTCTCGCTTCACCTGTTACGCCCGCTCTTTTTACCTCCCGGCCACCACCAACCACGAACTGATCAAACACTCGTTCACCGCCATGCATGCACTCTTCACTGCCGCCAGCAAACCACTGCAACTACGCCCATCTCAACTCTTCCACTGATTTGGGTTCCCATGCTTCGTTCTTTGCTGTTCAGTGATAGCCCCCTTGGCCTCGAATAATACTCAGCTTTGTTCCTCGTTCTTCATTTTCCATCGTATGAATACTCGAGTTGTAGCACGATTCCTCCTTTTTGTCAAGCACCTAGCAGTTAAAGCATTGGGAATTGCTAGTGCAGCATCTAGAGTTGAAACTGCACTTGCCACTTGGTTGGCTCCCAACTTCCTTTTGAGCTCAGAGACATGGAAGGTACCCAGGATGTTGGAACATGTTTTAAGAATATAGCACCTCGAAATTTCCAGACTCAGGTGCTACCATGTAAGGTCTCGACTCCTTGGATCTTTTGAAATCCCAGGTTAGTCTACTTGAGTTAAATTTATGAATTCTTAGAAGCAGACTAGAGTCATCACTGTTCAATTTAAGATAAATTTAAGTCGATCGGATGTCTACCCCATTAGATATTAAAGGAAGTCAAATACTTACCTAAGTGCATTATGAAGTTACTGGCAATACGAAAATTTATTCTATTTAGTGGTCATGCATTTGTACTAATCTTATTAAGGATTTCTCTAAAAGTTACGCCTCAACTATAAACGTTGAGCCAACAGTCAAGACGATTTCACCTATCATCTAAGAATCTCTAGACCAGATTTTACAGAGCTAAATTTCGGCTTGTTCTGCTGCAAATTCCAAGAATCACCGAATGAATATGCAAAATTTATGAACATCCGAGGCATGCAAGCAAGCACCGTCCTCGAAGAGAATTTCCGCCTTTCATAGTGCACAAGGTAAGGTATCGTTGTTCTCGAGGATTCAACAGGCCCTCAAAAGAATGTGCTCTTCACCGTCTAGGCAAAATAGGAACAACAAGGTCACATGAAAGCAACAGAAAAGAGAACGAGGAGGAAGTATTTTGTGGACAAATTTTGTCTGTGTACTTGTACGAACGAGATGATCGCTATTTACAGGCAAGCAAGCAAATTATATATCACAACAGTTAATTTGACCGGCCTGAGACAAATAAAAATTTGGTGGAAAAAATCCTAAATTGGGCCTCGTGTATATTTTGCACGCGAGGGAGCTTAATCTAGTTTTACACTTATTGTTACCAAGCTAGTATAGATTTTACATTAAAAAAAATGAAAAAAGAAAGCTTTTCAAATGATGTGTAACAAAAGAAAGCATGAGAAAGAATAGGGAGAAGTCAGAGACGTAAGTTGTGTACGACGCTCACTTTGGTACCAAAAGTTTCCGTCAGATAAGTGCAAAATCGGAGAAAAAACGATCACTTTTGTGCCACCAACGAGAGATTTTGGCCAGATTAATTACGTGACTTTTATATTTTAAAAAAAAATTCATGGTGGCTTTAAAACGACGTCGTTTTCCATCATCCTCAAGAAATGATGTTGTTTGGTCGTTATACGTGGACATCCTCATAGAAACAATGCCATATAGCTCATGGGGATTGAAATTAGGGTTTCCGCCACTCGCTGCTCGGCCACCGTCGTTCGCCCACCATCACTCGGCCATCGTCGCTTGGCCACCATTATAGTTGCTTGACCAAGTGAGCAAGGAGAGATTGAGATTGTTGCTAAAGCAAGAAGTGGTAGGAAGAATAGGAAGCAAGGGCGAAGGAGGAGGAGGAAGAAGATGGGTCAAAGGTGCCGCTGGTGGGCTGCTAGTGGTGGTGGTGGTGCCGGTGCCATTGCTGGTGCCACTGCTGGTATTGGTCTTCGAGGAAGAAGAAGACGACATGCCCTCTCTCTCTCTCTCTCTCTCTCTCTCTCTCTCTCTCTCTCTCTCTCTCTCTCTCAATTTGGGGATTTAGGGTTTCTAAGTTGGGGGAAAGACATGAAACAACATCGTTTTGTTGTTTGGATGGCTAACTGTACTCTCCGACGAGCCATGTCAGCTTCAAAAATTAATAAAAAAGTGCTACGTCAAATTTCCGGCCAATTTCATCAGCATTGGCATTGAAATGATCGTTTTTCAAATTTATTGGCACTTATGATCTGACGGAAACTTTTGGCACCAAAATTAGCACCGTATACAACTTATGGCACCAATAGTGTATTTCTCCCTAATTTTTCTTGAAATATATTTTTACAGCACGAAATTTGTTGCAACTTTGTCAAAGAATCGCGTAAGATGTACTGTCCTCATTTATAAGTGATACATCTTGTTGACTCAAGCGTGCAAAGCTCCAATGCTAAGATCGTTCGTAAGAAAGCAAGAATGTAAACGGATCATTCTATTTATTAAAAAACATAAAAGCAAAGTATATCAAGGGGCTATCGAGATAGTAGAGTTCGAGTAGTTGGACTCTTCTAAAGGAGCTTTACAAGCATTACCTTTTCTAGAAGAAGAACAAGTAGATATTACAAATGTCTGAGATGTCACTATCTATAAATTACATAAAGTAAAAAAAAAAATGTGAATAATCTAAAATACTCCTATGCTACATAAGGACGTGCACTTGACCCAAGTGGGCATAAATGTGACATGGTCCAAGCATGAGCATGATCTAAGATCGTCCAAATGATGGGGTTGCGTCCCATACATGGGCCAGCCTACAAGCTACCTAAGAACGATCCACGAGCGACCCATGATCAATGCAAGAACCGGCCATGCACAACACAGAACAAGCCCACAACCGTTTGGCTTCCTTGTGTCAGCAACCCTTCGGTTACCACAGACTAACCTTAAAAACCCTTGATAGGCGTCCCTTGGGCTCCCCCACGTCCTAGGGCCTCTTGAGCTCCTGTAGCCTTGTAATGATTGTACATATTAAAACATGACCATTGGATCGGAAAGTGATCAACGGCTAAAATTAGATTCATCATGTATAAATAAAGGACACCCTTCAATTGTATAATTCACAAGCTAATACAATCCAAGCTTCACTCTTACACTTCATTCCTATGAGCTGAGTGCATGTTAGGCTAACTTGGGATCAAATCCTAAGGCCGCATGGGTGTGGAATCATTTGCCATCGACTGATCCGTGACAAGTGATATCAAAGCCTTTGTTCCAAGCGCAATGATTGATCCACATTTTGATGTTGTGATTGCTCAAGGTGAAGACTACAAGGATTGTGGACGACTTGTCAAGAAAGCCACCCAATTGAAGACAAATCATAGTGTCTTGAGCTTGAGGGACCCAAAGGGAAACTTGGAGAATCAAATGACGATTCTAGAGGAGACTATCATAGACATCTAGGGGATGGTGGAGGACCTAAACTAGACTGTCAAGAGAGCGGAAGTTGGAAGGGAGGAGTTCTTGGCTAAAGTGCAAGAACTCAAGATTGACATGGGAGAGCTTTGCATCGAGGTGCTAGGGACCCTCATCCAAGAGTTGCAATAGTGGGATGAGACCTGAAAGGCCGTGATGGCGACCATGCGTGTGGAGATTGCCGAGCTCAAATGTAAGCTTGCAAAGGTTGAAGCAGCACGTGCGAATACGCAAACAAACCCACATAGTGACGCACCCAAGCCAAAAGAGTTTAAGGGCCCGAAGGTGGCTAAGGACGTGGACAACTTTCTATGGCACATGGAACGATACTTCCATACAATGGGAATCAACGACAATGCTTCTCGAGTAAGCACCGCATCCATGTATTTAGTTGATAACACATTGTTATGGTGGCATTGTCGGTCGGATGATAGGTGTGGCAACCCTATCACAACATGGGCTCGGTTCATTGAAGAGTTTTGATGGAACTACTATCCCGCATAAGCCAAAGAGGAAGTTCATGATGAACTCAAGCACCTTGAGCGAAAAGGTGGAGTTCACGACTATGTGAAGCAATTCTTGGAACTACTACTCTAACCCGTCCATGACCAAGACAGAGGTGTACCATTAGTTCATGAGCGGATTCAAGCCACGAGTCAAGCAAAAACTCAAGCAGTGCCATGCCGTGAATCTTGTGACAGCTACGTCCATGGCCGAATCCCTTGTCAAGTACGAGCTGCCTTCCGCGACGAATTTCGATTCTCATTCAAAGGACAATGCCAATAGTGGGGGAGATCGAGGAAGATTCCCGAATGGATGCAAACCATCGATGATGGCATCTAGGACCCAACTGAAGTCAAGTGGATGGGGGCAAAAAAAGGTACACACGTATAAGTGTTTCTTCTATGATGATCCTCACATGACTCATGATTGTCCCAAGAGGGGTAAACTAGCAAACCTATGCAAGGGGGACAAACCGTGAGAGGAGGCACAATTAGGTTCACTACATATCATTAGTTCGATCAAAACAAGAAGGAAAAGAAACCTAAAGGCATAATGTTCGTGGATATGAAGATTGGAGGTACCACGATGAGTGAGCTTGTGGATACCAGGGCGTCCGACCTCTTCATATCTCGAGAGGTCGTGAAGAAGTTGAATTTTTCGATCTAGAAGGGAAGAGCCAATTGGCTCAAAACGGTGAACTCCAAGGAAGTCTTGACTAGTAGTGTGGCTAGGGAAGTGGAGCTCCACCTTAGTCCATGGACTAGTAAAGAAAACATCGAGATAATCCCCATTGACGATTATGATTTTATGTTGGGTCTCAAATTCCTTGATAGGATCAACACGGGTATTATGCCGTCCATAGATTGCATATGCATTTTCAACAAGCGATGCCAATGCATGACCCCAATCCATTGTGAGTCGAGATGCAATAGGAGGTTGTTATCGACCATGCAAGTGTGGAAGGGAGTGAAGAAGGATGATTGACCTTATTAGCAACGTTAAAGGGTAAGGGCATGAAGGAAGGTGATGCACCGAAGAAGGTGACCCAAGTTCTCGATCCATTCTGAGATGTGATGCTGCTTGATCTGCCCAAGAAGCTTCCCTCTTGAAGGGAAGTGGATCATCGAATCAAGCTTGTGCCCGATACTCAACCGCCAACCATGACACCCCATCATATGGTCTCACCCGAGTTGGAAGAATTGCAAAAACAACTCAAGGAGTTGCTCAACACGGGGTACATTTGGCCATCTAAGGCTCCATTCGAGGCCTCGATCCTGTTCCAAAAGAAGCATGATGGATCCCTTTGGAGGGATGAGGGGTTCACCCAAATCGATCTTCGATCAGGGTACTACCAAGTTTGGATTGTCAAAGGAGATGAGCTAAAGACCACATGCATGATGTGCTACAGATTGTATGAGTTCCTCATCATGCCTTTCGGCTTGACTAACACGCTAGCCACACTCTGCACTTTGATGAACAAGGTACTACACTCATTCCTCAATCAATTTGTCATAGTCTACCTTGATAATAGTGTTATGTATAGCCAGATGCTGGAGGAACACGTCAAACACTTGAGGCAAGTCTTCCAAGTCTTACAAGAGAACGATCTGTACGTGAAGCATGAGAAGTGCACCTTCACGTAAAATGAAGTTCCTCTTCTTGGGCACATTGTTCGAAGTGGACGAGTGCGGATAGACACAGCCAAGATCCGCACTATCGTTGAATGGGAACCACCAACCAAGGTGACAGAGTTAAGATTGTTCCTTGGTCTCATAAACTACTATCGACGCTTCATTTGGGGCTATTCAAACCTCATCGTGCCACTTACAGACATGTTGAAGTAAGAAAGGTCGTGGGAGTAGACGGATCGGTGTTAAGAGGCATTTGATTTGTTGAAGTGGGCCATGACCGAGGAGCTAGTGTTCGTGCTACCTAACCATGTCAAGCCATATGAGATAGAAACCGATGCCTTTGATTTTGCTATCGGCGGTGTTCTTATGCAAGAGAGGTACTCGGTTGCCTTCGAGTCTCGGAAGTTGAACGAAACCAAGCGGTGCTACATAGTCCAAGAGAAAGAGATGACCGCATTGGTGCATTATCTTCGTACATGGAGGCACTATCTCTTCAAATCCTTGTCATGAGGATAGAAAACATGACCACAAACTATTTCCAAACCGAAAGGAAGCTTAGCTCAAAGCAAGCTCGGTGGCAAGACTTCTTGGGCGAGTTCGATTATGTATTGGAGTATAGCCGGGAAGGCTAAGTCCGCGGCATGCCTTAAGTCAAAAGATAGAGCTAGCCAATATAATGAGCCGACCCAACTGCTTGTGGATCGACCATATCAAGGAAGGGCTCAAGCATGACCAAACGGCCCAAGTGCTCCTTCGATACGAGCGAGAGGGAAAAACGAGTTGATTCTAGTGTGAGGACAACCTCCTCTATACTAAAGGATAGCTACTCTATGTGTCGCTTTATAGGAAATTAAGGAAGGAAGTGTTGCACAAGTGCCATGGTTCCAAGTGGGTGGGTCATCCAAGAATCTACTACACCATGACATTCATCAAGGACTAATATTATTAGCCTCATATGCAGGATGGCATTGAGATATACGTGTGAACATGTTTGGCATGCCAGCAACATAAAATAGAACAACGTCCATTGCCGGGGCTCCTTGAGCCGTTGCCCATCCTAGGGCATCCATGAGAGAGTATCTCCATAGACTTCATCATGAATTTGCCAAAGTTTGAAGGATGTCGGACCCTCATAATCATTGTGGATTACTTCTCGAAGTATACGACATTCGTGCCAACAACCAAGGATTGTTCAGCCAAGGAGGCGACTAAGTTACTTCTCAAGCACGTTATCAAGTACTAGGGAGTGCCACGCACAATCGTGAGTGATCGCAATCTTCGATTCACTGGGCGGTTTTGGACCGAGCTCTTCAAGTTGCTAGAGTTGAATCTCAACTTCTCTAAGAGTTTACATCTCCAAACCGATGAACAGACATAGAGGGTAAATGCTCTCGTAAAAATATACCTCCAACACTATGTGAGCACCACGCAAGTGAACTGGGCAAGATTGATCGATGTAGCATAATTCTCATACAACTTGTAGTGGAATAAGTCCACAAACCAAAGTCCGTTCAGGATAGTGACGAGGCAACAACTGCTCATGTCGAGTGCAGTTGTTTTAGGCTACTGAGGCAGTAGTTCGTCAATGTACAAGTTCGCAAAGGAATGGAATGAACAAGTGGACGTGGCGTGGGTGTGCCTACATAAGGCCATAAAACACATGAAGAAGTGGGCCAATGAGAAGCGATGTCACATGGAATTCCAAGTCAAGGTCCTAGTGCTAGCCAAGCTACACCTAGGATGCGTTTGGTTCAGTATTTTGAAAACCCATTAGGAAAATGCAAAGCAGTTTAGCCTAAATGACTTTAGGTAAATGCAAAGGTCTTTTGGTAAATTATGTTTTGAGAAATAACTTTGAGAGAAATGCCGTTTGGTAGAAAACACACTTGAAAAGCCATTTGGATGATTAATGTTAGTTTTTTTTTTTAATTTTATTTGTTTAAAAGTTGAAAAAAAAATAATGTAAGCAACTTTTTAAATATAAATTTTGACAATAATACTAAAAAAAAATCAAATACATAGACAATTTTTTTAAAAAGACCAAACCCTTCATCAGAATTTTTTAATTTTTATTTGCTTAAAATTGAAAAAAAAATTATGTATGCAACTTTTTAAATATAAATTTGACAATAATGATAAAAAAATAAAATACATATATATTTTTAAAAAAAGACCAAATCCTTCATTGAAATTTTAATTTTTATTTGTTTAAAATTGAAAAAATAATGTTTGCAACTTTTAAAATATAAGTTTGAAAATAATACTAAAAAAATCAAATACATGTATATATATAATTTTTTTAGAGGAAAGACCAAACCCTTCATCGAATTTTTTAATTTTTTTTGTTTAAAATCGGAAAAAAAATGTATGCAACTTTTAAAATATAAATTTTGACAATAATGCTATAAAATCAAAAATATATATAAGTTAAAAAAAAAAAAAAATCCTTCGTTGAAATTTTCAATTTTTAATTTTTTAAAAATTTTAAAATTAATTTATGCAACTTTTTTAAATATACATTTGAAAATAATTTTAAAAAATCAAATACATATATATGATTTTTTAAAAAAAAGGACGACCAAACCCTTTGTTGGAATTTTTTTTAATTTTTTTGTTTAAAATTGAAAAGAATAATATATATGTGACTTTTTAAATATAAATTTTGACAATAATGCTACAAAAATCAAATATATATGCTAAAAAAATCAAATATATAAATAATTTTTTTAAAAAGACCAAAACATTTTTAATTTTTTTAGCATTTATGTATATTTGATTTTTTGCCATTACTTTGGCATTTAAAAAATAATAACAAGGGCAAAATTGAAATTTTGAAAAATTAGTGATAATAGTTTTGGAAGAAAATAAATAAATTTTAGCATTTGGTCAAATGCTAAAAGCTCAAAGCTAGTACATACTAGTATTGGGCTTTCAGCCTTCCCAATATTAGCTTTTACTTGAAAGCTACTTCAAAATAGTTAGCAAACGGTATAGCATTTTCCCAAGAAACTTTGAAGGCTGAAAGCCCTTTAAGAATGCTGAACCAACCGCACCCCTAGTCCTTTGGTATCGAGACATCCATTAAGGGTTGATCCGTTGTTATGAAGACCCCTTCCAAATTTTGTAGTGGATTGGGAAGTTTGCTTACAAGCTAGACTTACCAGCCAAACTCAAGGTACATCCCGTGTTTCACATAAATATGCACAAACCTTTCTATGCATATGAGGAAAATTGGATTGAAGCGATTCACAGAAGGCACCCCTTAGGGCAAAAACCTCTTACGATCAGGACGTTGAGTGCATCACGGCGGATCGAGTCATATAAAAGAGGTATTGCGCGACAAAGAAAGAATACGCAGTCCAATGGAAGAGCCTTCTAAAGAGTGAAGCAAGTTGGGAACTGTCCGAGACTCGTAACAATTCAAGAAGCACATAGACGCATTTCATACGGAGGACGCAATGACGGTGTCACCCGAATAGGTGGGGGAGATTGATATAGCTCAAGGACAACTATGATCTAAGACCATCCAAATGGTGGGGCCGTGTCCCATGCAAGGGCTAGCTCACAAGTTGCCCATGAGCGACCCACGAATGACCCATGATAAAGCAAGAACCGACCCATGCACAACACAAGAGCAAGCCCGCGATTGTTCAACTTCCTTGTGTCAAGCGACCCTTCAATTCTCATGGCAAGCGTCCCCTAGGCTCCCCGTATGCTAAGGCCTCTTGAGCTCCTGTAGTCTTGTAATATCTATACATATTCAAATAGGATTGTTGGATTGGAGAGGGATCAACAGCTAAAATTAGATTTGTCCATGTATAAATAAGGGATCCTCCCCCTTCAATTGTACACACTAGTTCAGTGAGCTAATACAATCCGAGGTTCACTCTCATACTTCGTTCCTATGAGTTGAGTGTGTGTTAGAATGACTTATCGAATCCTAAGGCCGCAGAGGTGTGGGATTGTTTGCAATCGACTTACTCATGACACATGCATGTATCCCGAACAAACCCAACTCAAGGTCCTCACAAAGACTCTATGACTGTTGGAGAAATCTTTCCAGAATATTTTGAAACTAACAAAACGTTTCTTTTAGTCTAGTCTGGACATCTACAACTCGTCTAGTTTAAAGTCTGAAGACTTTCTGATCACTAGACTCAAGATTCAAGACTCAAGATTCAAGACTCAAGACTATTCTCATTGACAGTCTTTCTGATCCAGTGACGAAGGAAATCCAGAGCCGATGTAAATGGTTGAGGATTTAATCCTATCGTCTGGAGAAGATCTTTTGGTTAGATAAATTTAACGGATTCTTTTGTTCGTATCAAGATCAATTGAAGATCCGATGGTCGACGAAGTATTCTTGGAAAGTTCTATTCTTGGAAACCAATATCCTGATTGTATGGGCGAACAAGATTGATGGGCTATCGTCAGGTTCCTTTTATAGCTCGAATGATCTTCTTGATTGATTCCGTCCAACAGGTAAATTTGAGGAATTCCTTTGGAAAGTGCCAACGGGTATGATGGCATAAAGGAGTATAAAAAGGAAGACGTTCTAGTTGTTTGAGTACGTGATTGATAGAAAAATTCCAGAGTTTGAATCACCTTGATTATTAGTCGATACAGTCTGAGCAAAAATATATACACAGAGAGTGTCTATACTTGGTGATACCTTGAGCGAGTGTGGTAGATCATCTACACCTAGAATTCAAGGAAGATCAACACTGTAACATCTCTTTGTTCATAGTGGAATCCAGCCAAATTGGCTGTCGGTGCAGAAGAGTGGACGTAGGCTTAAATCAAGCCGAACCACTATAAACCGCATGTTTAATTCTCTCTTTTCTTTATTTAGTCTTGCATTGATTATCATTTGTTGCAAATCCTTCAACTATCTAAGTATTACGCGATTATCAAGAGAAAATCTTTTATATACCTATTCACCCCCCTCTAGGTATTTGTACTAGCTATATCAGTGACGACCTAAACCCAGGGTAGTACGGAGAGACGGACTGAGATCGCCTTAGCAGTATGCGAGTGAGGCCATGGACATGTCTCCCGTCCCACATCGCTTAGGGGGCAATCCTGGGCTAGTTTATAAAGGTTTTGATCCCTTTAATTTGTATAACTCATTTTAAAACCGTGAGAACTCAGTGTCCAAAGCGAACAATGTTATACAGTGGAGCTCGAGTCGTTACAAATGGTATTAAAACCAATTCCCAACTGCGTGCGGGGCCCATAGCAAGGGCATTGTGCCTTAAGGGGGGGGAGAATGTGACGACCCAGACCCGAGGCAATACGGAGGGATGGATTGAGATTGCCTTGGCAGTACGCAGGTGAGGCCAAGGACATGTCTCCCGTCCCACATCGCTTAAGGGGGAGTCCTAGGCTTAGTTTATAAAGGCTTGGATCTCTTTAATATGTATAACGCGTTTTAAAGCTGTGAGGACTCAGTGTCCAAAGCGGACAATATTATACAATGGGGCCCGAGTTGTTACAGACTCACCATACTTGTGGATAAAAATGTGTTTGGAAGATCTTGCTTAAATTGGGATTACCCCGAGTGGCATGGTTTGATAGCTTAGCTACCCCCTTAATTAAAGGTAGCCTTTGGTCCTTATCTTCTAACTTATACCCTAGCTCATATTTGCAGGAAGATTTTGAAGGTTGTTATAATATTGGAAATCTATCCAAAAGGTACTAAACTTATTGTACAACAATCAATTCAATAATAAATCTTTTGATTTTGCTTATTTAGTTATAAACATTTTTACAACTTGTTAATTTAGTCATAAACATTTTAATTGTACTAATTTATTTATAAACATTTTAATTGTACTAATTTATTCATGAATATTTTAATGATTTGTCAATCCTAAATATTTTTAAAGAATTGTCAATTTAGTTTTTTTGGCTCTTTTTGGCTAATTTTGGCCGAATATTACTGATCTAGATTATTTTTAAATTTAAGAAAATTATGAATTTTTAATTGATTTTGTCTTTCTTTTCTTTTCTTTCATTCTTCCACTCTTTTTACAAAGGGCCGGTGAGGCCATTGGCCATTAACTAAAGAGCCACCAACCTCCACCAGCCCTTAGGCAAGAGCCAGCAACCTCAACAAGCCATAGGTGAAGGCTGCAAATCCCTCACTAGCTACAAGCAATGCTAGATCTGGCAAGGGCTCGCAACCCTTGCTATGGCCGGTAAAGGTGTCATGAGCCCTTGTAGGCCATAGCAAGGGTGTCACGGCCCTCACCTGCCTTCATTGTTGCAACAAGGGCCTCGGCGAGGACTCACAACACCCTTGTCGGGCGAGGGCTACATATCGGGGGCCATGACACCCTCACTAGATCTAGTGAAGTGAGGGAATCGCAACCCTAATTGCGACCTTCGTTGCCACAACTAGGGCAAGCAAGGGTCACAACGCCCTAGGCAAAGGTCACTAGCCCTTTCTTGAGGGTTAGTCGAGTCGCTAGCCCTTACTCAATGGCCGGTGTAAGTTGTTGGCTCTCGCCAATGGCTAGTAGCCTTGCCGACCCTCTATAAAAAGAGGAAAAAAAAAAATTAAAAAATCAATAAAAAAATTCAGAATTTTTTTTAAAAAATTATAAAATTGTTCACATTAATACCGGTCCGTGCCACAAAGATGACAAGCACTAACTAGGCCATGTCTTCTAGCCAAAATTAGCCAAATTGACTAAATTTGTAGCAATTCATTAAAATGTTTAGGATTTGTTTGGCAAATTTTTAAAATGAATGGCTAAGTTGATACAATTAAAAGGTTTAGAATTGAATTAGCGAGAGGATTAGGACTGAAATAGTCAAATTGAAAGGCTTAGAACTAAATTAAACGCCCTATATTAGTATTTTTTGGAAAATTTTCCTGTATAGTATAATATCCTTGAATTAAACATTTAGTTAGCAATAAAATAGTCCACTTATCTTTGAACTGCCTCCTCGCTATTTTTTCTATCCCTGCTAAAGTTGCTAAAATCATCTCGGATTTTAGTCGGCATTGCCCTGCAGCAAGATCTGTTTATTTGGTGGCAAGGCGATGATTTGAGTGTCAGTGCATGATTTGAGCATCTGCTTTTCCCATCTCCGCTAAAGTCAACGAGATTATCTCGGATTTTAATTGGCCTCAGCCTACAACGAGAGCCGACGACTTGGGCAAGGTGAGGATTTAAGCATTGGTGCGATCATTTTCGCTCTTCGGATCTGCCCGTCAGAGTTCAGGTCGCTAAAAGAACTTGGCAAAGTGATGATTTGAGCATCACTTGTTGCCCTTGCTTACAAAAGGAAGTCAAGGTGCATGATCACCTATCTTTTTTGAGTCAATCGTTGTGTTTGTGTCTGCTTTCCCCAGTTTAACAAGG
Organism: Eucalyptus polyanthemos subsp. polyanthemos; assembly: GCA_017140185.1. Taxonomy (NCBI): domain Eukaryota; kingdom Viridiplantae; phylum Streptophyta; class Magnoliopsida; order Myrtales; family Myrtaceae; genus Eucalyptus; species Eucalyptus polyanthemos. The sequence continues at coordinate 31,725,419 of CM029461.1, forward strand.
CAGCGAACATGCCATTCCTACGATGCTCCAAGGAAGCCTGCACCAAGGTGGTTAGCCGCCCAGACTGCCCCAATCTTGAATGCACACAAGCTGTGTCTCAACAAACTGCCACTATACAGGCATTTTCTGTGTAAAGGATTCTTTTGTGAGAGCTCTTCGTTCTGCCTCGTTCTTGCACTGACGATAGGATGACTGCACGTCAAAACAATTCTCCCGTTGCAGCTTCAGACACGCTTTCGACATAAGTCAGTAACGTGAAGACATCGAATGCACGAGCTACATAGACCAACCAAGAGGGTGGCTTAATCCATATAAATTAGATCCAAATTCTCATTTTTCTGCAAGAAATCTTCACAATCCTGTATGTACTTTACACAGTGCTTCGCTTAGGGAATTCAACCATAATAACTCAGGCAGCCAAGTAAAATAAGATCACTTGTAAATTGTAATTGTAGCCAAAATAATTCGGGAATATTAACAATACCATAAAAAATTACGGCGACCTTTCCACAAACTTAGAATCTTAAGCGTGTGCAAAGCAGACTGTCTGCTCTCTTTCTGCTCCAAATAAAAAACAAGAACGGAAAGGGGATTAAAAAGGAGCAACCTATGTTCTATCTCCTACGCAGCTGCACAAGAGCAAACGCAAAATAAAAACATCACCAAAGGATGAAAAAGATAACAAGAAATGAGAAGAAGATGATGCTTCTGGCAATCCTGGAAACCTCAAGTTCCGAAGCAGAGAAAAAGAAAACTAAAGCGATATGCACAAGTGACGACAATGCCTACAAAATACTCGGAAGCTGAGAATCTAATCTCTGCTGTAACTCCCTAATCTTCAGAGAAAGCTCTGCCTTCTGTTCCTTGTAGCTCTGCAGCAGAAACTCTTTCCCTTCTATGACCTCCTTCAACTCTCCCACTTCCTTCCTCAACATCTCAATCTTGTCCATATCTCTTGCTTTCTCAAAAGAATCAAGATTGTTTTCACCATCAACATGCCCATTTGCATGGCCATTTCTCAATTCTGGTGGCCATAGTGGGGCTGTTGAATTCTTCTCTTGCACACCCACATGTCCAACACAGTGATCTGCAATAGCTTTCCTCAGTCTTTGAATTTCTCTCTCAGAATCAAACAAGTCCCTATTTGCAGCGTCAAGTTGTGCTTGCAAATGAGTAGATTGCTCCAACTGAGCATTGAATGAATTCTGCAACTCTGTTATCTGATCCTGCATTTCCAGAATCATGTCATCTCTCCTCTTCAATTGCTGCCTCAGCTTATGAATCACTTCCCTTTTGCTGAAGATGTCAGAGCCAGATTCAGAGACACATGGTGACTCTGAGCAGTTAGAAGGGTGGAATGGCTTTGGAGGCAATTCAAAGCGATCAGGTGAAGATGCCCAGGTTACCCCATTTTCTCTGTTATATTCAGGGGCAGGAACAGTCACCAAGGGGAGAGCTGATTCTGGCTCTTCAAGCATCTGCTCAGTGGAAGGGTGCTTTGGGTCTATCACTCCCTCATTTCCTGCTTTATTGCAATTAATAGACACTCCCATGAATTTTAAAGCCAAAAAGATATACCAGTGAATGGATCTTATCATCAACTTTAAAAGGGAAAACAAGGATAACAACCCAAAAAGTACGAAGACAATAAATCATGTTGCTAAAGCGCTACCAAGTCACATGAAGGATTTCCTAACAGAGCTATAAACTCTTGCCACCAATCCCACCAGTCACAGAAAATTAAAAAGAAAAATTCAGCAGCGCAGTTCATGAATATCTTTGGAAGGAGTGGAGGTAGAAAAATAAGTAGGCTATACTTGCCTAGACAGATGGTTCATCTAATCTCATATTTGCTTGCAGCATAAACACATAAACTGCATAGAAGCAATCATTTGATCACCACATGGATCATTTTTTATCTCTCCCCAAGGTATCACTAATCTCATGTCTCCCTTCGCAACTACTTACCATGAATAACTATCTTCCTACTCCATTCACCTGCACAAAAGTTGTCAAATCCTACTGAACAACACACAGAGATATATAAAATATGGATCTTAATAGTTGATATCCAGGGCTATCCATATAAAAGCCCAATTAAAAGATGCTATTTTAACACCTGATTGCACATTGCTAGGAGGACAACTGTGGCACACACCAAGATTAAGCATCTACAACAATGTACTTCCCTATATTTTTTTTCCAAATTCATAATGATACCAATATATCAACTGAAACTACAAACCACACTTTTGATCTTCTTGTTTTGCCCTAGTTTAGACCGAAGTGGCAACTTAACAAGTCTCGTGTTATTAAAGCATGGAAAAGTATCTTTACATTCATAGCTTGATTATCAAAATTGCTTTTCCAAGAAAGATGCAGTAAAGGTCCATGAAATTGAATGTAAGATCAAATTGAAAAATTGCAAGATCTTACAAACTTCATGAAAACATGAATAATAGATCCTATATCTCAAATAAAATAAATGAACATGTATCAACTATTTGGAAAAAGAAAAAGGAAAATCATCTAGATTCTCTTTTAAAGACGATAACCATCATAAATTAATAATAGTTGTAGAATTATCTAGAGTTACAGAATCAAGTGTTTGGACAAGCTTACAGCTATTAAAAGTTACTTTAATTTGAAATGACAACACAAGGTTATGAATTGTGCATCAGTGAGACTAAAATTTAAACCCAGGCCTATCAAGGCCAAAGCCACAGATTCACAATATCATCTGGAAGGGGAAAGGAGGAATTTTTTGGTGATAGCACCATGGTAAGATTTTTCCCTTTTGTATTACCTCTTGCAAAAAAGAGAAGAATTACATTTTACCACAAAAAAAATCTCTACATGGGGAAGTTATCTTGTTGACAAGTAATTAGCATGTTGAGAGAGAGAGAGAGAGAGAGAGAGAGAGAGAGAGAGACAGAGAGCTATGGTCATTAGAGATTGGTATTAGGATTGACAGAGTCGGAATCAACAAAGCTAAGTTTGTCTTGTGCTGGTTCACGTTTTACAACTTTGATGAGCATTTTCTTCATGTGAGATAGGTTATCTGAGGTATTGTTAAACACGCTTGCCTATCCTGATTCCAGTGATAACAGGTGACTAACACACTCAACTCAATCCCAGCCGAAAGCAATTTTGAGCACATGTCAAAATGTCCACACATCTTTGCATCGTGAGATTGCATCACAAAATCTCTCAGGTGTTAGATCACAGTTTTCATAACAGTGACCATTTGGGATGTATAAAACATCTGTAAATCTAGTATACATGCACAGTGCAAATTGAACATCAGGCTTACAGCATCTCAATGCCACTACATGGACATGTTTTAGTCAAGCAAGAAGTGCTGGATGTGCAGCCGTAAGGTCCTAAACAAGGCGTAAGATTCTTCGGCTTCAAACAACGTAATCTGATAAATTAATCAAACATTTTGCAGGAAAGTCACAGCCTTTGCTCTAAAATGAAGGGTACACTTCTAGCAGTATTGATGCAAAAGACTGACTAAGCTCAATCCTCAAAGTGTAGGATAGAGTATTCTGCGTCACTCAGAGACTTATGCTAGGCCATAAAGGTGGCTCAATTTTAAAGTTATGTGAAGTGAGGCACCAACCACCTAGGAACATAGTCAGCCCCAACATTGATTGACCTTGTTCAAAGAAAAGAGAAATGGAAAAGGGGAAGAAAGAGCCCAATGCCAGAAATCTTTGAGATGTCAAATGTATCTCTTGATCACTTCATGGGATTCTCTGCTTGAAAAGCTTAGGCATGAAATTGTTTTTTGAAATAGCATCATCAGCCCTTTGTACTCTATAGAATGAATTCCCCAAATGGAAACTAAGATTGAGAAGAGGATGAATGCAAAAGGGCATCTGTTAGCTCCATGAATTGTTAGGAGAAAGTTCATTCTTAATCTTCAAAAGATCAATTTCTCCATCTGACAAATTGAACATTTTCCTTGTATAAATCTCTTGATAATTTCGGAATTGAAAGAACAAACAGACTTACCAGCTAATTCCTTCATCTCTTAAAGCTAAATCCCAGGACACATGAGGATTTTACCAGGAAAAACCCATATGAAGTTCCACTGGCCAAGATTTTCTTTGCTCAATCCATCATTTCAAGGTCAATTATAAGGTAAAATTCTTCAGATGCTGTCTTCATCATTGGAGATTTTAATTTTGATTTGAGCACCGTCAAAATTTAAGTTCTATCTGACAAGACCTAAAGATATAGGTCCATAAAGGCCGTACCAACTCGAGAACAAACCTGTGGGAGACAAGCTTGGTTCCTTAGGTAACATAGGAAGCCACAGAAACATATGATCTTGAAGGGAACATCAGAAATCAAGGAAATAAAAATCTTCCTCAAACCCAATGATAAGAGAGGAACTCTAATGAGGCATGACAATACAAGCAAGGATTCTGACAATGTTTAGTTTACTTGTAAATCCATCAATTCTCCAGTCACCCAAAAACAAAGGAACAAAAAACTGTGCTGCTGCACTTTTTTCCCTATTTTTCAAGGAACGCATATTCCAGTTGCTACGCCTAAGGTAAGTACAAATTACTCAATAAACCTTCCCACTCTCTTGCCTCATTAGAGAGATGATCATGCATCACTAGAGTTTCCAGATCAACATATTTTAACTGTATTAGAACTGATGTAGAAGAAGAGTACATAAATCAGACCTGGGAAGCAATTAAAACAGCCATCATTGCCTTGCATATAGGAATACATGTTTGAATGCAGACGAGAAGTGGGTTGCTTTCTCCTGTCAGTGGATTTTCCATTTCCTGAACATAAAAATCCTTGCAAGTGAGAACGACATTAAGAATAAGACCACTACCAGATGTGAAAATAAATTTAAGAAAAAAATGCCAGATTTTCACAAGAATTACCAGAGTCGTCAGCCTGCTTTGTGTCAGTTGCTTGTTTCAGCTTGTAACCAAGCCGAAATGACAATGTGCTTAACAAGGCACCACCAGCAATAAGGACCCAATTTGGACCTTCTCGCTGAATTCCATTTGATTTCTGAGTTCTAGACACAGCAGCAGTTCGTGGGTTCATTTTATCAGCCACTGAAGTGCCAGGACAAATTACTCAGACATCTGAATAAGGCCTGAAAAAGAGAGAATGAAAAACTGATTACTTGGCTTTAATATGACAATAAATTAGAGGATGAGAAGAAATTTCTTCTCAGCAAGCATTATATCATTATATATCAAAATTGCATTCCATTTTTTTTGGATCTCTAAGACTTAAAATCATATCTAGACATTGCCCAAATAGCCTGTGTAGCTCCCCATTGATCGAGAGAAATAATGATATGACATTCAAGACCAGATAGTGAAGTCTGACAAAAAAACTCACACCCACGGAACAAATCATGCTCCAAAAACTATATCCGTGCCGAAGAAAATGATTGGAAAGACCCTTTTTTCAATAATTTAACAACTCCTGTATCACATTCAATCAGATGCAACCTACGCCAGTGTCAAGGGAACAGACCCGCCAGCTCATAACTGTTCCCGCAACTATAGAATAAATACCGTGCACTGTACCAACGGCAACTCTTAGCAAAAACCAAACCCATCGGAAAACACAAATTGTGTCAACATAGAACACGGCAAGCCAGAACAAAACTGAGAATCTCCAGTAAATAAGCCATAACCGGATCTCTCCGTCCAATGTTTCAGGAATAATTCGCAGGTCCCGACGACCACAACACCGCTAGAGACGGACGGAAATCTCGAACCGCACAAACGAAGCGACATTCAAGAAGAAACCACGATCGGCGGGGGGCACAGCGGGCTCACCGTTCTCAATTCCAATGGCGGCGCGCTCAGTCCCGACGAGAGCCCGGCTCCGCTCCGGCGAGGGGAGTTCCTAAATTAAGCGGCGAATCGACTGCCGCAGCGGGCGGCCGGCGAAGGCGAGCGGAGCGAATGGGACTCGGGCGAGCGTCCACGGAGAAATGGAAGCGCCCAAGACCGCAGACAACGCCGGACAATCGCAGCGCCCGCAGGATAGAGAGAGAGAGAGAGAGAGAGAGAGATATTTGTATGGAAAGACAGAGGGAGGGGAGGAGGAGGAGAGGAAGAAGAAAGCCGGAGAGGCGCCGCCGTCGCCGCCGTCGCCGCCGCCGTCGCCGTGGCAGGAGCGGCGCTGCTGGCGGAGAGGGAGAGAGGGAGGGAGTGGGAGGTGCGACAGGTGCGTGCTGTTGGTCGTATAGTTTAGCCCTTTTTCTTTCTTTCCTTTTTCTTTTCGCTTTTTTTTTCCCTCCTGTTCTCTCGCTTTTTTTTTCCTTTTGCGGGAAGCCGCTTTCGAAACGCACCGGTTTTGCCGGCGCGGCACCTGGTGAGCTTTCGCCGTCGCCCTAGCGATTCTCAACGGAGACCCAAATTTAGGGCAAACATACCCTCAAATTTTCAAACGACCGACCAAAACAAGAAAAAAGAGAGAGCACAAACAATTTGCTTGAAATAAAAATATCCATAAAAAAACACGAAATTTGATAAATTAACCTCCCCTTTCAAATGACCTGAGAAAAACTCAGAAATTTTATTGGAACGCTAAAATATCTATTTGTATCTTTTTCCTTGAAAAATACTTACATGGCATCTAGCGTGGCTCGCAAGCCCTTGAGCGACAACGACAGTGACAGTGACCATCAAGGAGAGCCGTAGGCCTTTCCTTGCCCCCAACGAGGGTCTTCGAGCCCTTAACCCTTGGCTAGTAGGAAATGATATCGTTTGTCATTGTTGCACCCTTTATTGACATTATGGTCATGTAGGTATTAAAGAGATATTTTTCTAAAATATTTTCCTCTGTTAAAGATAACTAGAATATTTTTCTTGATTCTCCATATTTTTTAGAATTGTGCTCATGTCTCTCTTTGATTGTATAAAATCTTAATTGATATGTTACATTAGATCATCATATATAAAACTTTTAAATTGGTTTACATAACTTTTTTTATACAAAAATTCCATATTTCTCTCTTTGGCATATCTCTTATTTCTAGAAAAGGGAGAATAATAAGAAAAAATGTTTTGTCAATATTATACGTCACTCAAATTTAATGGAGCTAACAAAGATATTTGATTACGTTGTTTTTATCACTTTTTAGGATTTGGATTGCACTTATCTAAAAGAAAAGGGAAATGTTCCCCCAACATGCACTATGTTTGGAAATATCGTATTGAAGGGAATGGAAAATGAAGGCCTAATATTTTTAAAAGCCTCTTTTAGGTACAGTCTCAATTCTATTCTTTTTTTTTTCCTATAAAACAACTCCAAATTTTAGAGGTGATCTTAATTCTACCGAAAACTTTTTTTGTCCATATAAAAATGACAAACTTTGGGTCGAGTCATAATTATATTCTAAACTTTTTTTTGTCTTGTAAAAATCACAAACTTTTACTTTAGTCCCAAAACTATTGACCCTCCGTTGAAAATTTCTCATCACAATCAAGAAAAGCTCTTGATTAACATCTAGAAATGTTGATCCCGTGGGGACATGCATAGTGTTGTTGGGCGTCTCAAGACTTTACAAAATGGGTTCGAGAAATCGATATGACTTTATGTCTTGCTCAACTAAGGCTCTTGATTTTTAACTGGAAATATTGTTGTGAAAAGGTATTTGGCACACTAAGATCCTTTTCGGATTGCTCAAGATCAAGGAAAAGCATATCTTAAATTATTACGACTTCTTTTTTGAAATGAAGCAAAGCTCCTTCTGCCATATATTGTATTTCTTTTTAGGTTGTAATTATTTTGCAGAAAATGAATAATTTAGAAAATATTTTTCTAAACATGATCGTCTGTATTATTTGAAATAATTAATCAATAAAAATATTTTTAAAATTATTCATTTTCTATAAAATAAACGGAGCGTTAATAGAACTATTTTTCCTAGCGCATTACTTGACTTCAGTAAATTATTACGACTTCCTTTTTCAACATGTCATGCATTTCATCATAGATAGGCTCATCATCGCCACTGACCCAAATCATGTATTGCTCTCGAGATGCGTGCGCTCGAGGCTTCCTTCATGCCTTTCTTCTTTTACATTGAGGAAAAATTTCGGGTTTAAGTGTATAGGCTTTTTGCACTCATAGAACTTCATCAAACTTTCAGACTCTTTTATTAGTGAAGCCACATGTTGTGGTAATATTGCGCAGCGTGTCATGGATGATAACTAAAGGTTGTTAATTACCTTTTTGATCTATAAGATACCTTCTCATTTTCTAAATTTTTGTTTTGTGGGATAAAGTTGATAAAATTATTCAATTTTTTAATTTACTGTATTTTTGCCAATTCAATTCAAACTTTTTATTTTATTGATTGAGTGTATCTAACTAATTTTAGCTGAAATTCGCTAACGTAGATGCAAATCATCCTATGTGGTATAATCAACAATGACATAGATAATTTTTAATAATTTTGTTTCTATCTTATCTTTTATTTTTCTTTGGTTTTTCAATGCGAGGGTTGGGAGGGTCATCAAAAATAAGATTAAAAAAAAAGGCAACCCTCATCAACATAGAAAAAAGCCAAAAAAAAGGATAAAAAAATAAGAAATTCGAAAACATTAAAAATATTATCAAAATTGTTCATATCAACGTCAATTTTGTCATAGAGAACAATTGACATACATGTCAATGAATTCAAGGCAAAATTGATCGAATGAACTCAATTGATAAAATGTAAAAATGTTTAGAATTTAATTGATAAAATTACAATTTATTTAGTACTTTTTCAATAATTTTTCCAAATAAAGTTTAAGCGTGCACAATTACAGCTTCGAAACAAAGAGGAGCTCAAGGGGTCTAGGGGATGTAAGGTCTTAATTTGGATGAAGGCTTTTATTTTGTTGTACTTTGGCAACGCCACTTTATTTGATTTTGGATTGCGACGGCCGCTTTAAAGTCTGAAAAGTTCTTTAGCTGGGTCTCGGCTTCCTTGATAAGTGAACTTACCTCCCTAGACGCTTTACACGTGCCATCAAAACTTCTTATCATATCAAACCGATCAATGGAAGCCTTCAACCTAGTTCTAAAGTATAAGGTTACGTTTGGTCGTTCGGATTTTTAATTGAGATAAGACTGGATAGAGATAGGATATGAAATCTCGGGATTTTTTTATATCCCGTCATTATTTGGTGAATCGTAGTATTAAAGTCGAATATGTTCATATCATATCATGTATATTTTTTTAATATAAATGGCATATCATTATAAATAAACCTAAATGTTCATAAACGGAGATGGTGAAAATATATCATAACAATATTCCTTAATTTATTTTTATTTTATTTTTCCTCTTTTTTTTATATTATTTTCATTATTATTTCTTTTTTCCCCTTTCATCATTCTTTAATAAAATTTTATCAAATAGTAAATTGTACAACATACCTAAAATATATAGTAAATATAAATATTTAATTTATAGATTGAATGTTTGTTATAAGATATAATTAAAGTTGAATATATAAATTAAAATAAGATTAATTAAGAATAATTTTTTTTATTTTATTTTTAATTTCTTAAATTAGAATTTAAATATTATTTATATTGAAATATAATCTCAATTTTGTTAATTTAATAAGTTTGTTATTCAAGAAAAATAACTTTCGTATTATGAACATTAGAAATCCTATCCATCTTTATCCCACCTCTCCCATAGGATAAATTTATCTTGTCTATATCCCCCTTATATCCAACTTTATCCAATCCTAAGCGAGCACCAAACGTAAGATAGGATAAATCATATCATATCCCAAATTTTATCTTGACTGCCAAATGTAGCCTAAGAGTTTTCGACAGTCCTGGAGCTTCCATTTGGGTTGTAGAGACCGCCATGACTGTTTGTGCAAAGCCATCCACGAGTAGACCCATACCATCGCAACCTGCACATGCTATGGCTCCTTTAGGCCTTGTTTGTTTAATTGTGTTTTTGTTCCTCGAACAAAATTTTATATTCTTTTATTTTGGGAAAAAAAAAAAAAAATGCGTTTGTTTATACTTTTATTCCCAAAACAAAAAATCTATTTTTTTCCTAGGAACATATTTAGAACAGAAACAAGAAGTAGAAAAAATTTATTTCTTATTTTAGAGATACTTCCAAGAAACACTTTTTTTTCTTCTCATTTTTCTTTTTATTTTCTTTTTCCTTTTGCCTGTCATCGGCCTTAGCCATGGCCGATGTTGGGGATTGGCTAGACGAGAGTCAGCGACCTCACCGGAGTGTCGCTAGCCCCCGGAGAGGCTAAGCCACGGCGAGGCTTGTTGGCTGGAGCCTTGCCATGGCCGCGCTAGGCTCAGCCTCGTCGAGCCTCCTCCAGGATGGCGTCACCTGGCAATAGCCTTGTAAGGTCGGTCTCGCCAGATCTAGGTGTGGCCGAGCCTTGGGTGGCCATAGCAATTTTTGGCCTCCTTAGCCGACGTGAGGTCGAGCCTCTCCAGTGGCCTAGTGAGGCTTGCCTGGCCAATGGCAATCTCACTAGGCCACCGGTGAGGCTCACTGGGGCCGAGCTAGCTTCCAGCGAGCTCACCAAATGTTACCCCATGGTTGGCGACCACCAAAGGAAAAAAAATAAAAAAAGGAAAAATAAAATAAAAATATTACAAAATTAAAAAAACAAAAAAATTATAAAAGTTTATCAAACGTGTTTTTATTTTTATTTTTTTTATTTTAGGGACAAAAATTTTGTGTAGTTACCAAACATGTTTTTCTGTTAAAAAATTGTTCCTCGGAACAGAAATAGTTTTTTATTTATTTATATTCCTCAGAACAATTTTTGAAAAGAAATATTATCAAACCTGTCCTAACTTCAATACAACCTGTTTTGGTGGCTTCCAAGCTTGGTCTGGTTCGGAAATGTGCTCTTCCTTTTTTGGATTTTGCTGTCCAGTGAACAAATGCTTTCATCCATGGTCGAGGCTGATTCCAGTGGCTTTCCAGGGTCACGGATTTGTGCTTTACACACAACTCGTTTTGTAAATTCACATTTTTCCATTTTTTTTGCATTAATATCCCTTATTTATACAGTAAATGATAATTAAAATTTGAAGGTACCTCTTGAATTCGTAAAATGCCAATCATTTTGTACATCACCTTTGGGTTCAAGAACTTTTCATAATTGCAAGAATTTCTTAAAATGTCGCGAATTATCTTTCGGAATCATATATTTCCTTTCAACTCTTCATATAAATAATTAATGAATACTGCACTGCACGGACTTTTAACTTATAAGATTTTGATCATTCTCTTTATAAGGGAAACCTTCCTCAGGCTCTCCACTCATCTTGCCTCTAATTAGTATTCCTTCCTCGCCTAGGTGTCTGCCCAATTCAATACCAACGGTCTTATTGAGTTTCAATAATGCAGTACCAATGCAAATCTTCCTATTAAGTATTTCCTTTGACAATTTTTATTATTTTCTCTAATTATTAGAATATTGATTACGTATGCAATCTCCTCTTTGTTATATAAGAACCACAATTATAAACTTTTATCTATTCCATTTCCTTTATATTTAAGATTAATATCATGAAAAATCACAAATTTTTTCTAACCACCAAAGTTTATAAATAAATTTATCTTTTACTAATTTCCATTAATTTGGATTAATATCATGAAAAATCACAATTTAGTATTTCGTGATAAATAAAATTTTAAATTGATATATCCGTAAATTATCACGATCATCCAATTTGGTAGTTTGACTATAAAATTTCACAGAAATTAATGAAGGAAAAATTTATTATATGCATATTAATTTTGGAATTTTAATGATAAAAAAATAGTTTTATGAATTTGGAGTTATTCGTGGTATTTTCTTTTTTATGACCCTATAATCCCCCGTACAGCCAACACTTGGTGAGGTAAACCAGAGACGGCGCTAGCCCATGATCCACATGTTATTTGTGGTATTAATCTTATAAATGACGTTGTCATATGGCATAGAATTAACAATTTGGCTTTTTTTTTTTCCTTAAAAGAAAACCTTCAGTGAGAGCGAGAGCGCGCGCAAACTTAATCGCAGGTCAAGCAAGCCAAGAGCGGCGAGGCGGCGGCGGCGGCTGTGACGGCTACTCTGCTGCTTGATCGTCCCCACTCTGTTATCAAGCTCCTATCACAGACACAGAGAGAGATTCCGATTTTGCAGAGTTCTCGGGCCGCCGCTGTTTAGGGTTTTGCGTATAGGGGTTCGAGCTAATGGGGGAGGAGAGGCCAAGGAGCAGCGTGCCTGCTCTGCCATGGATGAGGAGCCCCGTCGACGTCAGCCTATCCAACGAATGCTCGCTCGACCTCGTCCCTTGTCTTGACCCCAGGTGGCTTTCGGCAACTCGTCGTGGAGCACTTCTTCTCCATGTTTATAATTATGGCTGATAATTTAGTAGTTGAAAAGGTTGAGTTTTGTAGGTGTTGTTTAGAGCCGTTGTGATCGTAGTTAGTTTGAAAAGCTCTGTAGCTGGATGGGATTTGAGTTCGAAGCTCACTGAAAGTTTTGGGACATTTCTTTTCCATTAGAGATCTTTAAGGTGGGAGGTGTTGGATTATGTTCTGTGTGCTTCTTCATTTGGATCGATGGTGCGGGAATAAAAGGATGCTGATATACAAGATGGTATTTATACGATTGTATTTCTGAAGTGGGAAGAAAAAGTAGGCTTGGATGAACATGAGCAGTGTATCTCTATCTTCCTTTCAACAAGCAGTGGAATTGGATTCTGCCACTGCCAGTGAGCTGCCAACCTCTTTGGAGAAGTCCTTGAAAATTATAAGGACTAAAAATGATTCGGGTTGCTGTTCTGATAAGAAAAAGCTCTGAGCCTTGAAATATGCTAAATGGCTGAACTGCTGTAATGGCAATTTTGGTTGCTGTGATCAGACGTGACTTTGATTATAGAATTCTCTTCCTTCAAAGTTTAGTTTATATGTATCACTTTTCTTCAGTTAATTTTTGTGGACACGTTAGACAATTTGGCTAATTAGATTAATAGGCCTTTAATTTAATTAGTCCCCTGAGGAGCTCTCTGTATATGTCTTTGTATATATTGTTACACATTTAACGATTTTAAATAACATAAAAACTGAAGTACAATGGAAATGTATGAGGAAAGAAAGAAAGGAAAGTCAAAATGCAAACAGAAACATCACAAGACTATGTGGAGTCAGAACAAGATGTCCAGAGCCGAATTAAAGATAACAACATGGAAACAACTGAAGATTATAAACCCTTAAACAATCTTTTATCAGCATTCCTTCCAGATGCAAAACTTGAGATAAGGTGGTGCTGCACTTCTGACTCCTTAAAAGTTGAGCATCCTCTATAAGCATCTTCCAACAATTAAAAAGCTGGATGGCATGACTTGGCATAGCTCATGCCACCATAGACGAGCTAATAATCATATGATTTTTAGAGGGACTGTACAGTCATTCCTCTAGCATTATGTTCTCTCATATTATTCTCTCTATTATTTTATTTGTTAATTTGTTTTCAAAATTAGGTTGAATGGGGCATTGCAGAATATGGGCATTTCTTCATTATTCCCTATCCAAGTTGCTGTCTGGCAAGAGACAATAGGGCCTGGTGCTTTTGAGCGAGATATTTGTGTCAATTCACCGACGGGAAGTGGGAAAACTTTGGCATATGCTTTGCCGATCGTGCAGGTTTTATCCACTCGTGCTGTGAGATGTCTACGTGCATTGGTGGTTTTACCTACTCGGGACTTAGCATTGCAGGTTAGAGACCTACTTTTAATTTTGTCGCCACTGCTTCTGTAGAGCTGGATTCTTAGGATATCTACTGTATAGTGTGGATCTGCAATTTCCAGAAACTTGAATGCCATGTCTGTATTGAGTTTCTCCATAGAAGCCTTTTAATAAGTTTTGTCACAAATTTCCAAAGTAGGCCGAATAGAAGGATCAAATTTGTCACTCCTGGATATATACCATTGTTTCCTCTTTTTCTTCAGGTTAAGGAAGTTTTTGATGCAATTGCACCTCCTGTTGGTTTATCTGTTGGTTTGGCAGTTGGTCAGTCTTCGATTGCTGATGAAATAGCTGACCTTATAAAGAGACCGAAGCTTCAGGCAGGCATCTGCTATGACCCTGAAGATCCTTCACCAGAGCTACAAAGCGCTGTGGATATACTGGTGGCAACCCCAGGAAGGCTTGTGGATCATATTAATTCCACTCATGGATTTACTCTGGAGCATCTCTGCTATCTGGTATGCATTCATTTTAAATAAAATTGCAGATTTTTTATCGTGTAATGGAGTTCCTAATGCTGTCTTTGCTTACTGTCAGAAATTTTATAGGCCTGATTGAATCTGTGCTCTTTTATATCCTGAATTTGCAAGGGAGAGTGAATTCTGTCTCCTAGTGTCTGATAGAATTGTTACTTTCAGCTTGTGTAATGTGGAGAGGCACATGCACCGAGTTTTGGGCATTCCTCATGGAGTGATGAAAAATGCAGTATGAGCTAGTGATTCATCCTCTAAGCTGTGGTTGTTACAATTTTGAGTTGTTGCGTTTTCTCGTATTAATTAATTAGTTAAAATCACTAGCTATGCTACCCTTGTCAAAATTTGCTTGAGATTTATGTTATTATGTGAAAATGAAGAGTTTACTGGTCCTACCTTTGCCTTACGGAAGTTGGCATGCTATGCAAAACCCATTAAAGGTACATGTCAATAATCATGCTTTTGATGAGGATGGTGGAGATGAAAAGACCAGATGCACCATTAGTTGATCCATTTTTGTTTTATAATATCAAGCTTATTTGGAATTTGTTCTATCCATGGTGGCTTCCATTTCTCATGCATCACTTTAAGCATAAGGAGTCTATGCCTAAAACTCTCTTTTAAGTGTTTGTAATTTTACAATTTCAATGGATCTTATGGTCCCTCCATTAATTTCTTAATGGAAAAGTGATATTGACAACCTTCTTAGCATCCATTTGGTCATGAGTTTCCAAATTTGGATATCTATTTTGGGAATAAATCAAAGAAAACCTAAAGAAGAACAGCTTAGTCTTCCTTTTATCTTTCCTTTTTCTTTTTTAGGTGGGTCTGGGCTGGGATTTGGAAGGAAAAAACATAGCTCGCATATAAAGGACCATTTGTTTCTTTTTTCATTGAGCATAAAAGATGGTTAATGACAATTTGACGTACTTTATCTTTGTTTTGCAGGGCCTAAACTCATTTAGTTTTCTTTTGAAATGTGTAAAGAATTCTGCTAACTTCATGGCCATATCACTTGCACCTGTCTTCTCTTAAAGGCTTTTCAACTTTTGATGACAATAATATCTATTTTCTGTTGCTGCAATAATTTTTTATTCTGCGTTGTCTGGTAATGACTCTGAATGTGATGTAAGAACTTGCTTTATAGTTTGCACTAAATTTAAGGAAAAGATCATGATCCTAATTGAATGTGATGTCAAGATTCTACTTGTTTGTACTTTGACTCCTGTTCTGAATTCAAATTGAATGCCTTAACCATAGGACCTTGGTACTTCACTTTTTTTTGCTGATATCTTACAACTAACTAGTCTAGATTCAATAGAAGTCACAATTACATGCCAGATGGCATAAATGTCAGGGTCTACCTGTCTTCTTTACATGTGGGATTCTATTGTCCATATTTCCATCAAATTCTGTTGTTTGGAATATGAAGTCTAATATGCTGATATAATGAACTTCTCAGGTTGTTGATGAAACTGACAGATTACTCAGAGAGTCCTATCAATCATGGCTGCCTACAGTGCTTCAAATGACTAATTCAAACAATGAAGGACTCTTGAATTCAAAATCTTCTCTTTATTCAGCGTTTGGTTCCATGAAAACCATAAGGAGATGGTATGTTGTATGAAACTTTCTTCTAGTGGCCATAGTCACATGAATAGCTTAGGTTTTGCTGAGATGCCATTGAACTTTCTTGTATTGGACAGTTTTTTGTTGAACAAAATTGCATTGCTTGTGCATGGTCAAGATATGCATCACCCATCCTTTTTACTTAGTCTGCATTGGACCAGCTGCTCTAAATTTTAGTTTAACTTTCCATCCTTTGTTTTTGTATTATTATTTTTTTTTTTGGTAGTGTTTTATTTAGATAATGGTAATTTAAGAAGATATGAATTCTTGGAAAGAGCTGCAAGATTGCACCCTTGTCACACTAGAACTAAAGGAAGTGGCAGAAGAGATCATACCCTTAGCCCCCCCAAAAAAAGGGAAGAAACGGAGATAAGTTAAAAAGTTAAAGAGAGTGGCAAAAAGGTAAGTTGAGGTTGTTAAGAAGTAAGGAGGAAGGACCACTTTTCCCTTAGCTGTTCAATTTCTCAAAAACAGTTGCATGATTCTGTTGCAAGGAACCTGCAGCTTGATTACTTTCATTTATCACAAGGCATTGGTACATTCATTCTCTTGGTGATTCAATCTAGGATGTCCAAATATTTAACTTGTTAGCATGGCCTTTCCCACCCAGGCAAACCATTTGCCTTTTTAACTGTGTCTTTATATATGCTGCATATATTTTGCACCTTATCTGTGGAGGTGAAGGCAAATTGAGTTGCTAGTGTTCCTACTTTGGGTTAAAAATTGCTTTGTGGATGTAGAGACTGAAGTTAAGAGTTTTTTCTTGGTGTTAAGTTCATTTTTGGTCCCCACTTATGCTCTTTGTGCAATTTGGTCCTCTAACATTGTCATTGTGCAATCAAATCTTCCAACTTATAAGAATTTTGCAATCAAGTCCTTCTGTCAATAACAAAATTATATTGATGACCTTGCATGCTGATTGGCCACTTTTTACCATACAAAACAAAACTTCAAAGATAAATAATTTCAAATCTGGAGTCAATTAACTTTTTGTTTAAAAGGAAAAAGAAGAAAGAACAAAAAAAGAAGAGAGGGTGGTGATAGGCACCATCAGCAATCACCAGTGGTGGCTTAGGATTGCTCGAGGTTGCAACCTCAAGCTATTGTCGCTTAAGTCTATGTGGGTTCTGAGTCTTCTCTTTCTGTCCATCTTTCAACAACAAAGTGTGACTTGCAATTGGAAAAAGTGGAATTGCTTTTTCATTTCCTTTATCGTTGCATTTTGATAGTTTATTTGATTCTTCAATAGTGAACCAAACTAGTACTAACTAGTGTTACTAGCAGTAGAAAATTTCTTGGAATTCCTTCAAAAAGATTAGTGACCCTATATCAAAGATTTAGTCATTCAAATCCATTATCCCCTTTTGGGATTCTTTTCAAAGACATGGATGAATACAGAGGGATTTCATTCAGGAGAAGGAGAATATGGTGATCTTCATGTGGGCTTCACCTGAGATTTGCCCCACTTGAGCCAGGGTGGTGGCAGCGGCTTGCCCACTGATCATCATGTGGGCTTCACCTGAGATTTGCCCCACTCGCAGTCACCTGCGAGTTCTCTCTCTCTCTCTCTCTCTCTCTCTCTCTCGCTCTCTCTTTCTCTTTCTCTCATGCGCGCGCCCCGCACACACACACACACACACATCCATCTCATATATATATTTTTATTATTTTCTTGTTATTTTATCTTTTCTTTCTATATTAAAGAATATATTGTCCTAGATTTGCAATTATTTATCTTTGCAAATTTTTAGTTTTTAACATGAAAAGGTGCCCAGTCAGTGTGACACATTGACAATATTAATTGTGTTAATGAAGGGAATTGATCAAACACTTATTGCCAGATAGAGGAGTTGATTGTGCAAAAACAAATTAGAAGACAAAATTGCACGGACAACATCAGTTAGGGGACCAAAAGTGGACTTGACCCTTCTTCTTTTTTTGTGTGTATACTTTTTCCTTAAAGTTTTATGTACCTCTTTGGATTGAAAGGTTTTGTATTCATCAGACATATATACTCGCAAAAAATTCCACTCTTTGGCATTCATGTCTAATGGAGTTTCTGTGCTTCATACTGTTGCAGTGGAATTGAACGGGGCTTCAAGGGTAAGTCTTACCCTAGGTTGGTGAAGATGGTTCTGTCAGCTACGCTGACCCAGGATCCAAGCAAGCTGTCTCAACTTGATTTGCATCACCCTTTGTTCTTGTCGACTGGTCGAAGGCGTTACCGTTTTCCAGAAAAGTTGGAATCATATAAACTGGTATGTGTCCATTACGTGAACCTTTGCTACTGAGTCCTTGTGGGATGGTAAGGCTCTTACTTATTCCTTGATATATGAATTATATGTCAATGGGCAAGGTGCTGATCAATGGGAAGGTTCCCCAAGTGAATTCGACTGATTTGGACTTTGGAGGAGTAAAACTAGCTCAAAGAAACTTACAAGATTACCAAATGCTAGGGGTTGTCATTAGCTTTTGTTAGGTTTCATGATTGCATTCTAGCTTTAATTTCTCATGGAAGCTGCAGCTGCAATGTTTTGAATATGAATTTAGAAAAAAAGATGGGCAAGGATTAGCAAATTGTGTTCTCTGGGACTTTGTATCTGGTATGTATAGGTTGGTAATAGAACAAAATGATGTGAACACACTACAATGAAAATGATGATGAAACAAAGGTCTTTGGATGCATCTGGCGAGAAGATGCAACTGTTGTATCGTGATTGTTAGGAGGGGAAAGTCTAAGAGGGAATGGCAGAAGATGGTATGCAGTGATTTGGGGTACTTAGATCTGAAAGAAGATACAGAATTGAGGGAAGTTGTTGCAAAAGGATTCATCTAGCTATCTCCTCTTAGTGAGATAAGGACTAGTTGTCCCTTTTCCGTGGTGCATATTACAACAATTTAATTATAGAATTTTCCCTAGTTGAGCTTTGATTGGAGGTTACATCCACAGACATATCTTAATCATCTAAAAATAAAATTAATCGGAACTTCAATAAGTTACTTATATCAAGAGAAGGAATTATTAAAGAGAGAGACAAAGGAGTGAGGGAACTTTCCTATTTCAGGACGAGCAAAGCAGGAGCTGCTCTAAGAGAGAGAATAAAGCATCACGTGAGATATTGTTTTTATTTTTTTTCATTCATGGCCTTTTTTAGATCTGCAAAGAGAGAGGATAAAGCATAAGATGAAGAATTGCTTTTATTTTTCATTTGTGCCCTTTTTAAGATCCTTTCATTTGTCGGTCTTTGGGATTACTTATGTCTTCTTGTCCTTCCTATGTGCACTTTTCTTTATTAAAGGAATTATCATCTCCACCTATTTTAATGTTTGGTAGTTCAAAGATGCAGAATACTCCATGAATCATGATATATTACATTCTTTTGACTTTATTGTATTTTTGTATACATTCTTTTCTAGTGGCTTCATTCTGTTCAATTTAAATGTTATGACTTGAACCCCCGTGAGTTTGCTATCTGCTGTTATACTTTAGTGAACACAATCTTGTATTAGCATCAGAGTTGAGAAAGAAACTCTCCTGATACCCACACTGCTATGCTCAATTTTTCCCATATGGTATCATTTCATCTAGGTAGCCAGATGTTTATGATGCCTTTGATTGAAAATTACTAGACTTCATGAATCTGTCCATCATTTCTTGCCTCACACCTTTGATATTCATATCTTAAGAATGGCTGTTGAATATGTTTGCAATTGTACCCCTGTTCTTCATATGACTACTTTGTTTCTCATCTAATTCTTGGACATCCAGTTTAATTGTTTTCAGGATATTATCTTGTATACTTTGATTGGAATATAAATACTTTGCCTTTCATTGGCATTGATTGGTTCCTTGTTTTCTGTATGTGGATTGCTGAGTGAGACTAGTTGAACCACTCATATTCTGCTTTATTTTGATTGATTCCTTACGTCAGTTGCATGTATTCTTGTCCAATTCTATTAATTGGAAATTACTATTACTGCTATTTCTCGTGAAGTCGATCTATCTTTTGACAGATGTGTTGGGGTTCATGCACGTGTAATTCATTGATCTATGTGCAGATATGTCAATCAAAGCTCAAACCCATCTACTTGGTTGCCCTTCTGCAAAATCTAGGAGGAGAGAAATGCATTGTGTTCACTTCATCTGTGGAGTCAACTCATCGTTTATGCACTTTACTAAATTTCTTTACTGATTTGCCACTAAAGATCAAAGAGTATTCTGGTCTTCAACGTCAGTCTGTGAGAAGGTAATGCCTGATCTTTTATGTTAGCAGCGTATACATAAGCGTTGCATGTGGGTTGTAGTTACTAGTGATATTATTGAGTCACAGGAATTTTTTGAAATATCATGTGCCTAAAGACAGTTTCTGTAAGCATGTGAAATTAAATTTACAATTTAGAAGAAGCTAAAGGCTAATACACCTCTCAACAGGCATCTGCGTTTGGCTTGTGTAAATCTTAAAGAATATTCAGCGACATCTCTCATTTGATACTATACTTTGATTGGTTTTTCCCAAAATTGATTTCCTTTCATTATCACCGTATCTCTTGAATTAAGGACAAAAAGACTTTTAATGCATGACATATAGCTAAGGATAGAAAAGTAGCCATAACTCATAGACAATACTAAACTTTGATTGGTTTTTCCCAACAGATTTCCTTTCATTTTCACCCTATCTCTGAATTAAGGACCAAAAGAGTTTTAATACATGACATATTCCTGTAAGGATAAGAATGTACCATAATTCATGGACAATTAATGTGCTCTTTATGATAGCAAAGCAGTTGCTTGCTTGACATCACTTAACTCATCCATGCTATAAAATAAGAGTTTCTTACATAGAAGTTTGCCATGTGTATCCTAGTTAAGTTTGACAACTACAGAAAATTTAAATATGTACGTACAGATCATGAAGCAATATGATAGGACGAAAAGCAAGTGAAGTCCTTGAAAGTGCAATATGAATCGGACTTTTGGACTAAAGCTAAAATATAGATAGAACTTTGGAGGTAGGATGGTACCTCAGTCAAATACATCTTTCTCTTATAGAGGGTATTGCAATGAACTTTGATGCATGATCACCCTGTTAAATGAAATGATTCATTCACTTGTAAATTGGAGTTCTTTTTCTGAAAGAAATGTTGAGTATCAAGTGGCTGGAGTCCTAGGCCCACATAGCAACAGGGATCAATGTAACAAAGTACAATGAATAGAAGGAAGCTAAAAGAATTTCCTCCCTGCATAACAGAAGAAGAAACACAACATCTTGGAACTTGTTGGACAAGCCATGAACTCGAGGAAGCTGCACAACACTAGCCATATCATGGTGTGGAAAAAAAATTTTCATTTGAAAAATGAACTTAAACTCTAAATGTCTACTAAATGTGTTCATAATCACATAATTTCATTACCTGTATTACTGACTTGAAGGCTATGAAATGGGTGAAAATTGAACATAAGTGAGATATAAAGCAAAAACGCCAGTTGAAAGAAATGGAAAGGAAGCAGTGTGATGTAGGACAAAGAGTCCCAAGTGAAGAATAAATCTTAAGGCTGCAGGATGAAAGTTTCCTAAGCATCATTGGTTTCTTAAGCATCACACTTAAGAGAAGAATTGCATCTTAGAGTCCCAAAGCTAATACTTGCAAAATGCAATAATTTACCACCTCTATTCAAAAGAAAGAATTACAATGATATTTATAGATTTTCTAAAAGCTCTACTCCTTGAAATAGGAAAGCTCTAAATAAGAAAAAGTAGTTGAAATAGGGAACACAACATCCTACTACTCAAACTTAAAATCCTAAAAATACACAATCCTTGTAGATGAATTCACTAATTAAACTTGAAGAAGAACTTCTAGGACTTTTATTTGAGTTGCAAAGTCTATCTTCATTATAACTTGTACAAACGTCAATTTTGGAACAAATATCATATTGCATGATTATGTTAGCTGCATAATGCTGCTTGTATTTGAAAATATGCGTCTTTGGCTTGCTCTTTTAAGTAAATGGACATATCTTTATTTTCTTTTGCATCAGCCTGCTTTTAGTAACATAAAGTCTGTGTTGCAGTAAAACCCTGAAAGCATTTCGAGAAGGAGATGTACAGGTTCTTGTTTCCTCTGATGCAATGACACGTGGAATGGATGTAGAAGGGGTGAGGAATGTCATCAATTATGAAATACCTCTGTATATAAAGACATACATACATCGGGCAGGCCGTACGGCTAGAGCTGGCCAGACTGGTCGATGCTTCACTTTGTTGCGTAAAGATGAGGTAGACTGTTTTCTTGTGTTTTCTTCTTGACTCGTTTGATTCCTCGGAGAAAGAATTTGACCAGTCTGTAAAAATCTGGGGATTTTAATCAGTTCTAATCTAGGAGGGAGGGAGGGAGGCAGGGAGGGGTAGAGGGAGAGGGAGAGGGAGAAGGAGAGGCATGTATGTTATTTGTTCACACACACAATTTGATTCAATGTCCTATCATTCTATAATTCTGGGACTCAGTGCAGGCATGTTCATCTGGCTTGGTTAAGCCCCGACTTTGATACCCCTCTTGCAATGTTTATGAGAATCAGAGTGTCAAATAAAAACAGAACCTACAAAGTTCTCTATTATTGTTTTGCCATGCCAGAGAATTTACAAAAGCCGTCGTTGTGAATTTGCTTTACCATCATGTCCTTGCAGGTTCTGCTTTACTTAAATCCATTTGATCTTTTCATTCTGAAAAAAGAAGGTTTTCATGGACAAGCAACCAGATCTTGGATGTGAAAGTTTGGTCACATTTCCATGGGTGTGTTTGTTTACACTAGTTGCTTTACCATATTGTCTTTGTTGTATCTGTTGGGGGAAGGAACTTTCTGTGGACAAGCAAACACTATAAAACTCTGATTGTAAATGCACATATCCACTTGCACATTCTTGCCTACTTATGATTGGGCGAGTTTTTATGAGTCTCTATATCGCAAGTCGCCTCTCAGTATTGAAGTTATGTAGACATGTGGATCAATCAACAGATGTTTTAATTTTCTAGGTCTTGCTACTGTGGAGATTTCAATCTTCTTAATGGTATTAATCTGACGGTGTTGATTTTGTTGGATCCATTTCCACCTATTAGGTCAAGCGTTTCAAGAAGATGTTACAGAAAGCCGACAACAACTCCTGCCCTGTTTACTCACTTCCTGCCGATTCAGTCGAATCGTTTCACAGTTCATACACATCAGGTAATCTGCTGATTCCATCTGTTGCAAAACAGATGCTGCTTGACAACTTAAGATTTATTTTTCTGGCCATGACAAATTAACATTTGACCCACCTACTGATATTTGTGTACGATGAGCATTTTGGATTTTCGGTCTTTTCTAATGCATGGTGTGATAATAGGATGATAACAGCTGGAATTCAGCAGTTTCTTATGATTTTTGTGCTATATGCTTATTTGATTTGATCATCAGTGTCTGGTTGATGGGCTACTGAGGGAATATTTTTTTTTTTTTTTTTTTTTATATGAGCTAAGTAAGGTTGTTTTATTTATTTATTTATTTATTTATTTTTTATGATAGCCCTCGAGAAATTGAAAGAGGCGGTTGAATCAGAAACCTCCAGAAAGCGCAAGCTAGGATCAAAGGCTCCATAAGCAAAGAAAAAAGCAAAGATCTTGATTGGAGATATTTGCTTCTGGAGGTTTTGTTAACTAGATAGTCCAGTTGTAATGAATTATTTGTCTTTACTGATACACAATGTAAAATTTTTGGCCTTGTTCATGATTTCCATTATCATGCAAGATCAAGGTTAATTGTTTTTGAACATTTTATTCAGATCTTCAATGATAAGAGAACTTCATCAAAATGACCTACTACTCTATGTGCCCTAAATGTACAACTGAGCAAAATTAGGCCTTCTTCCACGGCTGATAAGGAGCCGACCTTGGGATGATTTTGTTAACAGATTCGAAAACCACGAGACTCGCTGCTGCTGTTCATATTATGATGCACTTTCCTTCGTTGATGTAAATGCAAATATAACATCGTCCATTCAAGATGTCATATATGGGAATTTCGGGTGTTAAGTTTATATAGTTACCAAAAAATTAAGATAAAATACATGATACCATATAATGAAAACTCTAGTTAACTTGATATCTTTATGAAAAAAATTATGG
Organism: Eucalyptus polyanthemos subsp. polyanthemos; assembly: GCA_017140185.1. NCBI lineage: Eukaryota > Viridiplantae > Streptophyta > Magnoliopsida > Myrtales > Myrtaceae > Eucalyptus > Eucalyptus polyanthemos. The sequence goes on from CM029461.1 coordinate 31,749,476, forward strand.
CAAGAGCTTCTCTGGCTTCTCATGACAAAGAGACGCTTTGAGATTTCTGCAACTTTGTTTACAGCCTCTTTGAAGTTAAATTTCAGCATTCAAGAAGACCAATTTATGAGATGATGCCTTTTCTATGTATATCAACATATATTCTCTCTATAAAAAGGACGATCATCATAAGCTTTTTCTGATGTCTTAGATGCTGTTGTTTTGGATAACTACATCTAGTTGCTGGAGTTTTCATACATGGGCAACAAACGCATGGGTAATTGCATCGACATAGCCCGTAATTTCCCAATATAGCGCCTGGATGGCGGAATTCGGATCATATGGTTTGACATATGATGCATGATGAATTACATAAATGGCATAGCATAAGAATGCATATGACATGACAAACAGATGACATGATTTGAGGATGCGCAGCTTGATAAAAGAAAAGATAGCACGGTTAAGGGTGCACATGACATAAAACTCAACAAACAATGTAGCACGAGGATGTAGGCTGTGTTTGGTTCAGCATTTGCAATGGGCTTTGAGTCCAATGCAAGTGCTGAAAGCCCAAAACTATTTGGGGAAAATGCAGTTGTGTTTGATAAAAAATTTTTGCAAATGGACTTTGCATTGAATGTGTGTTTAGTAAAAAAAAACTTTCACAAGGGTTTTGATGGGAATCATTTTTTCTTTTCTTTTCTTTTCTTTTTTTTTGAAAATTCAGCTAAACCCTTCGCCGTACCGGCGAAGGGCTGCAGCCGTCGGCGAGCCAGATCTGGCGTCGGTAGCTGTCTGCTGAGGTCGCCCGAGGTCGAGTGACCAGGGTCGCTCGACTTAGGGGCCGTGCAACCTAGGCGACCACCGCCTGGGTTTTGCGAGGGTTGCGCGACGGCGAGTGCTACTTGCGGCCGTGAGACCCAGGTGGCGGTCGCCTGGTTTGAGCGACCTTAGTCGCCTGAGGTCAGGCGACCTCCGGCGGCCCTTGGCTGGGTCGCGCGACCCTCGCCGGAGGTTGCCCGAGGTCGGGCGACCTCAGCCGATGGTCGCCAGCGCCAGATCTGGCTCGCTGACGGTTGTTGCCCTTCGCCGGTCTGGCGAAGGGCTGCTCCTTTTTCATTTAAAAAATAAATAAATATAAGGGTAATAACGGAAATATGAAAAATTAATGAGGGTAGTTTAGGAAGAAAAAAAATGTTTTAAGCATTTCCAAGGACTCACTTTCATTTGAAAGCTCCTTCAAAGAGGTTGCCAAACACCCTTATTTTAGTTGAAGGGGCTTTGGGGGTTGAATGGGCTTTCTAAATGCCCATCCAAACGCATCTGTAGAAACGAACGCAATGAAATAGCATGAAAATGCCTATGACATTACAACTTAACGTAAGGGCACACTCTACAGAATACCAGATGACGCTGCAAATACTCATCACATAATAGAGAGATGCATAACATAACACATTATCACATGACATGATGACTGAATAAATAACATGGTGTAAGGAGGCATGATAGATTTATGGCATGACAAATGAACACATGACAGAACATAAGAATGCGTGACATAGTGGACGAATGCTAAGTGAAGTCAAAGCATGAACTCTAGGCGTCCATGTTTAGTATGGTAAGCGAAGTAGTACCAACGTCGTTCTTATTAACTCTGCTATCAATAGTCTTTAAGCGGGAAAACTACTAAAAAAAAATCATAAATTTAATATACTAGTGCCAATTCAGTTATAAATCTTTTTAATTGGATCAATTTAGTCCTAAACATTTTCATATGTTGCCAATTTAGTCTATTTGGTTAATTTTGACTAGAAATCGCTAATATGGACATTGACCATCCTAAAAGGCATAGTTATTAGCTGATGCTACCGTGGACATTTTTAATAATATTTTAATAATTATTTGAATTTTTAATAATTTTTTTGTTCTTTTCTCTTTTTGTAATAATTATTATGTTTTCCTTTCATTTTGGTCGACCTTCACCTAGGCCCTTGCAGATTGAAGTGAGGTTGGCGAGGGCTGCCTTGCCCAAACTCAACGAGGCCATGAAGACCTTGGGCAAGGCCTTTGCGGTCTTACCGGCCATAGGTGACGGCACGATGGCCCTCCCTATGGCCTTTGCAACCTTGTAGGTTGCAGGAGAGGGCACAAATGCCCTTGCTAGATCTGGGCAATTTGCGACCATTTGTTGGCCAAAATGAAAGAAACAAGAAATAGAGAAAAATAATAAAGTCACTAAACAAACTTATGGTGCATTTGGTAACCATTTTATTTCAGGAATAATTTTTGCATAGAAATGGTTTTTTCCAATTCTATTCCCTAGATGGGTTTCTAAACATTTGAAGGCATTTGGTAATTATCCAAAATTTCTATTTTTGGAATATAAATGCATTTGCTATGACTCTCAAATTCTTTTGTGATTTAGAATTTTTGTTAATTTAATAATAATTTTATTAGAATTTTCTCTTTCTTCTTCCTCCTTTAGCTTGTGATTGGAGACCTCATTGGAGTGTTATAGGCCCCCGGTGAGGTTGAGTTTGCTAGCCATTGACGAGGCTCGACCTCACCGGGCTACCATGAGGTTAGCGTTGCCTAGCCATGGTGAGGCCGACCTAGCAGTGGCTCAAAAGAAAACCAAACTATTCCTAAAGAAGTATGGGACTACACAACACCTGTCCCATAGGACCACCACAGTCTTGCATCTGAAGCTAGATAAGCACTTGAGGAATTCAAGTAAGCACATAATCAAATAAGGACACCTCCATCACAAGAGCAAGAAATGGCAGGCACAAACAATCCTACATAATCCTCTCAAGAATCCTATATTTAGGCATCCTATGCCCAATGGGGAGGTCTTCTCTCTTAGGATCCATATGATCAAGGATCTTTGTCTTTATCTCTCGAAATGGACCCTAACATAGCCTCCTATTATGCCCAAGCAATAAATTGGCTCTGGCCAATCATGCTTGTTGACACTCTAGGACACTTTAGAATTCATGAAGAGCCTACCTCAAGTAGTCAAAGAATGTGGGATATCTTGATCTCTCACAATACCAATAGGCCTCATGATGATGACATCGAAATGAAACAACGCTATGAGAAAGAATGGTTGGCAAGACATAGTTCTAATGATTCAGATCATGACTATAACTATCAAGATGACAGATAAATTTATAGCAAAAGTTACTGTAGCAACAGGTTAGGGAAATCACTATTCATAGTCACTATTCATATTGCTTAGAATAATTCTCGACTAGAATTCTAGAGCTAGTGTGTTTTCGGACCCATGAGTATGGTTCTTGTTTGTTCATGACCTCTTAATGCCTATAAAAGGCAAATATGATGTAATGTTTTGGGTAGAATCTCTTGAAGTAAAGCATATACTTATGGAAATTCTTTTCATGTCTCTCTAAACACTTTTTCTTCTCCCGTCAGATATGATTCTTTGAGAAATGTAGCTCTACTAAGTTAGATATATTACTATTTTGGCATCTTTGAGCATCTCTATGCTCTGATCTAAATTTCTAAATAGTTCATAGTTAAAAGGCTGTCCTTTGAAGGCTTGAATAGAGGTTCATACTTGCTATGATTGACCTAGTCATACTTGGTTCTAAGCATAAATCCCCTCATTGGTATCCGAGCCATGGTTTTATCTATAACTTGGGTAGTTCCATATGCTTAGATGGTGAATCCAATGCTAAGAAGATCTTCACATCATCATGAACGACCTTGAAACTCTCAATGCATGTGTTACACTTACTTTTTCTCTATCTTCCTCCTCTCTTTTAGACTTTCGTGTGTCAAATGATCCGAAGATTGACTATCTTTATGAGGTCTCTTTTAGTGATGACACCAAGATCTCTAACTCAACTTCCTCTTATGAACCCATATTTTGCCTTTGTTAAACCCTCTTCATCATTTTCCTTCATTCGTTCAATTTGACATCTTATCCGCCAAAGCTCTATAGAAATGAAAGAGTATGTATAGCCCTCCAAGTTTGATCAATATCTCATTCCAGCCACTAAAAGGATTATTTTGTTGCTCTCTAGATCCCTTTAGAATTTTCCAAACAATAGACCTAATAGGAATACTCTCATATCAACTATGGAGTTGTTTGTCTTGTACTCACTTTCCATGGTTGAAAAAGGTTGCTAGTTATAGCTAGGATGACCCTATTGGATACTCGGTTCCTAGAATATCAGCATGCTTGTATTGATATAGTGCAAATAACTTTGAATGCTAGGAAAATCTTTGTAACTCTATGTCCAAATTTCAATGGTGCTCTTTTAGATTCTCATTTGCTTTCCTTCTTGAAGGTTTAGATTTAGCTTACTGGAGCACTTCAGACTGTTGATTCTATTGCGATAACACTGAACTACTAGATTTCTATCAAGTGTAGAATCATGCCCTTGATCTAAATTTCTAAAATGGAAACAAAGATGCCATGTTCATCTCCATGCAAAATGACCAGACATTCTACATCCATGTCCCTAAGCAAATTCCCAAAGAAAAGTTGGCCAAACTCTTTTCGGAGACTTGAATTACCAATTATGAAAAGTTACACTAGAATAATAAGCCTCTCTAGTCTTTAGATTCCGAATTTGTGAGGAAAAAGGATAGCACCGTTGCCATCAAATTCGACAAAGAAAAAGAAGAAAACCCTTCAATCTTCCAAACTCTGTTTATAATTGAACTTTGCAATCCAGAATCAATCTATGAACCAAATTCAAAGAAGCTTGTTAAATACTTCCAGAGCAATGGAATTCTTCCAGAAACTACAAAGATCAATATAGTCATTGTTTTTGGATTTTTTTTTATATCAGTGTTCTTATTGTACAAACTCTCTTGATGAAGTGGACTAGACTACAAAGCCCAAGCGAAAACCCAAAAAACTAAAGGATATGTATACAAAAGGTATTTGATCGAAGACCCCTCTATTGATATTCTCGGTGAGTGATAAATTTCAATTCATGGTTTCTTATGCTCCATCTCCACCACTAGCATGTAGGGGTGTGCATAGTCTGAGCGGGCTGTTCCCAACTTAGAACCGGAAATCACCCGCTAAGAACCAGTTCCTAAAAATTGGAATCGGGAACCACCCACTAGTTGTATGGATCCACCTGGGAATTGGACCGCCGATCCGGTTTGGTTCCCAGGTGGATCCATAGAACTGGACCAACTTCCATGCCTTCCCCTTTTTGCCTTCAATCGGTTGTGACCCTAGCTCCGCTTCCATCTTGGCCACCACCATGATCTTGGCCACCGCCTCCGTCATCTCCCACTCCTCCCTTGAGACCTACAATGAGGAGGACAACAAGAATGATGAGCCGTTCTTAGACATAGAGTTCACCTGTCCCGAAGATGAGGATGATAAGGAGAAGCCTGAGGAGGGGGAGGAGGAAGAGGGGAGGTAGAAGCGGGACGAGCCCAACAATGAAGAGGATGGTAGTGACAGTGAATGCGGAGGTGGTGACGACATGGAGAGAGAGTTCAAGTTTGAGGAAGGAAAAGAGAATTAACTCAGTATTTCATTGAGTTCGGACCAGGACTCAAAGGGAGATAAATAGATCTGGAGGTGAATTGGAGATGAAGAGGAGCTTGGGGAGATTTTGAATTGAGAGAGACGAGATGGAGTAAGAGAGTAGTGAATTGAGACAAGATGGTAATTGGAGCCCTAAATTTTAGATTTACTAATTTCGAATTTTTTTAATATTGAAATTTAATATACTATTATAATATAATTGGTCCGGTTCAGGTGGACGGATGGACAGATTTGCTCATAGAACCGGGAACCGAACCGGTACCCATTAGTTCACATAAATTGGAATCGGGAACCAGACCGGTTTCCTTAAGAACCACCGGTTCCAAGCAGTTCCAGTCCGGTTCTGAGTTGTCTGGGCGGGTCCTGGTTCTTTTGCACACCCCTACTAGCACATCATCACCTCTCGCTCTATTAGCTTTATTGCCAACACCACCTCCTGTGGCACCTCGAAACACCTAAGGTCACCACATATTACCAAAGAAGAACCTTAGTTCCTAGGCATTTTTTTTTTATAACGGTCCCAACGCATCTTATTTGTAGAAGCATAATCAAGTTCTACCAATTCTTCCACCAACAACCATGATACAATGCACACCCCTAAACACCATAAGAAAAGATAAAGCCAAGACACTTTTATTTACCTATTTTCATGATGGATTTTCTCGGGTCGGTACAACAAAAGAAATGCCAAGACTATTAGCTACACTCAGCCATAACCCCAAAAAGAGACAACTCGACCCACTATGTTGATCATGCAAAATCCTCCATCCACTAGTGTCGACTATTGTCCAAAAAGTTGCAGCTCCTACTCCTCACACACATACCGTCACATTTCTCTTTCCCAGGACTAGTATTTGCATCCCACATTTATTGCTCGCACCCAACCTGGCATCGCGAGGAACCTCTGGCACAAACCTCCGGGCATCCGGCACACACCTCCGGGTATCTCGTACCTCAACTAGCATCACGAGCATCTCCCGGCTCACACCTCCGGGCTTCCGGCTCCCCCACTCTCCAGGCATCTTGAAACTCCCGAGGACCCTCTAGAATTACGCCACTAGGTCATCGGGCATCCAGCATTTACAATCCCTGGCTAGGCATCCCGACACTCCTGGGGCATCGTCGGCTTACACCTCCGACGGCCTTTTCACTTATCATAGTTCACATTTACAATTATAGCTCAATTTCAACATGGTATATAATATGATGGCAACAAGATCATTTTCAGCATTTGATTCTTATATGCATTTCCAATCATCATCATATATGCAGCAAGGTCCAATCACTTATGACAATACAATCCATGGGGTCCATACAACATAGAATAATCAATACATCATGACTTTTTGAAATTTACCAAATTCCAGCTTGCACAATTTCGGAAAACATATAAATTAAATATCCATATGATCTTTAAAAATTATAAAATTTGAACATGTGATAGTCAAGACACAAAGGTAGCAACTCCATGAAGAACACATGCCCAAAAGAACTTCACACAAAAGGATATAGCTCACACATTACAGCTTGCAAAATTCGAACACATCAGATTGCGCGGTTCTTGAAATATTTCAATTTAAATACCCGAATGACCTCCAAAAATTATGAAAATTTACCAGGAGATAGTCGAGACCCTAAGGTAGATATTTCATGAAGACATTTAGGCCATATTCGTCCTAGATAATTTACTATGGATGGTCGAAGCCCCTGTTCCGAGTACCGAACAGTCCAGTTTAGCTGTCTTCGCAAAATCGAGGTTTTGCTTACTTATCTTCCTTCATTTCCTCTGAATTATTGATATATTTTGCCTCAACAGGTCCACTAAAACTTTCATTAAGGAATCTAGGTGAGATTCTCAAAGGATAGTCACTTTATAGTCCACGAAGTCGCTGGAGTCCAGTACCATACTTCCAGATCTATCATCTTCAAAGGAAAAATCGTTTCACTAGGCTACACTTGTTCATTTTACCTAAAATTTGAGTATGTTAGTCTTCATGATGTTCTCTAAAACTTTTTTGAAGAATTCAAAGTGAAATTATCAGTAAAAAGTGACATGCAACACAAAACCACCAAGAGGTCAACAAAACAGTTCCAGATCTAGCGTTTTCGTAGAGGAAGGGTTTTACCCCTAAAAAATGAACCATTTTATCTCAAATTTTAGTATGTTATACTTTGAGATGTTTTCTACAACTTGTGTGAAGAAGTCAAAGCCAAAATACGACTCAAACTACGCATGCAAGCCTCTACAACGTTCAGGGTCAGGCGGTATACTCGAAAACAGAATGCTATTTCAAAAACAACACACTCAAGCTTCGGTTTCTCATACCCTAAACGTCCGAGATTCATCACCATTCAAACACACATGCAAGAGCAGAATATGGATCCCAACTTGCCTTTGTACCGAGCTACAGCGAGCACAACGGCGGCAAACGAACCCACATCGACGGGCGACGGACGAGTGGATGGACGGATGCACGGCTTCTTCCTCCTCTCTCTTGGTTCCTCACTCTCTTGGCAACCCTCTCTCTTTCTCCCTTATGGTCGACAGCCCTCTCTAAACCGGTCACTCCCTCCTTTTATTCCCCCCTCAAAACAATCATTAGCCATCATTTGAAGCCACCCAAGAAGACCAATAGATGAAGCCCCCTTTTGCCACTTGGCATCTCCCATGCATGATGGGCTTGGAGGTTGGGCCGGCTCCTTCCCCCCTTGTGGTCGACGACAGCCCTCTTCATGGGCTTCATGGGCCAAGCCAATTTGGCTCACTTTAGGTCCAATACCCTTGGGCCTAAAGTTCAATCTTAATTAATTCAAATTTTACTTTTAATAATTCATTTTTAATTCCCTCTTTTATAGATTTCAAATTCTCAATTTCATATGGTCATAAATCTTGTAGCATTTAAACTATAGGGATTAAATCTATGAGGTGCATAGCCAAGAACAATTTTTCTTATCAACTCATCCTATAATGCTAATTTTATTAATTGATGGACACAAGATACATAACACTTGGCCTTAAAAGAAAACCAATGGCTAAAGCATATACCAAAGGTAATTTCATTACCTAATCATAGGCTTTAATACATCTAGAGGTTGCCTTGAATTTTGGGATGCCACACCTCCCTCACATCCTCACAAAAAATTAGCCATTTCCCCATTCTTTAAGCCAATCTTAAAATGGGCAAAAAAGCATTTACATCCACTTAAAGTTCCAAGTGAACAATCACCTAGACAGGAGAAGAAGGTTAGCTCCTCTATCACCATGTTTCAAGAGACAGATTTTCCTCCTCTTGTTCGAGAAAGTTCTAGGTTTTCTTTTTTAGCCTATGAAGAATTCATCGATCCTTAAGGAAGATATCGTCATGTTCCAAAAATCCTTGATCCTACTGATGTGGATGAAAATGTAAGGCAAAAGAGAACTTCTGTTGTCGAAACCGTCATGAATTGGCAATTAGAAATCCTTTTGGTACACAATAATGCTTTCAAAACAATTGATTCCAAAATAGTTGATGTACAAAGAGATTTTAAGAGATATGATAAAACCATCAAGAATATGCTTTTAGATTTTTAGAAAAGGCTTCATGTACTAGAATTTGGACAACATTTGAGATATCATCATCTCAAAAGTCCAAAGGCAGAAATAGAGAAGCTTAAGAGACAAATCCAACTTCTTGAAGAAAGGAAATTCAGACCTTATGATCCAATCCCGACCTTGCCATGAACTGAGTATTCTCTTCCACCACCATAAAGCACTTTAATCTTTGCTGTTCTCGCAAGATCTTCACTAGACGAGATAGAACTAATGTGGTAGAAATGTGAAATCGCCTTAGAGAAATGGACTGGCTAAGGAAAGAAAATGGGAAAGAAAAGATTCTTGAAGAATTTCAACTTCAACAAAAGAGAAGCCATACCAAATGATGTTATCCAATCCGTTGGATTAATTCTTGAGAGATTTGGACAATTGAGAAGAGAAACAACTTGATCTTACTATTTTGAAAGACCTGATTCGGTCTCCTCTCGAATCGATTCTTCTAATCGATTCAAATTCAGAATCAAACTCGGTATCTCTTTCATCCTCCTACTTTTTTTCAATCCCTGCGATTGAATCCTTTCCCATTGTACTAGCCATTTCTTCAATATTCATGGCTGGTTCTCTAGACTAGGAAATGGACTCAAATCATTTTGAGCCAGAGGTCATCCAACTAAATAATCCTTCTTAGAATCTAACTTCCACCTCCAGACATTTTGTTTTTTATTGATGATATTCCTTATTCCAAATGGTTAGAAAGATTTGAAGAGTTTCATATTTGGCTAAATGCTCAAGCTAATCACGATAAGTATGATGTCCTTTTTGGATTTGTCACGAGGTTTATAAGAAGCCTCAAACATTAGTGACAATCGGTTACGGAATAAGATCAAGTGCAATTTCTACTTTCAGCAGACTTCAGCTAGGTTATTACTCTCCTCTATCACTTTTAATTGGCAAACCTATTGACCTCTATAAGGTCAAGAGAAAGAGTTTTTTTGAAAGAAAATACCGCTTTCTCTTTCAACAAGCATTATCAAGAGATGATCAAACTCTTTTACGACCTTGGAACTAATGCGAACATAAAACAGGTTTTTTTAGCCTCTATTCCTAAAGAGCTATCTTAGCAAGTTGAGAGATCCTTTCTCAATAAGCAAATGAGAATTGTGGATATTCCCTTGGAAGAAATACAGTAGGAGATTCATTTGTGCCTTGATGATTTATGTTTAAGGCACTAGATGATGAAAACCTACCTCAAAGACAATCGACAACTTGACGGAACTTGTTCACATCAGAATTTGAAGATTAAGTGTTCCAAAAATGATTGTGATGGCTTTTGTGAAAAATCTTCTAGAAATAAAAAGCATTTAAAAAAATATTGGATGGGAAAATCCAAGCATGGATCTAAGCATTTCTGGAAAAGAAAAAATGGCGACTCCTGCGAAAATGTAAAAATCGCTCAAACCACAAGAAATCAACTCGATGCTTCATCTACAACAAAAATGATCATTTCGCCAAAAATTGCCCCCAAACGAAAGAAGGTCAGATCTACTAGATATATCACATTGAAATTGAAACTTGTGTTTACTTGAAAATGCTGATATTGAATCATTGTTTTTCATTGATGAAGACCCATATGAGCAAACTCTTTGTGTTATTTTGTTAGCAAACACCTAATGAAACTAATTCTAATTTAGATACTGAAGATCTTTTCCATATATCCCTCATCTCTTTAGAGTAAAACCCTAGTATATATTCCAGTCAAGTCCATTGTCCTCATGTTCTTGTAAAAATCCTTATCTCAAAAATTGCTAAACCAATCACGGTCATTGCTCTTATAAATACTGGTGTAAGTTTTTCAATTCTAGATGCGAATGTTCTTTCTGAATACTACTGGACTTCTTGTGTTCAATATGTCAATTTTGCCTTAGGAGATACTTTTTCTACAAATGCGCGAATTACACTAGTAACTATTTAGTTCTTCCCTTAATGTTTTGTAACCACTAAAATTTTTGAATCTAGTCTCCCCAACAAATATTTGATTATTGGTTGGGATGTTATAACTCAAATTCCTCAACTCCAAATCATTCTTGAAAAAGGCTTTAAGTATAAAGATCAATTTTCTAAATTTGTCAATATTCAATGGCTTTTTTCCATCCAAATGAGTTTATTGGATCTAATTATGTAAAAACTATTAGAATCCTAATTCGAATCTCACTCTAACTTTTCTCAAAAGTGTCCCCATCATTTATGGAAATATCCAGAGTTCTTTATTCGCTTTCCATTTAGAAAGAATGAAGATATAAATTCCACAAAAGCAAGTTACATGGGAATGAATCTAGAACATCTTGTTGCTGCTTAAAAGGAGTGCTCAGAGTTGCTACAATAGTGGCCTTTTTGAAATTTCTACAATAGTGCTCGTGAACATCTTCTTTTTTCTACTTCTTTTCTGGAAAAGGAAGAGAAATCCCCACGAGCGAAGCTGAAGTGACGAGGACGAGGGACCATCTTCACGAGTGAGAATTGGACAGACGAGCAAAGTTGTGGAGTTGATGAGGCCCTTCACCACCGGATGGTCGGCTAGGATGAGTTGGTCGGAACAAGAGACCATATCGGTGGTGATTGCCACGAATGAGAAACAGAGAGAGAGTGCCGGTGGGAAGAAGGTGAACAGTAAGCAGAAGGAAAGAAAAGGAAAAAGAAAGAAAGAAAAAAGACATTAACAACAAGAAGTTGAAGAGGAGCTCATTGAGATCCCGGTGAACTGGACGGCCATGGGCCAAGTCTCTACATCTTGGCGAGCTTGGCCACTTCTCCATGGCCGTCGAGCTTGTGGCCATCGAAAGCAAGAGCAACAACTCGGTTGGCCCAGATTTGGTTCGTTTAGGATGAGAAGGAGAGTCAGTCGACTCAACTGGCCTCACCACTGATTATGCCGTGCCATTCGCAGTGCGTCATTCTTGAAATGAACGGTAACTAGAATGAACAATAAATTGTCACGTCGGTAACCAAAAGTTGAAGACAAACGGTAACCGGAGATTGAAGAAGAATAAAAACCAGAAGGAAAGAACAAAGAAAGAAAATAAAATAAAATCAGAAAAAAACTCAAAAATTAAGCAAAATAGCATCGTTTTGTGTAAAATTTATTCATGTTTGATTGCCAATTGTGACATGTATGACTCCGCTAGTGAGGATTGACTGCCATGTTAGTAATTTCAGGTGAGTCTCAACTAAGAGGACTTAATTGCATTTTCTTTCAATGGTTTACGGTCACATTAGTTCAAATAAAAGGTTTATCGCTGAATTGAAATGTATGAAAGATTTAGGATAGATATAGCAATTTTCACCATGTAAAATAATGTGCTAAATAAAGTATTTCCTTATATGAGTATTGAATATGGAAATTAAATATAACATGATGCCCTCTATAATGCAACGCTATCATAAGAAAATAACTCTATTTATATAATTCAAATATAGAAATAAATTTAAATTTCCCTTAATGCACTGCCAAAGCTATTTTTGCATGTCTGCTAGGAGCACTCCGAAGATGGATGGGAAGATTAGCTCACTTTTAAATTAACCTTGTCAAGATTTCCATTGAGTTGGGCAACCACGGTATGTTGAGTGCTTCAACTTAGATCACACTTCGTGGTGACCCGTCAGCTACTTTTCAGAAATTTCCTAGCACCTCTGCAAGAAAAAATATACCTAGGGCGCGTTTGATAATGATTATGTTCCCAGGAACAGAAGAAATGATTCTTTTTTATTTTGTTCCTAGGAACAATTTCTAAGTATTTTAAGCTGTTTGATAACTGTTCAAAATTTATGATTCTAGAATAGAATTGCATTTGGTCCCATGCTCATTAATTATGTTCCAAATCAATTTCTTTTAATTTTTAAATAATTTTTATACTTTTTTATGCTTTTTTTTTTCCTTTTTCTCCTATTCTTCTTCTCCTTCAACGAGTGGCCGGTCGCCAGACCAACAACCAGCTAGATAAGGATTGGCGACCTCACTGGAGCGTCGGCGGCAGCTAGGTGAGGCCAGCCTCGCTGGGGTTGAGCGAGGTCTGCTTGGCCATTTGTGGGGCTAGGCGAGCCTCGCCTGGCCACGGGTGAGGCTCGACCTCACCAAATCTAGTGAGGCCGAGCCCTACCGGTGGCTAGGCTTGCCTCCAGCGAGCTCATTGAATCTTGCCTTTGCCTGGCGAGCCTCTGGCGACTGGCGGACGGTGGCGACGTATGGCGGCGGATGGTAGCGGATGGCAATAGAGGACGGAGAGAGGAAGAAGAGTTCCACTTGTTTTGATTGTTTTTTTTTCTTTTTTGTTCTTAGAACAAGAATCAATTTTTTTTAGGGGAAAATTTCAATTAAGGGCCTAAAGTGGAACTGTTTTCTAAAAAAAGGACCCAAAATAGACATTGTCTCAAATAAGAACCTGAAGTGACCAACTTAATTTCAAATAAGGGCCTTAACTTAAAAGCCAATCAAATCTTATTTGCATTTAGGGGTATTTTTGTCAAAAGACTTTTTTTTCCTTTTTTTTTTTTTTTTAAATTTATTTTCTCATTCTCTTTCTTTTCTTCATCATCATCGTGCCTTCGCCTTTTTCACTCTTTAGATCGCGTTCTCCAAAGTCCATCTCTATCTTCCTTGCCGAGTTAGCCATCAACACCCTCAACCTCATTCGTCATTGCTCTCAATAGCAATTCCAGTACCTTTGTTGAAAGATGGAGGTCAATCCAAGCCCTAGATCGAGCACGAGTGGACCAAGATGTGACGCTCAGGTCGATTCAATCCCCACATCTTGTGGTCGTGGTCAAGCACGAAGCATGATGAGGTGTAAGCCATAGCTTGCTGCCCTCGTTGTCGTCGATGCTTGAATTCAAATCGGTGCTCACGCAAGCTATGATTGATCTTAATGAGGAGAAGCCAGATTGAAGTGCCTAAGCCAAATTTATTAGAGACTTTTGAGGAATCTCTGTGATACTCATATGCATTGATTTGTTCAATGAAATAGTGGTTTTGGGAATTTCAGAGTGATTTTGCACTTTTTTCATCTTGTTATTCTCTCTCAAATCTGTGTAGATAATATTTCAGAGTTAGAGAGGCAAATTTGTTTGAACATGTGTAGATTAGAGTCATTTGTTTTTTAGATTGAGTGTTTTTTTATTCGAATCGCCACCAAAGGCGGGTATCTTCAATCACGAGTCAGAATGATTTAGCATCCTTTGAAAATAACTAGCATGCACAGCACAATTGGACCCTCTCAAGAAGCCACATATTCCACCTCAATGCAAGCGGCGTCTATGAATGTTATGAATAATCCAACCCAAACCCAATAAAACATTCCCAAGAAGCTGTGAGTGAAAGGCAGTTTCATTGGCGGGGAGAGCATGAAATTGTTACTTTAATTGCCATAATAAGTTTTTACAAGCAATTGAATAAAAACAAAACCCATTGATGGATATTTCTTGATTCTCAAGTTCATTATCGTCATCGGAGAAGGTGAGTGGTGGCGAATAACTTAAAAATTGGCTTATGCCGAAATCGATGAGTTCTTGGGTGAGGATGCAAAATTGCATAATGTAGAGCATGTGCTTTGAAGTTTGCTGATGGGGAGGCTGCAGAACTAAAGCACGCAATTTGTAGTTTTGCAAAATTGCATAACTTCTCGAATATCTTTTTGTTTTCTTTTCCTAAATTGTTGAAATTGTTTTGCACCTATGCAAGCTCGTGCGTGAGGAGTCTGATGCATTTGTCAAGAAGGAGGTGAGCAAGATGAAAAAAATAAAGAAAAGAAAGAAAAGAAAAAAAAGAAGGAAAAAGAAAAAAAAAAGTCTTTAAATGAAAATACCCCTAGCTGCAAATAAGATTTGACTGGCTTTCAAGTTAAAACCCTTATTCGAGACTAAATCGGTCACTTCGTGGCCTTTATTTGATACAATGTCCACTTTAGGCCCCTTTTTGAGAAAATGGTTCCACTTTAGGCCCTTAATTGAATTTTTCCCTTTTTTTTATTCTTGATTCTACTCTAAATTTGTTCTCGTGAACACAATTTTTACCAAACACAATTTTGTTCCCAAATTGCTTCCAGGAACAAAAAATCAGAATCAGGCACTGTTTGGATGATTACAAAACATGCACCTAGAATGTTTTGGCTTGAGCTCAGGGGCCTTATATTCAGGCATAGTAGTTGGAGATCCGGCATGGGCATTGGAGTCTTGGGCTTGGCCCTAAGGCACATGCAGCCAACCTTTGTGAACGTAGGTCCAAGCACCAATGACTTGGAAGTTGGAGTCGGGTTCCAAGCATGTGTTGGAGTCAAGCATGGCCTCTTTGAAGCTGGGTCTAGTTGTGGGAGTTGGCTACTTGGGCATGCTTGCCAGGAACCTAAGTAACGGGCGTTGGGGTCTCAAGCATGGTCACCAAGGATCTTGGCCCAAGTGTCGATAACTTCCATGTGGGAGTCTAGTTCTAAACAAGGTATTTATGAACCTAGGAATGGGCATCAAGGTCTTGGGCTTGGCCACAAGAAACATGGGCCCAGCCTTTGTGGTCTCAAGCTTGACCGTGAGGACTCGGTCTTGGCCTTAATGAACTGAGGCTTGGGTGCCAATGACTTTAGGTTTGGGAGTTAGGTACTTAGCCATTACTATTGGGTCCTTGGTCTCGGGCACTAGGGTCCTAGGCCAAGCTTTGAGAGATCGAACTCAACCTCTTTGGACCTAGGTCTAGTCTTGATTGACTTAGTGTGGGTGCCAATAACGGGGGTGTCGGGACTTAGTAACTAAGCATGATTGCTGGGTACCCATGCGTGGGCATTAAGTTCTCACTCTTGGCCTCTAGGATGTGGCTAGCTTCCGTTGGACCCAGGCTTGGGTGCTGATGACTTAGGCGCAGGGGCCGAGTTCTCGGGCTCGACAATCAAGGACTTTGGCACGCACACTAAGGCTTAGGCATGGCCTCGAGGGACCTAGGCCCTGGCTATGGGGACTCGTGCTTGACTATTGAGGACCTAGGCTCAACCTCAATGGAGTTACTTAGCTCGTTTGCTTAGCACATGGGTGACATTCGTCGGGGTTCCCGTGCTCTTGTCGAGGTCTAGTGATAATTTGAAAATTAATTTCTGATTTTTAATAGAGAAGATTATTTTCTCAAATTTAAGTATAAAATTCCCATTGACTATGGAAAGATTACGTTAACTTATTTTCCTAGGAGATCCAAATATCTAAAAAATTAGGAAAATATTTAATGACAAAATCTATTTGCTTTGAAACAAATAGTGCTTGAGTGATGTAAAATTTCACGTTTAAACTGAATGACCTGAATGAAATCATAAGGTGATACTTTTAATCTCTTTTTATAGGAAATGCATTATAAGATGCCTAACACGCGAGACATGATTTTTGTTTCCTTTTTTAATGGCATGCTAACGGGTAATGAAATATGGAAAATAAAGATATATAGAAATAATTAATTCCTAAATATGCATCACAACCCTTATAGGTAGGTTTTAGGACTTTTATCAATATATTTAGCAAAATTCTAGTTACCATCAGTTAATTTTCTATTGAATGACTTAAGTAACCTTTCCCTTACTTACGAACTAACTTTTTACTTAATTGAATAATTTAAGTCAATGTTAGTTAGTGTTATCAAACATAATCTAATTAATTGTTACGTGAATTATCAAACATGCCCTAATTCTTTTACGATTGTAACTTAATTAAGAGGTCCTCCAAGACAATTTTATCCTCGATCCTTTCTCGACTCTTGTATAAAGTCATTGATTCCACCATACGCGTTTGAAATTGTTTAGTTGAACTTATCATAATCTCTTCAAATTGATTTCATTTTTACGACATAAGAAGGAAAATAGGAAGAACAATGGAAGAAACAAATTGAACGATTTCACTACGCATTGTATACAGCCCACTACCTTGAAGACATTGTACGAGAATTCCCCTTCAAAGATAAAAAAAGGAAACAAGAGAGCAACCCTACTACAAGAGAAAAAGAAGAAGGAAGAACCTCTCTCTCTCTCACACCAGTCTCAGGACAGTAGCCTGATCTTATGCTATCAGATGAAGAGGAAATATGGTGGAAAGGTCTTGTGCCTCGAAGATGCACACTGTCACCATCAGCTAAAAAGCACGGTCATTTACGAACACAAAACAAAGATGTTCGGACTTGGTCGAAGTACACCTTGGAGTTCAAACCAGTTGAAGTAGCCACTGCCCAAGAAGCAGAAGAGCTTCCTGGAGAAGAAGAGAGAGCAGCATTACTGAAGCTCTCATGTCCATGTCTCTCTTCTTCTTCTGTGTCTTCGCGAATTGTATCCATCACGATGCATGGTTTGCTCCGCCTCCTCGTGGTACTTGCAAGTTGTGATGGCACAACTTCTGTTATAAATCTTGCAAGGCGTAAACTGGCCATTTTCTTTCCCTTCTGGTGGATGTTTTGAGAGGAGTGGAGGGAGAGAAGAATATACTGGGAAGGAGGATTTGCAGTGGGATGGTTATGAAAATGAAGATGTAGGAGAGAATTTATAGTAGGCTTTTGGGGGGGGGGGGGGGGGTGGGTTTTCTCTTTCGTTTGTTTGCTTGTCGCTCCGTCTCTTTTTCTCATAGGTTTCACTTGATTTTTTTTTTTTTGATAATTATGGTGTCCTCTCTCTCGAAAAGATTTAGCCATGCCATAGTCATTTCAATTCATACGCTGATGTAGTATTATGCAATTAATTCCATCTGTCTTTTATTTTTGCCCATTAAATGATCATAAATGTTCGCATACAGAAAATAGATGTATACACTCAGAAAACGAGATTTTTTTTTCCTGTTTCGAGGATGTTGGTGCTAAAAATTGACATTAATAGGGATGTTGTCCCGATCTAAAATGGGTTAAAATCTAGATGTTAAAGAAAATCGTTGGCTTTTTGAAAGTATATGTATATATAGAGATATAAATATATATTAATTGCTCTGATATAATGTATTTAAACAAACTTGATAAGAATTGTATTTTAGACTAAACACCTAGTCGTGATTTTTTTATTAATCCATTTTGTTGAGCTGTCCACTTTTTTTTATTCATCGTGAGACTTAAAGTGAGTGGCTCACCTCACCGTAGTAATATAGATGATATACAATATTAGATTGAACCGTGACACCAACCTTACGTAATATTTTTGTTCCCTTTTCTTAATTCAATGTCGCTGGTTAGTGCGGCCTATCGGTGCTTTCGACATTAAAAGGATACGGTTCTTGTTCGATTGGAGAAGAAGCCAATTTTGCACTTTACGGGTTTTGAACGGGAAGGATTTTTGGGAGGGCGGGAAGGGGTTAATACACAAGTAAGGATCCCACATTAGAACTCTCTGTACATGAGGGCAATGCATCACAAGTGGTTTGGAGGCTCTCTCATAATGTGAATTAGACTCATGACCTAATAGAAGACATGTGACCCCTTCACTAACTAGGCCAATCACCTTGGTGAAACATTAGGATTGTTTAGCACTGATTGAGGGCTCTGGAGTACGAGACTTTTGTAGTTCATAGAGTTAAAATAAGATTTCTTGTTTATTCTAGCATTTCTTCACGACAAGAAAATCAACTTAAGATAGTTAAACCTCGAGCCCACAAAACGTGCCATTAATTAATTTCATGAATCAAGTAAGATGATAGCTGCAATTCAAGTGATGGCCCAAACATACAGTTGTTTGCACTTGTTGGCATAAGGACATCACCGTATGCCTCTGGCTATTCCACGTGGACAAGCTCGTTAATGCAGGGTTGTATGGAAAATATGCATCCAGTATGTCCGCCATAAATCATGAAGATTTTTTTTTTTTTTTGGGGGGGGGGGGGGGGGGAAGGGGGTCACGCAGGATGTTTTTCTTGTAATTAGTTAGCTTGAACTTCGTCTGCGAACTGATTAATTAATTGAAAATGTGGACGTAAGGGAAACAAAGTTGTCTCGTTTTCAAAGTCCTGCCCATCTGACAGAGCGCGCATGTCCTTTGGAGTAGGGAAACAGTACAGCACCACATGTGAGGATGACTTGGATGTATGATGTCCATCACGCGTAGATGCTCATTCTTTATTCATTCATTCGAGAAGTGCCACTAAAAGCCTAAGGTAATTGACACTTCTCTATCTAAAGGGTAATTGATGAAAACAACTTGTCCTTCTAATGGGTGATAACATGCCGACAAGTTTTAAAGACCCCATTCTTCTCTCCGATTACATCGCTAATCATCTATTTTTGTCTATACACTCTTCTTCTTCTTCTTGTCCTCCTCTTTCTCTCTTTAAAATAATCACCGTTTGCTTTATACAACAGTGCTCTTATAATGATGCATGAGAGCATGGAAAATAATCTCTGAACTCGTGCGGGAGTTTATTGAATATGAGTATCGATAAGATCAATACATGATAAGGAAAAGCGCTTAATCAATAATATAATGATTTCCAAAATGGAAACTTGTGTATTTATTTATTAATTAAGAAATGGTCTTGTGTGAGTGAATCAACGGACTGTTGAAATTTGATTGGGTTGATTGAATAATAGTCATGTTCACCTGTTCGATCAAAGTGACAGCCGCCGTCAGCCTCTGTTTTAGAATATGTTAGTATCAACTTTGAGGTCCCATCGGTGAAGACTTTTGCTCTCTATCAGGTCAGGAAGAGTAGGCCCGTACTGCACTGATTAGTGCCAACTGTAAAAGAGAACTAAAAGTGCATAAAGATCAAAAATTGCATTTAATTCATAAAGCAAGTCATGCCTCGCCCTTTCATCTTTTTGACTGTCGCACTATTTGTGGATTTTGACTACCCTAGAATAAACACATACTAAATCTGATCCTAATGGATCTATAATGGCCTGAGACTTGTAAGAAAAATTGAGATTTTTATTCTGGGTCAGGCCACTCTATCTAAACCACGGCCATGGGAGACCGGCGAGCTTTGTAACAGAGCTCACATGGCTATAAAGAGCTCTGTCTCAAAGCTTACTGATCTCACGGAAGGGTTGCAAGGCCTTACTCGCACGAGCCTCATGAGGTCAACCTTGCACTAGCGCAAGTTCAAGCTCCCATGGTCGCAGGGAGGGGAAGGGAGAGGCGGAGAGAGAGAGAGAGAGAGAGAGAGAGCAGGTGGATACATGGTTATGAGTTGCATGGGAGTAGATATGTCTTTTCAGGTTTAGAGGAGATGCAAATTCTATGTATAGAAAACTCTTGATAGTGTTTGACATAGGTGTGAATCTCAAGATGCTATATGCAATTATTGCTTATGATTATTCATCAATTTGTTATTTATACGTAATTTTGTTTCTCATAAAAATACAAGTGGCCACACCGAGTGGTGCCATGATAACTATCATAAAAAAATGTGTTAGTTCCGATGCAAAAAATACAAAGTAGACATAATATAAACAATATTTATACAGATCTTTTATGATGTTCGTGCTTCTTCGTGAGGCACTCGAATTGTTTTCTAAAGCAACTTTTCCGAAAAAAGGAAAAAAAAAATCAATGTATACTATCATCTACATAAATGATGGCAATGAAATGACAAGGTGAACATTATAAGTAAAATTCATCAAACTTTAAATGCACCTAAATTGACATGAAAATGGATATAACAACTTTTTGTGTGTTTATCTTTAGGTCGAAAGTTACTATTGACAAGAGAAAAGACGTGATGGATTTCATATTCGAATCACAATAGCTTTTCTTTGGAAATAAACCTTGGGCTAAGCTCATATCACCACCTACGCATAGTGTGGAGCCTTGTCCAAAACATGAGATAGAGACGCGACTCTTTGCAGAGTATGATATACAAGATTAGGATGCCGTGACGAACACGGATGATGCCAAAAGCGCCCCGCCCTTCTTGCAGGGTCCTTTTCTGTCCTCCTAGAGATAGATAGCCTTTCATGTGACTTCTACCTTTCATTCACTTGACAGGAAAAATTGGCCACACCTTAGAGGCCATATTTTTCCTGAATTTGGTGGAATAGGACAACATTTAATTCGTTAAGCTAAAGCAAAGAGTTTTGTGTAGAAGCAGGAGAAGCCCCTATCTTTTTTTTTTTGAAGAGATTATTAAGAGGAAGCTCAATTCCGACCTAACTATTATATCTAGTTAAGAATCACCTTGAATGAAAAATTCAAGTAAACAAGTTATAAATGAGATAAGAAGACTGCAAGTGCCACAACTTGACACAAGGGACACATGTGCTAAAACTTCCAAAATGTACACTCAAATGCCAATCCCAGCAAGGCTTGTTGGAAATCCAATTTTATGTTATTTTATTAATAAAATCAGTCTATGTGTCTCTCCGAAATGTCAACTCTACGATCCTTATCTAAAATAATGTCGTCCTTCATGTCCCCCAAATTAAAAGCCCTAAATCGGCCAAAATCTCCAATTGAAAGCCCCCAAGCCCTAATTTCGGTTTTTCCCCAAATTGTACTGCTGAATCTTGAATCTTGAAAATGGAGTGCAGGACCTTTTTTCTGAATTTCACAGTGATTTTTGGTTAATCAATTATTGGTTTTTTTGGATGCTATGGTTGTGAGTTCTCATGAGCTGAAAAATGTGAGAGAAAGTGAGCGAACGATCGAGTGAGAGCGTGGGTTCCTACGAGAGATTAATAGAGAGCTGAAATTCTATAGGCATCGGTGGCGAATTGGGGAGTCGAAAAGAGAAATCAAGCGAGCAATTGAGAGAGAACATTGAAACCCTAATTGGCAACTCCTCAGGAGTGCACGAAACCCTAGTCAAGATTAGGAAAGTTCAACCTTGATCGATCAGACTCAATGTTCTTCGAGAATTTGGGGAGGAGGAGAAGGGTGCCTTTTGCCAGGGAGGTGATGGAGGCGGAGGATGAGGTCCTCTTCATTGGGGGCGATCTGGCTGCACTTGACGAATGGGCGAAGGTAGTTCATCCAGGTGGTAGCTTTTGCTACAGTGGAGGAGGTAGGCCCGCTTGGGGAGGGTGCACTGATATAGCTAGTACGAGTACCTAGAGGGGGGGTGAATAGGTATACAAAAGATTTTTCTTGATGTTTGCACAATACTTAGACAGTTGACGGATTTGTAATAAATAATAATCAACGTAAGACTGAGTAAAGGAAAGAGAGAATTGAACACGCGGTTTATAGTGGTTCGGCTTGATTGAAGCCTACGTCCACTCTTCTGCACTGACAGCCAATTGGTTGGATTCCACTATGAACAAAGAGATGTTACAGCGTTGATCTTCCTTGACTTCTAGGTGTAGATGATCTACCACACTTGCTCAAGTTGTCACCAAGTATAGACACTCTCTGTGTATACAATTTCGCTCAGAATGAATCGACTAATAATCAAGATGCTTCAGACTCTGGAATTTCTCTATCGATCACGCTTTTTTACACAACTAGAACGTCTTCCTTTTTATACTCTTATATGCCATCATACCGTTGGCATTTACCAAAGGAATTCCTCCAATCTACCCATTGGACGGAATCAATCAAAGAAGATTACTCGAGCTATAAAAGGAACTTGACGATACAATCAGGATCTTGGTTTCCAAAAATAGAACATTCCACGAATATTTCGTCGACCACCGGATCTTCAATTGATCTAGATACAAATAAAAGAATCCGATATATTTATCCAACCAAGAGATATTCTCCAGAGAATAGGATTAAATCCTTAACAATAAACTTCGGCTCTGGATTTCCTTCGTCATGGATCAGAAAGACTGTCAATGAGAAAAGTCTTGAGTCTTAAGTCTTGAGTCTTGAGTGCTGAGTCTGGTGATCAGAAAGTCTTTAGACTTTAAACAGATGGTCTGCAAATATCCAGATTAGACTGATAGATACGTTTTGTTAGCTTCAAAATATTCTGGAAAGATTTCTCCAACAATCTCCCCCTTTTTGATGGTGACAAAACTTTCCTGTAGATTTGAACAACTTTAACTTGCAAAAACATTTCTCAAGCAATACGGTTATCTCATAAAGATTAATAAAACAACCAGACTCTGCATCCACAAAAAATTGGTTAGTCTTTCATGAGTAATACCATATGACAACACTTGATATAAATGCGAGATAGTCAAGCATCAAAATCCACAGCCAATTCAAATTTACTCAAGTCAAGTTATACTCAAAAACAAACATAACCACAAAAAAACAAATTTAAAGTCAAGTTTAAAGTTCATTCAAATTGCAATTCTCCCCCTTTTTGTCATCATTAAAAAAGGTGAGAAAAGTGTCAGGTCTGCTTGGGAATGCGCACGATCTGGAAATCTCCCATTGACTGGACTATTCCTTCTAGCCTCTTAAAGTCTTCCCTTAGATGAACTACCTCCTCTCCTTTGGCATTGGCTTGAAGTTATAGAGCTAGGTCTTTTATTTTGTCCTCCAGGGTAATTGAAGATGCTTGTTCAGCATTCTTCATGGCTTGAATTTCACAGTCCAGAGCATAGATTTAGCCTCGCATTTCCAGAAGAATATCAAGAAGACTACGAAAATCTGCAGAATTGTCCGTCTGTGTACTTGCATTTGCTTTCTCAGATGGAGTGAATGCAGACGATGGCGCTTCTGTATAATTTTGCAGATTTGGTGTTGACGTATCGTGTCCTTCTTTAGGCAATTGAGAAGCCTGAAACTCTTATGGGTCTGCTGGAGATTGTCTTAGACCTTCACTAATGGCAGCATGAGATGTGGACCTTTCTTGCTCGCCAACTCCCCCTGTCTTTAGGACATCAAAAGGGGAAGAGTGATGATCATGCTCTTCTATATCTTGATTCCCCTTCTCTCCAGATTCAGCTGCAGACTTTTCTTTCTCTTCCTCTCCTTCTTCTTCAGCTTCTTTTTCCTTCTCTCTCTGCTCTTCTTCTTCTCTGTTCTTGGCTTGCTCCTCTTCTTCTCTCTGTTTCTTT
Organism: Eucalyptus polyanthemos subsp. polyanthemos; assembly: GCA_017140185.1. Classification (NCBI taxonomy): domain Eukaryota; kingdom Viridiplantae; phylum Streptophyta; class Magnoliopsida; order Myrtales; family Myrtaceae; genus Eucalyptus; species Eucalyptus polyanthemos. The sequence goes on from CM029461.1 coordinate 31,773,467, forward strand.
TGAAGTTCTGTCGATTGAGGTACAGAACGTCTGGTCCTTATCAAGGTAGTGATTGTGAGATCTTCCTCCTCATCTTCATCCTCCAAGATAAGAGTTTTCTTCTTTTTCGATGGGGCACCAATGGCCTCCTTCCCTTTTCTCTTTGAAGCAGACGGTACTGGAGACTTCACTCTGAATTTCTCCATTGCCTTGGAAAGTTCTTTAAGACGCATCTTCGTCAACATCTTCAAACCTATCACCATCTTATCGCACGGTCGAACACAAAGTGTATGTGGCGGTTTAATATTCATGTGTCTGAAGATCTTGGTCACCAGACCTGGGTAAGGCAATTGTCCCTTGTCCTTCGACATTGCTTTGTACATGTGAAAGAGAATAGTGTGAGGGAGAGAGAACTTCTTCCCTGAGTTGATTGCATACTTCAATTTTGCTTCGAAATTAGACACATCAGTCTTTGATGTAGATTTGGGCCTGATGCAATTGATCACAATTTTGTGCAGCACAATATTGATGGCACGCATCCTTGAATAAATGATTCTTCCCTTGATATCTCTATCTTCGACAAGTTCCATTGAGGCACGAGCAACTGAGACTTTGACTGATTGATAAAGTCCTCGTTCAACTTCAATTATGTCCGCCAACATGTCCACGTCTACCACATAATCCTAGTCTCTAACACTGAATGATATTCTATTCACATCTAGAAAGTTGAGATTCGAATAGAAATATGCTGTTAATTGCGCATAACCATCTATGGTATTGGTGCAGAATTGCTCAAGTTGAAGCAGTTTGAACTTCTCCCTTAAGTTCACATTAACGGCATCCAAAAAATCGAAATCGACACTCCTAGGGTTTATCACCCCTTGTTTCAGCAGTCTGAAGAACAAATTCTCCTGTTCCTTTGATTTAAATAACTCCATCCTATTTCCCTTCACCTTTGCAGCAATACCCATTCTAGGTTGAATATCACTGAACATTTTATCATCGTCGTTTCCTTCAGTCGAATTAGGTCCTGACATACGAGGGTCATTGGGAATATTCGCAAGTGTTTCTTTTGGTTTACCCTTGGGAGCAATTCCCAAATCCTCAATTTTTCTCAGAAAGATATACTCATTCCCATAATTCTTGTCTTTAAGAAAATCATCCACGTATTTCAACGAAGTCCTAGTACTTTTCAATGCACAGTAGAGTTTGTAAATAAACGAGGGTTTTTGGACTCTTATAGGGTCTGCGTCCTCGATTATCTCTTCCTCCGGTTGTTGACCCGCATCATGTGGGGTAGATGGCATTGAGTGACGTGGTGGAGAGTGAGTCGGGCTCTGTTGCTGACTCGATAATTCTTCCTCTTCGGTGAGATCGAAATGGGTAGGTCCCTCCTTCATCCTCTGTGGTCCCCTGTTCGCGATTCTTGAAGACTTCCTCGAAGAAGACATCCTTCCTTGTCGTTGAAAGATTCCTTTACTTGCTTCCCAAGAAAAGATGACAACTTTCTCGAAGATGAACAAGAAGTAGAAACCAGATTGGGAGGAGAATGCCTTTTAGGGTTTTGAAGATTGGGTGAAAAAGAAAACTGTGTATATAACTCAGTTTTGAAAAGGGAAGTTCAATCGGCACAAGGAAAGTGTACGAACACCTCTTTTTGAAATCAATAACTGCCAAAATTAATCCTTTTGAAAAGACAAGAATTCGTTTTTCATAGAGACTATAAATAACTGAACGAGAGATTGTACCTTTTCGAATAATACGTTTAGATAAAATAGCAACTTACAGTCTATAGCCATCAATGTCTGAGTCTGAGGATTTAAAGTATGAGGATTGGAGAGTCTCTAGACTTTAACTTCTTCGAGCTTCAAAATGTTGAGTTTGGAACGGATAAAATCGAATTGATTTTTCTCCAAAGGCTTTGTGAATATATCTGCTAGTTGACTTTTTGAATCAACAAATTGAATCGAGATTTCTCCATTTTGAGTATGATCTCTGATGAAGTGATGTCGAATCTCTATATGTTTTGCTTTTGAATGAAGAATTGGATTTTTGGTGAGATTGATTGTGCTGGTGTTGTCACATTTGATTTCTGTGCATGAGTCTTCAATCCCAAAGTCTTGTAGTTGTTGTTTTATCCATAGAATTTGTGAACAACAACTTCCAAGAGCTACATACTCTACTTCTATTGTTGAGAGAGCCACAGTGCTTTGTTTCCTTGAAAACCAAGACATTGTCCTGCTTCCAAGCAACTGGCAAGTTCCTGAAGTACTCTTTCTATCAATTCTGCAGCCGGCTAGATCTGCGTCTGAATATCCCAGAAGATTAAAGTCTCATTTCTTAGGATACCAAAGACCGATGCTTGAAGATGAAGCAACGTATTTAATGATATGTTTAGCAGCACTGAGATGGGATTCTCTAGGATCTGATTGAAACCTAGCACAGATGCGAACACTCAACAAAATGTCAGGTCTAGAAGCAGTTAGATAAAGAAGTGAACCAATGATGCTCCTGTACAGCTTTTGATTAACTTTCTTCCCTTCTTCATCTTTGTCTATCTTCAAAGAACTTGACATTGGTATATCAGTCTTTTTGCAATTTTCCAATCCAAACCTTTTGACGAGATCATTAACATATTTTTCTTGATAAATGAAAGTTCCTTCCTTCAATTACTTTACTTGAAGACCAAGAAAGAATGTTAATTCTACTCATTTCAAACTCATCCTGCATAGACTTAGAAAATTTCTTGCATAGACTTTCATTAGAGGATCCAAAAATAATATCATCCAGATATATTTGAACGAGTAAAAAGCTTTTGTTTTCCTTTTTGATAAATAAAGTAGTATCTACTTTACCTTTGACAAAACCATTCTCAGAATAAGAACTTACTTAGTCTGTCGTACCAAGCTCGATGTGCTTGCTTTAAACCATACGAAGCCTTTTTCAGTCTAAAGACTGAGTTTGGCTTCTTTGGGTCTTCAAACCCAGGTGGTTGTTCCACATATACTTCCTCTTGGATAAATCCATTTAGGAAAGCACTTTTGACGTTCATTTGGAATAAGCTGAAATTTGTATAATAAGCAAACGCAAGTAATAGTCGAATAGCTTCTAATCTTGCTACAGGAGCGTAAGTCTCATCATAGTCTATTCCTTCTTCTTGCGTATATCTTTTGGCTACGAGTCTTGCTTTGTTTCGTACGACTTTTCCTTTTTCATTCATCTTGTTTCTAAACACCCATTTGGCTCCAATAACAGTTTTACCTTTCGGTTTAGTGTCAATTCCCAAACATCATTAATGTTGAACTGTCTGAGCTCTTTTTGCATAGCTTCGATCTAGCTTTCATCAGATAAAGCTTATTCTATGCTTTTTGGTTCAATTTCAAAAATGAGAGCCACAGCACTAGACTCTTCACGTGTTTTGGATCTGGTGCGAATTCCTTCATTAATTTCGCCGATAATGAGATCTTTGGGATGACTGGACTTGTGCTTCCAATTACTGGTTGATTTGTTTAGATGATGATCTCTTTCTTTATTTGAATCTTCATGGACATCTTGATGCTGGTCTTCCAGAGTCTGAGATGCTTCTTGAGTTGTAAGCTTTGGAGGGTCTAGAGCAGGTTCAGTCTCTTCATACTGAGTCTGACTGGATTCATCTTGCGCAGAGTCTTGAAATTTGACATTCATTGACTCCTCCATAGACTGGCTCTTCTTGTTATAGACTCTGTAGGCTTTGCTTGATGTAGAATATCCAAGGAAGATGCCTTCATCTAATCTTTCTTCAAATTTACCAACTTGATCTTTTGCATTTTTCAATATAAAGCATTTGCAACCGAACACATGAAAGTATGAAACAATGGGCTTCTTACTTTTGAATAATTCATAAGGGGTTTTCTCTAGAATAGGTCTTAGGAAGACTTTATTGATGATATAGCATGCTGTTGAAACAACTTCAGCCCAAAATCGTGAAGAAATTTTACTTTCAATTAAAAGAGTTCTAGCCATTTCTTGAAGAGATCTATTCTTTCTTTCCACAACTCAATTTTGCTGAGGAGTGTATTGAGAGAAGAACACATGCTTAAATCCAAATTCATCACACAATTTTGTAAAATCTTGATTTTCAAATTCACCTCCATGATCTGTTCTTATATTTGAGATAACACATCCTTTTTCATTTTGAACCTTTTTAGCAAATTTTTCAAAATACGAAAAGGTTTCTGACTTACTTGCAAGGAAATATACCCAAGTAAAACGGGAGTAATCATCCACAATTACTAGGCAATATTTCTTACCTTCAATACTCTGGGTTCTGGTTGGTCCGAAGAGATCCATATGCAGCAACTGTAGTACATGGTTAGTAGAGACATGATTTATTGGCTTAAATGAATTTCTTACCTGCTTTCCCAAAATACATGATGTGCATGGATCGGACTTTTGGTATGGTAATTTGGGTAGACCTCGAACAAGCTGTTTTGATGAGATTTTGGCTAATTGCTTCATGTTGACATGACCAAGCTTTCTGTGCCATAAGCTTGCTTCATCTTGAATTGAGATTAGGCATTGCGATTCATTTAGTTTCATGTCTAAGAGGTAGATATTTCCATGTCTTCGACCCATGAAAGACGAGTAGAGTCTTTACCGATTCGAGCATATTCCTTCTTGAAAGGAGATCTTGAAACCAAAGATCACACAATTGGCTAATGCTAAGAAGGTTATAGTTGAGTCCTTCCACTAGAGAAACATTGCTTATTGTGAGATTTCCAATTTTCACAGTTCCAAATCCCACAATGCTTCCTTTGCCGTTTCCTCCAAATGAAACATTTCCACCATTTACTTGAACAAGCTTTATGAAGCAATTTAAGTCTCCTGTCATGTGTCTTGAACATCCGCTATCAAGATACCACTTTACCTTTTTCTTGACAGAGGCCTGCATTTAAAAGAGAGTCTCAAGCTTTCTTTGGTACCCAAATTTTCTTGGGTCCTTTGGTGTTAGTAGGATAAACATTATTAGGCCATACTTTCTTAACATGCTTCCAAACCATAGGATACTCTTTTTCAAAGTGATCCTAACTGTTACACTTTGAACACCTGAGAGCATTTCGACCTACAGACTTTACAAAAACTTTCTTGAAATGATTTTTGTAAGCCTCTCTCAACGGTTTTTTCTTAATTCTTTCTTTTACTTTAGGAAAAAAAATCAATGGAATTGTTTCTGCTGTCATACCTGCATGCACTTATTGAAGTAAGATCTTTGAACCGAAAGAACTTTTCAAGTTTTTCGGATCCTATCGAAAATTTCTTTGAAATATTTGATAAGTCAGTTTTTAAAAAAGCGTTTTCTTTCAAAAGATTATCTTCTTTCTCTTTAAGAGTAGAAACATTCAAGTCTAAACTTTTAACCCTTTCTTCTAAAGTATTTTTCTTTTTTTTTAGAGTTGAGTTTTCCTTTTTAAGTTCATAAATTCTTTTGAGAGAAGTCTTAAGACTAAAACACAGTTCATCAATGTATTTAGAGACCTTGACAGGAATTTTAAAATCACTTACCTCAAATTCACTGTCTGAGTCTAATCCGAATACGAGTCTCGAGTCGAATGTGCCATCAAACATATGTTGGCATATTCATTATCACTTTCTTCACACTCTGTATCACTTCAGGTTTCAGCTTTGAGAGCTTTTCGAAATTTTTCAGCTTTTCCTCTTTTCTTCTTCAGAAGAGGACAATTGGGTTTGATGTGTCCCTTTTTCTTACATTCGAAGCAAACTACATCTTTGTTTGGTTCCTCATAATCAACAGACTTGGTCTGCTGTCTTTGGAAACTTTGTTTCTTTGAGTTGAATCTTCTTCCTTTTCTATTTAATTTTCTGAATCTTCTCATCATGAGAGCAAGCTCCTCATCGTCCAGATCATCTCCTGAATCTGTATCATCAGAATCATCACTTGATTTTAATGCAATGGATTTCTTACCTCTTGGATCTTCGTATTTATTAATTTGTTCCACTTCATAAGACTAAAGAGTTCCAATCAGCTCGTCGACAGAAAGTGGCATAATTCTTTGCGTCTCTCTTATTGAAGTCTTTATATGATTTCAATCCTTGGAGAGTCCCCGCAGTAGCTTGTTCACCTTCATGGGATCAGAAATTTTTTGACCTTGATTCTCAAGACCATTGACAATATCTGTAAAACGACTAAACATGTCAGTTGTAGATTCTCCTGGTTTTACATCTTGAAGGCTTCATATTGACTAAGGAAAATGTTAATTTTGGTCTCCTTCACTCGATCGGTTCCTTCATAGGTAATATGTAATTTGTCTCATACTTCTTTTGCTATAACACAAGAAGATATTCTGTTATATTCAGTTGGTGACAAAGCACAATATAAAGAGTAAATTGTTTTTGCATCGAGTGCTTGTCTCTTGTTTATTTCTTCCTGAGTCATTTCGCTGGTTTCAACAATTTCTTTCCCTTTTTCAGAGACTGATGCAGCAGTAGGAGTGATTCCTCTTTCCATAACATCCCATTCCAGAGGATCCTTTGATCGTAGGAAAGCTTTCATCTTGTTCTTCCAGATGTTGTAATCATTTCCATCAAAGTAGGGTGGTCTGGTATTGCTTTGCCCTTCAATCAGCCCTGGTGCTAGCATACTAGTCATGGATCTTTTACTCTGAAGTAAAACACTTCAAATAAAGTAAGAACACGAGCTCTGATACCAAAGGAATTCCTCCAATCTGCCCGTTGGACGGAATCAATCAAAGAAGATTATTCGAGCTATAAAAGGAACTTGACGATAGCCCATCAATCCTGTTCGCCCATACAATCAGGATCTTGGTTTCCAAGAATAGAACATTCCAAGAATATTTCATCGACCACCGGATCTTCAATTGATCTAGATACAAATAAAAGAAACTGATATATTTATCCAACCAAGAGATATTCTACAGAGAATAGGATTAAATCCTTAACCATAAACTTGCTCTGGATTTCCTTCGTCACCGGATCAGAAAGACTGTCAATGAGAAAAGTCTTGAGTCTTAAGTCTTGAGTCTTGAGTGCTGAGTCTGGTGATCAGAAAGTCTTCAGACTTTAAACAGATGGTCTGCAAATATCCAGACTAGACTGATAAAAACGTTTTGTCAGCTTCAAAATATTTTGGAAAGATTTCTCCAACAGCACCATCGGCCCTTGCCCTTGTGGTTGATGTAGCTGGCGAAGAGCTCGTCCTCCTCCAGCGTCCAATGCCCCTTCTTCAGCCCCCACCTTGCCGTAGCACAAGGTCTTTGCATATTCTACATGGACCATGCCAAAACAACGTCGTTTATTGCCGTCTTGCATAGTCTACATGGACGATGTAATGTTGTTCGACCTATCTACATGGATAATTTTTTTTGAAGAGATGCCATATCATATAAAATTCTCGTTGGAAAAAACCACATCAACTGTTTGGTTGAAAATTCTCATCATTGGTATCTAAGTATTTCTTTCTCCTCCAATTTTGACATTTAAATGTGCTTTTTGGAAGTTTTGGTACTCTTGTATGCTCCCGTGCTAAGTTGTGGACTTAGGGTGTTCTTGTGCCAATTATAAGCAAATCAAGACATATCATATGTTGTACACCATATCAATTCTTCAACGTGAGACCATTGCCTAGCATCTTTTGTAGCATTTCGAATTTTGCAAATTGGATGTCACCAATTATTTCTCAAAATCTTCCGAAATCTTAGGTTCTAGTTCTCTACGGGATAAAAAAACGTTCATAAACTTAGATATAGGGCTGGAGTTATCATCAAATTAGTTCAAGATAATCTAGGTCGATTGGACACTAAAAAAGCTCAAGCAGTAACCGGAAAGTCGATTACCTAAGTGTACCTGTGAAGGAACTGGTCAACTCAAACCTAAAGATCTTAGGTATCGGGGTTTGGTAACGCGCGAGAGAGAATATTATTCCACGACGTCCTTTGAGTACAACAGCCTTATTTTTGGTTATGTTCTAAATCATTCATCATTAATTTCTTAAGCATGCACAACGTTTTGTTTTAAAATGTCATCGAAACACTTATCCAACATCGTTATTAATTAACATGGCAGTATTCTCGTGGAGTGGGATGACACTATTTGTATGTTAAAAAGTGTGCATACCAATGTCAATTTGGATACAAAATATAATCATGATTTGAGGCAATTATATGACATGGCAACCATGGCAAATTTGAAATTTTGATGAGAAAATGATTTGACACAGCACTCTTCACATGCTAGATTACATGGTAAATCAAATTCGAATATGAAAATGAAATGACATGACGTAAAAGTAACATGCACGTGATATGGCAAATCAATTCATAATATGACAATGAAATGATGTGAGATACACCACTTACACTATGTGAGTAGCTATTTTTCCATTTGTTGGAATTCAAGTCGGTGGAAGACGACTTACCTTTATCCGATGTGCAAATAACAATTAACCCCGGAATGAACGTTGAATTGCGGATGAATCACGAACAAAACTATCTCACATTGGTCTAAATGTAATCACGAGGAAAGAACCCGATTTTCATAGCGTAAATGCCGATTGTTTTTGTAAAACTGAAATGGAATGCTTTCCTCTTCTTTGATGGAAAGGGGGAGAAATTTGGTGCGTATGTTCAGCCAACCGTTCCAACGGTTGTCTAAAAAAGACTTATATACGACACCCTCAATACCCTTTCAAAAGGGTATCTTTCCATTGTAGCATATCAATCTAAATGGTGCTATCCAATCGCACCCCATCATTGACGTACTAGCTAAAGTATAGTATAACATCTCCCACTCGGACATAATGCGTTCAATATTTATCAACTTTACAAAACAATTCATATTGGCAAGTAAGCCGTGTGACCAATGAGTGCACCTGCACTTGAGAGCTTAAATTATGCATATGTTAGGGATGACATAATGGCTACAACCTCGAAAAGAAATAAACAATCGATGTTTCACAGTGCCTTAGACATATTTTGTTACCTCAATCCAAGTATACCTATCTCTTAAAGGCTATACTTGATTATTCTAAAAAACACCATGTATTTACAATTATATCCACAACCACATAAGGCGATATAATTGGTCGACTGGTAAATATATGTGATAGATGTATAACAACAATAGTCTTCATTCATACTCATGTCTCTCTCCATTTCAAAACAACTATTTTTTTAGACACGTGCCACAAGGCCATATCTATTCATGACCACCGATAACATGCTAAAGTAGCAACATTTATATTTCATTTTGAGAACATAGTCAGAAGTAACATATGACACAAAATGAGGTAAATTATAAATTTATTTAAGGACTCACACAATGGGTAAATATGAATAACTTTGCTCATCTTCCTTTATTAGTCATACAATGCACATGTAGTATGAATTACATGCTATAGTGGATTACTACTTCTATAAGAGCATATGTCATTTATTAAATATATCAACTATACATATCTTAGCCTAAACATAAGCATGTGTTTCTCACGTACTCATGTTTAGATCGAGTGCTATATTAGCTCACTTTCTATAGCGCTTAATTAAATACTCGCATCCGGCATCTTACAGGCATACATGATTGTGGGATTATCATGTTCGGTCTTACTATAAACAAATCACATATCTCATTTTGACTGCAATCAAGGTGACATATTTTATGTACCAAACTTGCTCTTCAGCATTTATTTGTGCATAATGTCTCATCTCAACGTGCTATCTAAAACACTTGAGGCGATTGCTCATGTGAGTGAGCCAATCATTACTTACTGACATACTTTTTAATAGTATATGTGTATAGTGCTAGTTTCATACTGCATTCATACTTATTGATAAAACATCAAGTTATTAATAAACAAACAAATACAATACATATGTTCACAAATACATAAACCAATGATCCTCTACAATAACACATATCACATTCTATGCAATTCTAGTGACATCTTGTGGGTCAAGAATATGTCGTTAGGAACAGCCTTCGTAAATGGATCAACAACCATTTTATTGATTGAAATGTATTGTAGGATCATTTCTTTCTACGCTATAATATCTCTTATGAAGTTGTTCTTTATGTCAATGTGCTTTGTTCTTCCCTGATACTTGGGATCCTTCACATAGGCAATGGCTACTTGACTACCAATAAATTATCATCGATTTTGGAACCTTAGTGATAGTGGCTAAATTTTCCAAGAACTGTTTTAGCCATACTGCTTCTTGCACTATGGCAGAACATGCAATAACTTTTGCTTCCATTGTAGATAAGGCTGTGCATGTCTGTTTCTTCCTATTCTAAGAAATCGCACCACCATTGAGCAAGAACGCATATCCGTAAGTCAATTTACGCTCATTTGGGTCTCCATTCCAATCGGCATCTAAATAGCATAATAGGCGTAAACTATCACCGATTTTGGAACCCCAGTGATAGTGGCTAAATTTTTCAAGAAATGTTTTAGCCATACTGCTTCTTGCACTATGGCAAAACATGCAATAACTTTTGCCTCCATCCCAGATAAGGCTGTGCATGTCTATTTCTTGCTATTCTAAGAAATTGCATCACATTTGAGCAAGAACGCATATCCATAAATCAATTTATGCTCATCTGGGTCTCCACTCCAATCGGCATCTCTTGGTAACAAAGTCGATAGTCCATGGTGCATTTCAAGTATCTCAGGATCCTTTTCACTGCTTTCCAGTGAGCTTGACTAGGATTTGATTGATATTGGCTCAACAATCCCACGGTATAACATATGTCGGGTCGAGTACACATTATAACATACATCAAACTTCCGATTGCACTAGAGTAAGGAATAGTTTCTATCACTTTAATTTATTCTGGAATCTAAGGACATATTTCAGTACTTAGGCCTTCACCTTGCATGACATGGGTATCAATGGGATTACAATGTTGCATATTGAAACGTGCAAGAATCTTCATTATATAAGACTTTTGTGATAAAACAAGGAGTTTCATTGATCGATCTCTTTCGATCTTAACTTCTAATAAATAAGTAACTTCTCCCATGTCTTTCATTTCAAAATTGGAGAACAACCATTCTTTTATGGTGATAACCAAAACCTTGTCATTTTCGGCCAATAGAATATCATCCACATAAAGTGATAAAATCACAAACTTATCTTCGGACCGCTTGACATATACATAGTGATCTTCTTCAATCATCGTGAAGATAAAAATGGTTATGGCTCGATGAAAACGAAGATACCATTGTCTAGATGATTGCTTAATGCCATATATTGAGCGATAAAGCTTGTAAACTTTATACTCTTAACCTTTAGCTATGAAACCTATTGGTTGCTTCATATAGATTTTCTCATCTTGTTCTCCATTGAGAAGTCGTCTTTACATCAATTTGATGTAATTCAAGTTCTAAATATGTAACGATGGCTAAGATAAGACATATTGAAGCAAACCTTATAACTTGTGAAAATGTTTCATTATAGTCTATACCTCTTGTTGAGTATAACTTTCCGCCACAAGACGAGGCTTATACTTTTCAATGGATCCATCCGCACTTCGCTTGATCTTGAAGATCCATTTGTTTCCAATGGCCTTACGATTGGGTGATAGATCAACCAAGTTCTAGACATGATTTTCCCTCATTGACTCTATTTCATCTTCCAAAACTTTTCTCAATTCTTCCTTATCAGAGGATGAGGGAGTCTCTTGAACAGTTTTAGACTCAGTATCGTCTTTTTGAGCAATCACAAATATATCCCCTTCAATCTCAAAACGATGACGGGGAACACTTTTACGATTACTTTTACACAATTGAATTTCTCTTGAATTCAATTCGTCAGGCGATGCAACACTCCGACTAGGCCTTGCATGTTGAGGTAAATCTTCATTTCCATCTACAACATCAGTGGATGTGTTATTAGGATCTTCTATTTCATATAATTGGAATTTCTTATCAATCTCACCTCTACCAGGAAAATTGTTCTCCAAGAACGTGACATCTCGTGACTCCATTTCAGTCACACTTCCATTAGCTTATTCACCTATGAACATGTACCCTTTAGAGTGTTCATAATATCTTATAAAGATGCATTTCTTCCTTCTATGACCTAACTTGCCATATTTGTGAGAAAAATCATAAACATAAGCTGCAAATCCCCATGGACATAGACTACTTAAGTTTGGTTTCCTACTAGTCCATAATTCATAAAGGGAGGAAGTGACCGATTTTGAGGGAACTTAATTAAGTATATAGGCAGCAGTCAATAACGCATCTCCCCAATAGGAGATAGGTAAATTTGCTTGCGTCATCATAAACCTAACAATTTCCAATAGAGTTCTATTCCTTCTCTCAGCCACTGCATTTTGTTGTGTTGTATTAGAAATAGTCAATTTTCGTACAATTCCATTTTCATCACAAAGAGTTTTGAAGTGATCAGATAGATACTCACATCTACGATCGGTTCTCAATATCTTTATTGTTTTGTTCAACTGATTCTCTACCATTGCTATATATCGTCTAAAGCAGTTTAATACTTCTAACTTATAGGAGATCAGAAAGACATAACCGAAATGTGTGAAGTCATCTATAAAAGTAATGAAATATGAGATTCTGAAGTCTGCAAGAAGATTGATATATGTTGGGAATAACTCAAGAATTAAAGTGAATAGTATCAACACATGTAAATTAATTTTACGTGGTGGTCAAAACCTATTCCTACATGATGTCCTTTATGCTCCAAATATTCTACAAAACTTGGTCTCTGTAGTTGTTATTCTTAGCTTAGGTTATGTATTAAATTTCCATAGTGATTGTGTTGACATTTTGTATGGAATAATTTATTATGGTTCAGGTTATGTATTGAATGGTTTTATGGTGTTAGACGCTGATTATGATCAATACAATATTAATGTCGATAGTTGTTTTTCTTTAATTGCATATTTTAATAATGTTGATATTTATGCAAGTACTTGGCATGCCAGATTATGTCACATTGAATTGCAAAGAATACAAAGATTAGCTAGAGAAGGCCTTTTAGGGTCACTCACTAATGTTGATCTACCAGTATGTGAACATTATCTAGCGGAAAAAGCAACTAGAAAACTATTCAGTAAGGGACTAGAGCCGAATTTCCATTGACATTTGGGCGCTTTCAGAATGTGTCAAACTTGATGGTGAGTCTCCTCAGTTTAGTGGCAAATGTACCCCCAAACTTATCTTTCAAGGCAAACCACATAGCTTAAGAGCTTTATCATAACTTTTAAACTCACACATGAGATCATCTTACAAATAGTTCAGCAATGTGATGCAAGCTATCTATTTTTCTTTTTCCAAACTTGATAAGCTTCTAATCTCTCATATGTTGAGCTGAAGTTCCATGCTCAAGATCATTCATGGTATGGTTGAGGGTTTCCAAAACCTCTTGCTTCTCAAGGATGTACTAAACCTTTCGGTGCCAAATATCATAATTGTTACTATTCAGTTTCTTACCCTTATTGAGGTTAGTCACAATGGTCTTAGATGCCAAAACCATAATCAATTGCTATATAACACATTGACATAATAAATGCAGAATCAATACTAGCATACTTTACAGAGTAACACACATATTTAATTTCTAGCAAAGTCAAACTAAATTAATGATAATTCAACAAAAGACGCAGAAGCAAAAGTTCACTATATTCTCAATCAACTTCTATGTACAATTGTTCTATTATCATTAATTAGTTTGATTTGCGTAAATTCTAAGTTCTAGGTGAGAACTCTTTCAAATTCTACCAACCTATGAACTCCCACTAGGAAAAATAATTACATGACCTCATGTAATTTGTATATTTTTCCATTAACAGAAAAATATAGCATGATATGAACCAACGTACAAACAAAAATCATGCTTCAATTATAATCAAAATCACAATTTAACATGTAATGGATTTCCTACCATTGTTTGAATTTTCTAGCAACTAGAAAATTGCAAGTATATTAAATTATATACATGATATCATCAAACCAAGCTTTACACAACATATATGACATCATTTTCACACAATCTAGTTACTGTATTTGCTAAACCACAAGAAAATACAAGTTACAAATGAATAAACTATGCATTAAATCCCCAAAAATATGCGTACTTAGGGTTTACTACGCATTTTCATACATTTATAAAATTCAAAAGTATAAAATAATTATACCATAGTGTAGAGCACATTCATATGAATCAAACGCCACCAACCACGCTCCAATCCGACCTCCCATGTGCCCACATGTGTCGCCTGAGTGCGCGGCGCGGGTGATGCACCCGCCAGCAAGCCTAAAGACTCTTGGATGGTCCGACCGGTCCAACCGGTAATGGGTCCAACTAGCAATTGGTTCGACTGGTCCAACCGGTTTGACCGTCGGTAGGTTGACCAGTCTGACCGTTGACCATTTATTGGATCGAGTCAATCTTGGGACGGATCTTGGGTTGAGTTGGGTCACAGGTCGGTCACCGGTTGGGGACTGGCTGGCCAACTTCCATCGATGGTGACATCATTGATGACATCATCCAAGCAATTATTGACCGTTGGATGATGCCATCTGATGTCAGCATGCATTGTTTCACCGACGCGTGCGTGATGCTCACGTGTTGGTTTATCGACACCAGCGTGTGATGTCATGCGCTGGTTTGCTAGCTTCCCCAGTGCATGTGGCGCATGGATCCTACATGTAGCAGCTTCTGGCTGTGCGTGTGGGTGCGTCCAGCGTCCTCCGGCAGTGCTCTATCCATTGTCAAACTTGTCTCAACAAACACTTTCACCCTATATATTTAAAAATTTATTTTGGCCGAAAAAATATTTCGAGATTTGCCGAAATCATACGGATGCACGCAACCCCGAACTTGTTCTTCACTTTGGTTCGATTCGAGTTTTCAAATTGTGATTCCAACCAATAAATATCAAAACAGTGTAGAATACAATCTCTTGATCTTGATATTAGATGGTAAATAAGAAAATTCGTCGAAAAAACAAGGTAGAAATCACAACCGAGCTCTGCTACCAATGTTGGAATTCAAGTCGGTGGAATACATCTTACCTTTATCCGATGCACAAATAACAATTAACCCCGGAACGAACGCTGAATTGTGGATGAATCATGAACAAAACTATCTCACGTTGGTCTAAATGCAATCACGAGGAAAGCACCCGATTTCAATAGCGTAAATGCAGATTGTTCTTGTAAAATTGAAATGAAATGCTTTCTTCTTCTTTGATCAAAAGGGAGAGAAATTTGGTGCGTATGTTCTGCCAACCGTTCCAACGGTTGTCTACAAAAGACTTATATACGACACCCTTCATACCCTTTCAAAAGGGTATATTTCCATTGTAGCATATCAAGTCCAAACGGTGTTGTCCAATCATACCCCATCATAGAAGCACTAGCTAAAGTATAGTATAACATTATTCAATCTGCGGACATGGCAATTTATGTAGAAACATACGGTTTCCTTTCGATTAGCTAAAAACATAATCAAAATTCAGCTTAAAAATATGATTCAATAAAAGAAGTGAGGAATTTTTTGACAAATGAGAAAAATCTTTCGTCTATAACACTTTGGAAAAGATTTTCAGAGTCCTGCTACGAGTCTATATTTTATGTATGAAAATATAGTTAAAACTTGGTGATCTATTTCGTGCTCCATACTTATCCACATGCATAGGGCCATAGTTTAAAGGTTCTAGCTGTAACGGTGTCCCAACCCTCTCGAGGCAGAACCCGAGAATTCTAACACACAGGCACCAATTTCCTCTCGCAAGGTAGCACTTACGCTTCAGATGACTATCCCAAGCCCTATCGATGGGGACTTGGATTCTTAATTCTAGTTAATTATTATCTAGAGTCCCCACTAATCTGTTCTAGGTCAATTAGAAGCCATGTAAGATATGGGAGGTTGCCTCACTTCTATAAATAAGAGAATTGAGTATGAGAACTTCATTATGCTAGATTAGCAAGCCTAACGTTGGTTAATTGGTCCTTTGTTCTTTAATGGAAAGCTTTAATGAGGTCTTGAATGATTTAATTTCTTAACATGCATCTACATATCCATGTATCATCTATGTGAATAAATCTACTAAAAAACTACCATATATAAGCAATATATTAGTGAATAAATGAAACGTAAGAAAATATAGAAAATAATAACAGAAACCTCAGGCAACAATTATACGAGGTCTTTGAATAACCTCTTAGTACAAGACCCCCGTGAGCGTTAAATGGAAATTATAAAATTACTTTTGCAAGTTTTTTTAAAGTAGACTATTGCATAAAAGGAAAGTGAATATGGAAAATTTATATGTTACATAAAATGAGAAAAATCTATTTTATATATTCCAATTCAATCCTAAATTATTCAATTGATTCATTGAAGTTATAAACTTTTGTGTGAAAGTACAATTAAATCTATCTAGCCAACACTCACTTAAATTTGTTGACATGATGATTTAGTAATTGCTGAGCATTTTACGTGTCATGGTTGGCAATTCGACATGACCATAGTTACTTGAAACGAAGCCATTTTGCTTAACTTTTCTGATCTTTTTTTTTCTTTCGTTTCTCTCTTGGCTCCTTTTGGTGGCTGTTCATTTTCTATTTTTCTACTTTTTTTTTTTTTTTTTTTTCTGGAAAAGGAAGGGAATTCCTCAGGAGCGAGGCTGAAGTGACGAGGACGAGGGACCATCTTCACAAGTGTGAGAATTGGACGAACGAGCGAAGTAGTGAGTTGATGAGGCCCTTTACCACCGGATGGTCAGCGAGGATGAGTTGGTCGGAACAAAAGACTATATGGTTATGCCGTTGAGCTTGGGGCCATCGAGAGCGAGCACGAGCGAGACAACTCGGTTGGCCCAGATTTGGTTCGTATGGGATGAGACCGAGAACGAGATCCTTAGTGGACCTCACCACTGACTATGCCGTCCCATTCGCAGTGCGTCATTCTCGAAATGAACAGTAACTAGAATGAACAATAAATTGTCACGTCGGTAATCAAAAGTTGAAGACAGCGGTAACCAGAGATTGAAGACGAATAAAAACCAGAAGGAAATAACAAAAAAAGGAAATAAATAAAATCAGATAAATTCAAAAATTAAGCAAAATGGCATCGTTTTGTGTAAAATTTATTCGTGTTTGATTGCTAGTTGCGACATGTACAACCTCATTAGTGAGGACTTGACTGCCACATCAGTAATTTTAAGTGAGTCTTGACTAGGAAGACTTAATTGCATTTTCATTCAAAGGTTTATAGTTACATTAGTTCAAATAAACGGTTCAGCACTGAATTAAAATGTATAATAAGCTTAGGATAGACATATCAATTTTCGCTGTGTAAAATAATGTGCTAAATAAAGTATTTCCTTATATGAGTATTGAATATGGAAATTAAATATAACGTGATGCCCTCTATAATGCAACGCTATCATAAGAAAATAAATCTAGTTTATAAATTTAAGTTTCCCTTAATGCACCGCCAAAGCTATTTTTGCAGGTCAGCTGAGACCGAGAGCACTCTGAAGATGGATGGGAAGATTAGCTCGCTTTAAATTAACTTTGTGGAGATTTCTATTGAGTTGTGCAAGCATAAGATGTTGAGTGCTTCAATTTGGATCACTCTTCGTGGAGACCCATCATCCTTCATTCACTCTTTTTAGAAATTTCCTAGAACCTCCAAGAAAAAAATACCAAGAATGTTCTGGCTTGAGCTTGGGAGCCACGTATTCAGGCATGGCCCTAGGAGATTAGGTAGGGGCATTGGAGTCTTGGGCTCAGCCCTAAGGCACATCTGCCCAACCTTTGTGAACCTAGGTCCAAGTGTCAATGACTTAAAAGTTGGAGTCAGGTTCCAAGCATGGCCACTTGAGAGTTGGGCATGGCTTCTCTGGAGCTAGGCCTAGTTGTGAGAGTAGGCTTCTTAGGCATAGTTGCTAGGAACTTGACCATGGGCATTGGGTTCTTGGGTATGGCCACTAAGGATCTTGGCTTAGGTTTTGGTAACTTCAATGCAGAGTTGTGTTCCAAACTAAGAAGTTTAGAACCTAAGAATGGGCACTGGGGTCTTGGGCTTGGCGAAAAGGAACATGGGCCTAGCCTTTGTGGTCTTAGGCATGACCGCTCAGAAATTGGTCTTGGCCTTAATGAACCAAGGCTTTGGCGCCAATGACTTTAGCTTTGGGAGCTAGGCACTTAGACATGATTGTTGGGAACTCGGCATGGGCGCTAAGGTCCTAGGTTGAGCTTCAAGAGACCAGGACTCAACCTATTTGGACTTAGGCTTGGTCTTAATTAACTTAGGTGTGGGTGCCAATAATTGGGGTGACAGCAGTCAATAACTAAGCATGGCTGTGACATCTTGATTTTTGGGTTTTGTTTTAGATTGGATAAGTTGGGTTTTTCATTGACGCGCCTATAGTTCTTTTCTCGAAGTTGGCCACTTACGAGATAACTAGCCCATCGGGTGAAGCTGTTAAGAATTTTAACGCAATAGAATTGAGAATTCGACCAAGAATTGACTATCCGACCGTGCTAATTTACAAGGGTCATTACGGCATTGTCAAAATTAATCAAAGATCAGAGATAGGTCGATTCGACTGAGATATGTGATTACAGTGTGGGTGATTCCACCGGTTGCATAATTCTCGTCGATTGGCACTAGACCAATTTTTCTGTCGTTTTGAGTACCCGTGTCCATATTTGAAGCCTTGAGATTTTCACGACAAACGAAAGTTGTCAATGTGTCGAAAATGTACATTGTGGCTCGAAAATAATCGACCACGTGTCAATTGTACTAAAAGTTCCTAAAAGCTACCCGATATATTAGGTCACGCTAAAATTGCACTAGATTGAAATTAACCGCAAATTTGAATATGATTTTAAAATTGAAAATTTTGTCATGTCATGATTTATTTTAGGAACGTTGACTCATCCTCTGAAGATTTTTTTGCAAACCAAGATTTTTGGCGAAAATTCAAAATAGGGCTATTTTTATCCAAAAAAATCTGAGGATGGTTTTTTTTTATCATGTTTTTGGGATGCAAGTTGGTTCTATTGGCGAGGAAAAATGTTAATTTAATCGTGGACACCTTGGTGGAATTTTTAGGGACCGGTTAAAGTCCAATTGAAGAGGATTTGGTCCAATTTGGGAGAGAGATGTTACAAATTTGTAGGCCTCTTGGTCCCTCACTTTTTGGACCACTTGGGGAATGTTCTAGGGAGGATTTTGTGTACAAATTTGGCTGAGGATAGGGCTGAACTACTGGGGACCAAAGCAATGACCAAAAGAGAGACATTTGTGCCTATTGGCCCTCCTCCTTTGTAGTTGGTTTCATCTTCTCCATCTGACCTGCTTTATCCATTTCCAAGCCTTTTGAAGCTCAAGAATTTGTAGAGAAAGCTAAGCAGCCCCTCCCTCTTGTTCGTTGACCACCCGCCAACCACCAGAGCACCATCGCGCGCTCAAAGCAACGCCGGCCTCCCACTCGTCCCATGCCTCTTGTCGCGTCTTGGACCACCGTTGAGCTTTTGTCTAGATTGTCAAAGCTTTGCTGTCACCGTTTTAGCCACCGTTTGCCATTGTCGAGCCCCACTTGAGTCGTTGTAGCCTCCTCCACCCGTTCCTTGCTGTTTTGGCCTTAATTGTCGCTTGCAGCAACCTTGTCTAGCAGCAAGCAGAGACTGAAGGCCTAGCCCAGCTGTGAGCTTCAGGGCCCATTTAGGACCACTTCCAAGCCTCGTGGGGTGCCGCCGCTTCGGCGTTTGTCACCCATCTCCGCCTTGCAGTCATCGTGAACTCATTTAATTTCAAAACCGATGAGTTTACTCACTAATCTCCATTTAGGGAGTTAATGATGCTTAAGGGTTGATTAGTTTAGGCTAAAATGGTTTAGGTGGTTAGTTAGAACATATTAGTGATTTAATTACTTGTTTATGCATGTTAGATGGTTATAGTAGCTTAATTAGCAAGTAGATAGGTTGTATTATTTATCTAGTTAGGTTTGGAATTTTTCCGGGCTTGTTTTAATATTTAATTAGGCTTTTTTGGCCTAAGTTTGTATTTATGGAATTTATTTGTATTTATTTAATTATTTATTATTTTCCGAAAATTAGACCGGGATAGCCGATGACTGGAATTTCGATTTGATTGCAATGGTGTACTTGGTTTATTTAATTGAATGCTATTTTGTGCAAATTGAGTGGTGATTGTAATTTTGGGTATTTATCCCAAAATTGAGTATCTTCAGTTGGGCGTTGGTTTATAATGACAAAAATATCAAATGGTAGGATTTTTAAAAAAGGAAATTATTGTATTTTAGCTAAGGCCGACCGTATACCCACACATGGTTATTTTTACTAGGTACCATAAAAACGGTAAATTTTCAGTGGATGAGAATAATATACTATATTAGCCTGCATGCTTTGATATATCAGCTTTGGTGAGCAGTATACTCTAGTAGCTTTGGTGAGCAACTATAGATATCTACTATATCAACTTCGGCGAGCATCAATTATATCAGCTTTGGCGAGCATTTATTATATCAGCTTCGGTGAGCAATTATAGATATCTAGTAGTTTCGGTGAGCAATATAGATATATAGAAGCTCCCATGAGCATTTTTATATATCTATAAGGTTTTGTGAGCTATACCATCTATTTTCAGCTTAGGGTGAGTAGTGCTTGAATCGATCAAATTTTATAGATGGTATTGATGGTATGGAATTGATTGATCGATGATTGGATTTGAATTGAAATGGCTGGTTAAGTATTGAATTATATTGACTTGTAAGAAGGAACTGAGGCAAAGGTAAGTCCTCTATCTTGTGTGTGGCTAGATAGCCTATAGGCGTATTTCCTTCCTAGTTGGAATTTGAGGGGTGGATTTGCTGAGACATTGTCTCACCCCGTCGTGGGTTAACATTTACAAGTCCTTAGATGACAGTTCCTCCTGAGCGTTTCAACCAGCCGAAGAAGGTCATCGAACAAATCTCTCAGATTCCCCTCCTTAGGAGCTAAGGAGACTGGGTCTACGAGCTCATGAGATCTATTGTTTGGGTTGATGCGGGTCTACCCCGGAGGATACCCAATCAATTCAGATCGTGGTATCGTTACGAGCGAGTTGGACCCAAAGAAGGTCCCCTAGAGGAATCTGAGGTGCCTGTGTCTGTGTTGGAGATCGCTTTTGGTAAGGGTATGGCTGACCCTCTCGATGGAGTAGTAGTAGGCCCGAGTCTCTTAGATCTAGAGTCCCCGAAGCCTTTGGTTGAGGATTCAAATGCTTAGAGGACCAGTAGTTTTTGTTGTTTGATAGACCTCTGTGAATAAACTAATATCGTATATGACTAGTCTATTTGTATAAAAGTGTGTTGTGGTTTTCAAAAATTTAGCCTTGCTTTTCTATCCTATCTTTCTGTTGTCTAGGGATATATTTATTCACTTTTGTATGCACATTAAAATAAATGAGTTGGCGATACGTCCTGAGACTTCGCAATTTAATTGATCACCGAGGGATGGACACTCGCTTGGAGGATCGAAGTGTGACAATGGCTATTGGGTACCCGTGCATGGGCATTAAGGTCTCACTCTTGGCCTCTAAGATGTGGGCCAGCCCCCATTGGACCCAAGCATGGGTGCCGATGACTTAGTTGTAGGGGCCGGGTTCTTGGGCTAGACAATCAAGGACTTTGGCATGCGCACGAAGGCTTTGGCATGGCCTCAAGGGACCTAGGCCTGGCCTTTGTGACTCGTGCTTACTGCTAAGGAACTAGGCTTGACCTTGATGGACCTAGGCCTATCTACTTAAGACACAATCCATAATTGTAGGGGTTCTTGTACTCAAGTGGCAATCTCTAGTCATAATTTGAAAAATGATTTCTGAGTTTTAACAGAGAAAATTATTTTTTCAAATTCAAGTATAAAATTTCCATTGACTATGGAAAGATTACATCTTATTTTCCTAAGAGATCCAAATATTAGAAAATGAAGAAAATATTTAACGACAAAAAATTGTTTGCTTTGAAACAAACATTGCTTGAGTGATGTGAAAATTCACGTTTAACTTGAATGAAATTTTAAGGAGATATTTTTAATCTATTTTTATAGGAAATGCATTATAAGATGCCTAACATGCAAGACATGATTTTTGTTTCCTTTTTTAACGGCATGCTAACATGTAATGAAATATGGAAATAAAGACATATAGAATAACTAAGGTTAATACCCTGAAAAACCTAAAACTGATACATATATGATAAATTTACTCTAAACTAATTTTTTTAACTATCAAAAACCCCAAACTAGTACACTTGCAATAAATTTATCTTTAGTTAATTTATGTTAAATTTTTCTGTCAAATTGTTAAGTTAGATAACACCTAACAGTTGATTGGTATATCCATTTAGGATTTTACTTTTCGTTTGTCATTGTTATAAATATAATTCTTGTGATATTGATTCAATTTAACAGATGGTATATTTGTTGCAAATGTACTAGTTTGGCATTTTTGGTAGTCGAATAAATTAGTTTGTGGTAAATTTATTACAAGTGTACTAGTTTAGAGTTTTTTTGTTGTTAATTGTGGTAAATTTGTCACGGGTATATTGGTTTGGGATTTTTCTTAATCAAAAAATTTATTTGGAGTAAATTTATCACATGTATACCGTTTTCGGCTTTTTTAGGGTATTAACCCAAATAATTAACGCCCCTAATATATCACAACCCTTGTAGGTAGGTTTCAGGACTTTTATAAATATATTTAGCAAAATTCTAGTTACCATCAATCATGTTTCTATTAAATGACTTAAATAAACTCTCCCTTACTTACGGAGTAAGTGAATTTTCACTTAATTGAATAATTTAAGTTAATGTTAGTTAATGTAATCAAACAGAATCTGTTTATTTACTAATTGAGTTATCAAACATGCCCAAATTGTTTACGATTGTAACTTAATTTAGAGGTCCTCCAAGACAATTTTGTCCTCGATCCTTTCTCAACTCTTGTATAAAGCCATTGATTCTACGATATGTGTTCGAAATGGTTTAGTTGAACTTATCATAATCTCTTAGAAGTGATTTCATTTTTGAGACATAAGAAGGAAAATAAGAAGAACAATGGAAGAAACAAATCGAAAGATTTTACTACACATAATATACAGCCCATTGCCATGAAGACATAGCACGAGAGTTCCCCTTCAAAGATAAAAAAAAAGGGAAACAAGAGAGCCGCCCGAACTTCAAGAAAGAAAATATTCTCTCTCTCTCTCTCCAGTCTCAGGAAAGGAGCCCTTGGTCTTATCCTATCAGATGAAGAGGAAATATGGTGGAAAGGCCTTGTGCCTCGAAGATGCGCACTGTCAACATCAGCTAACAAACACGGTCATTTCCGAACACAACAAACATAGAGGTTCGAACTTGGTCGAAGTAGACCTTGGAGTTCAAACCAGTTGAAGCAGCCACTGCCCAAGAAGCAGAAGAGCTTCCTGGAGAAGAAGAGAGAGAAGCATTGTTGAAGCTTTCATGTGCATGTCTCTCTTCTTCTTCTCTGTCTTCGCGAATTGTATCCATCACGAAGCAGGGTTTGTTCTGCCTCCTCGTGGTAATTGCAAGTTGTGATGGCACAACTTCTGTTATAAATCTTGCAAGGCGTAAACTGGCCATTTTCTTTCCCTTCTGGTCGTTGTTTTGAAAGGAGTGGAGGGAGAGAAGAATATGCTGCGAAGGAGGATTTGCAGTGGGATGGTTAGGAAAATGAAGATGGAGGAGAGAATTTATAGTAGGCTTTGTGGGGTTTTCTTTTGTTTGTCTGCTTGTCCCCCCGAGAATAGTCTTTTTTCTAATAGGTTTGATTGAAAGAAAAAAAAATGATAATTATGGTGTCCTATATCAAGAAAAAGTTTACCCTCACCATCTTAATTTCAATTGATATGCTGACGTAGTATTATGCAATTATTCCATCTCTCTTTTATTTACGCACATTAAATGATCATAAATGTTCGCATACGGAAAATACATCCACACACTCGGAAAATGAGATTTTTTTTTTTTTTTGGCTCTGTTTCGAAAATGTTGGTGCTAAAAATTGACATTAGTAAGTATGTTGTGCAAATTCTAAGACGAGGCTAACCATCACGAGTTGAATAATTAAATCCTAGATGTTAAAAAAGGCCGTGGGCTTTTTGAAAGTTATAATACACACACACACACACACACACACACACACACACACACACACACACATATATATATATATATATATGAGAGTATTTTAGACTTAACATCTAGTCGTAATTTTCTATTAATCTAATTTGTTTAGATGTTCCACTTTCTTATTTGACGTGGGACTTAAAGTGAGTGGCTTATCTCACTTCATACAGTATTTAGATTGAAGCGTGATATCAACCATACATATATATATGTTTTTTTTTTCCTTCGTTTCTTTTACTCGATGTCGTTTGTTAGTGCCGCCTATCGTAGCTTTCGACATCAGTTGGAGGATAAGGTGATGTTCCGTATTGAGGATGGAAGTCATGTTGTCGGACTATATAAGGCCACGTGTATAGTTCAATACATGAGTCAATATGGGAAATCGCCGAGAAGGTATGGCTCATGTTTAATCGGAGAAGAAGCAAAATTTTCACTTTCCGGGCTTTGAAAGGGGCGGTTTTTTGGGACCGGTGAAAGGATGGGAAAGGTAACCACCGTTAGCGACCCAACATAAGCATTACAGAATGATTCCGCATACACTATGAGATGTTGGATTGATGAACTACAACTACTTTGCATTATTTGTGATCTTAAGATTTGAGTTTTGCGAGCCCGTCACCATAGACTGACAAAGAAGTTCGCAATTAGTACTCTCTATATAAAGGCAATGCATCACAAGCAGTTTAGAGATTTGCTCACGATGTGAATTAGACTCATAACTTCATAGAAGACGTGTGTGACCCCTTCACCAACTAGGTCAACCACCTTGGTGAAAAATTGAGATTGTTTAGCACTTATTCAAGGCTATACTTTCGTAGTTCATAGAGTTAAAATGAAATTTCTTCTTTATTCTAGTCTTTCTTCGTGACAACAGTATCAAGTTTGGATAGTTAAACCGCAAGCCCATGAAACGTGCCATTAATTAATTTCATTAATCAGGTAAGAGAAGAGCCGAAATCTGAGTGATAGCCCAAACATGCAGTTGTTGCACTTATTGCATAAGGTCTTGACCATATGCCTCCAGCTAATCCATATGGACAAGCTGGTTAAAGGAGGGATTTATGGAGCATATGCATCGAGGATGTCTGCCATAAATAATGAAGTTGGGGGGCAGGGGGTTCACGAAGGATGCTTTTCCTAGTTAGGTTGCCCTTCGTCTGCGAACTGATTAATTAATTGAAAATGCGGAAGTAACAAAACCAAATTGTCACATTTTCAAAGTCCTAACCATTCCATAGGGCACGCATGCCCTTTAAAGAAGGAAAGTCACTGATATAACTACTACGAGTACTTAGATGGGGGTGAATAGGTTTATAAAGATTTTTCTTGATAATTGCATAATTCTTAGATAGTTGAAAGATTTGCGACAAATAATAATCAACGTAAGACTGAGTAAAGGAAAGAGAGAATTGAACACGCGGTTTATAGTGGTTCAGCTTGATTCAAGCCTATGTCAACTCTTCTGCACTGACAGCCAATTTGTTGGATTTCACTATGAACAAAGAGATGTTACAGTGTTGATCTTCCATGATTTCTAGGTGTAGATGATCTACCACACTTGCTCAAGGTATCACCAAGTATAGACACTCTCTGTATATACAATTTCGCTCAAACTGTATCGACTAATAATCAAGGTGCTTCAGACTCTGGAATTTCTCTATCGATCACATTACTAACACAACTAGAACGTCATCCTTTTTATACTCCTTTATGCCATCATACCGTTGGCACTTACCAAAAGAATTCCTCCAATCTACCCGTTGGACGGAATCAATTAAAAAGATCATTCGAGCTATTAAAGGAACCTGATGATAGCCCATCAATCATGTTCGCCATACAATCAGGATATTGGTTTCCAAGAATAGAACATTCCAAGAATAGTTCGTCGACCATCGGATCTTCAATTGATCTAGATACAAATAAAAGAATCCGATATATTTATCAAATTAAGAGATCTTCTCTAGAGGATAGGATTAAATCCTCAACCATATACTTCAACTCTGGATTTCCTTTGTCACTGGATCAAAAGACTGTTAATATGAATAGTCTTGAGTCTTAAGTCTTGAGTCTTGAGTGCTGAGTCTGGTTATCAGAAAGTCTTCAGACTTTAAACAGAAGGTCTGCAAATATCTAGCCTAGACTGATAGAAACGTTTTTTCAGCTTCAAAATATTCTGAAAAGATTTCTCCAACAATCACCACATGTGAGATACCCATTCATTCATTCATTCATTCAAGAAGTGCCATTAGAAGCCTAAGATAATCGACACTTGCTCCATTTGAAGTATAATTAATGGAAATAACTTGCCTTTCTAATTAGTGATGACAAACTGACAAGTTTTAGAGACTATTCTTCAAACAAAAAAGTACCCTATTCTTCTTTCTCCGGTCATACCACTGGTCATATCTTTATCTCTCTCTCTCTCTCTCTCTCTCTCACACACACACACACACACACAAATAATCAACGTTTGCTTTCGACCTATAAAACAGTGTGCTTATAGTGATGCATGAGAGCATGTACAATACTCTCCCAATTGGTGCGGGAGTCTACTGAACATATGAGCATTGATAAGATCAATACATAGTAAGGAAAAATACTTGTTCAATAACATAACGATAATTTCAGAATAGAAACTTGCGCATTTATTTTATTAAATAATAAATGGACTTGTGTGAGTGAACCAGACATGTGTCATGAGTTTGGTTTCCCTTAATACCCAACGCACATAATGTTATGTTTTCATGTGACCTTGCATCAAATCCACTGGTGAGATGTTTTATGGTCTTGAGGCATGCCCCTGCTTTAGGCATGCTCCTCCTCGAGAAAAAAATTGGAGAAGGCGGGGAAGAGATGAAAAGGCTTTAGCTAAATATTCATACGTGAGTACCTCGAACATAAGAAAAATTGTATTAACTCAGTTTATAAGCCCTGCAATATACAAGCCAATCAAAGTTTAGAGTGGCATCCAAATGTAGGTTATACAATCACAAATTATTGACATTTAATTGGGTTGATCTAATAATATTCCATCGTATACTTGTTTGATCAAAGTGATGGCCTCCGTCGGCCCTTGTCTTAGAATGTGCTACTAACCTCCTCTCAACTTTGTGGTCCCATTGGTGGAGACTTAGCCATCTCTCAGGGTCTGAAAGAGGAGGCCAAACCGCGTACTCCACTGATTACTTTATGATAATGACAATATGGTGTTCCATATCTCAAAAAAGTTTAAATCATGCTATTTTTATTTCAAGTGATATGCTAATGTGGTGTCATTTGATTAATATCATGTCTTATTTTGCACATTAAACAATTATTTATGTATGCAAAAGGAAAGTACACGTACACACTCAGAAGACGGGATTTTTTTTTCTCTGTTTTGAGGATGTTGATGCTAAAAATTGACATTACTAGGTACCTTGTGCCGATTCTAAGATGGGAGGCCAACCATTACAAATTGAACGATTAAAACCCAGATATTAAAAAAAATGTTGCACAACGTTTGGAAGTGTTAAGATAGCACCGATATCATGATTGAACAAACATGATAAGGGAGAGAGCAGTTTAGGCCAAACATCTAGTGGTGGTGGTTAAATCAATTCATTTCGTTGAGCTGTCCACCTTTCTCGTTCAATGTTAGACTTAAAGTGAGCGGCTTACCTCATTGTATCGATATAGATGACATATAATACCATGGTATGAACTTTTTATAATATTTTCGTTTCCTGTAGTTTATTATTATTATTATTATTATTATTATTAACTCAATGTCGTCTGTTTGCGCCGCCCACTCTTGCTTTCGACATTAATTGGAGGATAAGGGTCGTGTTCCGTATTGGGAAGGGAAGTCTTATTGTGATGGGACTATAGGAGCCAGTGATGGGAAATCTCTAAGAAGATACGGCTTTTGTTCGATCGGAGAAGAAACCAAATTTGCACTTTTCCAGGCTTTGAACGGGAAGCATCCGGAATGAATGGTACTCGCTAGCATGTTCGCCTCCTAACCACGTGGTCAATTTTGTGGACCACACTCCATGCTGGCCAGTCACGATATTGGGGCCCCAGACAACGATTGACTGCGCTTCATCCTGTGAACCGATGCAGTGTTGTATTCTGTATCTTGAACATTGGAAAGAAGCACCTGAGTGTGATAATGCTTTTGCAAATTCTAGGAGTACACTCTATTAACACTTGAAATAGAGAACGCGTATTCCACAAGCTTGAAATAGTGAGGCCTTTTTGGGACCAGTAAAAAGGCGGGGAGGGCAGACAACTGTTAGCGACCCCTTGTGGACATTAGATGGGATGATCCCGTGTTCACTACGAAATGTTGAATTGATAGGGCATGACTACTCTGCACTAGCTGCGACTAAAAGGTTTGATATTGGGGGGCCTTGTCACTATGGCCCAACAAAGGAGCTAGAAGTCGGACCTCTTTACACAAGGTATACCATAGATAGACGACGTAGCACGAGTGTCCAAAGGTTCGCTCCCAACATAAATTGGACTCGTGACCTAGTAGGAAATTGAGATTGTTTAGCATTTACATTGGCTGTGGATTGCAACACTTCAATAGTTTATAGAGTTAAAATGCGGTTTCTTCTTTATTCCAGCATGTTTTCACGATGAGAAAATCACCTTTAAATAGGTGAATTTTGAGCCTATGAAATATGCCACTAATTAATCCCATGGACTTAGTAAAGACGAGAGCCAAAATTCAAGTGATGGCCCTAACATGTAGCTATTGACCATATTCCTGCGTGCGCAAGCTTGTTGAAGCGGGGCAATGGTCGGCGGTGATCAATTAGACTGAGGTAGAGCAAATGCAGGAGTGTGTACGCCATGAACAATGAAAGATGGTGGTTCACGTAGGATGGTTTTTCTGCAATCAGTTACCTTGTACTTCGTCTGTGAATTGAATGAATAACCGAAAAAGTGCAACTAAGGGAAACCAAATTGTCTCATTTCTTAAACTCCTAGCTTCGAAGACGGACCGACGTGACCTTTGGCGGAGGGAAATAATACATCACCGTGGACACACTGACAAGTCCTTTGGAAAAGAGAAATGGTACATCTCCGGTACCCATCCAACGCACGGATTGAACGTATTATACCCATCGCATCGATGTTCATTTTAGTCACGTATCCATTCATTCAAAAAATGCCAGAAAAAGCCTAAAAGAACAAGCTTTATTTTCCTTTAAATGGTAAATTGAAGCTATCGACTTCCTTCTTTACTTAATGATGACAAATCAACATGTTTTAGAAGTTCTTATCTAGCATGACAAGAATTCCAGATTGGAAACTTATGCATTTATGAGAGAACCAGACACGCAACATGAGTCCGTTATCCTTAAGTAGCGATGCACATAATGTCGTGCTTTTATGTGAGCTCGCATCTTATTGATGGGCTTGAGGCATGCCGCATGCCTAGTTAAGTTGAGTTTCTCTTCATGCGAAAGAAAAAAAGGAAGAAGAAGGGAGAAGGAGGAGGCCAAACAAAATCCCTTCGCTAAAATTTCTCATGTGACTCCCTCCAGCACCAGTAAATACACGCACCACGAAATACACGAAATACACGAAATATAAGTAATGTGGTCTATAAAATCATAATTTAGATCCGAATCTAAATGTAAGTTATAGTAATAAATTCTTAAAATATAAATGGATTGATCTAATAGTTTAGTCTATAAAATATTGGTTTCCCGAGCGAGCCAGATCAAGGTGATGGCCTCCATCTGCCATCGACTTTTTCGTATATCCATCAACTGGAGAGCCCATCGTCAAAAAAGGGATAAAACATGGTGGCAATTTAGCTTATCTATCGAGGTCTGAAAGAATAGGACAAGCCGCCCCTTCTGCACCGACTAAGACTCAATGGAGCAGAAAAGTATAAAGTGCGTAAAGATCCCAAATTTGCATTTAATTCATAAAGCAAACCATGCCTATCCCTTTCAACTTTTAAATTGCCCCGATAGTTTTTGGACTTTGACCCCTCTAGAATATGTACAAACTAACTTTAATCCTAATGGATCTAAAATAAAGCCCGAGCTATGGCAAAAGGAAATCCTAATTACAACTCATTTAACTATATAGATCCTTAAACCAGAAGAATTACTAATGAAATTGAGATGTTTAGTCCATATAAGCTCTCAGTTTTCGTGTACTTATGGTCTTCAACTGTCAATCCAATTGAAATTGGGTCACCACCTTGGCTTGTGACCTGAAATCACACCGTTCTCTATATTTTGTATACTTTTGCATTGTCTATACTATGTAATCATCTCGTAATCTAGTTTAGCCACCTGCAAAAATTCATTTATATGCATGAGTCAGGTGAGTAACAAAGTTGTGCATGTAAACTAGGTGCATGTTTGCTTTGTTCGTGCCATCAATTCCAAAACAAGACAATGTTATCTAGTTATTTATTCACTAAGTGCATTCCTTATGTCTCACCTCTAAATGAGGTCACTGCTGGCCAGGTTAATTCACATAAATTGTAAATCCCCATTTAATAATAATAATAATAATAATAATAATAATAATAATAATAATAATAATAATAATAATTGTGACATCATAAAATTTCAGTTATGTTTTCAATTAAATGAATCGGACTTTTCATCAATGCGCCTATAATTCTCTTCTTTGAGTTGATCACTCACGAGATAATTAGTTTATCAGGTGAAACCGTTAAGGGATTTTAACGTAATAGACTTAAGAATTCGATAAGGACTTGATTACTCGACCATGTTTATCTTTAGAGATCATTATGGCACGGTTAAAGAGTGGGTGATTCCACCAAATTGCAAAATTCTCATCGATCAACATTAGACCGATTTTTCTATTGTTTTGGTACCCTATGTCTGTATTTGAAATCTTGAGATTTTCACGATAATCGAGGATCGTCAATGTATCGAAGATGTACATTGTGGCTCAAAATAATCGACCATGGGTCAATTGCACGAAAAATTTCTAAAAGTTACTCAGTAGGCTGGGTCACGCTAAAATCGTGCCAAATTGAAATTAACCACGAATTTGAATCCGATTTCAGAAATTAAAAGTTTTGTCATGTCACGATTTATTTTAGGAACGTTGACTCATCCTTCGAAGATTTTTCTGCAAACCGAGATTTTAGGCAAAAATTCAAAATAGGGCCATTTTTGTCCGGGAAATTCAAGGGACCATTTTTTATTGTGTTTTTGGGATGCAAGTTGATTCTATTGGCAATGAAAAATATCAATTTGGTCACGGGCATCTTAGTTAGATTTATAGGAGCCAAATTGAATTAATTCAAGAGGAAATTGAAGTGGGTTTGGGGGAAAATGCTTCAAAATTCGTAGCCCCATGGTGTGCAACATTTGGGGGCATCAAGGAAGCTTCTAAGGGAAGCTTGTGGGCTGCAAAATTGGTTGAGGGTTGGCTGAAACCGGTAGGGCCTTGCTAAGGGGGACAAAGAGATAGGATAAAAGCTAAGAGGGACCCTCCTAGTGCAGCTGTCTTCCTTTTCTTCTCCAGTTGCTTGCTTTCTCCATTAGAGAGGTTCAAAGATCTAAAAATTGCAAAGAAAACCAACCAAGCCCCCCTAGCTCGTCGCAAGCCGTTCGATCGCGGCTAGGCTTGCCACGTACATCGCTTGCTCGTGTCCCACTCATCCCGCGTCGTTCCGCTAGTTTGGCGACCCCAACCGTCCCCCAAGCTGCCCTTGGTCACCATAGAGCTCAACCGGAGCTCCCCTGGCCGCCGTTCACCTCCGCCGTGCACTACTGGAGCCGTTCGTTCGTCTCTCACCATTTCCGCGCCAACTGGTCCCCATTTCAACCTCTCGGCCCATCGACCATAGCTGAAGCCAACAAGCCAGCCATGGGCTTCAAGGCCCGCTTTGGACTGCTTCTGGGCCTTATTAGGTGTCGCCATTTTGGAGTTTGTTGCTTGTCTCCACCGTGTTGTCATCGTGAACTATCAGATTTCAAAATTGGTAAATTTACTCACTAAACTCTGTTTAGGAAGTTAATTATGATTAAGGGTTGATTAGTTTAGGCTAAGTATGGTTTATGTGGTTAGTTAGAACCGATTAGTGATTTAATTATTCGTTTATGCATATTAGGTGGTTAGATTGGCTTAATTAACAACTACATAAGTTGTATTATTTATTTAGATAGGTTTAGAATTTTTCCGGGCCCGTTTCGGTATTTATTTAGGCTTGTCCGGCCTAAGTTTGCATTTATGGCATTTAAATGTATTTATTTAATTTATTTTGGTATTTATTTAATTATTTATTTTTTTCGGAAATTATATCGAGATAATGGGTGACTAGAATTTCATGCTGATTGCAATGGTATGATTGGTTTATTTAATTGAGTGTTGATTTGTGCAAATTGAGTGAGATTTGTAATTTTGGGTATTTATTCCAAAATTGAGTAATTTCAGTATTTAATTAGAAAATACCGAGCGTCGGTTTATAACACAAAAAATATGTTTATGAACTATATTAAGTAGTGGGATTTTCTAAAAGAAAGATATAGTATTTTTGGCTTAGGCTGATCGTGTACCCACACACAATTATTTTTATCAGGTACTTTTATCTTGGCAATTCATCAACTTGTGAGAGCATATATGCATGTCAGCTTGTGCAAGCATATTTATCATAAGCTTTTGGGACCCTTTGCACATCAGCTTATGAGAGCAATATAATGTATCAGTCTATGGGCTTTAATACGTCAGCTTGTGAGAGCATTATACATTTTTATCCACTTTTGGGCCCCTTTGAATGTTAGCTTGTGAAAGTAGTATACTGTATCAGCCTACAGGCTTTGATATATCAGCTTATGAGAGTAGTATACATTATCAGCTTGTGTGAGTTAAGATCGTTATATCAGCATGGGAGAGCACAATCTATATTATCAACTTATACGAGCTACTATCTATCTATATCAGCTTGTGAGAGCTATGGCCATATATTGCAGCTTGTGAGAGCATTAAATGACTATTTCAGCTTATGTGAGCAGTGGTCATATTGAATTGATAAATAGTACTGTTGGTATTGAATTAAGCTGATTAACTGATTGATCAATTGATTGATTTGAATTTAATGAGATTGATTGATTGATTGAAATCTTAAACTGTACTGACTTGCAAGAAGGAACTGAGGCAAAGGTAAGTCCTCTATATGGTGTGTTCATAAGTAGCCTTTAGGCATATTTCTTTTTCTAGTTGGAGTTTTGGGAATGAACTTGCTAAGTTGTCGTCTTACCCTATCTTGGGCTAACATTTTCAGGTCCTTAGATGGAGGTTCCTCTCGAACATTTTGGCCAATCGAAGAAGGTCACTGAATAGGTCTCAGATATTCCTCTTCATGAGGGCCAGAGGGCCTGGGTCTACGAACTCATGAGATCCATTGTCTTGGTTGATGTGGGTCTATCATGGATGGTACCCCCATCTATACAGATCGTGGTATCGTCGTGAGCACGATGAACCTAGAGAAGGTCCCCTACCGGAATCTAAGGTTCCTATGTCGGTGGGTACAGTCGACCCTCCTGGTGGTGCAGTGGTAGACTTGAGCTCCCCGAAGCCAAAGACCCTAGAGTCTTCAGTTGAGGGTTCAAATGCTTAGAGGATCTGTAGCCCCTCTACCTTTTGTAGACTCGTATATATAGACTAGTATTGTATATGACTTAGTTTGATGTGTATAAAAGCGTGTCACGCCATAATCCTTTGAGCGCGTGCCCATCCCTCTACGGTCGATTAAATAGCGATGTCTCAAGACGCGTCGCCGACCCATTTATTTTAATGTGCATGTGAAAGTGAATAATAAATCCCAAAACAATAACAAGATGAGATATAAAAGCAAGGCCACCAAATTTTCAAACCACACCTTCATACATAACAAACAAAGTCACATACAATATTAGCCGATATATATACAAGGTCTACAAAAGGGGTTCCGAGTGCTACAGATCCTCTAAGCATTCGAGTCTTCAACTGAATACTTCGGGGTCCCTGGATTCGACAGATATGGATCCACCACTAAATCACTTGGAGGGTTAGCTGTACTCTCGCCAAAAGCTATCTGTAGCACCGACCTAGGAATCTCATACTCTAGAAGGGGACCTTCTCTAGGTGCATCTCGCCCGTGACGATACCACAATATGAATTTATGGGGTACCTTATGGGGTAGACCGGCATCAACCCAGACAGTGGATCTCACAAGTTCGTAGACCTATGCTTCTTGGCTCCCAGGGAGGGGAATTTGAGAGTGTTGCTCAATAACCTTCTTCGGCTGTCCAAAATGCTCAGGAGGAGCTACCATATAAGGACTTGAAAATGTTATCCCACAACGGAATGAGACGATGTCTCAGCAAGTTCACCCCTTAAGTCCCAACTAGGAAGAAAATACGCCTAAGGGTTACCTAAGCACAAGCACAAGTCAAAGGACTTATCTTTGCCTTCGTTTCTTCTTGCAAGTAAGTACAATTCAACCACTCAACCAATCAAGTCAACTCGAATCAAATCAAGTCATCAAATCAGAATGAGTCATTAATCAATCGATCCAGTTGATTCTATGCCATCAAGACTATTGCTCGGTCAACTCATTCAATACTATCTGCAAAGTCCGATCACGTCAAGGACTACTCACCCTAGGTTGAAGATAGATAGTATAGCTCGCCAAAAGCTGATAATAATGTATACTACTCATCCTAAGCTGATATATCTAAGCCCGCAGGTTGATATAGTATACTGATAGTGCTCACTCTAAGCTAATAAAGTATACTACTCATGCTAAGCTGATATATCAAAGCCCGTAGGCTGATATAGTATACTACTAATGATCAACAAAGCTGTGCGATACTTAATGCTTACTAAAGTTGTGCAGTACTTAAGGTATATGGTTCACTCTAAGCCGATATATCAAAGCCCTTAGGCTGATATAGTATACCATTCTACTAAATCAACTATTTCACCACTTTTTTCAAACCTGATAAAAATAATCATGTGTAGGTACACGGTTGGCCTAAACTAAAAATATAATATCTTTACTTTATAAAATCTCATTAATTATATAGTCAATAAAACATTTTTGGCGCTGTAAACTGACGCCCTGTAATTTTCTAATTAAATACTAAAAGTATTAAATCTTCGGATAAAAGCCCAAAATTACAATCAACACTCAATCTGCACTATTTAGCACTCAATTAATTAAACCAACCATACCATTACATTCAACACGAAATTCCAATCACCAGCTATCCCGATCTAATTTCTAGAAAACATTAATTAATTAAATAATTACCAAAATTAATTAATAAATACCAATAAATGCAACTTAGGCCAAGAAAGCCTAATTAAATACTAAAACGGGCCCGGAAAATTTCCAAACCTATCTAGATAAATTATACAACCTACCTACTTACTAATTGCACTACTCTAACCACCTAACATGCAATATCGAATTATTAAATTGCTAATATGTTATAACTAACCACCTAATCCATACTTAACCTAAACTAATCAACCTCTAAGCATAATTAACCCCATAAGCGGAGATTAATAAGTAAACTCACTAGTTTTGTGATTTGATGAGTTCATGATGATG
Organism: Eucalyptus polyanthemos subsp. polyanthemos; assembly: GCA_017140185.1. NCBI lineage: Eukaryota > Viridiplantae > Streptophyta > Magnoliopsida > Myrtales > Myrtaceae > Eucalyptus > Eucalyptus polyanthemos. The sequence continues at coordinate 31,809,250 of CM029461.1, forward strand.
GCGAGGCAGAGAGAAGCGATAAACTTCGAAGTAGTAGCACCTTTCGAGGCCAGGAAAGGGTCCAAAGCGGGCTAAACAGTGCACAGTGCTTGCTGGGTTTCGAATTTTGTGACTAGGCCAAGAGGGTGTTGGGGCGGTTGGTTTGGGCCGAGACAATGATGAACGGGCAGCGTTTGTAGTGCGGGGCTTCTGGCGGGCTACGACGGCAAGATGACGATGTAAGGCAGTGGTGGAGGGTCCGATTGAGCCCGACGAGCATGGGGGAGGTGGCGTGGAGTCACAGGACGCTGGAATGGCACGAGACGGGCAACTGGCACGCAGGGCATGACAGCGATGCGGCTGGACTCTGGCGACTTGAGTGATCGTGCGACAGGCAGAGGGGGCTGCTAGTCGGTTTTCTACAACTCTAAGATCTCCAAAAAGCTCACAAATGGAGAAAGCAAAAGCAGAGGAAGAAGATAGGAGACAACAAGCTTGTGGAGGGTCCCTCTTGGCTTCTTCCTATCCCTTTTTGTCCCCTTGAAGAGGCCCAACCATGGTTGCTGGCTTCCTTAGCAATTCCAGCTGCCAAAACTTGTCTTGGAAGCCTTGGAGATGGTCCAAAAGTTGAGGGGCATGGAGGCTACGAATTTGCACAAATTTCTCCCAAAACCACTTCAATCCTCACTTGAATTGATTCAATTCGGCTCCCAAAAATTCCACCAAGGTGTCCTCAATCAAATTGACAATTTTCAATGCCAATAGGACCAACTTGCATCCCAATTACATGATTAAAAATGGTCTCCAAAATTTTCCAATAAAAATGGCCTCACTTTGAAATTCCACCGGAAATCTCAATTTGCAGAAAAATCTTTGGAAGATGAGTTGATGTTCCTAAAATAACTTGTGACATAACAGAACTTTCAATTTCTGAAATTTCATTCAAATTCGCGGTTTATTTCAATCTGATGCGATTTTAGCGTAACCTACCATACTGGGTAGTTTTTAGAATTTTTTGCTATAATTGACCCCTGATTGATTTTTTTGAAGCCACATTGTACATCTTTAATTCTTTGGTGATCCTTGGCGGTCATGAAAATATCGATGTTTCAAATACGGACACAGGATATCAAAACGACAGAAAAATCAGTCTAGTGCCGATCAATGATAATTTTGCAATTTGGTGGAATCTCCTACATTTAGCCACACATCTCAGTCAAACCAACCTATCTCCGATCTCTAATTGATCTTTACTTTGCCGTAATGATCTCTGCAGGTGAGCATGGTCGAGTAGTCGATTCCTGGTCGAATTCTCAAGTCTATTGCATTAAAATCCCTTAATAACTTCCAAAGATAGTCTAGTTATGTTAGGAGTGATTAGCTCAGAGAATAGAACTATAGGTGCATTGATGAAATGCCCGATTTATTTAATTGAAAACAGAACTAAAATTTCAAGATGTCACAAAGTGTGTTCTGGTTTTCAAAATTTATGGCCCTGCTTTTTTATCTCATATTTGTGTTGTCTAGGGATTTATTTATTCGCTTATGTATGCACATTAAAATTAATGGGTCAGCAACGCATCTTGGGATGTTGCAATTTAATCGACCATTGAGGGATGGGCATGCGCTCGAGGATCAAGGTGTGACAATAATAATAATAATCAAATTTGCCCTCTTTTAGAGACGAGGTCGATTTGGCTTGAGTGGAGTGAAAAAGTGAACTCTTAATTTAATTCGGGGCTCATAAGTAGTCACTAAATTCCTTTAGAGAGAAAAAAAAGGGAAAAGAAGAATAAATCTAGACTTCATGAGGTAAATTAAATTGTAAATTTATATTTAATTTCAAAGGATCTCAATTCATTTAATTAAATAAAATGTGGGAGAAATTTCTCATTTTTAACTGTGGTCCCATAATATGGCACATGAGACTATTCCAAGGAATATCTTCATATCCTTATCTACATCATCCACCATATATATATATATATAAGTCCAGCTTTAGGTTGCACAATGCGCATGCAAAATCACATCCAAATCACACCCCCTTCAAGAATAGCAAAATGGCCGATCCTAAAATGCCTAAAACAGTACCTCCAACGATCTTCTTGGCTGGCCGACATTGATGGAACATTGCCAAGAGATATATCATCGATGATTCTGTTTTCTACCGTCGCCCCTCCTCGCATTGTGGCTGCCTCAAGGATCCGACTTCACATTTCTTTAGAGACGGTCTATGAAGAAAACGGTGAAGATGCGTATTCTCGTCCTCCCTCCCCCTTCTCTAATTTATGAAGGTTCTACATATTAGTGAACTATAGATTAGTGCGACCATCAATTCATCTGGGACACATCGTATTCTCGACTTTGTTCCCCCCCCCCTCTCTGATCCATGAAGGTTTTGCATATTAGTGAACTATGGATTAGCGAGCCATTTAGGTTTAGATCGGATGATTGATTACTGTGTGTTTTCTACGTTGCACAAAGATTGGGTTGGTCATGTTGTTTAGTTTCCCTCCACATTTCTCCTGTAAATCTCTTGTAATAATGTTATATAATTTGTAGCCATTCTGTAAGGGATTGATATTTTTTACATTTTGGTACAATTATCGTCCACGAGCTGGGCCCATTCATAAATTTCATTATAATCTCTTAGATTCAAAGGCACCAGTTGCCTTGTGATGTTCATTCTCAAGCCCTTTAGAAATCTTTTGGCTTTTTCCTCACGATCTTCTACCAACTTGGGAGCATACCTGGATAGTTTTGAGAATTTTGCTTCGTATTGGTCTATCGTCAGGTCCTTTTGTTCCAGTTGAACAAACTCCGTTATTTTCTTATTCCTTGCACAAATGAAAAATGCTTTCTATTGAAAGCCCTGACAAACTCATCCCATGTTATTGTAGTACTAGGCGGAAATATTATATCGCTAGAAGCCCTCCACCAATGTTTGATGTTTCCTTCCATTTGGTACTCCACCAAGGTTATCTTCTTGGTGTCATTGCAATTCACCAGCCGAAAGATCCTTTCTATCCCGTTGATCCATTGTTCCGCCTCTTCGAGATTCCCCATTCTAGTAAACTTAGGTGGCTTCAATTTCAGGAATTGTTCCACCAACCTCTAAGTACGACATTATGCTCCCAGTTGTTGTTGGGCTTGCCTCTCCATTCAGATTCCCAATGTAGGCCAGCACTTGTAGAATGTCTTCCATTTGGGGTTTTGCCCTCGAAGCAGTGGCTTCAGCCTTTGATGGGGGAGAACTTCTTGTTCGTACCATACTTTCCTACAGGTCATTGAATATTTACCATAGGAACAATTAGTGACCCAGTGTCACTAATTTACTAATAAGGAAAAGTAACGTTCACACGTTACTAAGATCATATAAGTAACATACAAATGTTACTGGCATGCATGGTAACTCACAATCTATTACCAGTGATTTAGGAGTCACTCATTGTTCACAACAAATCAACCACATGCATTTCATGCCTAAACGTGTGCGATCATCATAGCCCCTTTGTACCACTAGTGCACCTTATCACTCCAGACAAGACCTAAGCTCTGATACCACTCTTGGCTATGACGACCCTCGACCCGTTAGGGCCACCACGGCGTTTGTTGTCATTACTATCCTTTTAATTGTAGAAGCGAATAATAATAATTTCACCATAAATTAAAAGGACGCACGCGGAATATAAAACTAGGGACTTTTATTTATTTATATTTTTATATGACTTCGGTCGGTACATTAAGGCCAAAAAGTCCCTTTTTTTTTGGCTAACCCAAAATTTTGTCTCGACCATCCTATAGTCTATTCACACGGTCGTCTTCATATCACATCTTGGTCTCGTCCAAAAATGCAACCTTCCTTCCCCGGGCCTCCATCTACTTGACCCCCACTAGAACCATCGTCATCATCCAGGAGTGGAAGTAGTCCCACCGTGTGCCCATTAACCCGGGCATACAGTACAATGAACCCTATCAGCACAAGCCCATCGGGAGACTAGCATCCATCGTCAAGATAACCATAATCCTGATGAAATTGACATTCAGAAGTCAGGGTCCACATGCTCCACCTGATCCCACGTGAGGTCAGTGGGGATACCGTAGAGCATGGTGGAAGATGCGGGTTGGAGTGGCATGACTACGTGTCAAAAATGCAATAATCTCACAAGGGGTGAGTACAACCACTCGGCATATGAAAGCCTGTTAGACCATATTACATAAGTCTACCACTACTCATTCGACGGGGTCCTAAACATGCCATGGGGAAATTGAAATAACTTAGGTTACCATAACTCTAACGGAATTTCATAGAATGGTACACCAGGAAGTAAATAGACATTTTGAAAAATTCAATACTTGATTCGACTTTGGTTTAATTGCCGCCATCTTCCAGAGGGACTTGTGTTGCACCCTTCCAGGCATCTCGCATCCCACTTGGTATCACGAGAACCTCCAGTTTCTTATTTCAATCCTCAGGCATCCAAAGTGTGTCACATTACATCTTCAGGCATCTTGCACCCCACCTGGCATCTCAAGGACCTCCGGGGCTCAATCACATTCCCCAAGCATCCAGAGGGCACCATTCTCACGCCTCTCCAAGCATCTCGACATCCTAAGCATTGTCGTTGTCACACCCCGATCCTTCGAGTGTGTGCCTATCCCACAGTGGTCGATTAAATTGCGACATCTAATGATGCATCGCCAACCTATTCATTTTAATGCACATGTGGAAGTGAATAAATAAATCCCCAGACAACAGAAAGATGATAAAAAAGCAGGGCCACAAATTTTGAAAAACACAACACACCTTTATACAAATAGACTAATGATATATACAAGTGTAGTCTATATATACAAGTCTACAAAAGTAGAGTGCTACAGATCCTCTAAGCATTTGAACTCTTAACCGAATACTTCGAGGTCCCTGGCTCCAAGGAGTTCAGGTCTACTACTGAACCACTAGGAGGGTTAGTCGTGTCCTTGCCAAAAGCAATCTCTAGCACCAACCTAGGAATCTCAAACTTCGGAAGGGGGCCTTCTCTGGGTCCATTTCGCCCGTAACGATACCATAATCTGAATTGATTGGGTATCTTCCGGGATAGACCCGCATCAACCTAAACAATGGATCTCACGAGTTCGTAGACCTAGGCTCCTTGACTCCCACGGAGAGGAATCTGAGAGATCTATTTGGTGACCTTCTTCGATTGGCCAAAACGCTGAGGAGATACAGCCATCTAAGGACCTGTAAATGTTAGCCTACGACGAGGTGAGACGATGTCTCAGCAAGTTCACCCCCTAAACTCTAACTAGGAAGGAAATATACCTAAAGGCTACTTAAGCACACACAAGATAGAGGACTTACTTTTGCCTTAGTTCCTTCTTGCAAGTCAGTATGATTTAAATACTCAACCAGTCACTTCAATTCAAATCAAATCATTGATCAATCAATCAATTCCATACCATCAATACCATCCATAAAATTCAATTGATTCAAGCATTGCTCATCTTAAGTTGATAATAGATGGTATAGCTCACTAAAGCTGATAGATATATAAATATTAATGCTCGCCAAAGCTATATATTTATATATCTAGAGTGCTCTCCGAAGCTGATATATAATAGATGCTTGTCGAAGCTGATAGATATCTATAGGGCTCATTAAAGCTGTTATATAATATAGCTCACCGAAGCTGATAGATATTTATAATGCTCACCAAAGCTACTAAAGTATACATCTCACCCTAAGCTTATATCAAGGCTTGCAGGCTGATATAGTACACTAATAATGTTCACCAAAGATGTGTGATATTTATAATGCTCACCAAAGTTGTGTGATACTTATAATGCTCACCAAAGCTATGTTGTACTTAAATTTTATTATACTCGATAAAATAATCGTGTGTGGGTACATGGTTGGCCTCAGCCAAAATACAGTAATTTCCCAAATAAAAATCCCACTATTTAATATAGTCCACAAGAACATTTTTGGCATGATAAACCGACGCCCGATGTTTCCCGATTAAATACTTAAATTACTTAATTTTGGGATAAATTCCCAAAATTACAAATATCACTCAACTAGCACAAATTAGCATTCAATTAAATAAACCTACTACACCATTACAATCAGCACGAAATTCCAATTCTCGGCTATCCAGGTATAATTTTTGAAAAATAATAAATAATTAAATATATAAAATAAATGCCATAAATGCAAACTTAGGCCGAAAAAGCCTAATTAAATACTAAAACGGGCTTGGAAAATTTTTTTTAACCTATCTAGATAAATAATACGATCTATCTACTTGCCAAATAAGCCGATCTAACCATTTAACATGCATAAACGAATAATTAAATCACAAATCCATTCTAACTAACCACATAATCCCTAATTACCATAAAATAATCAACCCTTAAGCATAATTAATTCCCTAAGCAAAGTTTAGTGAGTAAACGCACCGGTTTTGAAATCCAATGAGTTCACAGTGGAGGCAAGGCAGAGACAAGCAACAAATTCCGAAGTGGTAGCACCTTATGAGGCCCGGAAGTGGTCTAAAGTGGGCCAAACAGTACATGGCTAGGCTGGGGGTTCGGTTCTTTTCCTTGGGTTGAGAGGGCCAACAAAGACCGGTTGGCACGGAAACGGCGAGAGGCTAGTGGACGAGGTACAGAGGGCGACAACAGGCGACGGCGGCTGTTGGACGATGATGGTGGAGCTCTTGTCGGGCTCATATGGCGACTAGGGACGGCTTAGGGGATAGGCTAGGCTCACGGGATGAGTGGATAGACACGATAGAGGCGGAGCAACACGCGTGGGCGAGCAGGCATGAGCGATGGCGTGCGGTGGCTCCGACGACTTTGGGCAGATGTGCGACGACTAGGGGGACTCTCCTCTGGTTTCTCTCTAGTTTTGGAGCTTCAAAATCAGAACATAATGGATAAAGCAGCTAAGGGAAGAAGATAGGGGACAACACAAGCTTGGAGGGGGCCACCTTGGCTCAATCTATCCCTTTGTCCCCTTGACAAGGCCCCACCGATTTGCTAGCTTCCTTAGCAAAATTGCAGTCCACAAAGCTTCCTTAGGTAGTCATTAAGGAGGTCCAAAAGGTTGAGGACCAAGGGGCTACAAATTTTGAAGTATTTTCCCTCAAACCCACTTTAATTTCCTCTTGAATTAATTCAATTTGGCCCCTATGAATCTAACTAGGATGTCCTCAACCAAATTGATATTTTTCCTTACCATTAGGTACAACTTGCAACTCAAAAACACGATAAAAAATAGTCCCTTGAATTTTCCGGTCGAAAACGGCCCTAAATTGAATTTCCGCCGAAACTTGCAGTTTGCAGAAAAATCTTCAGAGGATGAGTCAACATTTCTAAAATGACTCGTGTAAGAAACTTTCAATTTTTGAAATGGGATTCAAATTCACGGATAATTTCAATTTGGCATGATTTTAGCGTGATCTAGCCTATATGATAGCTTTTAGAAATTTTTAGTGCAATTGACCCGTGATCGATTTATTTCAAGTAATAATGCACATCTCCGACACATTGGCGACTCTCAGTGGTCATGAAAATCTCAAGGTTTCAAATGCGGACACAGGGTACCAAAAACACAAAAAAATCATTCTAGTGTTGATCGACGAGAATTTTACAATTTGGTGGAATCACCTATACTTAATCACATATCTCAGTCAAATTGACCTATCTCCAATTTTTGATCGATTTTTAATTGTACCGTAATGACCCTTGCAGACTAGCACAATCGAGTAATCGATTCCTAATCAAATTCTCCAATCTATTGCGTTGAAATCCCTTAATGGCTTCCCTAGATAGTTTAGTTAACTTATGAGTTATTAGCTTAGAGAATAACACTATGACGTGTCGATGAAAAGCCCAACTCATTCAATTGAAAACGGAACTGGAATTTTAGGATGTCAAAATCGCCATGGTGGACCGACGGTATCAATATCAATTCAATCCATGGTGCAACACCCAAAGATTTTATTGATGTCATCCCACAATCTAGACCGAACCACTTATGGACCCATGATACCAAAGCCAACATTCTATTCTAAGTTGTACTATTCTATAGTCGACTCAATTCCAATGACTCACCTAAGGAATTCTAGCATCCGAACCCTAGGCAAAACAACGCCGAACCGTCCTAACATTATGGTACACGCCAATTGACCTCAAATCCAAACAAGGCAGTAACAGGACCGGACCGACCAGCAACGACTTGACCATACGAAAAACTGGTACTAACCATTCTACGATCATTAGGACCCACAACGTCACACCCGAACCAGTGTCGACCATGCCAACGGTTGTCACAGGCAAAATAAGGCGAGTCAACACCGAATTCAACTCAACTAGCCAAGAACAAACCCGAATACACGGTAGCTCAAAGTATCCAAGTCCAATTTGTTCGAATCCTAGAATGAAATCCGAGTAAGGCAGTACCACGCAATATAGAACAACAAGACCCCCACTTGCCTTAAATCCGCAAAATGTGAGCTGCGGGCGTGGCTGGTGGTGAGGCAATGTGATGGCGATGTGACGGCGAAGTAGTTGAGCAGCGAGTGACGCAGGCTGAGCAACAATGAGGGGTGAGCTTTCTTGGCCAGCGATGGAGCTAAGGTGAGACGGTGATGGTGCTGGTGGTGCGGTGGTCGGCGTTGAGCAGCAGAGCACGGGCGGAGCGGCGAAGGTTTTTCGTTGAAGTTCGCTAAAACGAAGATGCCAATGACCGGAAATGGTGAGATGCCGAGAGAAAAGAACGGTCTTCTTTCTGTTTGCCGCTGGTTGAATCTAGTAGTCAACATTTTTCTTCCATTCGGTGGCGGCAAGGGGCGGAGACAGCTACGTGGCTTTGGCCTTGGCGTGACACTTGCAATCTTCATGCGAAGGACGTGGCTTCTTGCATGGTCCAAGTCTTCAGTTGCTGTCCGGCGGAAGGAGGAGAAACGTGCCTGAAGATTTTGGTGGTCAACGGTCTCCTTCTCTTGTGACAACGTATCGAATCATTGGTTAATCGACCTATCTTTAGGTAACAAATTACGGCCCAATGGGCGCGACCTTTATCAAGTGGCGGATTACGGCCTTATCAGGCGTGACCCGTATTGGGTGGCAAATTATGGCATTCTCAGGCGCGACCCGTATCGGGTGGAAAATTACGGCCTTCTCAGGCGCGACCCGTATCGAGTGGCAGATTACGGCCTTCTCAGGCGCGACTCGTATCGGGTGGCAAATTACGGCCTTATCAGGCGCGACCTTTAATAGGTGGCAAATCTCGGCCCAACTGGCATAGCCGTACTTCGGCGGCTTCCGAGGTTTAACTCACAACCTCTCACAGTCAAATTCTAATTGAATGTTGACACTAGTCAATCTTGGGATGAATCCCCACATACTCATCAACTCACTCAATTTTCACACGGTATTAACATACCTGATGAATCTTAGCCAAGAGTATATTCAAATCACTCTCACAATTCTACTCACTTTACAACTCAACAAAGCATTATAAATGCTGAATAACATACTTGGCCATTTACCGATCAACAATTCAATCTCAATCAATTCCAATCAATTTAGGGTAAATCTTTAAAATATCACAATTTATTCAATTCCATATAACATGGAGCTCAAATAAATAAACAGATTGTGCCACGACGATCAGCACGAGATTTCGATCGTCGGCCATCAAAATCTTAATTTCCGAAAAATAAATAAATAAATAATTAATTTTGAAAATTAATTATTAAAAATTCCATTTAGCTCAAAATAAAGCCAATTTAAATAAACGGGCTGCACCACGATCATCAGCATAATTTTCCACTCACTGACCATCTCAACCTTAATTTCCGAAAATAAATAATTAAATAATAATTTCGAAAATTAAACAATTAACATTAAAATTCAATTTAGCTCAAATTAAAGCCCGATTAAATAAACGGACTTCACCATGGTCATCAGCATAATTTTCCGGTTCCGAACCATCTTCTTGAATTTTCGGAAAATAAATAATTATTTTATTTAATTCCGAAAATTAATATTAAAATGCCAAAAATCCCACTTAGGCCCGAATCGTCAAATTGAAGCCCGATTAGGGGTTGGAAAATTCCCAAGATGCTTCCAATAATTAGTAGACCACGTCTACTTGCTAATTGCACAATCAATTTATCTAAATCACATCGCAATTAACTAATAAATGCTAATTTATTCTAATCTAACAACCTAAACATAATTAATTAAATCTAAACCAACCTTAAGCATAAATTAGCCAACTAATCCTGGATTAGTGAGATTACTCACCAAATCGCGCGCAAATCGGATCAATCCGACGGCGGCGACGTGAGGAACGATTGTTCCCAAAGCACGGCTCGGGTTCGGGGCCGGCAAACGGCCCAAAAGCCGGCCTAAAGCCGCTGAAAACCACTCTATGGGTCTGCTGGACCGAGCTGAACGGGGCCGCTCCGGCGGCTAGGGCGGCGAGAGGAGGCCGGCGGAGGGCGAGGGGGACGCGGGGGTGGTCCGGCGAGGCTAGGCGGTGGCCGGAGGTGGCCGGACGGGGGCTGGTCGGTGCGTAACAGGGGAGAAACAGGGCTGGGCCGAGCGGCGGACGGCGGACAACGGCGAGCGGCAGGCACACGGGCACGGCGCGGGCGCGGGCGGCGGTGCGGCGGCGGGACGAGCGGCGAGCGGGCGGCGGTCGCGGCGAGCTGCTGTCCTTCCTCCGTTTCTGGTTTGCACGAACAAGAGAGAAAAGAGGGAGAAGGAGTTGGTCACGTGGGGGAAAAAGTGGGAGAGAAGAGAGAGGAGAGAGAGGGAAGAGATAAGGGAGAGAAGAGATGAGAGAGAGAAAAGTGAGCGGTGGGGGGAATCGCACGAAGGGGGAGGGAAAAAGGAGAGAGGAGAGAGAAAGAAAAGAGAGAAAAAGAGAAAAAGAGAAAAAGGAAGGAAAAAGGGAGAGAGAGAGGAAAAAGAAAAGGGAATTACATAATTCCTTTATGCAAATTTTAATTTTCTCTTTTCCTTTTCCTTTCTATTTTATTTTTGGTCTTCAATTTTCTTCCGATAATCTCTTTATTGAAATTTCGGACTCGTCAATAAATTGACGAGCGATGAGACAGGATTCTAAAAATGAATTGTGACACGACCGAATATTTGATTCCCAAAACCGAATTAAATTTCATGATTAAAATCGACCGGACACGATTTTAGTCCAATCTAACCAATTAGGTAGCTTTTAGGGATTTTACCGCGGTTATATCCCTTAACGGCTTCACCCAATAAGTTAGCTAACTCATGAGTGATCAGCTCAGAGAAAAAGGACCATAGGCGCGCCGACGATATGCACATTTCACTTTATCGAAACGGGATCAAATTTTAGGATGTCACAAACGGTCTACGTTTGCATGAGGAACGAGCGGTTGGCGTGGGGCAGTTTCGAGGGTCAACATTTCTTTTTCGTTGACTGCATTGGACGTGTGCATGGCTTGGAAGGAAAGTTTGCATGGAACTCAATTTGGCAACGTACAAATGAGGGTGAAACATTGGTCTCGCTCGTGACGTTTCGTGAAGAAAATTTTGCCTGAGGTGATGGACTTGGTGATAGCCAAGCTATCCTAGTACGGCGAAGATGTGACTATGATGCCGCGAGGACGTGATGAGATGTGATGGTCTAGTATGGTGATGGTGGTGACGAAACTTTGGCCGTGAATGATGCCAGCGACATAGTCTGACGACAAACTTGTCGACGCAGCATGGATTGTTAAGTACTCGAAGCTCGAGCGAAGTCCGAATATCACCTGTGATAACAAAATCGGCCAGCTAACGATGTCGATTGACAATGGTTGTAGGCAATGACGATCGGTTGTTGTGGAGGCGATGCTCGTGTGGTGGCCCATGAAACCAGATGCACCACTTCATTGATTGACAATGGTTGTAGGCAATGAAGATCGTTTCACATAATAAATCACACTATCAAGACACAATGACTGTACTTATACTTGTACATTTGTCTCTTCACTATTAAAATGTTAAACCTTTACAGGATGGTTTCTTGAGCAAAGTGCGACTGTAGTATTCTCTTTTATAGAGATCTTCAATCCATTTGTTGGAGACCTTGAGGGAGATCCATCTAACTTTTTGAGAGAGGACGGAGACCCTTGCCAGAATCAGGCCTGCCTAAACAATCGTTTCTTCTGACATTAATAAGTTTCCTAAAACTAAGTTTGATATAACTGTCACCTCACTAAAGAAAAAATATGGTAACCACTTTTCCAATCTCTTTTTCGGTTTTTTGGCTAGGAAACCCAATCTCGTATCAACCCCTTTTTTGTACCAACAACAGTCATCTTTCAATAAATACCTCAACATAATTAATGGTAACTCGACATAAGCACAATATGAAATTCATCATCAATGCCCGCATATTGTCAACGAGTTAGTTGACGAACTTCAATGATGATGCCAATGAATTGACACGTGATAGCAAAACCAATTAATTTTTGTTAATCGGTATCTGAAAACCTTCAGGTACACTAGCTTGACTTTGATACTTCCAAGGTACCGTGAGCTACCATGCATGTCGACACTTGTTCTCTTAATTGCCACAATCTAATTTCTCATCTTTGCTTATGTCAAGGCACATTATCATTTGCAAAACTAGTACACCATCTAAACTTATCATAATAGATATTAGTACCCAAGACAGCTCTAGAACCATCAAAATTCCAGAGGGATGTTTTTGTCATGCCCCAATCCTACGAGCACGTGCCCATCCCTCTGCAGTCAATTAACTAGCGACGTCCTAGGACATGTCGCCGACCAATTCATTTTAATATGCTTGCGGAAGTGAATAAATAATCCATAGACAACAATATTATGGGATAGTAAAGTAGGACCACAATTTTCTTGAAAACCAAACTACACTTATATAAACACAACAAACCATGTCATATACAATACAAGCCAATATATATATATTATATATATATAAGGTTTGCAAAACAAGGGGGGGGGTAGAGTGCTAAAGATCTTCAGGCATTCGAGTCCTCCTCATAATACATCGGAGATCTTGGATCCGACAGGTATGGGTCCACCATTGAACCACCTGGAGGGTTGACTGTCCATTTTCCAAAAGCAACCAACTGCACATACACAGGTTTCTCAGATTTTGGTATGGGATCCTCTCTCTGTCCATCTCACGCATGTTGGTACCATGATCTGTATGATGGAATACCTTGTGGAGTAAAACCTCATCAATTTAAACCACGGACCTTATGAGCTCATAGACCTATTCTCTTGGGCCCCATGAAGTGAGATGTAAGATACCTACTCTATGACCTTCTTCGGCTGTCCAAAACACTCGAGAGGAGCTGCCATCTAGGGATCTGAAAATGTTATTCCACCACGGGGTGAGACAACGTCTTAGCAAGTTCGCCCCCTAAGACCCGATTAAGAAGAAAATATGCCCCAATGGTTGCCTAAGCACAAGCACAAGTCAGAGGACTTACCTTTGCCTTGATTCATTCCTACAAGTCAATACGATTCACAAAATCATTGAATCACATCATTAAATCAAATCATCACATTAGATTGAGCCATCAATCGTCCAGTTGATTCCATGTCATCAAGGTCATTACTCGATCAATCCATTCAATATTATCTATAAGTGCAATCATATCAAGGATTGCTCACTTTAAGCTGAAAATAAATAGTATAACTTGCACTAAGCTGATAAAGTATACTGCTATCATTAAGCTAACATATCAAAGCTTGCAGGCTAATATAATATACTAATAATGCTCACCAGAAGTTGTTAAGGTATATGCTTTCACTAAGCTAACATATCAAAGCCCTTAAACTAATATAGTATACCCATAATGCTCACTCTAAGCTGATAAAGTATACTGCTCGCGTTAAGCTGATATATCAAAGCCCATTAATATACTGTTCTCACCATGTGATAATGCCACAATTTCTATCATTCCTGATAAAGTTAACCGTGTGTGGGTACACGGTCAGCTTTAGCCAAAATATAATATTTTCCCTTTTGAAAATCCTGCTAATTCCAATAGTCCATAAACCCATTTTTGGCATTGTAGACCAACGCCTGATATTTTCAAATTAAATACCGAAATTATTAAATTTTGGGATAAATTCCTAAAATTACAAATCACACTCAATTTGCACAATTCAATAAATACTCAATTAAATAAACCAATCATACCATTGCAATCAACACGAAATTCTAGTTACCAGCTACCCCGATCTTATTTCCAGAAAGTAGTAATTAATTAAATAATTACCAAAATTAATTAATGAACATCAATAAATAGCAAAAATGCACACTTAATCTGGAAAAGCTTGAATAAAAGTCGAGACAGGCTCGGAAAATTTTCGATCCTATCTAGATAAATACTACAGCTTATCTACTTACTAATTGCAGTACTCTAACCACCTAACATGCAATATCGAACGATTAAATTACTAATCCATTTTCACTAATAAACTAATCCAAGTTTAACCTAAACTAATCAATCTTTAAGCATCATTAACTTCCTAAGAAGGGATTAGTGAGTAAACTCACTGGATTAGCGATCCAACAGGACCACGACAATGACGACATAGAGGCGGTCCACAAACTCCAAAGCACGAGCACCTCTCGAGGTCCAAAAGGGCTCCAAAACGGGCCAAATAGTGAGCTATAGACCCAAGAGCTTCAGTTTTGTGGTTGGGCCAAAGGAGAGAGCTAGGCAGCTAGTTCAAGCAAGATGGGATTGGTGAAGGTAACAACGGCCAGGGGGTGGCTCTGGGGCTTGGCGACGGTGAACGTCGACTAGATGGTACACGTACAGGTGTGAGGTAGCAAGCAGGGATAGGGACAATGGTGCACGAATGCCCGGACATATGGAATCGGGACGATGACTAGCGAGGCTCGAGTGTGACTTCTATGACATCCTGAAATTTGCAATTTTGTTTTCAATTTAATAAATCGGGCTTTTCATCGATGCACCTATAGTGCTATTCTTTGAGTTGATCACTCTAGGGATAATCAGACTATCTAGGGAAGTCATTAAAGAATTTTAATACAATAGACTTGAGAATTCGACTGCTCGACTGTGCTCATCTATAGAGATCATTACAGCGTAGTTAAAAGTCAACTAGAGATCAGAGATAGGTTAGTTTGATTGAGATGTGTGGTTAAACGTGGGTGATTCCACCAAATTGAAAAGTTCTCGTCGATCGGCACTAGACTAATTTTTTTGTCATTTTGGTACCCTGTGTCTTTATTTGAATCTTTGAGATTTTCATGACCACAAAGAGTCGCTAATGTGTCGAAGAGGTTCATTGTGGCTTGAAGAATATTGACTAGGGTCATTTGCATTAAAAAATTTGAAAACTACTCGGTAGCCTATATCACGCTAAAATCACGCCAGGTTGAAATTAATCGCGAATTTGAATCGGATTTCAAAAATTAAAAGTTCTGTCATGAAATGATTCATTTTAGGAATGTCGTCTAAGTCTTCGAAAATTTTTCTGCAAACCGAGATTTTGGTGGAAAAAGTTGATATAGGACCATTTTCGACCGGGAATTTCCGAGGACCGTTTTTTATCGTGAAATTGTGATGAAAGTAAGTTCTATTAGCAAAGAAAAATGCCAATTTGATTGTGAGCTCGATAATGGAATTTATAGAAGTTCAAATGAATTATTCGAAGAGGAATTGAAGCAATTCCAACCAAAATTCATGTGCCCCCTTGGACCTAACTCTTTGGACCACTTCAAGCTTCTAGAAGAGGGCTTGGCTGCTAGAAAAGAAGCTGAGGAAGCTAGCTAGTGGTGGTGACAAAGTGAGGGGAACAAAGAGATGAGAGAGGGAGCAAAATGGTTCCCTCCAATACCCAGCTAGTTCCCCCCTTCTTCCTCTATTTCCATTGATCACTCCTCTCCATCTCAGCCGTGTGAAGCTCCAAGGAAACCACAAAAAGCAAAGGAGATCAGCCAATAAGCCGTAGGAGCATCCCAGCCACCCGTTCGACCACTGCATGCCACTGCTCGTGCTACTCGCCGACACGCGTGTCCTCATGTCATCCGCCTGCACCACACGCTAGTTCTACGTCCTATTTATGCCTAGCAAGCTATCGAGTTGCCTAAGCTACCATGAGCCACCACTTGCTGTCGTCTAAGCTCCAGCTGCCCCCACCTGGCTTGCTACTGCCACCATCGACCTTCCCTCAACGTTTCGAGCCAAACCGTTGCCACTAGTCAACCTCTTCAGCCACTGAACAAAACCGGAGTTGTGGGTATTTCCAGCCGTTGTTGGCCTATTTTCAAGCCTTTCCTAACCCCGAAAGGCATTCCCGTTTCGGAGTATATCGACCCTCGTTGCGTCCCCATTGTTTTGATCCGAGCGGATCTTTAATCAAGTGAGTTTAACTCACTAATCATTGCTTAGTAAGCTAATGACGTTTAAGGGTTGATTAGTTTAGACTAAGTATGGATTAGGTGGATAATTAGAATAGATTAGCAATTTAATTAATTGTTATTACATGTTAGGTGGTTAAAGTAGTGTAATTAGAGCCTAAACAAGCTCTAGTATTTATCTAGAGTGGTTAGAAAATTTTCTGAGCTTGTCTCGGCTTTTAATTAGGCTTTTTCGGCCTAAGTTGCTATTTTTTTAGTATTTAATAATTAATTTTCGTAATTATTTAATTATTTATTTATTTTCCGAAAATTAGACCGGGATATTCGATGATTGAAATTTTGTGTTGATTGTAATAGTGTGATTGAATTATTTAATTGACTGTTATTTTGTCCTGATTGAGTGTGATTTGCAATTTTAGGTATTTATCCCAAAATTTAATGTCCCAAAATGTAATATTTTCACTAATTAATTAGAAAATCACAATGCGTCGGTTTATAGCATCAAAAATGTGTTTTTGGACTATGGAAATTGGTGGGATTTTCAAAGGGTGAAAATTTTGTATTTTGGCTAAGGTTGACATGTTTTATCGGGTATGATAAAAATTATGAAATCATTAGATGATCAGGATGATATACTATATCAACCTACAGGCTCTGATATGTCAGCTTAGAGAGAGCAGTATGCCGGTATACTATATTAGCCTGTGGGCCTTAATATGTTAGCTTAGAGCGAGCAGTATACCTAACAGCTTTTGGTAAGCATTATAGCAGCTTCCAGTGAGCATTATTAGTATACTATATCAGCTTGTGGGTGATATGTTAGTTTAGAGCTAGTAGTATACTATTTATCAGCTTAAAGTGAGCTATACTATCTATTTATCAACTTAAAGTGAGCAGTCTTTATTATGATCGAGCTTTATAGATAGTATTGATTGAGATGACTGAGAGATGGTCTTGATGACATGGAATCGACTAAGTTGATTGGTTAATGATTTGATCTGATTGGTTGAAAGGATTAGACGGTTATTCAAATTGTATTAACTTGTAGGAAGAGACTGAGGCTAAGGTAAGTCCTCTAACTTGTGTTTGCGCTTAGGCAGCCCTCAGGGCATATTTTCTTCCTAGTCAGGTCTTAAGGGGTTGAACTTGTTGAGACATCGTCTCACCCTGTCGTGGGATAACATTTCAAGTCCCTACATAGCAGCTACTCCGAGAGTTTTGGTCAATTGAAGAAGATCACATAACAGGTACTCTATATTCCGATTCATGGGCACCTTAGGGTTTAGTCTATGAGCTCGTGAAGTTTGTGGTCTGGGTTGATGAGGCTCTACCTCATAAGGTACCTCATCGATATAGATCATGGTACCGTCGTGAGTGGCATATATAGAGATAGGGTCCTATTCCGGAATCCGAGGTACCTGTGTATGTGTTGAAGGTTGCTTTTGGGAAAGGCATTGTATATCTCCCTAAGGTTTGGTGGTTGACCCAATGGACTCGGATCTTGAAGATCTTGGAACTCCGGTGTACTTGACTATAGGCTCAAATGTTAGTGGTTGTTTGCAAACCCCCCCCCCCCCCAATTGTTTTGTAGACTTGGTATATATATAAGGTTGGTTTGTGTATGATTTGTTATGATATGTATATATGAGTGTGTTGTTGGTTTTCAAAATTGTGGCCCTACTTTCTTATCGCATATTATTGTTGTTTGGGGATTATTTATTTGCTTTCGCATGCGTACTAAAAGAAAAGAGTTGGTGATGTGTCTTGGGACGTTGCTATTTAATCGCAAGGAGGGATAGGCACGCACTCGGAGAATCGGGGCATGACAACTTCGGCTGGCAGTGACGGCGACGCGGGGCTCCAGTCGGCTTGGTGGGCGTCGATGAGCAAAGGAAGGCTACTAGTTCAACGTCTTTGTAATTTTCAAAGCTTTAGGGGTGTTGGAATGGGGGGCTCGACCGGCTAAGGAAAGGGAGGGAACAATAAGGCTTGAGGGGGCCACTTGGTCTTCAACCTATCCTCTTATGCCCTTGACTTGGTCCCATCATGCCCAGCTAGTTTCCTCAATATTTTCTAGCCCCTTGGCTTCCACTAGAAGCCTTGGAAATGGTCCAAAAGTGATGTCCAAGGGGGGGGGGGGCTATGAATTTGAAGACAATTCCCTCAATTCCTCTCCAATCCTCTCTTGAATTGAATTGAATCAATTCGTCTTCCAAAAATTCCACCGTTGAGTCCTCAATCAAATTGGTATCTTTCATCACCAATAGAACCAACTTGCATCTCAATTTTGTGATAAAAAACGGTCATCTAAATTTTTCGGTCAAAAACAGCCTTATGTCGAATTCTCACCAAAAATCCTAGTTTGTAGAAAAATAATTGGAGGATGAGTTGATATTCCTAAAATGACTCGTGACATGAAAGAACTTTCAATTTTTGAATTTGAATTCAAATTTGCAGTTAATTTCGTTATGCCACGATTTTAGTGTGACTTAGCTTGCTAGGTAGCTTTTAGAAATTTTTAATGCAAATGACCTATGGTCAATTTTCTTCAAGCCATAATGAACCTCTTTGATATATTGGTAATGCTTAGTGGTCGTGAAAATTTCAAGGTTTCAAATACGGACATAGGGTACCAAAACAACAAAAAAATCAGTTTAGTACCGATCGACAAGAATTTTTCAATTTAGTGAAATCACCCACGTTTAACCACAGGTCTCTGTAGAATCGACCTATTTCTAATCTCTAATTGATTTTAACTGTACCATAATAATCTCTGTAAATGAGCATGGTCGAGTAGTAGATTCGTAATCGAATTCTCAAGTCTATTGTATTAAAATCCCTTAATGACTAACCCAGATAGTCTAATTATCTCATGAGTGATCAACCCAAATTATGGACATCACTAGCTCATAGGTCCAGCCCCTAGGGGTCCTATGCAACATAATATAAGACGTCTGTTCTGTGACCTTCTTAAGCTGTCCAAAATGCTCGAGAGGAGCTTCCATCTAGAGACCTAAAAATGTTATCTCACGACGGGGTGAGACGATATCTCAGTAAGTTCAACTCCTTAAGACCTGATTAGGAAGAAAATACACCTTAAGGGTTGCCTAAGCACAAACACGAGTCAGAAGACTTACCTTTGCCTCTACTCCTTCTTGCAAGTTAGTTAAATTCAAATACTCACAAATCATACCATCCGATCAAATCAGATTAAGCCATCGATCAATTAACTTAGTCGATTCCATGCCATCATGACCACTTCTCTGTCAAACCACTCTATACTATCTATAAGGTCCTATCAAAATAGGACAACTTATCCCAAGCTGAAGATAGATAGTATAGCTCACCTAAAGCTGATAATAGAGTATATTACTCGCCCAAAGCTAATAAATTATTGCTCACCAAAAGCTGACCATAGAGTATACTGTTCGCCCTAAGCTGACATATCAAGGCTTGTAGGCTGATATAATATACTAATAATGCTTACTAGAAGCTGACAATAAGGTAAACTGCTTGTCCTAAGCTGATATATCATGGCCCATAAGCAGATATAATAAACTGGTATATTGCTCACCCTAAGCTAACATATCAAAGCCCATAAAAATACTCATGTGTGGATACACGGTCGATCTTTGCCAAAAATATAATACTTTCACTTTATAAATTCCCACTAATTATATAATTGATAAAAATATTTTTGGTGCTATAAACCGACGCCTAGTGATTTTTTAATTAAATAAATTTTGGAATAAATACCAAAAATCACAAATGACACTTAATTAGCATAAATTAGCAATCAAATAAATAAATAGGTCACACCACGCAATTAGAATAAAATTTTGGTCACCGACTATCTTGATCTAATTTTCGAAAATAATTAATTAATTAAATAATCACGAAATATAATTAATAAATGCCAATAAATACAACTTAGGCCCATGAAGCCTAATTAAAAATCGAGATAGGTCTGGAAAATTTCTGACCCACTCTAAATAAATACTAGAGATTGTCTAGGCTCTAATTACACTACTCAAGCCACCTAACATGCAATCACGATTAATTAAATTGCTAATCTAATCTAACTATTCATATAATTCATACTTAGTTTAAATTAATCAACCCTTAAACGTCATTAATTTACTAAGTAAGGATTAGTAAGTTAAACTCACTTGTTCAGCGATCGGCTTAGATCAAAATGATGGGGATGTGAAGGGGGTTGAGGCACTCCAAACCAGGCATGCCAAATGAGGTCGAGAATGACCCGAAAACCGCCCAAACAATGGCTGGAAACCCACTGCTGTTCGGTTTTGTTCAAGCCCGAGAGAGGCCGATCTGGGGCCGGCTAAGCGAGCAAAGATTGGCGACAGGCAAGCGGAACTTTAGTGGGTTGGATGGATGGCTCCGGCTTTGATGGCGGTTGGAGACAGTTGAATGAGCTCTAGCATGACCTGAGGCAACGAACAAGGATAGGGACGGCAGTACAAGGATGCATAAACAAGCAGAAATTGGCGTAGCTTGTGCGAGACCAACGGATGAGTGCGAAAACACAACGGTGGCGTTTGATGGCTCTAATGGGTGGCTTGCAGTGTCGATGAGGGAAGGGGAGGTGCTGGTCAACTTTGCTGGGTTTCTGAGGTCGAAACTATAGGGAGAAAGGGGGAGGTGGTCGATGGCTTGGAAAGGAAAGGAGAGGGAGACCAGTTGGATAGGGGGGATGACCACCTTAGTCTCTTCCTATTCCATTTGGTCCCCTTAAGTTGGTCCCACCTCCACAGCTGGCCTCGACAGTAAATTTCTAGACCAAAAGACCCCTTCTAGAAGACTTGAGTTGGTCCAAAGGTCATGGGTCATGGGGGCATACGAATTTTGCACCCATTTAACACAAATTGGATTCAATTCCTTCTTGGATCAACCCAATTCGGCTCCCATAAATCCAACCGCCGAGTCATCAATCCAATTGACATTTTTCCTCATCAATTAAACCTGCTTGCATCCCAAATTCGTAATCAAAAATAGTCATCGAACTTTTCTGGACAAAAACGACCCTACCTCGACTTTTTTCCCAAAAAAACCTAATTTGTGAAAAAATCTTCGAAAGGCAAGTTGATGGTCCTAAAATGACTTGTGACATGATAGAACTTTATTGGATTCAAATTCGCGATTAATTTCGATTTGGTGCGATTTTAGCGTGACCTAGGCGATTTGGTAGCTTTTAGGAATTTTTAGTGCAAATGACCCGTGGTTGAATTTCTTTGAGCTACAATGAACCCCTTTGATACATTGGCGACTCTTAGTGGTCGTGAAGATCTCGAGGTTTCAAATATGGACATAGGATATCAAAACGATAGAAAAGTCAGTCTAGTGCCGATTGACAAGAATTTTGCAAATTAGTGGAATCACCAACGTTTAACCACACATCTAAGCCGAACCGACCTATCTTTGATTTTAAATCAATCTTACTGTGCTGAAATGATCTCTGTAGATGAGCATGGTCAAGTAGTCGATTCCTGGTCAAGTCTATTGCATTAAAATCCCGTATTTACTTCCCCAAATAGTCTAGTTATCTCAAGAGTGATTAGTTTTGAGAATAGCATTATGAGCGTGTCGATGAAAGGCCCGATTAATCTAATTGAAAGCATAAGCAAAATTCTAGGATGTCACATGCCTAGACTTACTATTTTATGTCCCAACTAAGTTTGTCTCAAATGAGAAATTGCCACTTTGGCTAGGCACCCCCTACACTTTTAAAAAATAATAGGATGATAACCTCCCATTCCATAAATCATATGTAGTCTTACATGTCTTCATATGGGTACTTTCTTAAGAATAAAGTTCACAAATAAAACTGCCTCCCTCTACAAGTTTAAAGGTGAACCCAAACTTAAAAGCATAGCATTAGCCATCTCCTTTAAAGCTTTGCTCTTCCATTCAGTAACTTCATTCCGTTGCGTTGTGTAAGGTGCAATTGTTTGGAGAATCATCCCCAAACTAGCACACAACTCATTTAAGTTGGAAGAAGTATATTCTCCTCTTATGTTAGACCTAAGCACTTTAATTCGTCTATCAAATAGTTTCTTGACCTCATTTTTATACTTGACAAAAATGCTCATAGCCTCATCTTTGCTAGTTGAGAGACAAACATAGCAAATCAAGTAAAATCATCTATAAAAGTGGTCTATTTTCTACAAATTTTAAACCACATAGATCACTATGGATTAATTGCAGAGGTTCATTCATTCTTTCAACGGATTCAAAAGATTTCTTAGCAAACTTATAAGGCTAGAAATGAGATTCAAATACAATTTTGGAAAATACAAATTTATTAGATTCAAATACAATTTTGAAACCCTTCTTAATAATTATAAGGCTAGAAATGAGATTCCACCACATCTTTGGTACATGTAGCACATTTAGCGGTGTGATTTTCTTACCGGAGGTGAACTTTAGGATCACAATTCCTCTCTTTGCAATACTTACTATTGTACAGTCAACCATATGGAGCTTCTCTTCTTCCTTAGCCTTCTTGTAGGATGAGAACATGTGTTTATCCACCCAAATATGATTTGTGGCACTTGTGTCCAATCCCCAATCAATATTATTCAACATCGAGGATACCTTAGACATCACTACAACAACCAACCTTTCAGCATCTTCTCGCTCTATCAAATTCAACTACTTGGCTACACCCCCACCCCCACCTTTGTTTGGGTGCTTCTTGCAATCATTAGTTGATGGCTAGGTTTATTGCAAACAAAACATGTTCCTTAGAATTTATGGGATTGTTCCTTTTGCTTGCCATTTCCTTGAAAGGACTTCTTTCTCTTTCTATCTTGATTAGAATTGGAAAGCTTCACAGCACTAGCCTTTGATTCCATAAGATAGTTTGCATTCCTCCTATTGTCCTCCTCAATTTTGAGGCGCAAAAAATGAGACCTTTAAGGCTCATCTCTTTTCATTTATGCTTCAAATAATATTTGAAGTCTAGCTAGCTCAGAGGCAACTTCTCAATTCTTAATAATAACTACCACTTGGAATGATTCACTAAGTAATTCTCTTAGTAAATATGTCTTTTGAAATTATTTGCAATTCTTGGACCTAATTCACAACAGATTTAGAATCCACCATCTTGAATTCCATGAATTTGGTAACCACGAATTTCTTGATGCTTGTGTCCTCAGTTTTGTATTTCTTTTCTAAGGACTCCTATAATTGTTTGGCACTATCAATGTTACGATAAATATTATATAAGGAATTTTCCAAATAGTTAAGGATATAATTTCAGCATAGGAAGTCCCTGTGCTTCCATGCTTCAATAGTCATGACATCTTGCTCATTTGGATTAATTATTAGGTACACCTCTAATAAATACTTGACCATATTCATAGTGGTCAAATAGAGATACACCTTCTTCTGCAACTGCTTAAAGCTCACATTAGTGAATTTCTCCAATTTTTCCTTTAGTATTACTAGAGGTGTTACCATCAAACTAGAAAAAATTGTTGAACCATCCGTCCAAAAATTGGACCATATGCCATTTGGCTTGTTCTATTTTGGGGAAAAAAATCTTAAGTATATTAGTTAAATGACTTGTACCCATACCACCATAGATGGTTTAGGCTCGAGGGCTGGCAACATCTACTGCCATAACACCAAGCCACGAGGTCCGAACCTTGTTGGTCAAAACAACCATAGGAACATATCCAGGAACATTTAGGGCGTGCATGGAAACGTTTTTGGAACACTTTTGTATGGATTTTGTTCCCGGGAACAAAATTGGAGCAAAAAAAAGAAACACAAAATAGTTGTTTCTGGAGAAAAGAAACACTTCTTCAGAAACGCTTCTCTTCTCTTTTCTTTTCTTCTTTTCTTCTTTTTTTCTTCTTTTTTCTTTGGCCGGTTGCCGGCCTCGGCCATGGCTGGCGATCGGCCGTTAAGGGCCGGCGAGGCCGAGCATCGCAGGCCCTCGGCGAGGCTCGGCCTCGCCCGAGACCCCCGGCGAGGCTCGGCCTCGCCCAGATGGCGAGGATCGGCTCACCGGAGCCAAGGCGAGCTCGCCTCGCCCGCGCCAAGGCGAGGCCTTGCCCCGCGCCGCGCCGGCGACACCTCGCCTTGCCTTGTCTGGGCGAGCTCGGGCTCACCTAGATCCGGCGAGGCCGAGCCTCGCCATGGCTGGGCGAGCTCGAGCTCGCCCAGATCCGGCGAGGCCAAGCCTCGCCGTGGCTAGGCAAGGCGAGGCTTGGCCTCGTCGGCCGGTCGCCGAGGCCGGGGACCGGCCAAAAAAAGAAAAAATAAAAAAGAAAGGAAAAAATGAAAAATAAAATAAAATAAAAATGTTTAAAAAATTAAAAGAAATAAAAAAAAGAATAAAATTTACCAAACGTGTTTCTATTCATTTTTTATTTCCGAAATAAACGTTACCAAACCCGTTCTTTTGTTCAAAAATTGTTCCCCGAAACACAAACATTTTTTTTTTGTTTCTATTCCCTGGAACAAAAAAAGAACAGAAACGTTATCATTCGCACCCTTAGAATATCATTAGGTACATCCTTGTTATCGGCCCTCTTGATTTTCTACTAAACCCAACAAACATTGAGAATGTTAATAATTGCCTTAGGATTATTGAAAAATATAGAAAAAAAAAATAGAAAAAGAAGAAGAAATGTATTGGTGAAGAATACATAACATTGTTTGTTGTAATAAGAAAATTAAGGAATTCGAGAAAGGAAAATGATAATAAAAAGAAATAGTAATTGGAGATGAGGTACAGCTTCACAAATTTCACCTTTAAGATGATTAATTCCTGCCAACAGTGTTAAGCAGCTTCACAAATTTCACCTTCCAAGATATAAAACTTTGAACCTATTGGTATTTGTCATGCCTCGGGCCCTAACCTTAGCTTAGGAATGCAACTTCCTTCTCCTCATGGGATTAATTTGCGTCATCCCAAGAGGTGTCATCGTCCCATTGATTTTTATCTTTTATTAAGCACATTTGGAAGCATGCAATTGCCAATCACTTAATCAATCATCAACAATCAAACAATGGATAGTTAGAGAGAAACACACTCACATAGTTTACAACTTTCCAGCTTTATTTATCTAATCAAAACGTTTACAATTTACAAGCCCTCACTTCCAGGGCTGTTCTAATCTGGTCATCCCCTCACACTAAAAAATATATCAAAGGGAGGGGAAGGATTGAAGCTGCAAAGGGAATGCCCATTTCCTCTATTGAAATCTAATTAAAAAGCAACTTCCCTACTTAGACTTGTCCCTAGGCATCATCCACTAGGTTGTTTGGTGGGCTTATGTCCTCACCCAATCTAGGGGACCATGAAACCCATAGAGAGGTCCCAAAAAGTCTCCATTGAACCATGCATATCATGCCCCATTGTAGTGCAGGGCAAGGTCACAATACCCCTCATCAACCCAGATGTGGTGGTGACCCATTGGAAAATAACATCCCTTCTAAACACATCTATCATTGAGTCTCCATGTTAACAGGCACTCCAAAGTGTGTGAAGTGGTGCATAAAGGATCCATAACTATCAACTTGAAAAAGGTTTAACAACAACAGTAAGTTAAAAACTTAGTAAGTAAAGATCCTAAACCTCCTATAAGCAGATGTCTTGCATCGGAGTCTTGCAATTTCTGACCTAAACATGTCAATGGCAGATTAATAGCAAAGTTTAAGTTTTGCCTTAACTATATACAAGATGGAACCTATCCTCGACCTACATTCCTCAAGTCCTAAATAAAGGCATATAATCCACACGTGTCTTAACTAGTGTAGATAATAGCTAGAATATTCACACTCGATGGATATGTGCACCTACAACATTATCAAAGCTTTCAAGACTCAAATTACAACCTATAGAACATCCACATGACTCCCACTTTATGAATCATTATGATCATGGCATGCACGTGCCTTCCAAGTCACTAAAATGGTATCTAAATCATTCGTCTCATGCATCTTATATAAGTCCATGCCAAACCTACGCAACCCATAAAAACACTTTAAAAGTATGCACATAGCACTCAAATACTTCACACATGTTTGGCACCTTGAGATCACATGGCACTCCATACTACCATGCTATCTCGAGTCCAATTATTAATCATACATACCCAAAACCCTACGGCTCCTTCATAAACTTTCGAGACAATGTCTTGCTCCCTTGGCCACGACATCCAAAATCTATCAGGCATCTGAAATCCATCGGGCGTTGTTTCATTATAACATATCCCACGAACAGCATCACATTGACATGGGGACATCCCGTTGACTTGGTGGTATCATTTCATTCTCACTAAAGAGGCATTACTTTGACTTGGGGGCATTGTCCCAAATCCATCGGTGACGGTATTCCTCATATGACCACGTGAATAAAGTATTCAAGCAATCAGTTTTATGTTTCTCGTTCTATAAAAATCCATATGTAAAGATCACACCACATAACACTCATACACCCATCCGTAAGATTCGTATATGAAGATCAAGCGTAAGTTGCTATAGCAAACGATCCATAACAATAATCATGGCAAATCTAGCCTAAATAAATCATTCTCAAAACTCACGCTAAACCCCGAGCAATCTCAACTCTCACATACTTGTCCCTTGATCAATCCCAAACCACATAGGTCAAGCATATCATGAGCAAATCAAACAAAATTAACCCTATAAATTCCTTAACCTAGTAGAGTCCTACGACACTAGAAGCGGTCCTAAATTCGAGTCGCATAATAGCCGATGTTTAGGAAATCTACTTACAACCAAGACGGGATGAGGGGTGTCATGTGGTGGCTAGAGGATAGCAAGATAGCATTTGTGGCATCCGAGAATTTATACGACCCTCAATTATGCAACGGCCATGAGTAATCGACGGGAGTATCGTCATTACTACTTTTGGCTTAGTTTCATCACCACTAGACGACCTAAAACATTTACGTTCGGAGAAAAAGAAATTCATCTTTGAATGGCCATACAAACAATCTTACCAACAAGAGAAGTCTTTGGACTTCGATCAATTGATAGAATTTGGCCATGCATGAGGAACACGCATGCCGAATTTAAGAATAAAATTTTGAGGTGTCGGACCACGCATGAGGACCATATATACCTTTTCTTTGTGCAATTCGGCAAGTGAGGAAATGAATTTTTATCATCATATAACTCTGTCAAATTCTTTCTCCATGTGAGAATTTCGATCACATACTTGTACATTGTTGTGACACCGTGTGGCCATGTGAGTAGGCTATAATTTAGATCATGCATGTGCGGAGATTAAGGTAAATATTTGGAGAAAATTGGGCAACGCTCGGAGACCATGTGGCCACGAATTTTTTGGCCCAAGCTACCTGAGTTTCTTTCTTCTTCTTCATTCGGTCGACAACATGGAGTCAACAAATCAAGGGATTGTTGACTGAGAGGAGCCCAGCAACTGCCACGTTGCTCTCCCATTCGGTGGCTAGCATAGGAGGAAAACCGGACAAGGAGAAACACGCCTCCTCCACCTGTCCATTTCAGCTTCAGCCACTTAAATTTCTGTATGCAAAAAGTGATTAATTAGTTAATCAAAGAACAAAAAGGGGGGAATTCGGATTTGAGAGGAAGAGAGAGAGAGTAAACCGAGCCGAACCCAGAGCAGAGAGAAAGAGAGAGAGAGAGTTCGAGCTAGAGAGCAGGCACGCGGGTGTGAGCTGCGAGGAGGAAGAGAAGGATCGCCTTCTGCCGTGCTCGAGCTGCCGCCGTCGACGCCGCCGGTCTTTGTCACTGTTGAGCCAAGCCACAACACCCCCCGAGCCCCTATTTTTGTTTGCAATTGAGTAGGAGAGCTTGAGGCAAGTGAAAGTTCATTGATCTATGTTTTGCATGCTACAATTTTCTGGTAAAATGTTGGTAGATGTGAGAAAATGCAGAATTGGGAGCTGCATGTAGATTTTTGGATGATTTAAATGAAGATTGACTGCTGTTCTCTGGAGGACTAAATGTACTATTGATGTGCTGTGTTGGATTGAGCTTGATGGGAACTAAATTGAAATTAGAAATCATTGCATGTTGTTTTTGAATCTTGCTTGTCTTGAAGTTTAGTGAAAGATGGCTGTGTTGATCAATGTTGAGATGAGTGAGCTTAGGGATGAATATATGCTTTGAGCCGAGCCGTGGAATGTTCCTTTGTTAATAAGAACTTGTTGAAAGTGTTCTTAGATGTTGTGGAAGAGACTTGAAGTGTTGTAAGATAGATTGGTAGAGAAACAAATAAATTATTGAATTAGAAATGAAGAAAACCGTATGTACCGATTCTGTTTTAGAGAAATTTAGATGGAAAGTCTTTTTAATTGTAACACTCTGGTTTATAATGGTGAAGATAAGAAAATGGACCATTTTACATAATAGAACACCCATTAGATTAAGTTAGACATTTAAATATAGCCATGTGAATGTCAAAACATGAGGATATGAGTGAATCTATTGAAATCAGTACTTTGTTTTGTAGGGAACAACTTGACCTTTGATGATTTAGCAAATTCTCTGTAATTTTATACATAGAATTAGACTTCGAACCCTAAATGAAAGTGGTAGGGCACATCCTTAGAAATAACATATAAAAATTTGAAAAAAACGGACAAGATTTAGGTGGTGAAATGAATTTCCTTTTGCAGGTACTGAACCTAAGAGTACTGCAGAATTTTGAAGGAAACGGAAAACTACTACTCTTTTTACACAATGAATCTGACTTAGTGTCCTTCACAAAATTTCTTCCTTTTGGTCTCGTCTATAACATATCGAAATTTCAGAATTTTCTGAGTTAATTTAGGGGTTACTCTGAAATTATTATTAAAACTGCGCATTGTGCTATTTGAGCAGCTTTGTTCCGAATTTGCTCAATTTGTCCCAAAGGTGAATGCATTTTAAATTGCTATATGACGTGATGATACTGACATTGACATATTATGCAATCTTGAGATTTGATGAAAGATTCTTGGGACATCTTGTCATTGCATTTGAAAGTAGTTTTGGAAATTAAAATGTTAATTGTTGCCGTTGGACCCTCGAGTCAACGATGCCCCGGGAGTCGGGATGCCCAAAGGATCGAATGAGTTGATACCTTGTGGATGCCCGGTGGCCCTAAGTGGCTGAATGCCGGAGGTTTTTCCTTGGGAGCTTCGAGATGCTCGATTGTATGCTAGTCGGTACGTAAATTCGGAGGGCCAGTGTAACCAATCTCATGGTGAGCCTCGAAGGTATTCGTCGTAATGCTAGGTGGGTACAAGATGCCTAGAGGTGTGATATGCTTCGGATGCTCGGTGGCCCTAGTGGTTGAATGCCAGACGCTTTCACGATGCTAGGGTGGATGCGAATGCCAGAAGGACACAAACATTGGTTGTGGCATCCCAAAATTCAAGACAACCTTTAGAGCAATTAAAGCCCATAATTAGGTAATGAAATTACCTATGATTTATGTTTTAGCCATTAGTTTTCTTATAACAATATGTGTTATGTGCTTATGTTCATGAGTTTTTTTAAATTAGTACTATAGGATAAATTAATGAGAATAATCTATGCTTGGCTATGCATTTTATAGACTAAGTTCCCATAAATAAAATGTTACAAGATTTTGGCTATGTGGAATTTAGTAATTAAATTCCTAAAAGAAAGAATAAGAAAGGGGTAAAATTTGATTTTATTTAGGTTGGGCCTTAGGCCCAAGAGTGGACCTTTAATAGGCCAAGTTGGCCAGCCCATTGAAGCCCACAAGTGGGCTGCCGTCGACCATGAAGGGGGAGGAGTGGCCGGCCCATTGCTGGCCCAAATGCCTCCAAGCCCAAAGCCCATTGCATGTGTTATGACAAGTGGCAAGAGGAGTTCATGCATTGGCCATTGGAAGAGGCAAGCTAATGATTGCAAATGATGAGGAATTGGGGAAATAAAAGGAAGAGGAGAGAGAGAGGGTGGCCGGTTGTGTTGTTCGGCCAAGTGAGAGAGAGAGAGAGAGAGAGAGTAAGGCCGAGAGGGAGGAGGAGTCGCCCGTCGCCGCTGCATGCCGCCTGTTCGTCCACTATGTGCCGTTGTCCTCCTCGGTCTAGAGGCAAGTTGGGATCTGCTTTCTACTCTTGCACGGATGTCTTGCATGTGTGGTCGGAATCTATGATGTTTGGAGGCACGGAAGTGAAGCTAATGTGGTTTGTTCTTGAGTTTGCATACTGTTTTCATATGAACCGCCTGACCCAGAATCTTGTGAGAGCTTGCATGCATGTTTTGAGTTCGATTTTGACTTTGATTCCTTAATAAAAGTTGTAGCCAACATCTTAAAATACAACATACGAAAATTTGGTAAACGATGGTAGAGATTTATGGGGTCAAACTCTCAGCCTACGGAGACACCAGATCTGGAACGATTTCACTGACCTTTCGGTGGATTCGTGGTTGCATGTTGATTTTTACTAAGAATATCTCTTCAACTTCTTCATGAAACTTGTAGAGAACATCTTAAATACTAACATACTCAAATTTGAAGTAAAATGAGCAAGTGTAGCCTAGTGAATCGACTTACTCTTGAAGACGGTAAATCTGGAGACATGGTACAGGACACCCAAGACTTCATGGACCCATATGGTGACTGTTCTTTGGAAATTTGACTTAGATCCCTTAATAAAAGTTGTAGGGGACCTTTTGAAGTAAATAATATCCAAATTTCAGAGGAAAAAAAGAAGAAAAAGTGGGTAAAAACTCGGTATTTCGGAGATGACTACACCGGACGTTTTGATATGAGAACCAGAAGCTTTGGAACGACTTATAGAAAATTATCTAAAACAAATCTGACCTATAAGTCTGCATGAAAAATATACTTTAGTGTCTTAACTATAATCTGGTAAAATTTCATAATTGTTGAAGGTTGTTCGGGTATTTTAATCAAATTATTTCAAAAACTGCACATTTTGCTTTTATCCGAAATTGCATGCTGTGATTGTGTGAATGATATCTTTTGTGTGGAACTTTATTGGCCATGTGTTTTTCATGAAATCATTATCTTATTGTCTTGGCTATCACATGCTTTAATTTCATGATTTTTTGGAATCATATGGATATTTAATTTAAATATTTTCAAAAATGGTACAAGCTGGAATTTAAATAAATTTCAAAAAGGCATGATAAATGGACTATTCTAAATTGTATGAATTCCATAAATTTTATTTTGCATCTTGCTGCATATACGATGATGACTGATGATGCATGTATAAATCAAAGGATGAAAGTGATTTTGTTTACCATTACATCATGTGCCATGCTGAGTTGAGACCTCAATTGGTAAACATGATCAATGATAAATGAGGAAACTGTTTATGGCGGATGATAATGCCCTGGGAGTATTAGGAAGCCCGGGATGGGGGTTGCCGGATGCCTAGAATGTATAGAGATACATGGTCGGATAGCCTTGGGAGTTTTGAGATGCCTTGAATGGTTGGATGCCGGAAGCCTTGGAGGTCTTTGCCCGAGGGGATGCCTCGTGATGCCAGTTGGGATGCGAGATGCCCGGAATGTGGGGATGCTGGATGCCCGATGGCCTTAAATGGCTAAATGCTGGAGGTTTTTCTCGCGATGCCAGGATGGGGTGTGAGTGTAAAGTGTGAGATGAAATTGATGATCTCGAGAAAGAGTGATGTGGTGATTGAATTGAAAGTTAAAAGTGGAAATTGAATCATGCATATATGATATGATATGATGATGATCATGTATAGCGTGATGATATGCGTATATAATGTGATATGATGATGATTACCTATGGCATGATGACATGTGTATGATGTGATGATGATCACCTATGGTATGATGACATGTGTATGATGTGATGATGATCACCTATGGCATGATGATACATGTGTGTAACATAATAATGATCACCTATGGTATGATGACATGTATGTGATATGATTGTGATGAGGATGTATGATGGTATATACATGGCTTCAATGTAAGTATGCTTGGATGCATGAATGACATGTATGATGTTGTGATTGTATTGTATGATGCATTGAGTGGTTATTGGATTCCTTTACCTGCTGAGTGGTTGTACTCACTCCTTCGGGGACCAACATTTCAGATTAGCAACATGCCTCTCCCTGCTGTCACGCGGGGTGTATTTTACGGCCTACCTTCGGATGTAGAGGTCGAGTGCGAAGAGTTTGACTGTCCCTCTGTTCCTGGTCTTACGTATATTTGAGTGCGCTGTTTAGTTATCCATGGTGTGGGCCTGGCTAGGGGCCCTGTTGTCCAGGAGTTCATATTCGTCCACATTCGTCGCGACAGAGTGATGCATGGGATGTTGCCGCCACACCACCGCGATGCACCAAGATGGGTGTGAGGGCCCGTGCGTGACAAGTAGGAGCCGAAAATTTTTGGGATGAATAGCCGACACTAGTGATGGGGGATCTTTCATGTTAGTTGTAAAGTGGGTCGAGTGTTTCTTTTTGGGGTATAGGCCGAGTGTGGCTTCATGTCTTGGCCTTTCTTTTGATGTACCGACCTATGGAAACCCATCTTGAAAATATGTAAATAAAATGTCATGGCTTTGTCTTTTATTATGATGATTAGTGGTGTGCAATTGTATCATGGTTGATGAAGGGAGAGATGGCAATGTTATATTTTGCTTCCGCTAAATGAGTTGTGCTAGGACCGTTTAAAAAAAATGTCCATGATTTACAATGCTTTTTTTAAGAGATGTAATCAGGTGTAACGTTGGTGCCTGTGGTGACCCACGAGGGGTTTGGGGTGCCACATTGGTCCTCTAGGGGTATAAAACCATTTGAATGATTAAGTCTGATGATTATATTAAGTGTGGGTGTGATCTGATTATGGGACTAAATTGTATGGCATGGAATGAAACGTGTCATTACATTTTGGCCCTATGATCGGGACTTGTGTAACTAGACATGAATTATTTTGATCCTTTGAAACTGTATTTGCCATTGCATTGAAGAATTTCATGATTTTGATGCATGCTTATCCCTTAACTACTTGTTTTGTCTATCTTGCATGAATTTGGATATTGATGGTACTGCAGGATATAGCTTAATGAATTTTTTACTGCTGAGTGGTTGTACTCACCCCGTTTGGAAATGAACATTTCAGGCTAGGAGATATGCCTCTGCTACTAGTCACCCCCGGCACATTCTATGGTATATTGGCCGATGTTGAGTGTGAGTGTACGAAGCATCCTCATCCTATATACAAGGGTTAGTCTTTATTCGAGTGCGGGTTCTAGTCATGTATGACATTGGTTCGCCCGTCGGCCCAGTCATTCAAGAGTTTCTGTTTGTGCACGTTCGTCGTGGTGGGATAATGTTAGGGATGTTGCCGCCGCCGCCAACTGATGGACTAGGCTGGGTGTGACTAAGAGGGACGGGTAGCTGTTGATCATTTTTGGATCGCCGACATTGACTAATAGACTTTTGTATAGGATTGCATGGAAATGAAAGAAAAAGGGGGTCGATTATCTTTTGAGTATGTAGCCGGGTATAGAAAACCACGGCAACCGATTGATGATGTCTATCAAGCTTATGTAAATAAAAGTGTTCGGCTTTATCTTATAAAAATTTTTGTTGGTGTGCATTGTTTCTGAATTTGGAATAGGGAGATGTTGGATTTCGCTTCCGTTATATGAACTGCGCTGGAACCGACCTAAATGA
Organism: Eucalyptus polyanthemos subsp. polyanthemos; assembly: GCA_017140185.1. Lineage (NCBI taxonomy): Eukaryota > Viridiplantae > Streptophyta > Magnoliopsida > Myrtales > Myrtaceae > Eucalyptus > Eucalyptus polyanthemos. The sequence goes on from CM029461.1 coordinate 31,843,354, forward strand.
TATAAACCCCCAAGATTTATGGATTTATCAAATTTTTATGGTATTGGAGTAATAGACTTTAAGGTAAAAAGAAAGGACATGATCTGTGGCGACCCTAATGGATCGGGGGTTGTTTCGGGGGTGCACAACATCAACACGACGCGAGAACAATGATGGCAACTTGGTAGATGGGCGAGCCGACGAGCAACAAATGGTGGGAGTGGCATCCTAGCAGGTGGCCAACTAGGGCAGATAGGTAAAGCGCATGGGCAGTGAGGAGAATGGGAGGAAAAAGAGAGAAAGAGGGAGAGAAGAAGGAGAAAAGAGGGTTCGGCCAGTGGGTAAAGGAGTGAAGGGGAAAGAGAGAAGAAGAAGAAGCAGCAACTTAATAGGGAGAAGCATATCCATCACATTTAATGCTTTATTGTCTTTCTCTCATCATTACTACAAACTTGGTGAGAAAAAGCAAACCTTGGCCCTTCATTGGGCCATGTGCCTTATCAAAATCAAGGGCTAGGATGGCATCTTGCAACTTCAATTATTAGCTAGACTCAAAGGGCAATTTGGTCCATTCCTCTCATCCTATCCAAAAATGGCGTCAACTTCATGTTCATTGTAACATCCTTGATTTCGATCTCGTAAGGATCAACCATAATTTCTTAACATGGGCTATTGACCATGGATCAATCGGTTCGATCGGCAAGAAATCGCAGATTGATCACAACCGACCAATTGACCGACCGATCACAAATTGGTCGAGGTGTCAACCATTAATTTCTACCAACCGTATTGAAGGGGTAGGATCATCAGCTCATAAAATGACTTTTTGATCACAAGAATTGGTCATGGGATAATTTTGGATCAATGGATGGTCATGGGTCGATCCGACCAGTCACAGTTTTTGGTTACGGGTGATTCCACCCGGTTATGCATTGATTCACGACCAACCCGATGCGATCAAATGCAATCTTCTTCTGATAAAAAATGCACCATTTCCCTATTTAATTCTTAGTGATCGAAAAAAAATCTTGAAGTGGTGATGTCTGATCATGGATTGGTAATGTACCGACCATGAACCTTACTAGTGGATCGGGTGCTAATCGAAATGAGTGTAAGGATAGACTTGGTTATTCCTTCACTAATTCTAAGGTCCATGAGTGCCTTGGCTTAGTGCTAGGCCATGAGTAGCCTTAGGATTGGTCTCAAACCGATCAAAGGACAATCGACCCTATTGGCCGACCAATCGTCCAAAGGAACGGTTCAGGCAAGCATGGGGCGTGATGACTGAACCTCGGGTGTATGCGATTTGATTTTTCAAGGTGTACCTAATGATCCATTTCCTAGCCCCGGAAACCAACTTGGATGATAGAATTCTCTAGACCGCCTCATTAATGAAGAAAAAGACAAAAGCATAGGACATGAGTTGTCCTTGGAATGATCAAAAGTCATGATGATAGCTGAAATATCCTTGAAAATTCCAGAGAAAGGAGGTACACAAGTGGACCAATTAGAGAGCGATACATGAGCCCTCATTAATAACCGAATATTCTAGAATTGCCTAATTAGCAACCTAGAGTAGCATCATCATTAGATTTCATTAAATGTCATTAAATGCGGGGTAGATGTGGGCCAGTGAAAAAATGAAAAGCGAGCCATCATCGATGATGTCTAGGAACTAGATTTGCGAAGCAAGGCCTTTTAGCCTTCCAAGTCATTCCTTAGGCCTCAATTATTGGACTAATAGGCTTGCTATCCAAGGAAAGTAGGCGGGACACTTGGAAATGTTGGAGAGGATCACTTGGCTTGGTAATGATGGCTCCAAGGTCTATAAATAGGAGGAGTACTTCCCATTTTCCTCACTTTACTCCCATTTTCTACTCCCACCATTTCCTTGAATGCCCCATCCTCATGCCCTCTCTCTCTTTTTCAACTTCCAAGCCAAGCTGCCCAATCTTTGTAGCTCATTTCCTAGTTCGGGGTTCATCTAGGTAAGTAAGATCCCTAAGTCTCCTCTAGGGCGGTGGTCTCTATTGTTGAGTCTAGTTAGGTGCTCACCTGTTAAGTCGTAGGTAGGATGTTGGATCTTTTGTATGGTTTGTTCATATTTATGCTTGAGTTGTTCATGCCTAGAATGAGGCCGAGGTTCATTCAAATTGATTTCATCGCAAGACAAAGTCGCCCAAGCCATAAAGCTTTGGTTTTGACATAAATAAGGTGCTAGGTCTAAGCTTCGCTTGGTGCGGGAATCACCTAAGGCTGCAAGGTCCTAAGTCGACATTGAGGCATGTCCATCCTATGCCTTGATCGGTAAGGGGATAACCCAAATCCACGAGGTCTTGGTAAGGCACCAAGCATGGCAATTTCCATAGTCCAAGTGGACGTGGGGACTTTGTGCTTGGTGTTGGATCAAACCGCGAGCCAAGGATCATTTTCGATACATGTATATTCATATTGGGTTAGAATCGAGGTCTGTGAAGCTTGGGGTCGTCATTAAAGCGAGGTGTATCTAAGCCTCGAGGTCTTGGTTCGACATTGAGGCGTGCCATTCTGAGCCTTGTCCGGTGCAGGAATCGACACTAAATGATTGATTTAAGTTATGGATCAAAGGTCATTCTCAACATATTTGCTAGTCAAGTACGAGAAATTCATGACACATACGAATGAATGAGCTTGCCTTTAGGCCATGCATGTGTTGGCTAAGAGAAGAGATAAAAAAAAAAACGGCTTGTATGATGCATTTATGCATGCATTTAAAGAGGAAAAAGCACTTGTCGCCACACAGCATTGGCGGCAATGCCTCATTCGTTGAATGGGAAGCCTCGGTTGATTCAAGATGTCCTAGTTGAGTCAGGATGCCTAGATTTTGAACTCGAAAGCCTTGGGAAGCTAACCCCAAGAAACCTCGGTCAAGCCGAGATGCCTTGGTTGAGCCAGGAAGCCCAGCAATAAGCTGGAAGCCCCAGTTGAGCTGGGAAGGCCTGGTCAAGCTAGGACGACAATAAATGAATTTGCATGAATGCCGGTTATGCATGAGCATGATATGTTGATATGATAATTGATAAGCCAATGGTAGTTTTGGCATGAATGGCATGTGTTTAGGTAAAGCATGACGTATGATTTGCAATTGATTTTCCATCGACACTGTTTGTGATTGCCATACTTGCTAGGCTTTGATGATGAGATGCTTTCCTAGTAGAGAGCTAGGAATTTTACTTACCGACTTTCCCTAAAACTCATCCATCATCTTTTAGTCTTGTAGACATGGAAGTCTCATGTCAGTTTTGGGAGCTGCAGTCAAGCTAGAGGAGATAGGATTTGCCTTGGCCTATGTGGAAAACTTGTACTGTGATGTAAAAAGAAAAGATGGCCCATAGAGAAAGGGCTTGTAAAAGCAGTTATAATATAAATCAGCGTGTTCTATGTGATGTATGTCCCAGTCTTCCAGTTGTTGTTTGTCCGAGGAGTTGTTTATTCATGTTTTCACATGTGCACGATACAAGATAAACAAAATTGGGAAGGCGACGAGCTTGTGACATTGCAAAAATAACCCCTACCGCTTAAGAACCTAGAGATGGAGTTGGGGTTGTGACATCCATGGCCTAACAAAGTTTTTCTCATCTCAATTTAAATCTTAATAGGCTAAATTGGTCTCACTTGTAGGTCCATTAACGTCTATATCCTCAAATTAGTGCATTTCCTCAATTAATGCACTAACGGCCTCACTAAAATTATTTCAATTGTAAAGGAATGCTTTGATAACATCTATAGTCGATACCCGCTAATCGATCGGGGCTTGTGGCTAAGTTTCGATCAAAACGACTTTAACACAACCTACGCAAATTTAGGTGGCATTGGCAGAATTCACACGACTAGACTTGAAATAAGTTCAATGCTTGTCCAAGGTTTCAGGCATGACTTCAAGTTGAGCTTAGTCGATCCATATATGACCTTAGGTTGTCATGTAATCAAGTAGAATCGATTAGCTTATCTTGAGTCACGGTCACTCAGGATCGAATTAGGGTCGTTCATGAACAGTACATTGATTGTGCAGCATCACCCGTGACCAATATACACTTGAGTTGAATCGATTTATATCCATCCATGGACTACTTGTGATGGCATGCAGTCGTCCACATCAATCCTTGTAGTCAAATGGTCCTTTCATGGTTGAATGCTCTGGTCTATTCCAATCTTTCTTTTGAATTGCCCTACCCCTAATCAACTAGTCAACTCATGAACAATCCCTAGGATTGAGTCACGACTTGTCTTTGTTATTCACTTACCAATCCTTAGTTCATCCCTTATGATCTAAATAGGGGTTTGATCGAGGATGTCACGGTGTTAGCACTATACAAATAGGACTATGTCGAAAACTTTTTAAAACTAGCACACCTAGAGAAACTTGAAGAAGGGAGATGTTGATGTTTCCACTTTTTACTTTGAATGAGGAACTTCAAATCTTTTTGTAGAGCTTTGACATTTGTGTACAAAAGAAATACATGAACTATTTATTAAATAGATATAAAAATCTAGGAGATTCATAAATTAAATAGATATGCAAATTCGAGTAATACATGAATGGAAACAATGTTATCATTTTGCTCACTTTCATTGATCCTTAACCTACCATAATTACAACAAAAGGAAGGCCCATAAATAATAAATTGTCATGTGTGAGATTTTGTGAAATCATTGTCAACTGTTCTAAAAGCTTAAGCTGTTAGATTAAGATGTGGTTTATTATGTAAATATTCTAACATTCCTCATAATGCTTAGTCTAGTCTTTTGCCTAATACTAGGCATGGAAATTTAATTGGGAGGCAAATTGGTCTAGGAAAGATTTGTACTCCGGACTTCTAGCTCAATACCATGTGAGATTTTGTGAACCATTGCTGACTATTCTAAAAGCTTAAGCTATTAGATAAAGGCATAGTTTATTAGTTAAATATTCTAACACCATGTCAAGAACCAAAAGTTGGAGACAAATGGTAACTAGAGGTGGAAAACAAATGATAACCAAAAAGGAAATTGCAAAGAAAGAAAAAAAAAATGAGAAAATTTAAAAATTAAGCAAAATGGTTTCATTTTGTCTAAATTTGCTCTTGTTTGATCACCAATTGTGACACATAAATCCTAGCTAGCTAGGGGTCGATTACCACGTCAGTAATTTTAGGCGAGTCTTAACCAAGATGACTTAATTGTATTTTCACTCAACGGTTTACAGTTATATTGGTTCAATTGAAAAGTTTTATATTGAATTGAAATTCATACAATAAGTTTAGGATAGCCATAGTGAATTTTCCCTATGCAAAATATTGTAGTAAATAAAGTATTTTTTAAAATTTAAAATGAGCTATTGAATACGGAAATTTAACTGTAACATAATCAATCTATAATGTAGTGCTATCATGAGAAAATAAATCTATTTATACAATTAAAATATGCAAGTAAATAGTTTCCTTAAATGCGCTGCTAAAGATATTTTTGCATGTCTACCGAGAACACTCCGAAGATGGATGGGAGGATTAGCTTACTTTAAATTGGCCTTGTGGGGATTTCTATTGAGTTGCACCAGCACGATATGTTGTTGAGGTCCCTCAAGTGCTTCAATTTGGATCACACTTCGTGTAGACCCTTCGGTTGTTGTTCACTTTTTTTTTTTTTTTCAGAAATCACCTAGCACCTCCAACAAGAAAAAACACACTTAAAATGTTTTAACTTGAGCCCGTGAACCATATATTCAGGCACATCTGTTGGAGATTAAGCACAGGCACTAGGATCTTGGACTTGGCATCGAAGGACCTGCCCTCCATTTGTGAACCTAGGTTTAGGCGCTAATGACTTGGTGGCTAGAGTCGGGTATCCAAGTATGGTCACTAGAGACTCAAGCATGGCCTTTTCGGAGCTAGTGCTAGATGTGAGAGCTGGGTATGTGGGCATGGTTGCTAGGAATGTAAGCACGAGCATTAGAGTCTCGAAGCATGGCCACCAAGGATCTTGGCATAGGTGTCGGTAACTTCAATGCAAGATCTAGGTTCCCGAACATGTATGTCGAGAGCCTAAGAACGAGCACTAGCCACAAGGAAGATGGGCCCAACCTTTGTAGGATCAGGCTTTGCCATTGAGGAATTGAGCTTAGCCTTAATGAACTTAGGCTTGGACGCCACTAACTTAGGTGCGAGAGATAGCTACTCATATATGGTTGCCAAGGATTTGGGCACGGGCAGCCTAGCCTTAAGAAACTTGGACTCGACCCCTTTAGACCTAGGCCCCTTGATGGACTTGGGTACAGATGCTAATGACTGGGGTGTTGGAGTCAATAGTAAAGCAAGGTGCTAGGTACCTATGCACAAACATTAAGGTCTCTCACTTGGCCTCTAGGATGCATCTTGACCTTGTTGGACCTAGGCCTTGGCGCCAAGGACTTATGCGTGGGGGTTGGGTACTCGAGCACAACAATAAAGGACTTGGGGACATGCTCTAGGGCTTGGGCATGGCCTCGAGGGACTTAGGCCCTATCTTTGTGGACTAGTGTTTGACTTCTAAGGAACTGGGCCAGGTCTCAATGGCCTAGGCTTGTCTGCTATGGACCCAAATCATAGTTGTCGAGGTTCTTATGCCTAAGTGCTAAGGTCTATTTGAATTTTCAAAAATGATTTTTGATTTTTAAAAGAGAAAATCGTGTTTCTATATTTAAGTATAATTTTATGTGGATTATGAAAAGATTACATTAGTTCATTTTCCTGAGAGATCCAAACACCAAAAAATACTGAAATTGTTTTATGATAGAAATTGTTTGCTTTGAAACAAACGGAGCCTAAGTGGTGTAAATATTCACATTTAACCTAAATGAAATCATGGGAGTTTTGACTCCTTACCTTCTCATAAGGGTTAGGGTGAGGATGATTAGTTTTGACTCCCTACAAAGAGGTATAGTAAAAGTTTGAGAATGAGTTGAGAGTTATGGTAAGACTAACCCAAAAAGGAAAAAAAAAACAACCTAAATGAAATCATATGGAGATATCTTTATATATATATAGGAAATGCATCCTAAGATGCCTAACATACGAGACATGATTGTTGTTTCCTTCTTAATGGCATGCTAACGTGTAATGAAACGTGGTAAGTAAAGATATAAATAAATAATTAACTCCTAAATATGCATCGCTACACTTATAGGTAGGTTTTATTACTTTTATCAATATATTTCGCAAAATTCTCATTAACGTCAACTATGTTTCCATTGAATGACTTAAGTAGCCTCTCCCTTGCTTATCAAATAAGTGGTTTTCTTACTTAATTGAATGATTTAAGCAATGTTATTCCATGTTATCAAATAAATTAATCCCATTAATTGCTAATTGGCTTATCAAACATGCCCTAACTGTTTTACAATTGAAACTTAATTAGGATGTGTGGCACCCCCTCGGCATGCTCCCCGATCCATTAGGGTCACCACAGGTACTTATCACTTATCCTACTACATACTAGTCTAATAACCTTTTTTTTTTTTAAGTAGAACGATAGTTCATAGGGGTGGTTCAATAAAATTCTTCTCCGCTTTTTCTTTTGTAAAGGTCCCAGCGTAGCTCATCAACGAAAGCATAAACGAAGTCTTACCATCTCTTACTCCAATAACAATAATGCAATGCACACCAACTATGCACCAAATGAAAAGACAAAGCCGAGTCACTTTTATTTACATTTTCACGATGGACATCTTGGGTCGGTACAGCAAAAAGGGCCAAGGCTTTTTAACTATGCTTGGCTAACTCAAAAGAATACGACCCTACATTTGACATATACACCCTTCCATCATCTAGTGTCGGCCAACCAAAAAGTATCCTCCTCCACCAACTATACGCTCGATCACACCCAACCCGGTGCTTCAGGCGGAGGCAACGGCAGCATCCCTAGCATCACTCCATCACGTTGGACATGAACAGATAAAAACTCCTGGATAACAGGGCCAACAGCAAGACCCACATCGTACATCACCAAGACACGGACTCGAACAAACACCAAACCAGGTACACTAACACAGGAATGCTCTGTGCACTCCACCTCAACATCAGATGGCAATCCATAATAAGTACCACGAGCGACTGGTGGCAAAAGCATCTTTCACTCTGAAATCTTAATCTCTAAAGGGGTGAGTACAACCACTCAATAGTAAAGATCCACCAAACTACACAATGCGTCAAACAGAATAATCAATGTATCATGAATAAAACACATATCATTCATGCATTCAAGCATACCTCACTTTACTGCCATGCATATATCACCATGCAACGTGCATATACCACCATGCACTTATAAATGTATCATCAAGTAGCTAAACATATATTACCATGCAACATGCATATACCATCATGCACTCCATGCTTGCATTCCCATGAGATTCATCCCATGCCATATGCACACATCCATACGCACGATTCAATTTTCGATCTTTATCTTTCAATTAGATCACATCATTTTTCTTCCCAAGGACCAATGTTTTCATCCCACAATTTATTGCTCGCATCCAACCTATCATCACGAGGAGCCTCCGGCACACACCTCCAGGGCTTCCGGAACACACCTCCGGGCATCCCAACACTCCCGGGGCATTCGGCACACACACTCCGGGCATCTGGCACCCACACTCCAGGCATCCCAACACTCCCGGGGTATTGTCGGCTCACACCTCTAACAGTATCATCATTATCATAATTTATATTCACACATATATCTCAATTTCAACATGGCATTTGATGCAACAATATCAAAGGTCTTAACCAGCTCTTGATGTCATATAACATGCCATATGTCACCACATATGCATCATAATCAACCACTCAAGACATTATATCACATGGAGTAATTTCATTTATTTTTTAAAGTACAACAAAATTTCGGGTAAAAACAGATTGCACTCCTTTGGTCATAATTCTTGAAAAATTAGTAAAAGCCTTAATAAATTCTAAAAATTTGAAATGTTATATAAAATATCAAGAGGAAAATATTCCGTGAAGAACACCATATCAAAAGAACATCATATAATTCGGTACATTCCACACATCAGTCTTTATAATTTCGGAATATTGCCATACACAGTTTCATTCATGGATTCAATAAAAATCCTAAATCAACTCCAAAAATTCTGAAATTTTTATATGTTATAGAAAAAATCCTGAATTAAATATTTCATGAAGAACTCGAAATCATATTTGTGATATATTAAGAACTATAATAACCATAACCGTCCATAACCCTCGACATCAAATTCCAGATCTAACTGTTTCGGATAAAATCGTTTCACCAACATAAAATCATCCATTTTCTCTAAAATTTTAGTATGTTACTCCTTAACATATCATATTCAACTTTCATTCAGAACACGAGATCAAATTTCAACCGGGAAATTTTATAAAATTCACAGAATCACACTAGGTCAGCATTACGATTTCCAGATCTAACTTCTTCAAAAAAAATAGTTTCACCAGTATATAATTGTTAATTTCTTCTGAAATTTTGATATGTTACTCTCCAAGAAGTTCTTTACAACTTTCATCAAGAAGTCAAAGTCAAATTCTCACTATAACATCGCATGCAACTCACGAAATCATCAAAGGTCGGACTGTTTTTCCAGAAATAGAACACCGGGCTAGAACACAACTCTTGTAGCTTCGAGATTTCACACTTCATCCACACCCGAAATTTATCATTTTCTACACACACATTACAGCAAGCAAAGGGTAGATTGATGGACTCTACTTACCTCTAATCCGAGCACAACATAGCAAGCAAAGACGGCAGGGCAAGGCGGGACTCGGCAGCTCGATGGCGGCGACGTACAGCAGAGAACGGCCTCCCTCTTCCCCTTCTTCTCTTGCTTGCTTGCTCTCCCTCTCTCGATTTCACTCTCTCTCTCTCTCTCTCTCTCTCTCTCTCTCTCTCTCTCTATCTCTCTCTCTTGGACGGTCACTCTCTCTCTCAATCCACTCACTCTCCCTCTCTTTCTTTCCCCTTCATCATTTGCAATCATTTGGTTTGCATGGCCAATGCCACTTGGCCCTAGGGGAAAGACACTTGGCATTTTTCTCATGCATATGATGGGCTAGAAGATGGGCCGGGCCTCCTCCCCTTGGTTGACGGCAGCTCCTTTCCTTTGGGCTTCGTGGGACAGGCCAAAAGGGCTGAATGGTGGGGCTGGTCTTAGGCCTAAAAATTCAACCCACTCTTCTCTAATTTTTTTCCCTTTAATTATCACCTAATTACCCATCATATAATTACCTAATTACACTTATTCACATGGCCATAAAACTTGCAAGATAAATTAATAAATTCCAACCTTTAAATCACATAGCCAAGAACAAAATTCTCATTATCAAATTATCCTATAACACCAACTTTGATAACCCAATAACATAAGATATCTTTTCATTGAAGTGTTTGGTCTTAATCTATTACAATTCTTCAGTCTAGTGGCCACAACATACTTCAATGACACAACCATTCACTTTTCATAGGTCATAATGCCTCTAGAAATTGCCATGAAATTTTGGGATGCCACAGGATGTCTCCCGTAGACAATTTTGTCCTCGATCCGCTCTCAACTATGTACAGGTCATTGATTCTGCATTACGTGTTTGAAATTGTTTAGGTGAACTGATCATAATGTTTTGGAATTGATTTATTTTCTGAGACCAAGAAGGGAAATAAGAAGAAGAACAATGGAAGAAACAAATGGAAAGGTTTTACTTCACATGTATACAGCACATTGCCTTGAAGACATGGTACGAGAATTCCTTTTCAAAGATAAAAGGAAACAAGGGAACAACCCGACTACAAGAATTTAAAAAAATAAATAAATTCTTTACAGCCAAGTAACGAGTAACACCTCTCTCTCTCTCTCTCTCTCTCTCTCTCTCTCTCTCTCTCTCTCTCTCTCTCTCTCTCTCGTCTCACGAAAGTAGCCCTGGATCTTATCCTATCAGATGAGGAGCAAAAATGGTGGAAAGGTCTTGTGCCTTGAAGATGCACACCGTCACCATCAACTGAAAAAGGCGGTCATTTCTGAACGTCAAACAAAGATGTTCGGATTTGGTTGAAGTAGACCTTGAAGTTTAAACCAGTTGAATCTGCCACTGCCCAAGAAGCAGTAGAGATTCCTGGAGAAGAAGAGAGAGAAGCATTACTGAAGCTTTCACGTGCATGTCTCTCTTCTTCTTCTCTGTCTTCGCGAATCGTATCCATCGCGACGCATGGTTTGCGTGACCTCCTTGGGGCAGTTGCAAGTTGTGATGGCACAACTTCTGTGATAAATCTTGCAAGGCGTGAACTGGCCATTATCATATCCTTCTGATGGATGTTTTGAAAGGGGTGGAGGGGGAAGAATGAGCTGTGAAAGAGGGTTTCCGGTGGGATGGTTATGAATGAAGATGGAGGAGGGAATTTATAGTAGGCTTTGGGGGGTTTCTTTTGTTTGTTTGCTTGTCCCTCCGAAAATATTCTTTTTTTCTTATTGGTTAACCGACGAAAGAAAATGATTATGACAATGACAAATATGGTGTTCCATATCTCAAAAAAGTTTAAATAATGCTATTTTTATTTCAAGTGATATGCTAGTGTGGTGTCATTTGATTGATATCATGTCTTATTTTGCACATTAAACAATTACTTATGTATGCAAAAGGAAAATACATGTACACACTCAGAAGACGGGAATTTTTTTTGTCTGCTTTGAGGATGTTGATGATGAAAATTGACATTACTAGGTACATTGTGCCGATTCTAAGATGGGAGGCCAACCGTTACAAATTGAACGATTAAAACCCAGATGTTAAAAAGAAAAATGTTGTACAACATTTGGAAGTATTAAGATAGCACCGATATCATGATTAAACAAACATGATAAGGGAGAGAGCAGTTTAGGCCAAACACCTAGTGGTGATGGTTAAATCAATTCGTTTCATTGAGCTGTCCACCTTTCTATTCAATGTTAGACTTAAAGTGAGCAGCTTACCTCATTTTATCGATATAGATGACATATAATATCATGATATGAATTTTTTATTATTTTTTCGTTTCCTGTAGTTTATTATTACTATTATTATTATTATTATTATTAACTCAATGTCGTCTGTTTGCGCCGCCCACTCTTGCTTTCGACATTAATTGGAGGATAAGGGTCGTGTTCCGTATTGGGAAGGGAAGTCTTGTTGTGATGGGACTATAGGAGCCAGTGATGGGAAATCTTTTAGAAGATACGGCTTTTGTTCGATCGGAGAAGAAACCAAATTTGCACTTTTTCAGGCTTTGAACGGGAAGCATCCGGAATGAATGGTACTCGCTAGCATGTTCGCCTCCTACCCACGTGGTCAATTTTGTGGACCGCACTCCATGCTGGCCAGTCACGATATTGGGGCCCCAGACAACGATTGACTGCGCTTCATCCTGTGAACCGATGCAGTGTTGTATTATGTATCTTGAACATTGGAAAGAAGCACCTAAGTGTGATAATGCTTTTGCAAATTCTAGGAGTACACTCTATTAACACTTGAAATAGAGAACACGTATTCCACAAGCTTGAAATAGTGAGGCTTTTTTGGGACCAGTAAAAAGGTGGGGAGGGCAGACAACTGTTAGCGACCCCTTGTGGACATGAGATAGAACAATCCCGTGTTCACTACAAAATGTTGGATTGATAGGGCATGACAACTCTGCACTACCTGCGACTAAAAGGTTTGATATTGGGGGGGCCTTGTCACTATGGCCTGACAAAGGAGCTAGAAGTTGGACCTCTTTCCACACAAGATATACCAACGTAGCACGAGTGTCCAAAGGTTCGCTCCCGACATAAATTGGACTCGTGACCTAGTAGGAAATTGAGATTGTTTAGCCTTTACATTGGCTGTGGATCGCAACACTTCAATAGTTTATAGAGTTAAAATGCGGTTTCTTCTTTATTCCAGCATGTTTTCATGATGAGAAAATCACCTTTAAATAGGTGAATTTTGAGCATATGAAATATGCCACTAATTAATATCATGGACTTAGTAAAGACGAGAGCCAAAATTCAAGTGATGGCCCTAACATGTAGCTATTGACCATATTCCTGCATGCGCAAGCTTGTTGAAGCGGGGCAATGCTCGGCGGTGATCAATTAGACTGAGGTAGAGCAAATGCAGGAGTGTGTACGCCATGAACAATGAAAGATGGTGGTTCACGTAGGATGGTTTTTCTGCAATCAGTTACCTTGTGCTTCGTCTCCGAATTGAATGAATAATCGAAAAAGTGCAAGAAAGGGAAACCAAATTGTATCATTTCTTAAACTCCTAACTTCGAAGACGGGACCGACGTGACCTTTGGCGGAGGGAAATAATACATCACCGTGGACACACTGACAAGTCCTTTGGAGAAGGGAAATGGTATATCTCCGGTACCCATCCAACGCACAGATTGAACTTATTATACCAATCGCATCGATGTTCATTTTAGTCACTTATCCATTCATTCAAAAAATGCCAGAAAAAGCCTAAAAGAACAAGCTTTATCTTCCTTTAAATGGCAAATTGAAGCTATCAACTTCCTTCTTTACTTAATGATGACAAATCAACATCTTTTAGAAGTTCTTATTTAGCATGACAAGAATTCCACATTGGAAACTTATGGATTTATGAGAGAACCAGACACGCAACATGAGTCCGTTTTCCTTAAGTAGCGATGCACATAATGTCATGCTTTTATGTGAGCTCGCATCTTACTGATGGGCTTGAAGCATGCCGCATGCCTAGTTAAGTTGAGTTTCTCTTCATGCAAAAAAAAAAAAAAAAAAAAAAAAAAGGAAGAAAAAGGGAGAAGGAGGAGGCCAAACAAAATCCCTTCGCTAAAATTTCTCATGTGACTCCCTCCAGCACCACTAAATACACGCACCACGAAATATACGAAATATAAGTAATGTGGTCTATAAAATCAATCATAATTTAGAGCCGAACCTAAATGTAAGTTATAGTAATAAGTTCTTAAAATATAAATGGGTTGATCTAAAAGTTTAGTCTATAAAATATTGGTTTCCCGAGCGAGCCAGATCAAGGTGATGGCCTCCATCTGCCATCGATTTTTTCGTATATCCATCAACTGGAGAGCCCATCGTCAAAAAGGAAAAAAAACATGTTGGCAATTTAGCTTATCTATCGGGGTCTGAAAGAATAGGACAAGCCGCCCCTTCTGCACCGACTAAGACTAAATGGAGCAGAAAAGTATAAAGTGCATAAAGATCCCAAATTTGCATTTAATTCATAAAGCAAATCATGCCTATCCCTTTCAACTTTTAAATTGCCCCGATATTTTTTGGAATTTGACCCCTCTAGAATATTTACAAACTAATTTTAATCCTAATGGATCTAAAATAAAGCCCGAGCTATGGCAAAAGGAAATCCTAATTACAACACATTTAACTATATAGATTCTTAAACCAGAAGAATTACTAATGAAATTGAGATGTTTAGTCCATATAAGCTCTCAGCTTTCGTGTACTTATGGTCTTCAACTGTCAATCCAATTGAAATTGGGTCACCACCTTGGCTTGTGACCTGAAATCACACCGTTCTCTATATTTTGGATACTTTTGCATTGTATGCACTATGTACAACTTCGTTACCACCTGCAGAAATTCATTTATACGCATGAGTAAGGTGCGTAACGAAGTTGTCCATGTAAATTAGGTGCATGTTTGCTTTGTTCATGCCATCAATTCCAAAACAAGACAATATTATCCAGTTATCCATTCACTAAGCACATTCCTTATGTCTCACCTTTAAATGAGGTTATTGTTGGCCAAGCTAATTCACATAAATTGTAAACCCCCACGTAATAATAATAATAATAATAATAATAATAATAATAATAATAATAATAATAATAATTGTGACATCCTGAAATTCCAACTCTGTTTTCAATTAAATAAATCGACCTTTCATCGATGCACTTACAATTCTATTCTCCAAGTTGATCACTCACGAGATAACTAGTCTATCAAGTAAAGCAGTTAAGGGATTTTAACACAATAAACTTAAGAATTCGACCATGACTCAACTACTTGACCGTGCTCATTTTTAGAGATCATTACAACACAGTTAAAGAGTGGATGATTTCATCAGATTGCAAAATTCTCATCGATCGGCACTAAACTGATTTTTCTGTCATTTTGGTACCTTGTGTCCGTATTTGAAACCTTGAGATTTTCATGACAACCGAGAGTCGCCAATGTGTCGAAGATGTACATTGTGGCTCGAAAATAATCGACCACCGGTCAATTGCATTAAAAAATTTTAAAAGCTACCCGGTCGACTTGGTTACGCTAAAATTGCGCTAGATTGAAATTAACCGCGAATTTGAATCTGATTGCAAAAATTGAAAGTTCTGTCATGTGATGATTTATTTTAGGAATGTCGACTCATCCTCCGAAATTTTTTTGCAAACTGAGATTTTTGGCAGAAATTCAAAATAGGGTCGTTTTTGTCCGAGAAATTCAAGAGACCATTTTTTATCGTGTTTTTAGAATGCAAGTTGGTTCTATTGGCAAGAAAAATTATCAATTTGGTCGACGGCATCTTAGTTGGATTTATGGGAGCTAAATTGAATTTAATTCAAGTGGAAATTGTAGTGGATTTGGGGGAAAGTGCTTCAAAATTCATAGCCCCATGGTGTGCAACATTTGGGGGCATCAAGGAAGCTTCTAAGGGAAGCTTGTGGGCTGCAAAATTGGCAAAGGGTTAGCTGAAACCAGTAGGGCCTTGCCAAAGGGGACAAAGAGATAGGATAGAAGCCAAGAGGGACCCTCCTAGTGCAATTGTCTTCCTCTTCTTCTCCAACCGCTTGCTTTCTCCATTAGAGAGGTTTGAAGCTCTAAAAATTGCAAAGAAAACCAGCTCAACCCCCTAGCCCATCGCAAACCGTCCAACTGCCGCTAGGCTCGTTGCTTGCCATCACAAGCCCCGCACGTCGCCTGCTCGCTTCCCACTTGTCCGCATTGTTCCGCTAGTTCCACGAGCCCAGCCATCCCTTGAGCCATCCCTAGTCATCGTTGAGCTCAACTAGAGCTCCCTTGGCCGTTGTCTGCCTCCGTCATGCACTACTGCAGCCGTTTGTTCGTCTCTTGCCGTTTCCGCACCAACCGATCCCTATTTCAGGCTCTCGGCCCACCGACCAGAGCCGAAGCCAACAAGCCAACTATGGGCATTGAGGCCCACTTTGGAGCGCTTCTGGGCCTCATTAGGTGTCGCCACTTCAGAGTTTGCTGCTCGTCTCCGCCTTGCTATCGTCGTGAACTTATCAAATTTCAATACTAGTGAATTTACTCACTAAACTCTACTTATGGAGCTAATTATGCTTAAGGTTGATTAGTTTGGACTAAGTATGGCTTAGGTAGTTAGTTAGAACGAATTAGTGATTTAATTAGTCGTTTATGCATATTAAGTGGTTAGATCAGCTTAATTAGCAACTACATAGGTTGTGTTATTTATCTAAATAGGTTTAGAATTTTTCTAGACCCGTTTCAATATTTATTTAAGCTTTTCCGGCCTAAGTTTGCATTTATGGCATTTAAATGTATTTATTTAATTAATTATGGTATTTATTTAATTATTTATTATTTTTCAAAAATTATACTAAGATAGTCTGTGAACGGAATTTCGTGCTGATTGCAATGGTATGATTGATTTATTTAATTGAGTGTTGATTTGTGCAAATTGAGTGGGATTTATAATTTTGGGTATTTGTTCCAAAATTGAGTAATTTTGGTATTTAATTAGAAAATACCGGGCGTCGGTTTACAACTCCAAAAATGTGTTTATGAATTATATTAAGTAGTGGGATTTTCTAAAAGAAATATATTGTGTTTTTGGTTTAGGCCGGCCGCATACCCATACATGATTATTTTTATTAGGTACTTTTAACTTGGCAATTCATCAGCTTGTGAGAGCATATATGCATGTCAGCTTATGCGAGAATATTTATCATTAGCTTTTGGGACCCTTTGCACGTCAGCTTGTGAGAGCAGCATACTATATTAGCCTATGGGCTTTGATACGTCAACTTGTGAGAGTAGTATACATTTTTATCTGCTTTTGAGCCCCTTTGCATGTCAACTTGTGAGAATAGTATATTGTATCGGCCTACGGGCTTTGATACATTAGCTTGTGAGAGTAGTGTACATTATCAGCTTATGTGAGTTAAGATCATTATATTAGCATGTGAGAGCACAATCTATATTATCAACTTGTGCGAGTTACTATCTATCTATATCAGCTTGTGAGAGTTATGGCCATATATTGCAGCTTGTGAGAGCATTAAATGACTATTTTAGCTTGTGTGAGCAATGGTCATATTGAATTGATGGATAATACTGTTAGTATTGAATTGAGTTGATTGACTGATTGATCGATGGATTGATTTGAATTTAATGGGATTGATTGATTGAGATCTTAAACTATACTAACTTGCAGGAAGGAATTGAGGCAATGGTAAGTTCTCTATCCAGTGTGTGCATAAGTAGCCTTTAGGCGTATTTCTTTCACAGTCAAAGTTTTGGGGGTGAACTTGCTGAGACGTTGTCTCACCCCATCCTAAGCTAACATTTTCAGGTCTTTAGATGGAGGTTCCTCTCGAATATTTGGGCAAGTCGAAGAAGGTCATCGAACAAGTCTCTTATATTCCTCTCCGTAGGGGCTAGAGGGCCTAGGTCTACAAATTTGTGAGATCTATTATCTGGGTTGATGTGGGTTTATCACGGATGGTGTAACATCTTAGATTTTTTACTCTGCATTCAATTCAATAAATCAAGCATTTCATCGACGTGCCTATAAGGCTGTTTTCAGAGCTGATCACTCTTGAGATAACTAGACTATCTAGGGAAACCATTAAGGATTTTAAGGCAAATAGACTTAAGGATTCGACTAGGAATCGGCTACTCGACCATGTTCATCTGTCAATATCATTACAGCATAGACAAAAATTGATTAGAGATCAGAGATAGATCGGTCGACTTAGATGAGTAGTTAGACATGGGTGATCCCACTAAATTATGAAATTCTCATCGATCCGGCACTAGTTTAATTTTTCTATCATTTTGGTACCCTATGTTCGTATTTGGAACCTCGAGATTTTCACAACAACTGAGAGTCACCAATGTGTCGAATAGGTTCATTGTGGCTCGAAAAAAATCGACTATGGGTCATTTGCTATAAAAAGTTCTGCAAGCTACCTAATAGCCTAGGTCATAATAAATTATAGGAACGTCGACTCAGTCTCAGCAGATTTTTCTACAAATCGAGACTTTTTGGGAAAAAGTTGGCATAAGACCGTTTTTGATCGAAAAAAAAGCCGAGATTGTTTTCGATTGTAGGATTGGGATGTAATATGGATCCATTGGTGAGGAAAAATACCCATTTGATAATTGAGGTGTCAATTGAATTTATTAAGGCCAAATGGGATTGATTTATGCATTATTAAGTGTCCAATGGAAGCCTAAATTTTGAAAATTTGTAGCTTCCCCACCATTATGACTTATGGACCATCTAAGTAGGCTTCTAGAAGGAATTTGTGCTGGAAAATTCCTATGCAAGCCAACCAAACTTGGAGGACAAGTTCAAGGGGACAAATTGGTGGAAAGTTTAGCCAAGGTGGCCCCCCTCTTGCCTCTCTTCCTCCACAAGCAAGCCGGCCATTTCTCTTGCTCTCCATCCTCTCCAATTTCGACCAATAGCTCAAGGAGAGAAGCCGAAGCTACCTTGCCATTGCCAACCCTCGCCGAAGCCACTCGCACATTGCCATCCCCCATTACGCCTCATTTGTGCGCCCCACGCACCGTCGCGCCATCCTCGTCATCCTAACTTCTTCTTGTGTGTCCCAGGGTTGTCCTGAGCCCCCTCTGGTTGCCATGCATCTGTGTTGTTGGCCACTCGGCCTTATCGTTGCCTTCACCAGTCTTGGTTGTCTTGTTCAGCCTTTGTTTGCTTTGTTTGTAGCCAAGAATAGATTAGAAGTTGGCGGGTTTCCAACCATCTTCAAGGACCATTTTAAGGTGGTTTCGAGCCTCAAAACCTCGGCTTGCTTTGAGAAGAATCATCTCTCATCGCGTTCCTGTCCATTTAAACCGACCGGCTGGCAAAGCAAGTGAGTTTAACTCATTAAGCCTTACTTAGTAGGTTAATTGTGTTTAATGGTTGTTTAAGTTAGTCTAAGTATGGATTGGTGTAAGCTAGGATGGTTAGATTAGCCTTAGAATGAATTAATGTAACTTAATTAGTGAGACTTGTATAATTGAGATGGATTAGTCTAATCTAGTGAAAATGTTGTAGTTCGGAGTTCTGGACCCTCACTGTTTGTCATTTTTGTGGATAGAAATTAGTTGCAAATTTGAAATTGATGTCTTCTTGAGAAATGTTTTAGACATCCTCAGCTACAACATATATTTTTCTCAAGATTTTTAGGGATTTAAAAGAGGGAGATATCAGCTTTGTCATTTTCAAATAGAACTTCAGTTTTTGCTGGAATTGATGACTTTTTATATTTGGGGTTTTTATCAACTCTTAGGGTTTAAATTTCAAAATAGGTTTCTTTACAAAAGTTTTTTTTCATAACTTCTAGCTGAACATAGTCAAATTTCAAATCAAATGGACATGCTTAAGATCTTGAACCAAACTGATTTTGGAGAACAAACTTTCTTGAAAGAGACATAGTTTTTGTACTGGATTGAACGATTTATTAGGCTGAATCTAGAAAGATTTGGGTCATGGTGTCTTCATAAAAAAAAAAATTCTTTTATATGTCTTTTACAACATATTCAAATTTGGGAATTTTCCGAACTCGTTTGATTAGGTATCTGGATTTAAAATTGGAGATGTGCGAGTGAGTCTATTTTGCTGATTATGACTGATTATGAATTTGTGATGGTTCTTGAAGCTTTAATTGCTGGAAATTGCACATTTGATATATGGTTGGTTTGTGACGAGCTCTAGAATTTATCTAGAGTAGTTCAATAATTTTTCCAAGCTTGTTTCGCATCCAATTAGGCTATAATGGGCCTAAGTTGGATTTATTACATTTATTTAATATTTTTCGTATTTATTTATTTATTTTTCGAAAATTCAACCGGGATGGCCAGTTACCGAAATTTGATGCTAATTTTAGTGGTGCTTTATGTTTATTTAATTAAGCACCAAATTGTGATAATTGAGTGAAATTGGTGATGATGAGGATTTATTCCAAAAATTGAATAATGTGGATATAAATCTAAGAATTGTCAAGTGGGGTCGTGATACCACTAAATCTCACTAAACATAAAAAATTTGCCCAGTGAGGCTATGGTGCTACTAAATATTGAAAATTGCCGAGTGGAACAATGATGCCACTAAATATCGAAAATTGTTGAATTGGGCCATGATGTCACTAAATTTAAGAAAATTGCTTGGTGGTGTCATGATTTCCACTAAACCTAGAAAATTTCCAGGTGGGGCTACCACCAAATATAGAAAATATGCCAGTGGGGCCATGATTACCACTTAATCTAGGTTGAGCCCGTTGGGTCGAAACCAAGAGTTGAAATTGATTAATCTAGATGACGATGTGATGGTCTTGATGACATGTAATCAACTGAGTCAATTGATCGATGAGTCAATCTGTCTGATGAGATGATGTGATTGTTAGTATTTATGAATTGACTGACTTGCAGGAAAGAACTGAGACCAAGGTAAGTCTTCTGACTTGTGTTGTGCTTAAGTAGCCTTTTAGGGTGTAATTAGCTTCCTAATCGAGTCTTTTGGGGAAGAACTTGCTGAGACATTGTCTCACTGGTTATTGAATAACCATTTTCAAGTCCATAGACGGTTTTGGTAAAGGACCAAGAGCCCAGAGTTCGTGAGGTGAAGCCTGAAGAATCGATGACCATGTTTGACTAGCTAGTTATAGACAATTCTCTTTTGTAGGGAGTCGATTCCTTTTTGTAAACCTGTATGTATAGACCCATGTGTTTATAAAAAGATATTTTGTGGAAAATTAGTCCTACTTTCCTATCCCATTGAATTGTTGTATGGAGATCTTATATATGTGTGGCACCCCTGACATGGCCCCCAAACCGTTAGGGTCGCCACAGTCCGCTTACCTTTCACTTGGCCTGATAATATAATACTCTGATACTAAGGAATTTCATGCTAATTTATAAATTCTTGGGGTTTACATCTTTTAGATCAATCCCTATGCAATTTATATGGCGAAAGCACATCCAATTTATATATTCAGAAAACGATGCACACCAACTAAACATTTATAGGTAAAAGCCGAACGTTTTTATTTACTTAAACCAAATGGACATCATTTATCGGTATATCAAAAAGCCATAGTCTTTTATACCTAGCTATACTTCAAAAGATGACTGACATATTTTCCAACAGTCATATCCTTAAGGTTCATCGACCAGTGTCGGTGTCCAAAAGTTTCTTCCTATGTTATCCTCCTCCTTATAGTCATATCCAACCACTCGATCCATCTACTGGTGACAGGGGTAGCAGAGGTATCTTGTCTAGTCTGAAATGTTAGTTCCCAAACGAGGTGAGTACAACCACTCAGTAGTAAAGATCCATCAAACTACATAATGCAACAAGCAAGACAATCAAGATATCACAAGTAAAGCACATAACATCCATGCTATCGAGCATACATCACCATGCGGTCGTGCTTATGTTACCATGCAGTCACGCATATCTCACTATGCCATCGTGCATATACCATCATGCAGTCATGCTTGTATTTCCATGAGGTTCATCCCATACCATATACAAATACATACGCATGATTCATATCATCCATACACTCAGGTATACATCCCCACGAGATCCATTCAAGCATTCATGATCACATTCTCAATGTCAAATAGTGTCAATTCACTTTGATAAGTAGATCAGGCATCATGACACATGCACACACCCATGCACATGAATCAATTTCAATTCTTTATCTTTCAAAAGGATCTTATCATTTTTCATCCAAGGACCAATGTTTGCATCCTCAATTTATCGCTCGCACCCAACTTGGCATCGCGAGGAACCTCTGGGCATGCATCATAATACAACCCCTCACCCTCCGGACATGTATCATAATACAACCAGGCATCCAAAGGGCATCGACTCATTCGAATCTCTGGGCATCTCGTACCCCACCTGGCATCATGAGGAATCCCCTCAGCACAAACCTCCAAGGCTTCCGGAATTACGTATCGACATACCACCAAGCATCCCCTTAGAAATACATACCATATACCACCGGGCATCTCGAAACTCTCGAAGACCCTCCGGGCATGTATCATAGTACAACCGAGCATCCAAAGGGCATCGACTCATTGTAACCTCTAGGCATCCCGACTCCCGGGCATCGTTGATCCGAGGGTCCAACACAACAATTAACATCTTAATTTCCAAATAACACTTTTCAATGCAATGACAAAATGTCTCTTGAGTCTCATCACATGTCAATATTGCATAATATGCCAATTCTAGTACCATCATATCACATATATGTCTCATTTTCAACATGACATTTGATGCAACAATATCAGAGGTTTAAACCAGCTTTTTGATGTCATATGATATGCCAAACGTCACCATATGTGTCGTACACATAACACCCACGATATCACATTTCATAAAGAAATTCATTAGTTTTTGAAAATAGAACCAATTTTCGGGTAAAACAAAATACACCTCTTTAGTAAAAATTCTTGAAAAATTAGTAAAAAATCTCAATAAATTCTGAAAATTTAACATGATGTAAACAAGATCTAGAGGAAGATATTTCATCAAGACCACCATGTTGAAAGAGCTTCATAAGAGTCGCTATAGTCCATACATTATAGCCTTTAAAATTTCATAACATCGCCTTTGCACGGTTTCATTCACAAATTTGGTATAAACCTAAATCAACTCAGAAAATTCTGAAATTCTGATATGTCATACCCAAGAACTAGAGGTAAAATTTTCGTGCACAACTCGAAGTCAAATTCGTGATAGATTAAAAGCTATAGTCACCGTAACCGTCCCTAACCCTCAGCAACAATTTCCAGATCTAACCATTTCGGATAAAAAATCGTTTCACCGACCTACACATGTCCGTTTCTCCTCAAATTTTATTATGTTACTCCTCAAAGTGTCGTCTAAAAAATTTCATCAAGGACACAAGATCAAATTTCAACCGGATAATTTTATAAAAATTCACAGAATCGCATTAGGTCAGCA
This sequence comes from Eucalyptus polyanthemos subsp. polyanthemos, assembly GCA_017140185.1. Classification (NCBI taxonomy): domain Eukaryota; kingdom Viridiplantae; phylum Streptophyta; class Magnoliopsida; order Myrtales; family Myrtaceae; genus Eucalyptus; species Eucalyptus polyanthemos. The sequence continues at coordinate 31,866,609 of CM029461.1, forward strand.
TAACTGTTTCTAGATCTAACTTCTTCAAAGAAAAATGGTTTTACCGACCTATACTTGTTCATTTCCTCTCAAATTTTGATATGTTACTCTCCAAGAAGTCCTATACAAATTTCATCAAGAAGTCAAAGTGATATTCCAACTGGAACATTACATGCAACTCACAAAATCACCAAAGGTCGGACTGTTTTTCCAAAAACAGAATACTATGCTAGAACACAACTCCTATAACTTCGAAATTTCTCACCTCAACCACATCCGAAATTCACCATTCATTACACACAAACACAGTAAGCAAAAGGTAGATCAATGGACTCTACTTACCTCTAATCCAAGCAAAATCACAGCAAGCACACAGCAGGCTGGACGGTGGGACTAGGCGCATGCATGACGGGCCGGTCTTCTTCCTCCTCTTGCTGACCAACCCTCACGAGACTCTCTTGGTTTCACTCTCTCTCCCTCTCTCTCTCTCTCTCTCTCTCTCTCTCTCTCTCTCTCTCTCTCTCTCTCTCTCTCGGTGCCTTGCTCAATCCGCCCCATCCCATTTTCCTTTTTGGTTGTTTAATTACTTACGTTTGGTTAATTTTGCATGGAATGACACTTGTCTTTGTAAGAAGGACACTTGGCTTCATGGGAAGGACACTTGTAGAGTCCCTCTCGCCACTTGTCGCTCTCCATTAAAGCTGATGGGCTTTCTTTGGGCTGGATTTGGGCCAGCTTTTTGGGTTGGCCGAATGGTGGGGTGTTGGGCCTCTTTTGAGTCATCTTGGGCCTTAACTAAATCAGCCCACATTTGCTCCTTAATCCACCTTAATTCCCCACTTAATTTCATAATCTCAAATAGTCACTTGGTTATATAAAATTGTAACATTCATCAAAATGACAATCCAACTTATAGAGTATACAGCCTAGAACAGAAAATTCTTTTGTCAATTTATCCTTTAGTACAATCCTTGATCACACTTAGTTATATGATACATTTCCGAATCAAAACAATAGTCCATTAAATGTCCGGCCTTGTTTAATTGAAATCTATTAGTCTAATGGCCATAATAAAATCCGATGGCGCTTCCATCACTTATTCATGGTTCATGATATATCCAGGGGTTGTCATGAAATTTTAGGATGCCATAATATGCTTCAACATGTGTATTTAAATGAGTGGGTTGACGATGTATCCTAGGACATCACTATTGTATCGACCAAACAGGGATGAGCATGGACTTGGAGAATCGGGCGTGATAGATGGTACCCCATCAATACAGATCATGGTATCGTAGCGAGTGCGATGGACCTAGAGAAGTCCCCTACTAGGATCTGAGGTCCCTATGTCAATGCTAGAGGTTGCTTTTGGTAAGGGTACAGCTGACTCTCTTGGTGGTGTAGTGGTAGACCTAAGCTCCCCGCAGCTAGAAACCCCGAAGTCTTCAATTGAGGGTTGGAATGCTTAAAGGATCTGTAGCCTCTCTACCTTTTGTAGACTTTTATATATAAACTAGTACTTTATATGACTTTGTTTGATGTGTATAAAAGCGTGTCACGCCCCGATCCTCTGAGCACGTGCCCATCCCTTCGCGATCCATTAAATAGCAACATCCCAGGATGCGTCGCCGACCTATTCATTTTAATGTGTATGCAAAAGCGAATAATAAATCCTCAGACAATAACAAGATGAGATATAAAAGCAGTGCCATAAAATTTTCAAACCACACCTTCATACATATCAAAACAAAGTCACATACAATATTAGCCAATATATATGTACAAGGTCTACAAAAGGGGTTCAGAGTGCTACAGATCCTCTAACCATTCGATTCTTCAACTGAATACTTTGGGGTCCCTGGATTTGACATATACGCATCCACCATTGAACCACTTGGAGGGTCAGCCGTACCCTCACTAAAAGCTATCTCTAGCACCGACCTAAGAATCTCAAACTCCAAAAGGGGACCTTTTTTGGGTCCATCTCGCCCGTGATGATACCACGATATAAATTTATGGAGTACCTTATGGGGTGGACCCACATCAACCTAGACAGTCAATCTCACGAGTTCATAGACCTAGGCTCCTTGGCTCCCGGGAGGGGAATCTGAGAGTGCTACTCGATAACCTTCTTCGGCTATCCAAAACGCTTAAGAGGAGTTGCCATCTAAGGACTTGAAAACGTTATCCCACAATGGGTAAGACGACATCTTAGCAAGTTCACCCCCTAAGTCTCGACTAGAAAGAAATACACCCCAAGGGTTGTCTAAGCACAAGCACAAGTCGGAGGACTTATCTTTACCTTTGTTCCTTCTTGCAAGTTAGTACAATTAAACCACTCAACCAATTGATTCAACTCAAATCAAACCAAGTCATCAAATCATATGGAGTCATCGATCAATCGATCTAGTCAATTTTATGCCATCAAGATCTCTTGGTCAACTCATTCAATACTATCTATAAAGTCCGATCACGTAAAGGACTTCTCACTGTAAGCTGAAGATAGACAATATAGCTTGCCAAAAGCTGATAATAACGTATACTGCTCACCCTAAGCTGATATATCCAAGCCCACAAGCTGATATAATATATTAATAGTGCTCACTCTAAGCTAATAAAGTATATTGCTCGCATTAAGCTAATATATCAAAGCCTGTAGGCTAATATAGTATATTGTTAATGCTTATTAAAGCTATGCGATACTTAATACTCACCAAAGCTGTGCAATACTTAATGCTCACCAAAGTTGTGCAGTACTTAGGGTATACCGTTCACTCTAAGCTAATATATCAAAGCCCTTAGGCCGATATAGTATACCATTCTACTCAATCAACCATTTCACCACTTTCTCATACCTGATAAAAATAATCATGTGTGCGTACACGGTCAGCCTAAGCCAAAAATATAATATATTTACTTTATAAAATCCCACTAATTATATAGTCGATAAAAACATTTTTGGCGTTGTAAATCGACACCCGGTAATTTTCTAATAAATATTGAAAGTATTAAATTTTGAGATATTAGCACTCAATTAATTAAAACAATCATACCATTGCATTCGGACGAAATTCCGATCACCGGCCATCCCGGTCTAATTTCTAAAAATATCAATTAATTAAATAATTACAAAAATTAATTAATAAATACCAATAAATGCAACTTAGGCTAGGAAAGCCTAATTAAATACCAAAACGAGCCCGGAAAATTTCCAAACCTATCTAGATAAAAAAAAATTCGACCTATCTACTTGCTAATTGCACTACTCTAACCACCTAACATGCAATATCGAATCATTAAATTGCTAATCCATTATAACTAACCACATAATCCATACTTAACCTAAACTAATCAACCCCTAAGCATAATCAACTCCATAAGTGGAGATTAGTAAGTAAACTCACCGGTTTTGTGATCTAATGAGTTCACGAGGACAAGGCAAAGAAGAGAGATAAACTCTAAAGCGGTGGCACTTTTCAAGGCCGGAAAGGGTCCAAAGCGGGCCAAACAGTGCACGGTGGTTGCTCGGTTTCGGATTATGTGGCTAGGTTGAGAGGGCTATTAGGGGCGGTTGGTTTGGGCCGAGACGATGAGGAATGGGTAGCGGCTGCAACGCAGGACTTCTAGTAGGCTACGGTGGCTAGACGGTGACATACAGTGGTGGTGGAGGGTCCAACTGAGCCCAACAAGCACGGGGAGGCGGCGTGGAGTCGCAAGATGCTAGAACGGCACATGGGATGGGCAACTGGCATGCAAGGCATGACGATAACACAACTAGACTCCAGCGACTTGGGCGATTGTGTGATGGGCAAAGGGGGCTGCTAGTCAATTTTCTACAACTCTAAGCTCTCCAAAAAGTTCACAAATGGAGAAAGCAAAAGCAGAGGAAGAAGATAGGAGACAACAAGCTTATGGAGGGTCCCTCTTGGCTTCTTCCTATCGCTTTTGTCCCCTTGAAGAGGCCCACAATGGCTGCTAGCTTCCTTAGCAATTCCAGCTGCCAAAGTTTGTCTTAGAAGCCTTGCAGATGGTCCAAAAGTTGAGCGGCATAGAGGCTACAAATTTGCACAAATTTCCCCCAAAACTACTTTAATCCTCACTTGAATTGATTTAATTCAGCTCCAAAAATTCTACCAAGGTGTCATCGATCAAATTGACAATTTTCAACGCCAATAGAACCAACTTGCATCCCAATTACACAATAAAAAACAATCCCCAAAATTTTCCGGTTGAAATAACCTCACTTTGAAATTTCGCCAAAAATCTTGGTCTGTAGAAAAATATTTGGAAGATGAGTCGACATTCCTAAAATGACTTGTGACATGACCAAACTTTCAAATTCTGAAATTGGATTCAAATTTGAGGTTAATTTCAATCTGGCACCATTTTAGCGTAATCCAGCCTATTGAGTAGCTTTTAATTTATTTTTTTTTGTGCAATTGACTCGTGGTTGATTATTTTCAATCCACATTGTACGTCTTCAACACATTGGCGACCCTTGGTGGTTGTGAAAATCTCGAGTTTCAAATACGGACACAGAGTATCAAAATAACAGAAAAATCAATCCGGTGCAGATTGACGAGAATTTTGCAATTTGGTGGAATCACTCATGTTTAGCTAAACACCTAAGTCGAACTGACCTATCTTCAATCTTTAATCGATCTTTACTTTGCCGTAATGATATCTACAAATGAGTACAGTCAGTAGTCAATTCCTAGTCAAATTCTCAAGTCTATTACATTATAATCCCTTAATGACTTCCTAAGATAGTTTAGTTATGTCATGAGTGATCAACTCAGAGAATAGCACTATATGCGCGTTGATAAAGGCCCGATTTATTTAATTCAAAATCAAACTAAATTTTCAGGATGTCACAAAGCATGTTATGGTTTTCAAAATTTCTAGCCTTGCTTTTCTATCTCATATTTGTGTTGTCTGAGGATTTATTTATTCGGTTCTGCATGCGCTTTAAAATTAATGGGTTGGCGACACATCCTAGGATGTCGCAATTTATTCGACCACCGAGGGATGGGCATTCACTCGAGGGTCGGGGTGTGACAATATAATAATAATAATAATAATAATAATAATAATAATAATAATAATAATAATAATATAATAATATAATAATAATAATCAAATTTGGCCTCTTTTAGAGAAGAGGTCCATTTGGCTTAAGTGGAGTGAAAAAGTGAACTCTTAATTTAATTTGGGGCTCATAAGTAGTCACTAAATTCCTATAAAGGGAAAAAAAAAAGGAAAAGATGAATTAATCTAGACTTCATGAGGTAAATTAAACTATAAATTTATATTTAACTTCAGAGGATCTCAATTCAATTAATTAAATAAAACGTGGGAGAAATTTCTCATTTTTCATTGTGGTCCCATAATATGGCACTTGAGACTATTCCAAGGAATATCTTCATATCCTTATCTACATCATCCACCATATATATATAAGTCCAGCTTTAGGTTGCACAATGCGCATGCAAAATCACATCCAAATCACACCCCCATTCAAGAATAGTGAAATGGTTGATCCTAAAATGCCTAAAATAGTACCTCCAACGATTGTCCTAGTCGCCGAAATTGACGGAACGTTGCCAAGAGATATATCATTGCAGATTCTATTGTTCCGGCATCACCCCTCCTCGCATGGTGGATGCCTAAACGATCCAACTTCACATTTCTTTAGAGACGATCTATGAATTGTTGATTGGCACGCCATCAATTTGTCTAGGACACATCGTATTCTCAACGTTGTCCCCCCCTTTTGATCCATGAAGGTTTTGCATATTAGTGAACTGTGGATTAGCAAGCCATTTAGGTTTAGATCCGACGAAAACACTGTATGTTTTGTAGGCTGCAAAAAGATTGGGTTGGTCATGTTGTTTAGTTTCCTCCACATTTCTCTCGTAAATCTCTTGTAATAATGTTATATAATTTGTAGCCCTTCTGTAAGGGATTGATATTTTCTACATTTTGGTACAATTAGACTCCATAAGCTAGACCCATTCATAAATTTCATTATAATCTCTTAGATTCAGAGGCACCAGTTGCCTTGTGATCTATGTTCTCAAGCCCTTTAGAAATCTTTTAGCTTTTTCCTCACGATCTTCTACCAACTTGGAGCATACCTGGATAGTTATGAGAATTTTGCTTTGTATTGGTCTACCATCAGGTCCTTTTGTTCCAGTTGAACAAACTCCATTATTTTCTTATCCCTAGCACAATTAGAAAAATGATTTCTATTGAAAGCCCTAACAAACTCATCCCATGTTATTGCAATACCAAGCGGAAAGATTGTATCCCTAGAAGTCCTCCACCAATGTTTGGCATTTCCTTCCAATTGGTACTCCGCTAGGGTTATCTTCTTGGTGTCATTGCAATTCAACAGCTGGAAGATCCTTTCTATCTCGTCGATCCATTGTTCCGCCTCTTTGGGACTCCCCATTCCAGTAAACTTAGGTAGCTTCAATTTTAGGAATTGTTCCACCAACCTCCGAGTACAACATTATGCTCCCAGTTGTTGTTGGGCTTGCCTCTCCATCAGATTCCTTATGTTGGCTAGTGCTTGTAGAATGTCTTCCATTTAGGGTTTTACCCTCAAAGCGATGGCCTCAGCCCTTGATGGGGGAGAACTTCTTGTTCATACCATACTTTCCTGCAAGTCATTGAATATTTACCACAGGAACAATTAGTGACCTAGTGTCACTAATTGACTAAGAAGGAAAAGTAACGTTCACACGTTACCAGCGGTTTACAAGTGACAATTAGTCACCTGTTGTTCACAACAAATCAACCACATGCATTTCATGCCTAAACATGTGCGATCATCATAACCCCTTTGTACCACTAGCACACCTTATCACTCCAGACAAGACCTAAGCTCTGATACCACTCTTGGCTATGACAACCCTAGACCCATTAAGGCTGCCATAGCATTTCCTGTCATTACTATCCTTTTCATTGTGGAAGTGAATAATAATAATTTCACCTTAACTAAAAGGATGCACAAGAAATATAAAACCAGGCACTTTTATTTATTTATATTTTTAGATGACTCCGGTTGGTACATTAAGGCCAAAAGTCCCATTTTTTGGCTAACCCAAAATTTTGTCCCGACCATCCTATAGTATGTTCACACAATCGTCTTCATATCACATCATGGTCTCGTCCAAACATGCAACCTTCCTTCCCTGGGCCTCCATCTACTCGACCCCCACTAAAACCATCATCATCATCATCATCTGGGAGGGGAAGTAGTCCCACCGTGTGTCCATTAACCTGGGCATATAGTACAATGAACCCCATCAGCACAAGGCCCATTGGGAGACTAGCATCCACCATCAGGATAACCATAATCTTGATGAATGTGACGTCCGGGAAGTCGGGGTCCACGTGCTCCACCAAATCCCACGTGAGGTCAATGGGGATACCGTAGAGCATGGTGGCAGATGTAGGTTGGAGTGGCATGACTACGTGTCTGAAATGTAATAATTCCACAAGGGGTGAGTACAACCACTCAGCATACGAAAGCTTGTTAGACCATATTACATAAGTCTACCACTACTCATTCAACGGGGTCCTAAACATGCAATGGGGAAATTGAAATAACTCAGGTTACCATAACTCTAACGGAATTTCACATAATGGCACATGGGGAAGTAAATAGACATTCCGGAAAATTCAATACTCGATTCGACTTTGGTTTAACTGCTGCCATCTTCCAAAGGGACCCGTGTGTACCCCTCCAGGCATCTCACATCCCACCTGGCATCACAAGGATCTCTGGTTTCTTATTTCAATCCCCGGGCATCCGGAGTGTGTCACATTACACCTTTAGGCATCTCGCACCCCACTTGACATCGCGAGAACCTCCAAGGCTCAATCACATTCCCCAGGCATCCAGAGGTGATGCGTGATGGGGTGAGTGATTCTAGAATGGATTTTCAAGGGGATTTTTGTGGTTAAGTGTATGGAGTAGTGTATACGAGGAAGAAACGAAAAAGAATAAGAAAAGATAAAATGATCTCCTCCCAATGTATAAAAGCCTTGCCACCAACCAAGGATGAGGATCAAGATCTACGAAGCTCACCACCAAGACCTAAAGCTTCCATCAGCCAAGGATAAAGGACTTCGGGATAGGAGAAGCTCACCACCAAGGCCTAAAGATTCCACCAGCCAAGGATAAAGGGCTTCTTGGCTAACCACCAAGGAGTGATCTACGCTCCAAGGATAAAGAAACCGACATGAGTTTTCCACTCTCAAAGGAGTTCACTCAAGTTAAGGAAATCTCACCATTCTCATTCATGAAATTCGTATCTCCTACATGGATAGTTTTCCCCTATTTATAGAGGATTTTAGCCTTAGAAAATATTAAAAATGAACTTTAATGACCTAGGAACTTAAATGGTTGACTCTTGAACTACATAAAAATAAAAACACCTAGGAACTTAATAAAAAGCCTTTATTAACATGGGAACTAAATGCCTTTAATCTTTGGCCTTTCGTATTCTTGAACCGTTAGCTTTCCATGTTCTTGAACCTTTGGCTTTCCATATTCTTGAACTGCATTCATGAACTTTTAGCCTTCCCAAAATTTGAGCTCCTCCTTGACTAGAAAATAATCCTCCTGAAACTTCATGAATTGGTCATACAAAACATCTAAAATGGCCTATCATTGATAGTTATTGATAAGTAATTAACATTATTCATTCAAAATGATCCATCGAAGCACATAATGCCCAACTTTTTTATTTGCTTGGATAAGCATCGATGGTTCTGAGTTGGTTGATGGAGCTATGTTGTATGCTCCCGCATCAAGAGGGCACCATTCTCACACCCCTCCAAGCATCTCGACACTTGAGGCATCGTCGCTGTCACGCCTTGATCCTCCGAGCGTGTGCCGATCTCTCGGTAGTCAATTAAATTGTGACGTCCCAAGACACGTCACCAACTCATTCATTTTAATGCGCATGCGGAAGTGAATAAATAAATCCCAAAACAACAGAAAGATGGGATAGAAAAGTAGGGCCATAAATTTTGAAAATCACAACACACATTTATACAAACAGACTAGACTAGTCATATATACAAGTCTAGTCTATATATACAAGTCTACAAAAGTAGAGGGCTACAGATCCTATAAGCATTTGAACTCTCAACCGAATACTTCAGGGTCCCTAGGACTTCGAGGAACTCGGGTCTACTACTAAACCACTAGGTGGGTCGGTGTGTCCTTGCCAAAAGCGATCTTTAACACCCACCTAGGAATCTCAAACTCTAGAAGGGGGCCTTCTCTAGGTCCATTTCACTCGTAACGATACCATGATTTGAATTAATTAGATACCTTCCACGATAAACCCGCATCAACCTAGACAATGGATCTCACGAGTTCATAGACCCAGGCTCCTTGACTCCTAGGGAGAGGAATCTAAGAGATCTATTCAATGACCTTCTCCGGTTGGCCAAAACACTCGGGAAATGTAGCCATCTAAGGATTTTTAAATGTTAGACCACAACAGGGTGAGACGATGTCTCAACAAGTTTACCCCCTAAACTTTGACTAGGAAGAAAATACACCTAAAGGCTACTTAAGCACACACAAGACAAAGGACTTACTTTTGCCTCAGTTCCTTCCTACAAGTCGATATGATTTAAATACTCAACCAGTCACTTCAATTCAAATCAAATCATTGATCAATCAATTCCATACCATCAATACCATCCATAAAATTCAATTGATTCAAGCATTACTCACCTTAAGCTAATAATAGATGGTATAGCTCACTTAAAGCTAATAGATATATAAGTATTAATGCTCGCCAAAGCTGATATATTTATATATCTATAGTGCTCTCCGAAGTAGATATATAATAGATGCTCACGGAAGCTAATAGATATCTATAGGGCTCATTAAAGTTGCTAGATAATATAGCTCACCGAAGTTGATAAATAATATAGCTCATCGAAGTTGATAGATATTTATAATGCTCACCAAAGCTGCTAGAGTATACTGCTCACCCTAAGCTAATATATCAAGCCTCAAATAGTATACTAATAATGCTCACTAAAGCTGTGTGATACTTATAATGCTCACCAAAGCTGTACGATACTTATAATGCTCATCATAGTTGTGCGATACTTAAATTTTATTATACTCGATAAAATAATTGTGTGTGGATATACGGTTGGCCTTAGCCAAAATACAATAATTTCCCAAATAAAAATCCCCACCATTTAATATAGTCCACAAGAATACTTTTGGCGCTATAAACCGAACGCCCGATGTTTCCAAATTAAATACTTAAATTACTCAATTTTTGGATAAATTCCCAAAATTATAAATATCACTCAACTAGCACAAATTAGCATTCAATTAAATACACCAAGTACATCATGGCAATCAGTATGAAATTTCGATCCCTGGCTATCTCGGTATAATTTTCAAAAAATAATAAATAATTAAATAAATACAAATAAATGCCATAAATGCAAACTTAGGCCAAAAAGCCTAATTAAATACCGAAATGGGCCTGGAAAAATTCTTAAACCTATCTAGATAAATAATACGATCCATCTATTTGCTAATTAAGCCGATCTAACCACCTAACATGCATAAACGAATATTTAAATAGCAAATCCATTCTAACTAACCACATAATCCCTAATTAGCCTAAACTAATCAACCATTAAGCATAATTAACTCCCTAAGCAAAGTTTAGTAAGTAAATTCATCGATTTTGAAATCTGATGGTTTCATGGCAAAGGCAAGGCAGAGACGGGCAACAAACTCCGAAGTGGCAGCACCTTACGAGGCCCGGAAGTGGTCTAAAGTGGGCCAAATAGTACACGGCTAGGCTAAGGGAGGTTTGGTTCTGTTCCTTGGGTTGAAAGGGCCAAACAAAGGCCGGTTGGCATGGAAACAGCAAGAGGCGAGTGGACGGGTTGCAGTGGACAACGACGGGTGACGGCGGTTGCTAGATGACAATGGTGGAGCTCCAGCCAAGTTCCTATGGTGACCAGGGATGGCTCAGGGGACGAGTGGCTAGACATGACAGGGGCGAAGTAATGTGCGCGGGCAAGCAGGTGCGAGCGACGGTGTGCGGTGGCTCCAGTGACTTCGAGTGGACATGCGATGGCTAGGGGGACTCTCCTCTGGTTTCTCTTTGGTTTTGGAGCTTCAAAATCAAAACTACAATGGATAAAGCAACGGAGGGAAGAAGATAGGGGACAACACAAGCTTGGAGGGGGACACCTAGGCTCAATCTATCCCTTTGTCCCCTTGACCAAGGCCCCACCAATTTGCTGGCTTCCTTAGCATGATTGCATACCACAAAGCTTCCTTAGGAAGTCATTAAGGAGGTCTAAAATGTTGAGGACCAAGGGGCTACGAATTTTGAAGTATTTTCCCCCAAATCCACTTCAATTTCCTCTTGAATTTATTCAATTGGGTCCCTATGAATCTAACTAGGATGTCCTCAATCAAATTAACATTTTTCCTTACCAATAGAACCAACTTGCATCTTGAAAATGTGATAAAAAACGATCCCTTAAATTTTTTGGTCGAAAATAGCCCTAAATTGAATTTCTGACAAAAATCTCAATTTGCAGAAAAATCTTTAGAGGATAAGTTGACATTCCTAAAATGACTCGTGATATGACAAAATTTTCAATTTCTGAAATCATATTCAAATTCGCGGATAATTTCAATATAGCGTGATTTTAGTTTGACCCAGCCTACCGGGTAGCTTTTAGAAATTTTTAGTGCAATTGACCCATGATCGATTTATTTCGAATCACAATGTACATCTTTGACACATTGGCAACTCTCGATGGTCATGAAAATCTCAAGGTTGTAAATGCGGACACAGAGTACCAAAACAATAGAAAAATCAATCTAATGCCGATTGACAAGAATTTTACAATTTGGTGGAATCACCTATACTTAATCATATATCTCAGTCAAAGCGACCTATCTCCAATCTATAATTGATTTTTAATTATGTCGTAATGACCCTTGTAAACTAGCACGGTCGAGTAGTCGATTCCTAGTCGAATTCTCCAATCTATTGCTTCCCCAGATAGTCTAGTTAATTCATAAGTGATTAGCTTAGAGAATAGCTAAGCATGTCGATGAAAAGCCCAACTCATTCAATTCAAAATAGAACTGGAATTTCAGAATGTCACAGTCACCATGGTGGACCAATGGTATCAATATCAATACAATCCATGGCGTAGCACCTAAAGATTTTATTGATGTCATCCCACATTCTAGACCGAACCACTTATGGACCCGTGATACCAAAGCCAACATTCTAATTTGAGTTGTACTATTCTAGAGTCGACTCAATTCCAACGACTCGCCTAAGGAATTCTAGCATTCGAACCCTAGGCAAAACAATGCTGAACTGTCCTAACATTATGGTACACGCCAATTGACCTCAAATCTGAACAAGGTAGTAACAAGACCGGACCAACCAGTAATGACTTGACCACATGAAAAACCGGTACTAACCATTCTACCATCATTAGGACCCACAACGTCACACCCGAACTAGTGTTGACCGTGCCAATGGTCGTCACACGTAAAACAAGGCGAGTCAACACCGAATCCAGCTCAATTAGCCAAGAACTTACCCAAATACATGGTAGCTCAAAGTATCCAAGCCCAATTTTGTTTGAATCCTAGAATGAAATCCGAGTAAGGCAGCACCACGCAATATAGAACAACAAGACCCCCACTTGCCTTAAATCTGTGAAATGCGAGCTGTGGGTGTGGCTGGTGGCAAGGCAACGCAACGGCGATGCAACGGCGAAGTAGTCGAGCAGCGAGCAACACGGGCTGAGCAACGACGAGGGGTGAGCTTTCTTGGCCAGCAATGGAGCTGGTGGTGCAGTGGTCGGCGTCAAGCAGCGGAGCACGGGCGGAGCAGCGAAGGTTTTTGGGTGAAGTTCGCTAAAACGAAGATGCCAATGACGGGAAATGAAGAGGTGCCGAGAGAAAAGAACGGTCTTCTTTCTATTTGCCGCTGGTTGACTCTAGTAGTCAACATTTTTCTTCCATCCGGTGGCAGCAAGGGGCGGAGACAGCTCCGTGGCTTTGGCCTTGGCGTGACACTTGCAATCTTCATGCAAAGGACGTGGCTTTTTGCATGGTCCAAGTCTTCAGTTGCTGTCCGGCGGAGGGAGGAGAAACGTGGCTGAAGATTTTGGTGGTCAACGGTCTACGTTTGCATGAGGAACGAGCGGTTGGCGTGGGGCAGTTTCGGGGGTCAACATTTCCTTTTCGTTGACTGCATTGGACGTGTGCATGGGTTGGAAGGAAAGTTTTCATGGAACTCAATTTGGCAATGTACAAATGAGGGTGAACATTGGTCTCGCTCGTGGCATTTCGTGAAGAAAATTTTGCCTGAGGTGATGGACGCGAGGACGTGATGAGATGCGATGATCAAGTATGGTGATGGTGGTGACGAAACGGTGGCCGTGAATGATGCCAGCGATGTAGTCCGACAACAAACTTGTTGACGTGGCATGAATCGTTACGTACTCAAAGCTCGAGCGAAGTCCAAATATCACCAGTGATCCAGTGATAACAAAATCGGCCGGCTAGCAATGTCGATCGACAATGATTGTAGGCGATGATGAACGGTTGTTGTGGAGGCGATGCTCGTGTGGTGGCCCACGAAACCAGATGCACCACTTCATCATTGGAAGATAAGTATTAGGCTACTTTTCGTTTCTAAGCAGAAGGCCCGTTTTCAAGTAGTCTTAATTTTTTTATCCAATCCAAATTTATTCCACCCTTAGCCCAATTTTTTTTATCCAGCATTTTATACGGATATATTTGAGTTTATCCAGTTTGGATATCCTACCAAACACTAAATGTGATATTTTGTTATCCTATCCTAACTTAATTCTGAACTATTGAATGCGGCCTTAGTACGAGACCCATGAGCAGGAAATGGAAAATGTAAAGGTACTTCTACAATTTCTAAAAAATAGACTGATGCATGGAAGGAAAGTGGATATGCAAATGTGATATGCTATATAAAATGGGAAAAACCAATTGTACGATTTCAAATTCAATTCTAAACCTTTCAATCAATTTATTGTAGTTATAAACTTTTGAGTGAAAATGAAATCAAGTTAGATGGATGTTTACTACAACCAAGAAGGGGGTTGAATAGGTTGGAAAAAGAAAATGAAAAACTTTTGTGAAATATATATAAAAGTAAGTAGCAAGCAAGAAAAGGTTAGATGATAATCAGCATGTGTGATGATAATAAGCAGATATACAAGATAATGAGCAAAATAGATAAATCACCTAACGATTTATAATGGCTCCACTTTATTCTAAGCCTACATCCACTCTTCAAATAATGGCCTTGACACTAGCTGGATCCACTAGTAATCACATTATTGCTAGCAAGTGTTGTTCATTTCACATAATAAATCACACTATCAAGACACAATGACTGCACTTATACCTGTACATTTGTCTCTTCACTATTAAAATGTCAAACCTTTACAGGATGATTTCTTAAGCAAAGTGCGACTGTAGTATTCTCTTTTATAGAGATCTTCAATCCATTTGTTGGAGACTTTGAAGGAGATCCATCTAGCTTTTTGAGAGAGGACGGAGACCCTTGCCAGAATCAGGACTGCCTAAACAATCTTTTCTTCTCACATTAATAAGTTTGATTAAATTAAGTTTGATATAACTGTCACCTCACTGAAGAAAAAAAATATGTAAACCACTTTTCCAATCTCTTTTTCGGTTTTTTGGCTAGGAAACCCAATCTCGTAACAACCCTTTTTCGTACCAACAACAGTCATCTTTCAATAAATACCTCAACATAATTAATGCTAACTCGACATAAGCACAATATGAAATTCATCATCAATACACGCATATTGTCAACGAGTTGACACGTGAATTGACACGTGATAGCAAAACAAATTAATTTTTGTTAATCGGTATCCAAAAACCTTCAAGAACAATATTTTGACCAAAAAAAACAAAAAAAAAAAAAAAAACCTTTTGGAACACTAGCTTGACTTTGATACTTCCAAGGTACTGTGAGCTACCACGCACGTCGACACTTGTTCTCCTAATTGCCACAATCTAATTTCTCATCTTTGCTTTATGTCAAGGCACATTATCATTTGCAAAACTAGTACACCATCTAAACTTATTATAATAGATATTAGTACCAAAGACCGCTCTAGAACCATCAAAATTCTAGAGGGATGTTTTTGTCATGCCCCGATCCTCCGAGCATGTGCCCATCCCTCTGCAGTTGATTAACTAGTGACATCCCAAGACGCATTGCCAACCCATTCATTTTAATACGCATATGCGAAAGTGAATAAATAATCCCCAAACAACAATAAGATGGGATAGGAAAGTAGGACCACAATTTTCTTGAAAACCAAACTACACTTATATAAACATAACAAACCATGTCATATACAATACAAGCCATTATATATATACAAATACAAGGTCTACAAAACAAGGGGGTAGAGTGCTAAAGATCTTTAAGCATTCGAGTCATCTTCAGAAAACACCGAAGATCTTGGATCTGACAAGTATGGATCCACCATTGAACCACCGGAGGGTCGACTGTCCCTTTTTCAAAAGCAACCTCCATCACACACAAAGGTATCTCAAATTCTGTTATGGGACGACCCTCTCTCTGTCCATCCCACGCACGTCGGTACCATGATCTGTATTGATGGGGTACCTTGTGGGGTAAAGCCTCATCAACCCAGACCATGGACCTTATGAGCTCATAAACCGATCCTCTTGGGCTCCCATGAAGCGGGATGTAAGATACATGCTCTATGACAATCTTCGGCTATCCAAAATGTTCGGGAGAAGCTGCCATCTAGGGATCTGAAAATGTTATTTCACCACGGGGTGAGGCGAACGTCTCAACAAGTTCGCCCCCTAAGACCCGACTAGGAATCAATATTTTCCCTTTTGAAAATCCCACTAATTCCAATAGTTTATAAACACATTTTTGGCATTGTAAACCGATGCATGGTATTTTCTAATTAAATACCAAAATTATAAAAGTTTGGGATAAATTCCCAAAATTACAAATCACACTCAATTTGCACAATCCAGCACATAATTAAATAAACTAATCATACCATTGCAATCAATATGAAATTCTAGTCACCGGCTATCCCAATCTAATTTATGGAAGGTAATAATTAATTAAATAATTACCATAATTAATTAATAAATATCAATAAATAGCAAAAATGCACACTTAGGCCGGAAAAGCCTAATTAAAAGTCAAGACAGGCCCATAAAATTTTTGAACCTATCTAGATAAATACTACAGCTTATCTACTTGCTAATTGCACTACTCTAACCACCTAACATGCAATATCGAACAATTACATTACTAATCCATTCTAACTAACCACCTAATTCAAAATTAACCTAAACTAATCAACACTTAAGCATCATTAACTTCCTAAGCAAGGATAAATGAGTAAACTCACTGGATTAGCGATCCAACAAGACCACAACGATGAGGATGTGGAGGCAGTCCATAAACTCCAAAGTGGGAGTACCTTTCGAGGTCTAGAAAGGCTCCAAAGCGGGCCAAATAGTGAGCTACAAACCCAAGAGCTTCGATTATGTGGTTGGGCCGAAGGAGAGAGCTAGGTAGCTGGTTTGGGCAAGATGAGACCGTCGAAGGTAAAACGGCCAAGCAGGTGGCTTTGGGGCTTGGCGATAGTGAACGGCAACTAGATGGTGCACATACATGCGTGAGGCAACAAGCAGGACAGGGACAATGGCACACGAATGCCTGGATAGATGGAATCTGAATGGCAACCAGCAAGGCTTGGGCGCGGCTTTTGTGACATCCTGAAATTTGCAATTCTATTTTCAATTTAATAGATCGGGTCTTTCATCGATGCGTCTATAGTGCTATTCTTCGAGTTGATCACTTTAGGGATAACTAGACTATTTGGATAAGTCATTAAAGAATTTTAATACAATAGACTTAAGAATTCGACTAGGAATCAATTGCTTGACTATGCTCATTTGCAGAGATCATTACGACGCAATTAAAAGTTGACTAGAGATCAAAGATAGGTCAGTTCAATTGACATGTGTGGTTAAACGTGGGTGATTCCACCAAATTGAAAAATTCTCATCGATCAACACTAGACTGATTTTTCTATCGTTTTGATACCATGTGTCTGTATTTGAATCCTTCAGATTTATTGTGGCTCGAAGAAAATCAACCGCAAGTCATTTGCACTAAAAATTTCTAAAAGCTACCTGGTAGCCTAAGTCATGCTAAAATCACGTCAGATTGAAATTAACCACGAATTTGAATCCAATTTTAGAAATTGAAAGTTCTGTTATGTCACGAGTCATTTTAAAAACGTTGACTCAGTCTCCGAAATTTTTTCTACAAACCGAGATTTTGGCGAAAAAAATCGAGATAAGGCCATTTTCAACCTGGAATTTCTTAGGACTGTTTTTTATCATGAAATATGGATGCAAGTAAGTTCTATTGGCGAGGAAAAATGCAAATTTGATTGTGAGCTCGGTAATGGAATTTATAGAAGCCGAAATGAATTGATTCAAAGTGGAATTGAATGGGAATTGAAGCAATTCGAGGTTTGGACACCTGGAGTGCCATAACTTGACACGGAGGGACACTTAAGTGCCATAACTTTAAAATGGTACACGTAAGTGCCATTATCGAGTAAAATGGAACACTTAAGTGCCAATCCGGCCAAAAACCGGCCAAAATGCAGACATGGCATTTTCCGGTGACATGCTTAACCGATGTGGCAATTTAAAAAAAAAAAAAAACACACATGGAGGAGGAAAACGATGTCACCCCATCCACTGTGCATTTGGCCAAACTAAACAACGTCATTTTTCCTTAGTGTGAAACGACGTCGTTTGGTTTATTTGGATTTTAACATTTCGTCAGTTCACACTAGGTTTGACATCATCTCCATCCATCGCCGTTCACAGCTCACCGTTCGCAGGTGATCACTCACCGTTGTCGCTCGCCATCATCGCTTGCCGTCGTCCCTTGCCGTCGTCGCTCACCATCATCGCTTACCGTCGTCGATTTGCTCAGGTTTTTTCTCTTCTTCATCTCCCCTGTGGTGAAAGTAGGGCTTTGACTCGTTTATTAGGGCTCGGACTTGAAATTTGGGGGTCGGCTAGGAAAGCTTAGGCTTGGTGTGAGATTTATGGCTCAGATGTGGTGCTACAATCCTATTGGGGGGTTCGAATTGATAGTTTAGGAGCGGCCTTGAAATGTAGGCTTGGTGTAGGGCTTAGTGTAGGGCTCGACGTCGCCTCATCCACTGTGATGTGTGATTCATTCAGGGTGTTGAATTGTGATGTGTGATTCATTTAAGGTGTTGAATTGTGATGTGCGAAAGTAATTTGTAGTGGTCGGATGTGAAATGTGCGATGGTGATTGGTGATTGTTAGGGTTCAAAGTATTGGACTTTGGACATGTTCAAATCAAAGGTTATGGGGATGGGGACTTCTGAATATTATTTTAATAAATTGCATTGTTGAGGACCCATGCTAAGGAATCTCTCCATATTTTAAAGGAATGCGACGGCATAATCAAAGCAATTGTCGGGTCCCATCTTTATTTTTATTTGTCCTTGTCCTGAGGCCTCTTGTTTTCAAGCTGCAACTATCGTCTGACCGCATCTTCCCTCTCTCTTTCTTCTTTTATTTTCTTTAATAAATAGTGTAGGGACCTCCACTTGCAATTGTCTGTCCTTTGTGAATGTGGTCCCAAAAGTTAATTGTATATTTGTCCTCTTTTGTTGCAGAAATAGCGCATAAAAACTATGTTGTTGTCATCGTTTACTACGGTGGAGATTTTGTGATTGGGGAGGATGAGTGGGAGTATGAGGGGGGGAATGAGGCTACTATCTTTGTAGATATAAAGAAGGCATCTTATATTGGATTTGTTAGGGATATAGTGACATTTTTTCCTTGTAGATTACAAAATTTACTGTACTGTGTTCCTGGGAAAGGCTTGAGAGATGGTTTGAGAGTTTTGGAAGATGATAATGGTATGTCTTATATCATTATCTTCATGGCGAAGAGGTGAAAATGTTTGTTGAAAACAATAGTGATAGTGAGGACGAAGATGATGATAGAGATAACACCCAAGTAGGAGAAGGAGGAGATGGTATTCAAGCTAGTATTGAGGTTAGGGATGAAGTAGGGCATGATGGACAGGATGGGGAGGAGAGGGGCATAGATGTTGTTCACCAGAGCGATTGTGACATGGGTGATGTCACCATCATTGAATTAGATTAGGAAGTAGCTGAATCTAGTCACGGTGATGATGATGATGGTTGCTGAAGTTGAAAATTTATTAATCTTAAGTGACGCCAACGATGAGGAGCTTACACAGTCAAGGAAAAAACAAATGGACTTTTTGTCAAATAGATTTGCAACTTTACATGTAGTTGATGAACATCTAAACAGAGACGAAGGCCCTGCAGATGTTGGTGTTGCTAGCCAGGTCCTAGAGACAGATTATGAAGAAAGCATTGACACCACAACTTCCCGGGACGAAGTTAAAGAAGATCAACGAGCTGTTAAAGAAGATCAACGAGCTGTGCGTAGAAGGAAAAGTAAGTTTCCTTACTATGATCCATCTGTTGCCTCTCCTACTTTGTCAGTAGGTATGAAATTTCATGATGCAATACAATTTAGGGAAGCTATACTGAAGAACTCCATTGCTGCACAAAGAAATATTGATTTCATTAGAAATACCAAGAAATTTGTAAGAGCTAGGTGTTCACAGCAAAACTGTCCATGGAAGATTTACGGTGCGTTTGTTAAGAAGAGTGGGTCTTTCCAGATTAGAGCTTACCAAGAGAAACACACTTGTTCCATTAATTTTCAAAACAAAAGGGTAACAAGTGCATGGTTGTCCAAGCATTTCTTCGATCTGATCAAGGTGATGCCCGAGATGAAAATTACTAACTTTAGGATGTTGGTGAAGGAGCATGTAGGCATCAATGTATCTAGGAATTAGTGCAAAAGAGCAAAGCAAAAGGTGATAAATATACTTATTAGTCAGTATGCTAAGGAATATGGGTAGGTGTGGGAGTATGCTTGGGAGTGTAGGCTACAAACCCTACAAGTAGAGTGTATGTAGAGGTGATTGAGAGACCCTTCCTGATCATGGGACCAAGTTTGATAAGTTTTATGTGTGCTTTGATGCATGCAGATGAGGATTTTTAGTTGGATGTAGATGGATTATAGGATTGGACGGCTGTTGCTTGAAGGACTTGTGCAAGGGAGAATTGTTGGCAGCAATTGGAAGAGATGCGAATAACCAAATGTTCCCACTAGCTTGGGCTATTGTAAAGATTGAGAACAAGGACAATTGGTCCTAGTTCTTGAAAAATCGAATGGCTGACTTGGAGATAACAAACGGGGAAGGGTGGGCATTCATGAGCGACCAACAAAAGGTAATGCTTGCTTTTAATTTAAATTTAGTCAATAGTTTGCTTTGTCATATGAACATGTAATTTGCTCTATTATTTCTTACTTTGAATTATTGCAGGGATTGGTTCCGGCAGTAGCCGAGTTGTTGCCCCATGTTGAACATCGAATGTGTGTGCGGCACATATACGGAAATTGGGCAAAGACCTATAAAGGGGATAAACTGCAATTGCAATTTTGGCAATTAGCAAAGAGTGCAAACATAGCTAACTTTAGAATAACCAAAAAAGGACTGCTTCAGTTGACAAAGGAAGATTGTGCTACCCTGTTTAAACTAGAACCGAAGAATTGGTGCAAGGTATTCTTCAGTGAGGAGTTCAAGTGTGATAACATCGACAACAACATTTGTGAAGTATTTAATTCAAAGATAATATATGCCAGATGCAAACTAGTCATCTTAATGCTTGAAGATATACGAGTTACAATTATGACTCGACTGCATAAACAAAGAGAAGAGGCTGCAAAGTGGACAAGACAATATGGTCCTAGGATTGCCAAGAAATTGGATGAGAACTTGGTTGCAAGTAGGCATTGTCATCCCATTTGGAATGAAGATGACAGATTTGAGATAATGAAGAGTGCAAATAAGTATGTTGTCAATCTAGGAAGTAGGAAGTGTTCATGTAGAGCATGGCAAGTAAGTGGAATTCCATGTGCACATGCTATATGTGCCATCCAGTTGAAGGGTGACAATACAGATGATTACATTGATGATTAGTACCATAAATCAAAATATCTTACTTCCTATCAGTTTATGATGCAGCCAATTAGAAGTAGCAAGTTTTAGGAGCCCACGGATCATGAAGCACCTCAACCTTTGCCACTGAAGAAGAAAATTGGAAGGACAAAACGAAGACGAATAATGGCGAAGGGAGAGGTCTCAAGTCAGCAAAGAATGAACAGGCAGGGTGCAAAGATGACATGCTCTTATTGTCGCCTAGTAGGCCACAATATTAAAGGTTGTCAATTGAGGAAGCAACAACAACCGTTGAGGTAAGGTGAAGGGCCTAGTGAAGAGACAGTTGGAGAAATGCACATAGCAGGGTCAAGTGAGTCAACTGTTCTTCAGTCAACAAGTAGAATCTCGGTAAGTCATGAAATTTATTTTATGTTTATGTTGCTTTCTTGTCGTTTATCATAAAAATGTACATAATATCCTATTTCACCTTGTATGTAATGTTTTTGTTAGGTCACAAGAAGAACCTCAGTAAGTCATGAAACTGAACAACCTGTTCGAAGAAGGTAAGGTAGAAGACAGCTAGGTGAAGGATTGGCCCAAGCAGTATCACGGCCGGCTGAAGGATTGACCCAAGCAGCATCACGGCCAGTTGAGGATTAGCCCAAGCAACATCATAGCTAGTGTAGTCAACTGTTCTTCAGCAGCGAAAGAAATACACTGTGGTAAATTCAACCATTTGTATTCAATTTTTCATTTTCTTTATATTATTATATGTCTCGATATTATATTTATGGTATCTTTTGGCCTCTTTCTCAGGTTCGAAGAAAGCAAGTTGGAACTTAACTGCCAACTGAAGGGCTATCACAAGAGCCACCTCAAGGGTCATCACAGAGGCCACCAGAAGAATCACTGTAAGGGGCACCATAAGTACCACCACCAGTACCACCAGAAGGCCCAACAGAATGAGGTGTCACTGAAGTTGAAGGGCTACACAGAATGGCAACTAGAACAAGGCCAAGTGAAGGGGCAGGTATACAAATGCTATTTAGAAGACGCCCAGCTGAAGAATTGGTCGAAGAAGCCCTGGCTGTAGCTAAAAGGCCCAAGAAAACAGGAAAAAGGGGCAACAAATCACACGTTCCTGAAAGTGACGCCCCTATTCAAACAAGAGAGGCACTTAGGAAGAGGTTAAGACAATATGGCTATGGCATTTATACAGATGAGCGTACTATAACAATTATTCTTAATTTAAGTTTTATTAGTTGCATTTAATTTAATTTATGCTATAGATTTTTGCTAACAATTTATTGTTTTTTTATAGTTTGGGAGAAGTTTAAAGGTTCTTATCTCAGGCCCAACTCAAGAATCAACGGCTGCACCAACAAAAAAGAAAACATCAACTATGCCAACAAAAAAGAAGAGAAAGAACCCAGCTTCAACTCCAGCTCTAGCTCCAGTTCCTTTTGATTCAATTCGGCCTAGGACATTTGTAGCTCTATATGAGTCAGTAGATAGTGAGAAGGTTGAAGAAGAAGTTGCACGTCCAGTTAGAAAGAGTGCCAGAATTATGAATCAAGTGAAAGTCCCATCGAAAGGAGCACGAACAAGGGGTGTCGTGCATATTGATTGATGAGATGAGATGTGATAGGATTTGTGGAGCTTAAAAGTCAAAACAGTTATGTAAATGTTGATGTTTTCAGACTTGCTATGGATGGTTATCTTTTTTTTTCTTTAGTTTGTCATTCATTGATGTTGTCAGACTTAATTTCAATATCAATGAAATAATATTGCGCTACTTGTCAATTTATGTTGTTGTTTATCATGGATTCTGCTTGATTTTACTTGTTGCTGTTGCTATTGGTGTTCTGTGGTGATAGTTGGACTGCTGGTGTATCTAATGATGGTGGATGGTGATGTTTGGTGGTAGTCAGTTTGTTGTTAGGATTCTAATGTGGTGGCTGGGGTGTTGGTGTCGCTAGTGGTGATGCCTGGTGTTGACACCTCATTTAAAATTAGAAAATAGAAATAGAAGATAATATTTGATTAGAGGGAAATTTTTTTAAAAAATAATTTTGAATTCAAAAACTCAACCGTGGGATTTTGGAGCCATTTTGTTGTTGAGAGGTTGAGCGAAAATCTCCACCGGCGAAACGAATTCGAGTTTTCACTTTATAAATAGGGGTGCGAGATGTGAAAATTGGGGGCTTCTCTTCATTGATCGTCTTAGAAAAAAAGAATAGAAAACTGAAGAGAAAGAGGAAAAAGCTTTCGGTTGTCCTTTTTGCTGAAAAAATAAGTGTGCAAAGAGAGACAGAGGGAGGAAACGTGGAAGCGACGTGAGAGAGAGAGAGAGAGGTGAGAGTGACCAGTCAACAAAGCATAAAAAGGAGGGGGCACGTCTTCCTCCCCTGCACTCGCCGCCTGCACCTGTTTTCTGCAACTCACAGTAGCCTCCTCACCGCATCATCACACCACTCCGCCGTTTCCGTTCATCATCGCTAGCGCGCCAGCAACTCACCTCCACTGCTCACCGTAGCACCCATAGCAGCACTTGTGCCGCCGCACCATAGCCGTGACCACTACACGTCGCTCAGACCCTCCGCCCAGATCTGCTCGAGCACCAGCGGCACCGCCCTCCACCCATAGCCGCGAAGCCACCGAGCCGCACCGGTCACCTCACCAACACCGCCTCACACAGGTGACCCGCAACCCCACTGCACGCCGCTTGGACCTCCATCTCAGCAGCTCGCCTCCGCAACACCTTGCCTCCTGCTCGCTCGGTGGCCGAAGCCCGCCATACCCGACGCCTGCGCCTTGCCTCCGGCGACCCGCGAGCCTGAACGCCTGCAGTGCTCATGTCCAACTCCACTTGCCAAACTCCCCTCCGACGAAGTCACCACCTTACTGCACCGCGACACCATTGCTCTACGCCTTTGCTCAAGCCCAAACCAGTCACTAATTTTTTTTTCTTGGAGCTCCGAATTGCCGGACCTCGTCGGAGCTCCACACCTCTGCAACCTCCAATCGACGATGACGCCACCATTACAGTTGCCGCCCTTCACTGGAGCCGGTGACCAGCCACACGAGCACAAGACGTGCTTGGGAAGAAAAAGAAGAAAGGAAAAACAAAAGAAAAAAGAAAGGGAAATTAGGTACTATATTTTTATTTTTTATTTTTTACTTATTTCATGTTATGTTAGCTTATTTTTTAAGTTTAATTATTTGAATTGTAGTATTGTATGTCAATATTTGTAGACCTTGTAGACATTAGGAGTTTTATCCCAAATTAAGGTAACTATTAATTTGACCCGTAAGACGTCGGGTCATTTTTTTAATTACTTTAATTTTTAGGAATTTTGATAATATTTCAATCGTTAAATCATTATAGAGTTAAAATAATTGTTAAATTTATCCGTGAGACAACGGATTATTTTTTTAGTTATTTTAATTCTTATCTTCATTCTTTTAAAATAATTACTTGTTTGGAAAGATTAAAAAAATAAAAAAAAATCAAAAAGTACATAAAAATCTAAATATTGCATTAGAGCATTTAGGTTTAGTAAATTAGGACTGTATTTTTAGGGTTAGTAAATTAGAATTGCATTTATAGGATTATAATTTTTAGATTATACTTTTAGATGGGTGATTTTTGTTAGGGCTAATTTTGAATAATGTTGGCATGTCTTGATTTTTTTTATATAGCTTTTTAAGATAAGATATAGTTTAAGTTAAATTGATTCCTAAAATAAATTAGAATATCATTCACTTTAGTTAGTCTAATTAGTTTTTAATTCCGAATTTCAATAAAAAGAATCAAAAATATTAGGTAAATATTGTCATATCTAGAACTTAGGTACTTAAGTCCATGCACATTTCATATTAAAGCAACACACCTAGATATTTTTAGATTAAGTCAATTTTCATTTAGTAAAACAAAAAGAGGAACAAAAAACATGTTATGCATGCCATATGAGTTATAGCTTAATTTTTTTTTAATAAAAAGGAAAATGCTAAAAGATGATCATTGCACCATTAAGTTACTTTCTTTTCAATAAAAAACATTATGTCATTAAAAAAAAAAAAAAACTAAAGATCATTTCCTTGGTTAGTTAATAGGTTAATTCATGATTAATCTCATTTCATATCATCATTATTTAGCATAGGTTGCATATATGCATTAAAAAATGAATCATCATTAAAAAAATCAAAAAAGAGCATGCATGTAGAAATACCATGTCATTCAACCCATATCATGTAGTACATGCATATATAGGATTATATAAATTAGATTGCATAATAATAAAAGTTAGGTGTCATTTAGAAATCATGTTTATGCCATGCATTTTTATTAGCATTTTTTTATTGAATGTTATTTTATTGATTGTGCACTCGCATGACCACCATTTGCATGTTAGTAATTTAAGTTTAAATTAATCAACATTGCCTGCAAAATATTTTTAAAAATAAAAGGTACCAAAATGGCGTTAGACTAATCTTAGCGTAACAATGTCCCCGGACCTACTGAATCTCTAGTTCGCAATAGTAAAGTATTCTCTCATACTTTACTTGGGTTTCTAACCAACCCTAATTGGTTAGTGGCGGCTCCGAATTGAGTATAATTGCATGTTTGAAGAGATTAATTTCTTAACATCAAGTCACGATTGGTAGGACTTGGGAGGATCCGCGCCAAGTCTTCGGACCTAGTAATCAATTAGCCTCTTCTTTAGATAATTCACCATCGGGAGGGTTGCGACACTTGGTGATTATGGGTTTGTGGTGGGGGTTATAGGCTTAAGCAGCTGCACCTACACTTGGTACAAGTGTGCAGTTTGCACATCTTACACCATGTGTAATGGTGCAAGCTAGTGCAAGGCTCAACTTGCACTAGTACCTTGTGTAGCAACACCACCAGCATGGTGGTGGCTGGAGCGCCTAGTGTGTAGTGTGGCTAGTGGTGATGGTTGGTGGTGCAGCCGGTGCTGGTGGCTAGCGCAATTTTTAGAGAAAACCCACAAAAAATTTGGCACTTAACTGATCATATTCTAAAAAGCTTGGCACTTAACTGATCACTTTAATAATAACTTGACACTTAAGTGATCATTTTTTCATCGCGACTAGCACTTACGTGATTACTAAATACAATTTATGGCACTCGGGTAATCACTCATGTTTGTCTTGTGTATATGTTGGTTTACATCAAAATAGAGAAGATGATTCTGCATCAAAACAAAGAAGATGATGGTAAACTTATGGCAACTCCATACGACAGCACAAACAACAACAAAGCCACAATGATCTTGTGGAACAACACAAACTTCTTTGCATCTTTCAAAAAGAAAAAACCCTACATTTAAT
Organism: Eucalyptus polyanthemos subsp. polyanthemos; assembly: GCA_017140185.1. Classification (NCBI taxonomy): domain Eukaryota; kingdom Viridiplantae; phylum Streptophyta; class Magnoliopsida; order Myrtales; family Myrtaceae; genus Eucalyptus; species Eucalyptus polyanthemos. The sequence goes on from CM029461.1 coordinate 31,893,170, forward strand.
CCAGAACCACACCATTTTTAACTATGGCAGTTGGAGAAACTTTTTCTCATTTTCAAGTACTTTACATTTCATCATAAAGTACAATAGACAATAAAACAACACCATAATATACGCTTGGTAACACTTTCATTCAATTTTTATCATTGAAACTTCATTCTTGAAAGGTTTAGTTGAAGATGCTTGAGCGTGCATTGAGACTTCATTCTTGAAAAGTTTAACTGAAGATGCTTGAGCTTGCATTGAGCCAACATCGTCCAAGTCGTCCATGAACACCGATGGAGATTGCTATCTTTTATGAAGTAGATCCAATATTACTTATGTAGCTCGGTCAGAGAACTTCGCATCGATCCATTTGAAGTATTTGCACTTTGACGCTTATTTATATTGGGCGCATCCATAAAATCTTCTCCATGATTGATTTGAGTCCACGATGTTGTTCTTGGACTTGGTAACCCACAACAACAGAAACGCCGGCCTTCTCCTTCTCTTCGGTGAGAGGAAATTGAGGCGTTGCTACGAAGGACTCTCCATTTCCAAGATTCAATGAAGGAATTTTGGGCAAATGAAAATTAAGGTTCAAGACTTGAAATCGAGCACTTCAATAGGGATTTTGGCCGATTTAGGGTTTTAGATTTGGGGCATTTGGGGAGACGACGTCGTTTTTGGAAGATTTGGGGCTTTTATTATGTAAAGACATCATTTCTGGTGAATTAGAGCCAACTCAGCTCTCCGGCGAGCCACATAGGCAAAAAATAATAATAAAATATTGCCACGTAGGATTTCCGGCAAGGGTCGCCAGAGGTGGCACTTAAGTGTCCTACTAGAAAAAAAAAATGGCACTTAAGTGTACCATTTTGAAGTTATGGCACTTAAATATCCCCCCGTGCCAAGTTATGGCACTTTGGCTTGTACTTCTACTGAAGCAATTCCAACCAAAATCTGTGTGCCCCCTTGGACCCAACTCTTTGGACCACTTCAAGTTTCTAAAAGAGAGCTTGGTTGCTAGAAAAGTAGCTAAGAAAAACAGCTAGTGGTGGCAACCAAGTGAGGGGGACAAAGAGATGAGAGAGGGAGCAAGGTGGTCCCCTCAAAAGCCCAGCCGATTCCTCCCTTCTTCCTCAGTTTCCATTGATCACTCCTCTCCATCTCAGCCGTGTGAAGCCACCGATCAACCTCTTCAGCCACCAAACAAAATTGGAGCCACGGGTATTTCTAGCCATTGTTGGCCCGTTTTCAAGCATTTCCCGACCCCGAAAGGCATTCTCGCTTTGGAGTATCTCAACCCTCGCTGCATCCCCGTTGTTTTGATCCGAGCGGATCTTTAATCAAGTGAGTTTAACTCACTAATCCTTGCTTAGTAAGTTAATGATGTTTAAGGGTTGATTAGTTTAGACTAAGTATAGATTAGGTGGATAATTAGAATATATTAGCAATTTAAGTAAACGTTATTACATGTTTGGTGGTTAGAGTAGTGTAATTAGAGCCTAAACAAGCTCTAGTATTTATCTAGAGTGGTTCAAAAATTTTCCGAGCCCGTCTTGGCTTTTAATTAGGCTTTTCCGGCCTAAGTTGCTATTTTTTAGTATTTAATAATTAACTTATTTATTTATTTACTTTGGTAATTAGACCGAGATAGACGGTAACCAAAATTTCGTGCTGATTGTAATGGTGTGATTAAATTATGTAATTGACTATTATTTTGTGCTGATTGGGTGTGATTTACAATTTTGGTATTTATTCCAAAATTTAATATTTTCACTAATTAATTAGAAAAATCACTAGGTGTCGGTTTATAAAGTCAAAAAAATTTTTTTTTTGGATTGTGGAAATCGGTGGGATTTTCAAAGGTGAAAAAATTATATTTTAGCTAAAACCAACAATGTACCCACACACGACTATTTTATCGGGTATGATAAAATTGGTGAAACCATTAGATGATCTGGATAGTATACTATATCAACCTACGGGCTCTAATATGTCAACTTAGAGGGAGTAATATACTGGTATAATATATCAACTTGCGGGTCTTGATATGTTAGCTTAGAGCGAGCAATATACCTAGCAATTTCTGTGAACATTATTAGTATACTATATTAGCTTGCAAGTGATATATTAGCTTAGAGTGAGCAGTATACTATTTATCAGCTTAGAGTGAGCTATACTATCTATTTATTAACTTAGAGTGAGCAGTCTTGATTATGATCGGACTTTATAGATAATATTGATTGAGATGACTAAGAGATGGTCTTGATGACATGGAATCAACTGAGTCGATTAATCATGATTCGATCTGATTGGTTGAAATGATTGGACGGTTATTCGAATTGTAGTAATGTGTAGGAAGAGACAAAGGCTAAGGTAAGTCCTCTGACTTGTGTTTGCGCTTAGGCAGCCCTTAGGGCGTATTTTCTTCCTAAGTTAGGTCTTAAGGGTTTGAACTTGCTAAGACATCATCTCAACCCGTCGAGAGATAACATTTTAGGTCCTTAGATGGTAGCTCCTCGTGAGTGTTTTGGTTAACCGAAGAAGATCACAGAACAGGTACTCTAAATTCCGATTCATGGCCACCCTAGGGGTCTGGTCTATGAGCTCATGAAGTTTGTGTTTTGTAGACCTAATTATATATATGTATCGGCTTGGTTTGTGTATGACTTGTTATGATATGTATATATAAGTGTGTTATTGGTTTTCAAAATTGTGGCCCTACTTTCCTATCCCATATTGTTGTTGTCTAGGGATTACTTATTTGCTTCCGCATGCATACTAAAAGAAAAGGGTTGGCAATGCATCATGGGACGTCGCTATTTAATCATCCAAAGAGGGATGGGCAAATGCTTGGAGGATTAGGGCGTGACAACTTCGGTTGGCAGCAACGGCGACGCAAGGGCTCTAGCTGGCTTGGTGGGCATCAATGGGCAAGGGAAGGGTGTTGGTTCGGCTTCTCTATAATTTTCAAAGCTTCAGAGGTGATGGAATGAAGGGCTCGACCGGCTGAGGAAGGGGAGGGAACAACAAGGCTTGAGGGGGACACTTGATCTTCAACCTATCCTCTTGCCTTCTTGACTTGGTCCCACCATGCCCAGCTGGTTTCCTTAGCATTTTCCATCCCTTTGGCTTCCACTAGAAGCCTTGGAAGTGGTCCAAAAGTGGTGTCCAAGGGGGGCTACGAATTTGAAGACATTTCCCTCAATTCCTCGCCAATCCTCTCTTGAATTGATTCAATTCGGCTTCCAAAAATTCCACCGTCGAGTCCTCGATTAAATTGGTATTTTTCCTCGCTAATAGAACCAACTTGCATCCCAATTTCACGATAAAAAAATGGTCCTCTAAATTTTCCAATCGAAAACGACCCTTTGTCAAATTCTCATCAAAAATCTCAGTTTGCAAAAAAGTATTCGGAGGATGAGTTGATATTCCTAAAATGACTTGTGACATGACAGAACTTTCAATTTCTGAAATCGGATTCAAATTCGAGGTTAATTTTGATCTGATGCGATTTTAGCATAACTTAGCCTAGTGGGTAGCTTTCAGAAATTTTTAGTGCAAATGACATGTGATCGATTTCCTTTAAACCACAATGTACCTTTTCGACATATTAGCAATGCTCGGTAGTCATGAAAATTTCAAGGTTTCAAATATGAACACAGAGTACCAAAACGACAGAAAAATCAGTCTAGTACTAATCGACAAGAATTTTTCAATTTGATGGAATCACCCACATTTAACCAGACATCTCTATCGAACTGACCTATCTCTAATTTCTAATTGATTTTTAACTGTGCCATAATGATCTCTGAAGATAAGCATGGTCAAATAGTCATTTCCCAGTTGAATTTTCAAGTCTATTGCGTTAATATCCCTTAATGACTTTCCCACATAATCTAGTTATCTCATGAGTGATCAACTCTAAGAATAGCACTATAAGCCCATCAATGAAATGCTCAATTTATTTAATTGAAAGAAGAACTGAAATTTCATAATGTCTCAGTTTTCCCAACAAAGTCTTCCCAACCAAGACTCGCTTAAATTTGCTTACATGGTGGTCTAGTAATTTACCATCATACATGTCATGACCGGCAATTTGACAACAACAAATTTTCTCAAAATGACATAGTTTTACTTTTTTTTTTTTTTTATTTTCTTTTTCTTTTGTTTCTCTCTTGTTTCCATATGGTTATTGTTCATCCTCTTTTCTGGAAAAGGAAGGAAAGTCTTCTGGAGTGAAGCTAAAAGGATGAGGATGGTGGACCATCTTCACAATTGAGAATAGCGATCAAGGAGCTTCATATGGAATGCCGAAGTAGCAAAGTTGAGGCCCTTCACCACCGGATGGTCATCTAGATCTTGATGAGATTATATGGCCATGGGCCATGTCTTCACATCTTCCTGAGCTTGGCCACTCCTCCATGATTGTCAAGCATGCGACCATCGAGAGTGGGAGTGTGAGTAAGACAACTTGGTTGGCCCATATTTAGTTCGTTTGGGATGAGAGTGAGAGTGAAATGACCCAGTCGGCCTCATCACAAACGACACTATCCTATTCACAGTGCATCATTCTCGAAATGAACAATAACCAGAAGGTGTTGGGAAATAGAGAGGAGGAGAAGAAGAAACATATTGGGGAAGAATACGTAATACTATTTGTCATAATCAAAAAAATTAAGAAATTCAAGAAAGTGATTAAAAAAAAAACCATAGTAATTGGAGGTGACGTATGATTAATCGAATCTCCTTAAAACTATTAGTTCTTGCCAATGATGTAAAATAGCTTCACTAACTTCACCTCCTAAGATATAACACCTCAAACCTATTATTATTGGCACTATACGAACATGATTGTGTCGAACACTTCGTAAAACTAGCACACTTAGAAAAACTTGAACAGAGGGGATGTAAGTGTTTTCGCTTCTTACATTAAATGAGGAATTTCAAATCTATTTATAGGGTTTTGGAATTCATGTATAGAAGCAATACTTGAACCATGAATTAAATAGAAACAATAATCTAGGAGATTCATAATTTAAATAAATACATGGATCCAAGAGATACATAAACTCGACAGATACATGAATTAATGAGATACATGAATGGAAACAACGTATCTCATTTTGCTCACTATTGTTGATCCATTAACCAACCATAATTACAACAATCCCTTACATTAATGGATCATCAAAACATTGTGACTTTAGAAATTCTAAATGTGCTTGTTGAAATACATTGCATTAAGATAGGTAGCTTTCACTTTGAACCTTATTTAGTGAAAGCCTATCGGATATACTTAACCAGTCAGTGGACTAGGCCTTGAACCACCGATTGTTGGTGTAAGCCTAGATGATAGACCTCACACAAAGTATCTCTATATTCATTTTTTTGGCCTTGAATCTCTCAAGATTCATGCGTGCTATAAAAAATCTAGCCTTTTCGGATTTTCATACAGTTGGCCAACTCCACACATATAGGTGCATTCCTATTAAAGCTATCATATCATACCTTATTAGGATGTTGAAATCCAAGTTGTAGGAATCATTAAACTCATAGCATACCTTTCAAACGCTGTTGGAAACACTATTGTATCATGGGAATGGGTGAGAGTGTGCTCACTAAAGTTTTCAAAATTTGCATTATCCTATTGAACCTAGTCCATGGGATTTCCAATTGCTAGGTTAGGATCCCACCCCAAAACCTCTTTATCGGTTAAGGATTTTAACATTCCTCTCGATGTACAATTTACTTGCTCTCTCGACAAACATTTTTGTGAGAAGGTCCGTAATATTTTCCTTTGATTTCACAAAATCCAAAGAAATTATAACATTTAAGAACAATTGCCTTTCAATATTATGTCTACAATGGATATGTCTTGTCACGGCCCGATCCCCCAAGCACATGCCCATCCCTTTGCGATTGACTAAATAGCGATGACCTAGAACGTATCGTCAACCCATTCATTTTAATGCACATGTGGAAGCAATTAAATAATCCCCCAAACAACAATAATATGGGATAGGAAAGTAGGGCCATAATTTTTCAAAACCAAACCACACTTATATATATACATAGTAACCCATGTCACATATAATACAAGCTAATATATAGAAACAAAGTCTACAAGATAAGGGGTTTTCAAACAATTTCTAATCTTCCTCTTGCTCCATATCCTCACTAATATTGGAGCCTATAGCCAAGTACACCCGACTTTCGAGGTCTTCCAAATTTGGGTCTACTGCGTCTACGACTAAGCCTTAAGGGGGATCTGCTATGCTTTTCCTAAAAGCAACCTCCAGCACATATAGAGGTATCTTAGATTCCAATATGGGACCCCCTCTTTGGCCATCCTAAGCCTAGTAGTACCATGATCTGTATTGGTGGGGTACCTTTTTGGGTAAACCTGCATCGACCTAAATTATGGACATCACCAGCTCATAGGTCCATCCCCTAAGGCTCCCATGCAATGGAATGTAAGACGTCTATTCTGTGACCTTCTTAGGCTATCCAAAATGCTCGAGAGGAGCTGCTATCAAGGAACCAGAAAATGTTATCCCAAGACGGGGTGAGATGATGTCTCAACAAGTTCAACCCCCTAAAACTTAACTAGGAAGAAAATACGCCTTAAGGGTTGCTTAAGCACAAACACAAGTCAAAGGACTTACCTTCGCCTCCACTCCTTCCTACAAGTAAGTTAAATTCAAATACTCACAAATCATACCATCTAATCAAATAAGATCAAGCCATTGATCAATTGACTCAATCAATACTATGCCATCATGACCACTTCTCGGTCAAACCACTCTATACTATCTATAATGTCCTATCAAAACATGATAGCTCAACTTAAGCTGAAGATAGATAGTATAGCTAGCCCAAAGCTAATAATAGAGTATATTACTTGCCCAAAGCTAATAAATTTCTGCTCACCGGAAGCTTACCATAGAGTATACCGTTCGCCCTAAGCTTACATATCAAGGCCTGTAAGCTTATATAGTATACTAATAATGCTCGCTAGAAGCTAACAACAAGGTATAATGCTCGCCTTAAGCAGATATATCATGGCTCGTAAATAGATATGGTATACCGGTATACTACTCACCCTAAGCTAACATATCAGAGCCTATAGATTGATATAGTATACCATCATGACCATCTATCAAATTCACCATTTTTATCATATTCGATAAAAATACTCGTGTGGATACACAAACAACCTCTGTCAAAAATATAATACTTTCACTTTATAAATTCTCACTAATTATATAATTGATAAAAACATTTTTGGCGTTGTAAATCAACCTTTGGTGATTTTCTAATTAAATACTGAAATTAAATAAATTTTGGGATAAATACCCAAAATCACAAATCACACTCAATTAGCATAAATTGGCAGTTAAATAAAAAATAGATCACACCACTGCAATTAGCATAAAATTCCGATCACCGGCTATCCAGATCTAATTTTCGGAAATAAATAAATAATTAAATAATCACGAAAAATAATTAATAAATGCCAATAAATACAACTTAGGCCCATAAAGCCTAATTAAAAACCAAGACGGGTACGAAAAATTTCCGAACCACTCTAAATAAATACTAAAGCTTGTCTAGGCTCTAATTACACTACTCTAACCACCTAACATGCAATAATGATTAATTAACTATTCACCTAATCCATACTCAATTTAAACTAATCAACCCTTAAACGTCATTAACTTACTAAGCAAGGATTAGTGAGTTAAATTCACATGTTAAGTGAATCTAATCAGATCAAAACGACGGGGACGCGGAGGGGGTCAAGGCACTCCAAAGCGGGCATGCCAAATGAGGTCGGGAACGACCCGAAAATGGCCCAAACAGTGGCTGGAAACCCACTGCCGTTCAATTCTGTTCGAGGCCAAGTGAGGGCTGATCCGGGGCCGGTTGAGCGAGCAAAGACCGGGAGCGAGCAAGCGGAACTTCAGCAAGTCGGATGGATGACTCTGGGATTTGACGGCGATTAGAGACGGCTGAACGAGCTCCGGCATGACCTGAGGCAGCAAACAGGGATGGGAACAACGGCGCAAGGACGCACAAATAAGCAGAACCGGCGCAACTCGTGCAAGACTTGTGGATGAGTGTGGACGCGTGACAATGGCTTCGCGCCGGTGGGTGGCGACTTGTGGATGAGTGTGGACGCGTTTGGGTTGTTGAGGTCGAAACTACAAGGAGAAGGGGGGAGGTGGTGATGGCTTGGAAGGGAAAGGAGGGGGAGACCGGTTGGCTAGGGGGGAGGACCACCTTTGTCTCTTCCTATCCCATTTGGTCCCCTTAAGATGGTCCCACCCCCACAACTAGCCTCCACAGTAAATTTCTAGACCAAAAGACCGCTTCTAAAAGACTTGAGTTGGTCCAAAGGTCATGCGTCATGAGGGCATACGAATTTTATACCCATTTGGCACAAATTAGATTCAATTCTTTCTTAAATCAACCCAATTCGGCTTCTATAAATCCAACCATCGAGTCATCAATTCAATTGACATTTTTTTTCTCGTCAATTAAAGCTGCTTGCATCCCAAATTCACAATCAGAAATGGTCCTTGAACTTTTCTGGACAACGACCCTACCTCGACTTTTTCCCAAAAAATTCAGGTTTGTAAAAAAATCTTCGAAAGGCGAGTCAACGATCTTAAAATGACTTGTGACATGACCTAATTTTTAAATTCGCGGTTAATTTCGATAAGGTGTGATTAATTTTGATTAGGTGTGATTTTAGCGTGACCTAGGTAATCCGGTAGCTTTCAGGAATTTTTAGTGCAAATGACCCGTGGTCGATTTTCTTTGAGCCACAATGAACCCCTTCGAGACATTGGCAACTCTTTGTGGTTATGAAAATCTCGAGGTTTCAAATACAGATACAAAGTACCAAAACGACAAAAAAATCAATCTAGTGCTGATTGACAAAAATTTTGCAAATTAGTGGAATCACCCACGTTTAACCACACATCTTAGTTGAACTAACCTATCTCTAATTTTTAATCGATCTTACTATAATGACATGATCTCTGTAGATTAGCACGGTCGAGTAATCAATTCCTGGTCAAATTCTTAAGTCTATTGCATTGAAATCCCTTATATACTTCCTCGGATAGTCTAATTATCTCAGGAATGATCAACTCTAAGAATAGCACTATAAACGCATCGATGAAAGGCCCAATTAATTTAATTAAAAGCAGAAGAAAAATTCCAGGATGTCACATGCCTAGACTTACTGTTTTATGTCCCAACTAAGTTTGTCTCAAATGAGAAATTGCCACTTTGGCTAGGCACCCCTACACTTTCAAAAAATAATAGGATGATAACCTCCCATTCCATAAATCATATGTAGTCTTACATGTCTTCATATGGGGTACTTTCTTAAGAATAAAGTTCACAAATAAAAGTGCCTCCCTCTACAAGTTTTCAGGTGAACCCAAACTTAAGAGATAGCATTAGCCATCTCCTTTATAGTTTTGCTCTTCCATTAAGTAACTTCATTCCGTTTCGTTGTGTAAGGTGCAATTGTTTGGAGAATCATCCCCAAACTAGCACACAACTCATTTAAGTTGGAAGAACTATATTCTCCTCTTATGTCAGACCTAAGCACTTTAATTCGTCTATCAAATAGTTTCTTGACCTCATTTTTATACTTGACAAAAATGCTCATAGCTTCATCTTTGCTAGTTGAGAGACAAACATAACAAATCAAGTAAAATCATCTATAAAAGTGGTCTATTTTCTACAAACTTTAAATCACATAGATCACTATGGATTAATTGTATAGGTTCATTCATTCTTTCAACGGATTCGAAAGATTTCTTAGCAAACTTAGCCTTATCATAAGTCTTACACTATTAATGGGCATTTAACTCAAGCTTTGGAATTAGCCCCAAGTTTGTTATCATTTTCATTATACCTTAGTTTGCATGTCCTAATCTACCAGCCATAGATAAGGGAAAACAACTGTGCAAATTGAAGACTTCTCTTTATTAATAGCCTTTGGGTACAAGATGTGGCATCCCAAAATTCAAAGCCAAGCCATGAGGTGTGTTAAAGTTCCTAATTAGGTGATAAAAATTTCCATGGCTTATGTTTTAGCCATTAGTCTTTTAATTTGATGATTTGTGCTTGTGATTGTGGAAATTTAAATTTAATAAGATTAATAATCTATGCTTGGCCATATGATTTAAATTTCAATGAACAAAAATGCCCAAAGACTTTGGCCAAGATGAAATTTGAATTTGGAAATATTTGTAGAAAGGAATTCAAAAAAAAAAAAGGAAAAAGAGGGTTATTTTTGAAATGGGCCTTGGACCCATTGGCCTAGAGCTTGGTGGGCCAAGCTTGTCGGCCCATTAGAGCCCAAGAGGAGAGAATTCGACCAGCCCAAAAGGGAGTGGCCGGATGGGCCTAAGCCCAAGCCCAATCAAATTCAAATTTAAAACCCAATATGACAAGTGGCAAGGAGAAGGCCATGCATTGGCCATGGTAGAGGCAAGGTAATCATGAGCTTTAGGGGATATAAAAGGGATGAGGAGAGAGAGATGGCCGGTTCTTTGCTTCAATTCGTCCAAAGAGAGGGTGAGAAAGAGAGAGAGTTTGAGAGAAAGGGAGAAAAACCGAGAGGGAAGGAGGCGGAGCCGGAGGGGTGCGCCGTTCGTTCGCCGTCCGATCGTCGCCGTTCGTCGTCGTTTGTTCACCTTTAAGGCAAGTGGAGTCCGTAACTTCTCTTGCATGTTTGTTGTGGTGGTTGCATGTTAGATTTTAGGTGTGATTTGTGCGAAAAACCGAGGTAAGAGTTGATGTTTTGCAAACCGTGTGAATGTTCTTGTTCGGTTTGTTGAAGTCAGTGGCTTGTTCGAGTTTGCATGTGGGTTTGGAGTTCGATTTTGGCTTTGGTGTCTTCATGAAAGTTGAATCTGACGTCTTGTACTATGACATACTAAAAATTCGTAGAAAACGATGGAGATTTGAGGGGTCAAAAGTTCTATTATACGGAGACTTAGATCTACGAAATTTTCACTGACCTCTTGTCGATTTCTTGTTTGCATGTTGATTTCTGTTGGAGATCTCACTTTTTTGTCTTCTTGAAAGTTGTAGGAAACACATTACGATACAACATACTCAAATTTTAAGAGAAATGAATGAGTTTAGCCTAGTAAATCGGCTAGATCTTGGAGATGGTTGATTCTGGTGAGGTGTACCGAGACACCCGAGACTTCATGGACTAAAATGGTGACCATAATCTGGTTATTTGACCTAGATCTCTTCATAAAACTTGTAAAGGACACATTGGTACATAATATACTCAAATTTCAGAAGAAACGAAATATATTTGATGGGTGAAATCTAAGAAATACGGAGAAGTGTATTCTGGACGTCGCGGTAGTGATTCCAGAAGCTTCGTAGGGCTATAGAAATTAATCTAAAAATAATTTGGCTTAAAGTTCTTAATGAAAAAGGTACGAAAATGTGTTTTCTATCACCCTGTAAAATTTCGTAATTTTTGGAGACCGAATGGATATTTTAATTAAATTAATTCGGAAACTGTGCAGTGGGTTTAAATCCGAGAATTTTAGGATGTTTTTGGAGGAAATTGTGAAATTATAAGAAATTCAATTTGGCCACGAATTTTATATAAAATTGTGATCCTATTAGTGATTGTTTGAATATTATGATTTTGGGAAAATCATAAATATTAAATATTTATTTATGAAAATAAATAAATATAATAAAATAATAAAATAATAATAAAATAGATTTTTATTTGGCCATGGATTCAACTTCATTTGTGTGGCACTTGTGTGATGAGGTCTTTGTACATGTATTAAGTTAAAATGCATATGTGATAAAGCTTTGACATGTGTATGACATGTGAATTGAAATGCAAGTGTGATTTGTTTGATGACATGCCAATTGCCATGTTAAATTGAGATAAAAGGATAAATGTGGATGAGAAAGAGGTTGTGGTGGAGGATGTTGTCGGTGGCCTGGTGGCGTAATTCGAGAGATTCCACAGGGAGTTTCGGGATGCCTGGAATGTGGGGGGCGGAAGTCCGGTTGTATCTTGGATACATGCCCGAGAGATTCCTCGCGACACCAGGATTGGGGTGCGGGATGCCCGGCTAGAAGGGTAAAGGCCGGAAGTCCGGTTGTATCTTGGATACATGCCCGGAGGTTCCTCGTGATGCTAGTTGGGATGCGAGATGCTCGGAATGTGAGGGGCCGGATGCCCGGTTGTATCTTGGATACATGCCCGGAGGTTTTTCTCGCATGAGATGCGAGTGTAAAATATGAGATAAAATTGATGAATCGAGGAAGGGTGATGTGGTGATCAAATTTAAAGATAAAGATGAAAATTAACTCATGGCATGATATGGTATGATATGCATGATGATATGCATGATGATGGTGATGATATGTGATGTGATATGATGATCACCTATGATAATATATGCATGATGCTGCATGAGGACGATGGCATGTGATGTGATATGATGATCACCTATGATAATATATGCATGATGATGCATGAGGACGATGGCATGTGATGTGATATGATGATCACCTATGATAATATATGCATGATGATGCATGATGAGGATGGCATGTGATGTGATATGATGATCACCTATGATAATATATGCATGATGATGCATGATGAGGATGGCATGTGATGTGATATGATGATCACCTATGATAATATATGCATGATGATGCATGATGATGATGGCATGTGATGTGATATGATGATCACCTATGATAATATATGCATGATGATGCATGATGATGATGTGTGATGTGACATGATGATCATCAATGGTATGATATGCATGATGAAATGCATGATGATGATAATGATATATGATATGCCATGATGATGATGATGATATATATGATGTGATGATGCATGATACGCATGATTACAAGGTAAGTGATGCTTGCAACGTGTGATGATATGCATGATGCATTGGGATGTTATTGGATTTCCCTATCTGCTGAGTGGTTGTACTCACCCCTTTTGGGGACCAACATTTCATATTAGTAGATGGTTTGAACGGTTGGATATAACCGTGAGGAGGAGCTTTTGGACGCCAACATTGATCGATGGATTTTAAGTGTATGACTGTTGGAGGAAATGTCGGTCATCTTTTGGAGTGTAGCCGAATATCGAAGACTATGGCATTTTGATGTACCGATGAATGATGTCCATCTGATTTAAGTAAATAAAAAGTGTACGGCTTTTACTTATAAATATTTAGTAGGTGTGCATCGATTTCTGAATGTAGGGAAGGGAATTGTTGTATATGCTTCCGTTATGTAAATTGCGCAAGGGACCGTTATTAAAAGACGTAAACCCCCATGGTTGTATGGACCCGCTGCAACTAAAAACGGTATCAGAGTGACTTGTTAATAAGGAAAATGAAAGGTAAGCGAACTGTGGTGACTCTAGCGGATCGGGGGCCGTCGAGGGGTGCCACACAAGAATTTCGAGATTACATCAATGACAGTCACATTAGCTTTGAACGGGTCATTTTACCAGTACCTTTTCCCCACATCCCCCTTTTGGAAAGTACAAACTTATCAGATTCAAATACAATTTTAAAACCCTTCTTAATAATTATAGGGCTAGAAATGAGATTCCACCACATCTCTGGTACATATAAAACATTTAGCAGTGTGATTTTCTTACTAGAGGTAAACTTCAGGATCACAATTCCTCTCTCCGCAATACTTACTATTGTACAGTTAACCATATGGAGCTTCTCTTCTTCCTTAGCCTTCTTGTAGGATGAGAACATCTGTTTATCCACCCAAATATGATTTGTGGCACCTGTGTCCAATCACCAATCAATATTATTCGATGCCAAGGATACCTTAGACATCGCTACAACAACCAATCTTTTAGCATCTTCTCACTCTATCAAATTCAGCTACTTGGCTACACCACCACCCCCACCTTTGTTTGGGTGCTTCTTGCAATCATTAGTCAATGGCTAGGTTTATTACAAACAAAACATGTTTCTTAGAATTTATGGGACTGTTCCTTTTGCTTGTCGTTTCCTTGAAATGACTTCTTTCTCTTTCTATCTTGATTAGAATTGGAAAACTTCACAACCTTGGCCTTCGATTCCATAGGAGAGTTTGCATTCCTCCTATTGTCCTTCTCAATTCTGAGGCGCAAAATGAGACGTTCAATGCTCATCTCTTTTCATTTATGCTTCAAATAATATTTGAAGTCTAGCTAGCTCAAAGGCAACTTCTCAATTCTCAATAATGACTACCACTTAGAATGACTCACTAAGTAATTCTCTTAGTAAATATGTCATTCTGAATTATTTGCAATTCTTGGACCCGATTCACGACAGATTTAGAATCCACCATCTTGAATTCCATGAATTTGGTAATCATGAATTTCTTGATGCCCACGTCCTCAATTTTGAGAATCGGGACGGCGATAAGCTTGGGACGTCACAAAAATAACCCTTACAACTTAAGACCCTTGAGATGGAGTTAGGGTTGTGACATCCATGGCCTAACAAAGTTTGTCTCATCTCAATTTAAATCTTAATAAGCTAAATTGGTCTCACTTATAGGTGCATTAACATCTATATCCTCAAATTAGTGCATTTCCTCAATTAATGCACTAACGGCCTCACTAAAATTATTTCAATTGGAAAGGAATGCTTTGATAACATCTACAGTTGATACTTGCTAATGGATCGGGGCTTGTAGCTAAGTTTCGATCGAAACGGCTTTAACACAACCTACGCGAATTTAGGTGGCATTGGTAGAATTCTCGCAACTAGACTTGAACTAAGTTTAATGCCTATCCAGGGTTTCATGCATGACTTTAAGTTGAGCTTAGTCGATCCATAAATGACCTTAGGTTGTCATGTAATCAAGTAGAATCGATTAGCCTACCCTGAGTCACGGTCATTCAGGATCGAATTAGGGTCGTTCCCCACGAATAGTACATTGACCATGTGGCATCACCTGCGACCAATATTCATTTGAGCTGAATCGATCTATATCCGTCCATGGACTACTCGTGATGGCATCAGTCATCCATAGCAATCCTTATAGTCAAATGGTCCTTTCATGGTTGAATGCTCTGGTCTATTGCAATCTTGCTTTTGAATTGCCTTGCCCCTAATCAACTAGTCAGCTTGTGAACAATCCCTAGGATTGAGTCACGGCTTGTCTTCATTACTGACGTACCAATCCTTAGTTCATCCCTTATGATCTAAATAGGGGTTTGAATTGAGGATGTCACAGTATTATCACTATACAAATAGGATTATGTCAAACACTTTTTAAAACTAGCACACCTAGCGAAACTTGAAGAAGGGAGATGTTGATGTTTCCACTTCTTACTTTGAATGAGGAACTTCAAATCTTTTTGTAGAGCTTTGACATTTGTGTACAGAAGAAATACATGAACTATAAATTAAATAGATATAATAATCTAGGAGATTCATAAACTAAATAGATACAAATTCGAGTAATACATGAACAGAAACAACGTTCTCATTTTGCTCACTTTCATTGATCCATTAACCTACCATAATTACAACGAAAGGAAGGCCCATGAATAATACATTGTCATGTGTGAGATTTTGTGAAATCACTGTCAACTATTTAAATATTCTAACATTCCTCATAAAGCTTAGTCTGGTCTTTTGCCTAATACTAGACATGGAAATTTAATTGGGAGGCAAATTGGTCCAGGTAAGATTTGTATTCAGGACTTCTAACTCTAATACCATGTGAGATTTTGTGAATCATTGATGACTATTCTAAAAACCTAAGCTGTTAGATGAAAGCATAGTTTATCATTTAAATATTCTAACACCATGTCAATAACCAAAAGTTGGAAAAAAATGGTAACCAGAGGTTGAAGACAAATAACAACCAAAAGGAAACAACAACAAAAGAAAAAAATGAGAAAATTCAAAAGTAAGCACAATGGCTTCATTTTGTCTAAATTTGCTCTTGTTTGATCGCCAATTGTGACACATAAAACCTAGCTAGCTAGGGGTCAATCACCACATCAGTAATTTTAGGTGAATCCTAACCAAGATGACTTAATTGTATTTTCACTCAATGGTTTACAGTTATATTGGTTCGATTGAAAAGTTTCATATTGAATTGAAATTCATATAGTAAGTTTAGGATAGACATAGTGACTTTTCCCTATGCAAAATATTGTAGTAAATAAAGTATTTTTTAAAATGAGATATTGAATATGGAAATTAAATGTAACATAATCAATCTATAATGCAATGCTATCATGAGAAAATAAATCTATTTATACAATTCAAATATGCAAGTAAATAGTTTCCCTAAATCCGCCGCTAAAGATATTTTTGCATGTCTGCCGAGAACACTCCGAAGATGAATGGGAGGATTAGCTTACTTTAAATTGACCTTGTGGGGATTTCTATTGAGTTGCGCCAACATGATATGCTGTTGAGGTCCCTCAGGTGCTTCAATTTGGATCACACTTCATGTAGACCCTTCGGCCGTCGTTCACTTTTTTTTTTTTCAAAAATCGCCTAGCACCTCCAACAAGAAAAAACACACTTAAAATGTTGTTGGCTTGAGCCCGTGAGCCATATATTCAGGCACAATTGTTGGAGATTAGGCACAAGCACTAGGGTCTTGGACTTGGCATCGAGGGACCTGCCCTCCGTTTGTGAACCTAGGTTCAGGTGCTAATGACTTGGTGGCTAGAGTTAGGTATCCAAGTATGGTTACTAGAGACTCAAGCATGGCCTTTTCGGAGCTAGGGCTAGATGTGAGAGTTGGGTATGTGGGCATGGTTGCTAGGAATGTAAGCACGAGCATTAGAGTCTCGAGCATGGCCACCAAGGATCTTGGCCTAGGTGTCGGTAACTTCGGTGTAGGATCCAAGTTCCCAAACATGTATGTCGAGAGCCTAGAATGAGCACTAGCCATAAGGAAGATGGGCCCAACCTTTGTAGGACCAGGCTTTGCCATTAAGGAATTGGGCTTAGCCTTAACGAACTTAGGCTTGGACGCCACTAACTTAGGTGTGAGAGATAGCTACTCGGATATGGTTGCCAAGGATTTGGGCATGGGTAGCCTAGCCTCAAGAAACTTGGACTCGACCTCTTTAGACCTAGGCCGCTTGATGGGCACGTGTAGATGCTAATGACTGGGGTGTTGGAGTCAATAGTCAAGCAAGGTGCTAGGTACCTGTGCATGAGTATTAAGGTCTCTCACTTGGCCTCTAGGATGCATCTTGACCTTGTTGGACCTAGGCCTTGGCACCAATGGCTTATGCGTGGGGGTTGGGTACTCGGGCACAACAATAAAGGACTTGGGGACGTGCTCTAGAGCTTAGGCATGGCCTCAAGGGACTTGGCCCCTATCTTTGTGGACTAGTGTTTGACTTCTAAGGAACTGGGCTGGGTCTCAATGGCCTAGGCTTGTCTGCTAAGGACCCAAATCATAGTTGTCGAGGTTCTTGTGCCTAAGTGCTAAGGTCTATATGAATTTTCAAAAATGATTTTTGATTTTTAAAAGAGAAAATCATGTTTCTATATTTCCTTCTTAATGGCATGCTAACGTGTAATGAAACATGGTGAGTAAAGATATAAATAAATAATTAACTCCTAAATATGCATCGCTACACTTATAGGTAGGTTTTATGACTTTTATCAATATATTTCGCAAAAATTCTAATTAACGTCAACTATGTTTCCATTGAATGACTTGAGTAGCCTCTCCCTTGCTTATCAAATAAGTGGTTTTCTTACTTAATTGAATGATTTAAGCAATGTTATTCCATGTTATCAAATAAATTAATCTCATGAATTGCTAATTGGCTTATCAAACATGCCCTAATTGTTTTACAATTGAAACTTAATTAGGATGTCTCCCCTAGACAATTTTGTCCTCGATCCGCTCTCAACTATGTACAAGGTCATTGATTCCGCATTACGGGTTTGAAATTGTTTAGGTGAACTGATCATAATGTTTTGGAATTGATTTCTTTTCTGAGACCAAGAAGGTAAATAAGAAGAAGAACAATGGAAGAAACATATGGAAAGGTTTTACTTCACATGTATACAGTACGTTGCTTTGAAGACATGGTACGAGAATTCCTTTTCAAAGATAAAAGGAAACAAGGGAAACAACCCGACTACAAGAACTTAAAAAAAAAAAAAATTATTTACAGCCAAGTAACGAGTAACACCTCTCTCTCTCTCTCTCTCTCTCTCTCTCTCTCTCTCGTCTCTCACGAAAGTAGCCCTGAATCTTATCCTATCAGATGAGGAGCAAAAATGGTGGAAAGGTCTTGTGCCTTGAAGATGCACACCGTCACCATCAACTGAAAAAGGCGGTCATTTCTGAACGTCAAACAAAGATGTTCGGATTTGGTTGAAGTAGACCTTGAAGTTTAAACCAGTTGAATCTGCCACTGCCCAAGAAGCAGAAGAGCTTCCTGGAGAAGAAGAGAGAGAAGCATTACTGAAGCTTTCACGTGCATGTCTCTCTTCTTCTTCTCTGTCTTCACGAATCGTATCCATCGCGACGCATGGTTTGCGTGGCCTCCTTGGGGCAGTTGCAAGTTGTGATGGCACAACTTCTGTAATAAATCTTGCAAGGCGTGAACTGGCCATTATCATTCCCTTCTGATGGATGTTTTGAAAGGGGTGGAGGGGGAGGGAAGAATAAGCTGTGAAAGAGGGTTTGCGGTGGGATGGTTATGAATGAAGATGGAGGAGGGAATTTATAGTAGGCTTTGGGGGGTTTTCTTTTGTTTGTTTGCTTGTCCCTCCGAAAATATTATTTTCTCTTAATGGTTAACCGACGAAAGAAAATGATTATGACAATGACAATATGGTGTTCCATATCTCAAAAAAGTTTAAGTCATGTTATTTTTATTTCAAGTGATATGCTAATGTGGTGTCATTTGATTAATATCATGTCTTATTTTGCACATTTAACAATTATTTACGTATGCAAAAGGAAAATACACGTAGACACTCAGAAGACGGGATTTTTTTTTTTTCTCTGCTTTGAGGATGTTGATGCTAAAAATTGACATTACTAGGTACCTTGTGCCGATTCTAAGATGGGAGGCCAACCGATACAAATTGAACGATTAAAACCCAGATGTTAAAAGAAAAAAAATGTTGTACAACATTACAACATTTGCAAGTGTTAAGATAGCACCGATATCATGATTAAACAAACATGATAAGGGAGAGAGCAGTTTAGGCCAAACACCTAGTGGTGATGGTTAAATCAATTCGTTTCGTTGAGCTGTCCACCTTTCTATTCAATGTTAGGCTTAAAGTGAGCGGCTTACCTCATTGTATCGATATAGATGACGTATAATATCATGATATGAATTTTTTATTAGTTTTTCTTTTTCTGTAGTTTATTATTATTATTATTATTATTATTATTATTATTATTATTATTATTAACTCAATGTCGTCTGTTTGCGCCGCCCACTCTTGCTTTCGACATTAATTGGAGGATAAGGGTCGTGTTCCGTATTGGGAAGGGAAGTCTTGTTGTGATGGGACTATAGGAGCCAGTGATGGGAAATCTCTAAGAAGATACGGCTTTTGTTCGATCGGAGAAGAAACCAAATTTGCACTTTTTCAGGCTTTGAACGGGAAGCATCCGGAATGAATGGTACTCGCTAGCATGTTCGCCTCCTACCCACGTGGTCAATTTTGTGGACCGCACTCCATGCTGGCCAGTCACGATATTGGGGCCCCAGACAACGATTGACTGCGCTTCATCCTGTGAACCGATGCAGTGTTGTATTCTGTATCTTGAACAATGGAAAGAAGCACCTGAGTGTGATAATGCTTTTGCAAATTCTAGGAGTACACTCTATTAACACTGTGAGGCTTTTTTGGGACCAGTAAAAAGGCGGGAAGGGCAGACAACTGTTAGCGACCATGATCCTGTGTTCACTATGAAATGTTGGATTGATAGGGCATGACTACTCCGCACTACCTGCGACTAAAAGGTTTGATATTGGGGGGGCCTTGTCACTATGGCCCGACAAAGGAGCAAGAAGTCGGACCTCTTTCCACACAAGGTATACCATAGATAGACGACGTAGCACGAGTGTCCGCTCCCAACATAAATTGGACTCGTGACCTAGTAGGAAATTGAGAGTGTTTAGCATTTACACTGGCTGTGGATTGCAATACTTCAATAGTTTATAGAGTTAAAATGCAGTTTCTTCTTTATTCCAGCATGTTTTCATGATGAGAAAATCACCTTTAAATAGGTGGATTTTGAGCATATGAAATATGCCACTAATTAATCTCATGGACTTAGTAAAGACGAGAGCCAAAATTCATGTGATGGCCCTAACATGTAGCTATTGACCATATTCCTGCATGCGCAAGCTTGTTGAAGCGGGGCAATGCTCGGCGGTGATCAATTAGACTGAGGTAGAGCAAATGCAGGAGTGTGTACGACATGAACAATGAAAGATGGTGGTTCACGTAGGATGGTTTTTCTGCAAACAGTTACCTTGTACTTCGTCTGCGAATTGAATGAATAATCGAAAAAGTGCAAGTAAGGGAAACCAAATTGTCTCATTTCTTAAACTCCTAACTTCGAAGACGGGACCGACGTGTCCTTTGGCGGAGGGAAATAATACATCACCGTGGACACACTGACAAGTCCTTTGGAGAAGGGAAATGGTACATCTCCGGTACCCATCCAACACACAGATTGAACGTATTATACCCATCGCATCGATGTTCATTTTAGTCACTTATCCATTCATTCGAGAAATGCCAGAAAAAGCCTAAAAGGACAAGCTTTATCTTCCTTTAAATGGTATATTGAAGCTATCAACTTCCTTTTTTACTTAATGATGACAAATCAACATATTTTAGAAGTTCATATTTAGCATGACAAGAATTCCAGATTGGAAACTTATGCATTTATGAGAGAACCAGACACGCAACATGAGTCCGTTTTCCTTAAGTAGCGATGCACATAATGTCATGCTTTTATGTGAGCTCGCATCTTACTGATGGGCTTGAGGCATGCCACATGCCTAGTTAAGTTGAGTTTCTCTTCATGCAAAAAAAAAAAGAAAAAAAGGAAGAAAAAGGGAGAAGGAGGAGGCCAAACAAAATCCCTTCGCTAAAATTTCTCATGTGACTCCCTCCAGCGCCACTAAATACACGCACCACGAAATACACGAAATATAAGTAATGTGGTCTATAAAATCAATCATAATTTAGAGCCGAATCTAAATGTAAGTTATAGTAATAAATTCTTAAAATATAACTGGATTGATCTAATAGTTTAGTCTATAAAATATTGGTTTACCGAGCGAGCCAGATCAAGGTGATGGCCTCCATCTGCCATCGACTTTTTCGTATATCCATCAACTGGAGAGCCCATCGTCAAAAAAGGGATAAAAACAGGTTGGCAATTTAGCTTATCTATCGGGGTCTGAAAGAATAGGACAAGCCGCCCCTTCTGCACCGACTAAGACTAAATGGAGCAGAAAAGTATAAAGTGCATAAAGATCCCAAATTTGCATTTAATTCATAAAGCAAATCATGCCTATCCCTTTCAACTTTTAAATTGCCCCGATATCTTTTGGACTTTGACCCCTCTAGAATATGTACAAACTAATTTTAATCCTAATGGATCTAAAATAAAGCCCGAGCTATGGCAAAAGGAAATCCTAATTACGACTCATTTAACTATATAGATTCTTAAACCAGAAGAATTACTAATGAAATTGAGATGTTTAGTCCATATAAGCTCTCAGCTTTCGTGTACTTATGGTCTTCAACTATCAATCCAATTGAAATTGGGTCACCACCTTGGCTTGTGACCTGAAATCACACCGTTCTCTATATTTTGGATACTTTTGCATTGTCTGTACTATGTAATCATCTCGTAATCTAGTTTAGCCACCTGTAGAAATTCATTTATACGAGTGAGTCAGGCGCGTAACGAAGTTGTGCATGTAAACTAGGTGCATGTTTGCTTTGTTCATGCCATCAATTCCAAAACAAGATGTTGTCCAGTTATCCATTCACTAAGCGCATTCCTTATGTCTCACCTCTAAATGAGGTTACTGCTGGCCAGGTTAATTCACATAAATTGTAAATCCCAACGTAAGTAGTAGTAGTAATAATAATAATAATAATAATAATAATAATAAATAATAATAATAATTATAATAATAATAATAATAATAATAATAATAATAATAATAATAATAATAATAATAATAATAATAATAATAATCAAATTTGCCCTCTTTTAGAGACGAGGCCCATTTGGCTTGAGTGGAGTGAAAACGTGAACTCTTAATTTAATTCGGGGCTCATAAGTAGTCGCTAAATTCCTACAAAGAGAAAAAAAAAAGGGAAAAGAAGAATAAATCTAGGCTTCATGAGGCAAATAAAACTGTAAATTTATATTTAATTTCATAGGATCTCAATTCAATTAATTTAATAAAACATGGGAGAAATTTCTCATTTTTCACTGTGGTCCCATAATATGGCACATGAGACTATTCCAAGGAATATCTTCATATCCTTATCTACATCATCCACCATATATAAGTCCAGCTTTAGGTTGCGCAATGCGCATGCAAAATCACATCCAAATCACCCCCACCTTCAAGAACAGTGAAATGGCCGATCCTAAAACACCTAAAACAGTACCTCCAACGACCTTCCTGGCTGCCGACATTGACGGAACGTTGCCAAGAGATATATCACTGACCCCGTTTCCCGCCGTCGCCCCTCCTCGCATGGTGGCTGCCTCAAGGATCCGACTTCACATTTCTTTAGAGACGATCTATGAAGAAGAGGACGGTGAAGATGCGCAGTCGTCGTCGGCTTCCTTCTTGCCAATAAAGTTATCACTGTGTTTCTTGGAAGCGCACAAGCCTTTGACATTCTGTTCGCGCGACCATCAATTCGTTTAGGACACATCGTATTCTCGATGTTGTCCTCCCCCCCCCCCCCCCTCCTTCTCTGATTTATGAAGGTTCTGCATATTAGTGAACTGTGGATTAGCACGACCATCAATTCGTCTAGGACACATCGTATTCTCGATGTTGTTCCCCCCCGCCTTCTGTGATCCATGAAGGTTCTGCATATTAGTGAACTGTGGATTAGCGAGCCATTTAGGTTTAGATCCGATGATTGATCACTGTGTGTTTTGTACGCCGCACAAAGATTGGGTTGGTCATGTTGTTTAGTTTCCTCCACATTTCTCTCGTAAATCTCTTGTAATAATATTATATAATTTGTAGCCCTTCTGTAAGGGATTGATATTTTCTACATTTTGGTACAATTAGCCTCTTTAAGATCTAAATAGTGAATACATTGAAAATATCAGCTCCCATGACTGCGAGCCGTGAGCTCCAGAGAGAGGGGGTCATCACCAGAAATGGGCTCGTCCGTCGTGTCGGCTGGCGTTGGCAACGGGGGGTGGTGAGAGCTTGCTGTGTGACGAGGTAGAGCTGAGAGGAAGGTGGGCGGCGGAAGAGGGAGACATAGAGGTGGGTGTAGGGTAATGAATTGCACGGCAGTAAACGTGTCTTTTCAGGTCGGTGATGAGATGCAATTTGTACGTTTCGAAAACTCATAGATGGTATTTAATATAGGTAATGCAAATAGAGATGCAATTTGCAATCATCCCTTTGTTTAATCCGTGAAATTGCTACACATACGTAGTTCTCAGTCTCTTTTAAATGGTACTTATAAAGAAAGTGGGTCAGTCAGAGTGCAAACAATACGAAGTAAACATCGTCCGTGCTTCTTCTTGAGGCACTTGAATTGTTTGGCGCAGCAACTTCTCCCAAAAAAGGAATAAAAAATCAAACATTGTCGACAAAAACAATGTTGGTCAAATGACACTGTGAATGTTTCAGATAAAACTCTTCAAGCTTTAGATGCACCTCAAATGACGTGATGAGGATGTACACCTCTATGGAAATTCACTACTCCCATAAAATTGGGTGAATGTACAAGAGTATGGTTTAGAGGAGGGGTAAGTAGTTCTAAATTCTGTACAGGTTCCACCTAGGAACTTACCTGTTGAACAAGTTCGACATTTTTTGGATTCCACCTATAATATTAATTGAACAATTGCAATGAATTATAAATTTTAATGACCAACAATTGCTATTACATTCACTAACCATAACTTATACTTAAACCCACGAAAAATATGAATATTAATAAAGTGAAAGTCTCAATCATAAAATAGAAGCTTAAACCAGTATGTATGGATTATACACTTGTCATCAAATAATATAGAATATCATAAAATCACACGAAGACATGAACCAGGAAAAACATTAAAAATTGTTACAGGTTCTAGGTTGCTTGGATTTAGAACTTGGAACCTATTCATTAAAACAGATTTCTCAATTTTTGGAATCTAGAACTTATCCTACTTATTATGGAATTTGGAACTATATAGGTTCTTGCCAGTCTAGTTCTCAGATTCTAGATTTTACCATAGAATCATACTCACCCCTAGTTTAGAGATTCAAAAGATTTTGTATTCAATGTTAGCAATATTACATTAGAGACTCATAAGATTTTCTATAGGATATTTTCCTATGTTAAAGATAGTCATGGTATTGCTCTTGATTATTTATCTCTCAAGTTGCATGTATATTTTCATTGATTGTGTATATCTTCATTGATATGTGTTACTTTAGATAGTTATCTCATAAAACTAATGAATAGGTAATGTCATGTTCATTATGATATATCGAAATATACACAATTCCTTTCTTTCGCATATCTTTCTTAATTCTCTACTTTCAAATCACAAAAGCTTTCTATGGAATAAACTTTAAGCTCGGCTGATATCACTACCTGTGCATAGTCTGGAACCTTATTCGGGGCATATGAGACTGGACCGCCGTCGGTGCATTTGTACAGATCATTCGACAAGAACAGTTTGGGTACTTCCTCTAATTAAAGAATATAATATTAACTTCCCTGAAAGCACGTACTGGAAAGACAGGCACATGCGGAATATGGGAAATAAGAGATTAGGATGCCTTGCCTGACACGGTCAGTACCAAAAGGGCGCCGCCCTTCCTGCATGGTCCTTTTCATTCATTTTCAGGAACAATTGGTCACCCACCTTAGGCCCATATTTTCCCAGAACTTGGTGGAATTGGACCACTTTTTAAGGTCGTGTACAAGCAGCAAAATCTCGACACATTTATCTAAGGAGATTGTTGAGAAGGAGTCCAATTATAACCCCATTAATGACAGAAGAATATTAGAAATACCAAAAGTTGTGTAAGGCACTCATTTTGGTACAAAAAAAAAAATCAGATCACTTAAGTATCAAGTCTTATCACTCTAGCTCAAAATCTAATGTAAAAATATTTTAATACTTTTTTGGTCTAATGTGGCCCGTCGAAAGTTTAATTCAACATAAAAATCTCTAAACGACGTCGTTTAACTGCCTGTACAACCCAAAACGACATCATTCATAACAAAAAACCTAGCAATTAATTTATTGTTGAATAACGTCCTCTCTCTCTCTCTCTCTCTCTCTCTCTCTCTTTTTTCATTTGAGCTCTGCAACATCAAATGAAGAAGGAGGGATTAGGCTTGGAGGTTGCATTGGAGGAGGATAAATGACAGTGGGATTGGGCCTTGACCTCGTGCTTCTCTTGCTCGCCAAACTTCTGGATTTGCTTCTACTCTATCTTGAAGCTCTTTAAAATGTGCTGGCTACTGGTTTCTTTGGCAAGGGTTTGGGTATTCTAGGTTTTCGTTTTGGCTTTGAAATTGATGAGAGGAGGAGACAAATCTACATGAGTTTAGTCTAGGCATTCTATTGAACATGTGGCGAGCAATTTCCTAACAGTATCTACATTCAACTATGAACACTGTTGAGAACAGCAACAAATCTCATAGTGGCTAAAGTTGAACGAGGTCTTTTTTTTTTCAGTGGAAAGGATGGAAGTACTTGGCATAGTGGGCGGTGGCTGCATGGGCTGGTGGTGGAGACCATGGTGTAGGAGGAGAATGATGCGTGATGGGGTGAGTGATTCTAGAACGGATTTTTGTGGTTAAGTGTATGGAGTAGTGTTTATATGAGAAAGAAATGAAAAGGAATAAGAAAAGATAAAACGATCTCCTCCCAAGGTATAAAGGCCTCGCCACCAACCGAGGATGAGGATCGAGATCTACGAAGCTCACCACCAAGGCCTAAAACTTCCACCAACCAAGGATAAAGGACTTCGAGATAGGAGAAGCTCACCACCAAGGCCTAAAGGTTCCACCAGCCAAGGATAAATGGCTTCTTGGCTCACCACCAAGGAGTGATCTACGCTCCAAGGATAAAGAAACCGAAAGGAGTTATCCGCTCTCCAAAGGAGTTCACTCAAATTGAGGAAATCTCACCATTCTCATTCATGAAATTCGTATATCTTACATTGGATAGTTTTCCCTATTTATAGGAGGATTTTAGCCTTAGGAAATATTAAAAACAAACTTTAATAACCTAGGAATTGAAATGTTTGACTCTTGAGCTACATAAAAATAAAAACGGCTAGGAACTTAATAAAAAGCATTTACAATCACGGGAACTAAATGCTATAATAAAAAACCTTTACTATCACGGCAACTAAATGTCATAATAAAAAGCCTTTACTATCACGGGAACTAAATGCCATTTAATCTTCGGCCTTTCACATTCTCGAACCGTTAACTTTCCGTGTTCTTGAACCTCTAGCCTTCCCAAAATTCGAGCTCCTCCTTTGACCAGAAAATAATCCTTCTGAAACTTCTTCAATTGGTCATACAAGACATCTAAAATGACCTCCCATTGATACCTATTGATA
Organism: Eucalyptus polyanthemos subsp. polyanthemos; assembly: GCA_017140185.1. Classification (NCBI taxonomy): domain Eukaryota; kingdom Viridiplantae; phylum Streptophyta; class Magnoliopsida; order Myrtales; family Myrtaceae; genus Eucalyptus; species Eucalyptus polyanthemos. The sequence goes on from CM029461.1 coordinate 31,920,051, forward strand.
TACCACAAATTAATTAACATTATTCATTCAAAGTGATCCATCGAAGCACATAATGCCCAACTTCTTTATTGGCTTGGATAAGCATCAAGGGTTCTGAGTTAGTCCATGGAGCTACGTTGGATGCTCCCGCATCATCCTCCCCGGGTTGTTTGAGATTTGTCCTCAAATCTAGAAGATTTTCATCCTCCAAGTAAGAAGAAAGATTTCCCACGTTGAATGTTGCCGAAACTGCAAACTCTCCTGGAAGGTCAATCTTGTAAGCATTGTCACCAATTCGCTGAATAACTTTAAAGGGATCATCAGCTCTAGGCATGAGCTTGTTCTTTCGACGAAATGGAAATCTCTCCTTCCTCAAGTGAAGCCATACAAGATCGCCCGGTTGAAATTGAGTCTTCTTGTGATGTTGATTAGCTTTCTTCTTGTAAGATTCGTTGGCCTTTTCAATGTTGGATCGAATCTGCTCATGGAGCTTCTTCATTGATTCAGCTCTTTTCTTGCCATCAAAGCTCACTTGAGAGTTAGACGGAATTGGAATCAAATTAATGGGTGTGAGAGGATTAATTCCATACACAACTTCAAATGGCGATCGACCAATAGTATAACTTGGTGATCGATTGTAAGCAAATTCAGCATGTGCAAGCTTTAAATCCCAATCTTTCAACGATTTACTCACCTTACCACGAAGAAGAGTGATTAGAGTACGATTTGTTACCTCCATTTGGCCATCCGTTTGGGGATGACAAGCTGCGCTGAATAAGAGCCTTGTACCAAGCATTCTCCATAGAGTCCTCCAAAAGTGGCTTAAGAACTTGGAATCACAATCCGACACAATGATCTTTGGTACTCCATAAATGCGGATAATCTCTTTGAAATATAATTCAGCAATATGAGATGCATCATTGGTCTTGTGACATGGCACGAAATGAGCCATTTTTGAGAACCGATCAACGACCACGATGATAGCATCTTTTCCTCTTTGAGTTCTTGGTAGAGCCACGATGAAATCCATGTTAACATCTTCCCAAGGCTGCAATGGTACCGGAAGTGGAGTATACAAACCTTGATGAAAATGGCTTTTTGATCTATGACAAGTTGCACACCTTGAGATGATAGCATGCACATCTCCACTCATCTTTGGCCAATAGAAATGCTCTTGAAGAACCTCAAGAGTTTTGTTAATACCAAAATGACCAGCCAATCCTCCACCATGCGCTTCTTGAATCAACAATTCGTGAAAAGAACTCTTCAGCAAACATAATTGATTTCCTTTAAAAAGAAACCCATCTTGTAAAGAATATATACCTTGAACTTCTTGCTTGCAATTGTTGATGATAAAGGAGAATTCCACATCTTCAAAATAAAGTTCTTTCATTGATTGAAATCCGAGAATCCTAGAGTCCAAAACCGCAAGCATAGAATATCTTCTCGATAAAGTATCTACTACAACATTAGTGTGCCCCGGTTTATATTTTGAGATGAAAGAAAAGGATTGAAGAAATTCTACCCATTTTGCATGTCTTGAATTAAGCTTGCGTTGGCCACTAATAAACTTAAGCACCTCATGATCAGAATGAAGGACAAATTGCTTTGGCCTCAAATAATGACTCCAATGATCAAGAGCTCGGACAATGGCATAGAACTTTTTGTCATAAGTTGAATAATTCCTCTTGGAATCAGATAACTTCTCGCTGAAATATGCCAATGGTTTTTGTGTTACACCATAACAGCACCAATACCAACTCCGCTTGCATCACATTCGACTTCAAATACTTTATCAAAATCATGAAGTGCAAGAATAGGGGACTCACAAAGTTTCTACTTGATTATGTTAAAGGCGTTTTGAGCAGCCTTTGTCCATTCAAAAGCACCATTCTTCATGCATTCAGTTATAGGAGCCATGATGGTACTAAAGTTTTTAACAAAACGTCGATAGAAAGAAACAAGTCCATGAAAACTTCTTACATTAGAAATGGACATCGAAACTGGCCAAATCTTCATAGCTTCCACCTTGGTTTGATCAACAGAGATTCCATCTTTGGAAACCACATATCCAAGAAACACAATGCTCAGAGAGAAGAACTCACATTTCTCCATTTTAGCATACAGTTTTTGATCTCTCAAGACATTGAAGACCTGTTTTAAATGAGAGATATGATCCTCCTCGTTCCTGCTATAAACAAGAATATCGTCGAAATAAACAACGACAAATCAACCAATAAAGGAAAGAATAACCTCATTCATAAGTCTCATGAAGGTACTTGGAGCATTAGATAATCCGAATGGCATAACCAACCACTCATAAAGGCCACCCTTGGTCTTGAAAGCCGTCTTCCATTCATCTCCATCTCGCATTCCGATTTGATGATAACCACTTCGCAAATCTATCTTTGAAAACACAGAAGAACCATATAATTTGTCAAGCATATCATCAAGTCTAGGTATAGGATACCTATACTTAATGGTGATGTTGTTGATGGCCCGACTATCAACACACATGTGATATGTACCATCCTTCTTAAGCACAAGTAAAGTCGGAACAGAACAAGGACTCATGCTTTCTCAAACATATCCTTTGAGGATAAGTTCATCGACTTGTCTTTGCAACTCCTTTGTATCCTCCGGATTGCATCGATAAGCTGGCTTGTTTGGTAATGGAGCACCGGGGATCAAATCAATTTGATGCTCAATACCTCTTATGGGAGGTAATCCAAGTGGCAAATCCTCCGGAAACACATTTGCAAATTCTTTCAGCAGACAATGCATTTTTGGATGTATGGGTCGCACCATCTCACTCTTTTTCTCAACCACAAGCAAAGCAAAAACATTCTTTGTTTGCTAATGGCTCTCTCAACCCGTGTCTCACTCAAGAACATATTTTCCTTACAAGTGTTTCCCTCCCTAGGTTGATTATTATGTATCGAATAAGGGCTCAATGGTAAAAGAGTAATGCATTTTGTTCCTTCTTAAAAGAGTATGTGTTTTTCCAACCATCATGCATAGCATTTATATCAAATTGTCACGGTCTACCCAATAACAAGTGGCATGCCTCCATAGGAATCACATCACATACAACCTCATCTCGATAGTTCTGCCCAATTGAAAATGCTATAAGAACGCATTTGGTTACCTTGAGCTCATTCCCTTGATTGAGCCATTGGAGCTTGTATGGTTGAGGATGTTTCGTTGTTGGAAGGTTCAACTTGTCGACAAGAGTTGTCGAAGCAACATTGGTGTAGCTCCCACCATCGATGATCACCAAACACACCTTTCCATTAATAGTACAACGCGTGTGAAATATATTCTCCCTTTGCTATTTATTAGGAGAAACTTCAACATGCAATGCTCTCCGGATGATCAACAGCTCGCCATCATTGGCTTTTTCCACAACTTCTTCTTCCCGATCAGATTCGAAAATATTTTGGTCTTCATTGTCATCAGCCTCTTGAAGCGTCGAATTGATCTCCTCAATTTCTTGAAGAGTCATAACTCTCTGATTTGGACAATTTTCTTGTAAATGCCTAAAACCATGGCACTTAAAGCATTTCCTTGCATCACCTTCAAACTTTTTTTGGATTTCTTTGGAAGGCTCTGCATTCTTTCCCCTGCCTTTGTCTTTTGTCTACGAACTCTCGCCCTTGCTTGAGGAAGCACCCTTAAAATAGGATGTCGCCTTTGTTGAGGTTCTAGAGGAAAACCTCTTGCTCTTCAATTGTTTTTCGACTTTTATGGCTAACTTGCATACGTCTTCAAAGGACCAATACAGTTGAAGTTCAACCATATCAACAATTTCTCGATTCATGCCACCAAGAAAACGAGCGATGGTTTGCTCGGGAACTTCTGGAACTTCACTCCTCATTTTGAGTTGTTCAAACTCGCGAATGTATTCTTCAATGCTCATCACATGTTGTCTTAAGGAGTTCAGTTTGAGGAAGAGATCTTGCTTATAGTTGTCGGGCAAGAACCTCTTCTTCATCAACTTCTTGAGTTTTTCCCAAGACTTGATTCGGCCTTTTCCTTCCCTTGCTCATTGATGCTTTAGATTCTCCCACCATAGGGAAGCATATTTGGTCAACTTTAGGACAGCAACCTTACATTTCTTCTCCTCCGAATAGGATTTGAAGTAAAAAATCCGTTCGATTTTATGTAGCCAATCTACAAAGTCGTCAGGATTGAGATTACCGTTAAACTTGGGGACCTCCACTTTAATGTCTCTTTCATCCTCCTTATGCCTCCCTCTCCGTCTTCGTCTTCAAATTGGAGATTTAGAATCACTAGAGTGCAGAATCGTTCGGTTGTCTCCAGTGGACTCGGAATCGCCATCAGAATTTTGACGAGATTCAGAATCGTCACGTCGATGCCGTTCATTGGGACGCCTTGCTGGTTGTCCTTGTCTCGCCGGATTCTCTAGAAGATTAAGGACTCACTCCATTTGCTGTTGAAGATTTCGGATCGCACGATCTCGCCTTTCCTTCTGCGCTTGCTCCAAAGTCAAGCCTCTAGGAACTTGTTCATCCATAAGGAATTTGTAACAAAAGAAAGAAATGAATCACTCAAATGAGTTGAACCTTGAGCTCTGATACCAATATTTTGATGCGTGATGGGGTGAGTGATTCTAGAATGGATTTTTCAAAGGGGATTTTTGTGGTTAAGTATATGGAGTAGTGTATACGAGGAAGAAACGAAAAGGAATAAGAAAAGATAAAACGATCTCCTCCCAAGGTATAAAGGCCTCGCCACCAACCGAGGATGAGGATCAAGATCTACGAAGCTCACCACCAAGGCCTAAAGCTTCTGGCGCCCACCGTGGGGCAGTTCCTAAAGGCTTGACTTTGGAGCAAGCGCACAACAAAAGGCGAGATCGTGCAATCCAAAATCTTCAACAACAAATGGAGCAAGTCCTCAATCTTCTAGAGAATCAAGCGAGACAAGGACAACCAGCAAGGTGTCCCAATGAACAGCATCGGTGTGACGATTAATCCTTTATCCTTGGCTGGTGGAAGCTTTAGGCCTTGGTGGTGAGCTTCATAGATCTCGATCCTCATCCTCGGTTGGTGGCGAGGCCTTTATACCTTGGGAGGAGATCATTTTATCTTTTATTATTCCTTTTCATTTCTTCCTCATATAAACATTACTCCATACACTTAACCACAAAAATCCGTTCTAGAATCACTCACCCAATCACGCATTTTTCTGACCATCATGCATAGCATTTATATCAAATTGCCACGGTCTACCCAATAACAAGTGGCATGCCTCCATAGGAATCACATCACATACAACCTCATCTCGATAGTTCTGCCCAATCGAAAATGCTATAAGAACACGTTGGACAGCAACCTTACATTTCTTCTCCTCCGAATAGGATTTGAAGTCAAAAATTTGTTCGGTTTTGTGTAGCCAATCTACAAAGTTGTTAGGATTGAGATTACCATCAAACTTGGGGACCTCCACTTTAATGTCTCTTTCATCCTCCTTATGCCTCCCTCTCCGTCTTCGTCTTCGAATTGGAGATTCATAATCACTAGAGTGCAGAATCGTTCGATTGTCTCCAGTGGACTCGGAATCGCCATCAGAATTTTGACCATTAATGGTTCTGAGTTGGACCATGGAGCTACATTGGATGCTCCCGCATCAAAGAAGAAGACAAAGATGAAGAAAATGGAATTGTCTTTGTTCATTGATGGAGAGAGGAAAGTATTCACATTCCATAGCGTTAATGTCGATTGTCTTCTCAAAGCAGTAATGGAATTGCTGTTATTCATTGATGGAAAGAGGAGAAGAAGAGAGAAAAGTTTTCTCAAAACATTATTTCTGCCAACCATCATGATGGTCATCTCTAGAAGTTATTTATATAACTTCCCTCGCACCCTTTCAAAGAAGGTGTCCCTCCATTATATCATATCAAGACGAACCGGCAATCTTAATCACACCCATCATGGACGTACCATAGAAATATAATATAACCATTATTTTTTAAACCAATTAGAAAATATTCATAGTCAAAACAAAATTTTACATATTTTAAACCAGTTAGAAAATATTCACAGTCAAGGAACAAAATTTTACACAGAAAAAATTTCTGGACATGATTTCCTCATATTAAGAGTTTAAACATTCCAACCAAAAGAAAAGAGGGAAGATGATTCCACAAAGAATTCTAAGATGATTGGGCCTTGTTAGTATTGATTACAAATGGGCTTTTTCGATTGACGAAACATGAGAGGAATTTGAGAGTTGACCCGATGGTCTTGCATCACTTTATATCTTTCAGTCAAAATCCTATCAATTCCGGCCTAATTTTGACAGTGAAATTTTGATTTTCAAACTTGATTATTAATTTCGAGTTCTTGGTCAATATTTACCCCGCTAGTTGGCCGCCCATCCTCATCCAATCTTGAATTACGGTTAGACCTTGCACAATCCGGAAACATGATCAACTTTGTCCGACATTGACATTTACATGCACGCTTCCACACAGATATGGAGTTGTGCCACTACAAATAAGAAATCGGACTCGTTGATTAAAAATGACTGTCGATAAATGTTTTGGTGACATTCCCAGCTTTTAAAACAAATTCCGTGCATGCTCGGGAATTTAATAGATGAAAGAATTAGGACTTAATCAAATATAGGGTTGCAGTATCCAAAAGGTATCATGGGATGCTAATCCATCTTATGTGTAATCAAACCCGCTGACCTATGACCTCAGGTTTTCAGTTGATCAGTGTCCTTCACATGTGCACTTTGGTAGCTGTTATCTATGCCGTTTGTATGTTCAATCAACATAGATTTACCTAATTGATTTGTGGCAATTCAAGTCTGCTATTTAAGTTGATGATTGTATCTTGATCCCATCGGTTAAGTGAACCTAAGATTTGAGAAGTTTTTAGGGACCGAAGTGCTACTAACTGGCCACCTGGTATGGAAATTTTGAGGGGCGCTTACTGAGCTGGTGAGCTGATTTTGCGTAATGTGATGCATTTCAGATTGAGTGAAACCTGTTGAGTATGGACATACATCACCATATACTGAGTAAGATATTTTGTTATCCTATCCAGCCTCAAATCTTAACTACTAAATGCAACCTAGGGGAAAGAGTCCCTACACAATTCAATGAACATCTGTTTGAAAGGTGTCATTTACTCATAATTGGGGCTAAAGTACATCCCAAGTGTCAAAACTTAGCACGGAAGGACACTTAAGTGTCAAAAGTTTGGAAATTGACATTCAAATGCCAAAATCGGAACAAAATGGATCACTTAAGTGCCACTCCAATCAAAATTCGACCAAAATGCCAACGTGGCAATGTTCCAACGAATGAACTGCAAAATGACGTCGTTTTGCACGTTGACGTGGCTAAACAATACAAAAACAACGTCATTTTGGTATTGACATGGTAAAAAAATTAATATAAAAATTAATTAAATTAAATTTAAAACTAAACTTATTTTAAACATTTAAAAATAAAATAAAATATATTTGAAAAGGGGGGAGAGGGCAAGCAGCTGTGGCTAAGCCCTCGCTGCCGCCGCCTCCCCGCCGCTATCAGAAGGGCCAACGGCATAGGGGGGAGGGTCGGCCGAGCCCTAGCCCCTAGCCCGGGCCCGACCGACCCTCCCCCCTATGCCGCCGGCCCTTCCGGCGGGGATGGGGAGGCAATGGCAATGAGGGCTTAGCCCTCGGCCGCTTGCCCCCCCCCCCCTTCTTTTTAAATTTTTTTAAAATTTTTTTATTTAATTTTTAAATGTTTTAAATAAGTTTAGTTTTTAAATTTAATTTAATTAATTTTTATATTAATTTTTTTACAACGTCAACTCCAAAACGACGTCATTTTTGTATTGTTTAGTCACATTAATGTGTAAAACAACGTTGTTTTGCACTTCTTTCATCGAAAAATCGCCACGTTGGCATTTTGGCCAAATTTTGGCCGGGATGACATTAAGTCATCCATTTTGCTCCAATTTTGGTATTTAAATGTCACTTTCCAAAGTTTTGGCACTCCAAGTAACCGTACCTCCATAAATGGAGTGATCATTGGCCCCGTGCTTTTGGCTATCTTGGAAATATAGCCCTATCAAAATACTTTATGTAGACTCTCACGCCATTAGCAATGTCCGTGCTTGAAGGCCTCTCTCTCTTCGGGCATGGTACGCGTCCAAGCGTAGTCAATCAAGAATTAATATCCTAATTAACTAGATGCACACAATCCGAATCAAACGTTAGAGCTGATCATCCTCCAGAATCTCAAAACCAAGGTGATTCTCAAGGTCATGAAAGCAGCCAGGTGAACACATCAGTGGCCTAATCTGGGGAGGGACCAAAGATAGACCAAGCGGATAGGTAAAACAAAGGTTGGACAATGAAATTCGAGACAGGATCGTGGTTTACATACAAGCAGATAGGTACAAACAAAGGTCAGACGATGAAACAAGAGACAGGATCGTGGTTTACATACATAAGAAACGACCGTTGCTCAGCACAACTCCTTCACAGATCATATAGATGGCAGCTTGCCACTATTGCAGTCTTTTAAGCTCATGTCTTCAAAGAGACTGCAGCTTGTTGTGGTCGCGCTCAGAAAAACTGTTTTTGCTGCACTGTCCCCGACTTGGACCTCATTGAAAACGGTACTCACTCCAGAATGTAATGATCCTGATCGGAGGGCACAACCCAAATCCCGCCATGAACATTGTATGGATAGTACCTGAGTTAAGAGAGATCATGGTAAGCACATTACTCAGGACTGTACGAGGCACAATCATATGAAAACTTGCTTGCTGATCACATTCATCAAATTTTCTTTGTAAGATGGGTTCAGGTCCAGGGATACATACTTCAACACTCTTAACTAGCACAACATCTGTATAAACACCAACGGAAACTACGTGGGGAATAGTTGCCACAGCTTATACGGATCTATTCAGTTGCTTGAGACATTTCGTCTGTCCTTAGATCGACGGACTAGCACCAGCGGAACCATGAAATGCATATCAATCATAAAGAAAAATCGAGTAGCAAGCGAACATGCCCACCTAAAACGGCCAAGGAGAAAAATCCCCGAGACGTCTTGAGTTGATTCGTTTAAGAAATTTGGAGAGATTGCATAGTCTTTAACTGTTACCTGATTGGAATATCACTGGCAGTAGCAGCAGGAGCTCTAGTAACCGGAAGCAGAGCCTAATTCGAATCAACATATTGCTTTACCCGGAAGAACCCAAGCTCGTATCTCCTCGGAATGTCCAAAGGGGGATGGGATTCGGGCGCATTCGATTTCAAGGCATGAACGGCCTCATACTTAGCGCCCCGTCAATCGCATCTGATGGAGACGTGTCATTCACAGTCGTCCAATGGTCCCGTCAGCCGGGTATTTACGCCATCGACTCGAATGGTGCGACCGGTTTTTCCTTTTCCGGCAAGGAAATGTGGGGATGTGCCTATTGATGATGGTATCCTCTCCAACGCATTAAATCGTTTTGTTTTCTGCGTGTATGTGCTTGCCAATGAACGCTGGGCTGTGCAATTGGATCGGATAAGACAGCAATTTCTCGAATTTTCTATCTGTCTTTCCTAGAAAAGAATAACAACTCATCGTGAGATGATAACATAGAATACTCGGGGTTGTCTTGGCGTAGTTGTCAGATAGCCTCTCAATCTCAATTATCGTGGCCGTCTTCAACGCAGATATGCCCTGCCATGGCTTACGACGCAACCGGGGAGAGACTTATCTGAACTTCCGAGATTTCTAATGAATTTTTTTTTTTTAATGATAACAGAAACCTATCCCCCTGAGGTAGATGGACCCGATTTTTAAGTCCCAATAGATCTATCTTGATAACTTCAATTCCCCAAATATAACTCACCGTAAAATATTTATCAAAATAGTCTTCTTAGTGCAATGTCATTTTTGGAGATTGACTAATCATCATCCTTTTTATCCTGGTTGATTTGACCTATTTATTAGCGAAACGATTTCTAACACTTTGCCCAATCATTTCTTTTCAAAAATTCGATACAGCATTGACAATTAAAAAACCAGAGCGAAAATTGTGCACATTCAACCTTTTGGCTTTTAAAAGTTAAAACTCAAAATGTGGATAAAAAGTTTACGATGCATTCAAGAACAATATACTTTGGGTTGTTATAAATATGGAATTAACATGGAGTAAACTATTTTGATTCAACATTAAAGTAATTAAAGCATTTGAAAATCTAATAAAATGCTTTATTTATTAAAGAATAACATTTTACAAAATTTGAGTCGTACCTATTTTAAAAGAATTTCCTTATTTAGAGAGGGAGACACAGGGAGAGAGAGAGAGAGACTTTTGGGAAGTTAAAAATGAAAATAGAATAGCCTATTGTGTATGTAGCTTATATGAGTTCTTAAAATCAATCCTAACAATTGTTAGGAAAAATCTTATGGTATTTTGAGGATGACAAGACATCCTCAGTATACTAACATATGTAATTGAGCATGCAGAAGATGCCACTTGACGTCTAAAATCGTTGAATGACCTGTTGATAAAGTAAACAAGCTTTTGGACGTGAACTATGTTGATGACTAGTTGAAGCTTGCAAAGGATGAACAAGTTATTGAATGAGTAATATATCGATGTCTTGAAGGATGTTTCAAATGGCAAACAAACTAAAGGAGGCATGAACACCAAAATGGTTTAGATGGACCAATAAAGGGTGAACGGCCTAAAGAACATGAATACATCAATAAGCTTGGATGGACTTGGCAAATGGTGAACGAACTAGAGGACATGAGACAGTGTAGAGTTAAGAGTTTGATAAGGAGTGGTTATGCCTTTGCTTAGATGGGTCCAATAGAAGGTGAACCATTTGTCGAACGTAAGGATGTCAATATGCTCGGAGCTACCTAAATGTAGGAGTATGAGCTTGGGTATGTAAGGGCTTGGATGGACCTGACAGTAGAAGTTTTCTCTCTACAGACGTAGTGGTTGTACTGCGACTACGAGCCTCTCCAATCCTAGAGGGAAGACTCATACTCTTTATTTTATTTGAATTCAAATGGATGTTTTATAGCTAGTCCAAACAATTTACCATATTTGGGCTGGCAATAAAGGATGATAGACTGTCTTGGAAGCGCAAGTGGCTATATTGTGGAATTGTCTCCACAAAATTGAGTGACGCAGCGGTTATTTTAGGCCTCATCACTATAACTTCAGCCAAGGGAAGTAATAGATGTTGGGAAAACCTCCTAATGATATTTTGAAGTTGAAAAATTATCTACTTTTCATTATTATTCAACAAATTCATCTACTTTTAACTGTGATGTGACACTAAGAAGTCTATTTCGATAAATATTTAGGAAAAAGATCTAGATTGGGAGTAACTTTCGAAGATAGAGTCAAAGTGGGTTAACTCAGCTAGTAAAATTCGATCTCTCCTCACACCATGCCAGATTTGAATTCAATTGCCAGCAATCTCCTTTAGTATGCGATCTATAATTTTACTATAAAATCTTCTAGGCCGGTGGTATGCTTTGGCCTTGACAAGGGGTAACCTCCCCTCCTCCTTGACTTTTTCATATGAAAAAAATAAAAAATAAAAACTGAGATGAATCTACTTTGAGGGAAATATATCCGTAAACACTATAGAAAAGGAAAGACGCTTGGCCAAAATTCAGGTGGATGACTTAAATATGAAATTATCTTCGCTGGATTATATAATGAAGTAATCAAATGTCGCCAATGCATCTAATCCACAGGCAACCACACTTGACCACTAAGCCAGCATCCTTGAGATTTTAACGAGATCTTTACTACTTTTCTTCTTCTTTTTGTTATGCTGAAACCCCACTTCTGTGGGAGAATTAAAGACCGGAGGCAAAACCAGACCTAAGTTAAGTTCAGCACAATGCCACAAAAAAAAATCATTGTGTTAAGGCCTCTTAGATTAACTCAAAAGAACACCACCGTCATAGAAAGAATGATAGTGTATTCTCAAAGATGCAGGTATGAATTACGTAAAAACTATAGGATCTCATCTTCCTTAGTCTAAGATTGCAATATAAATTAGAATACTATATTATAATATCCATAATCCATCTTCGTAGCCTGGTTGCTAGGTTGTCCGATGTATTGGTCACATGTCTCTGGGGGCGACATGGAGACTGTTACGTAAATATCATCGTGGCATTGTCCCCCAAGAATCATCATTGAACATGGATGAAATGAAAACGTACCAACTGGAAGGAGAATGTCCTTATAAGCGACAGTCGAATGTCAAAGCATCAAATAATGCCATTCGCCCAACCCATTCGTAAATGAAAAGATTGTCAAAAAAAATCTTAAATCTATCACACTTTTACTAATTTAATTCTAAATTTTTTAATTATATAAATTAAATCTTAAACCTCTTCAGGCAGTCGACCTTTGCCGGCCATTGACAAAACCCGGCAATGGCCAGCAAAGGGTAAAAGGAAAAAAGAAAAGCAGAGAAAATGAAAAAAAAAAAAAAAAAAGGGGGGGGAGGAAAAGAAAGACAAAGCAAAAAATAAAGAGAAAACAAAATATAAAATATTATTAAAATATTATTACAAATTGTCCATGTTAATATCGACCGTATCACGTAACACGACTAGCATCCGCATCAGCAATTTTCAACCATAATCAACGGAATGAACTTAATTGATAAAATTTAAAAAGTTTTAAGACTCAATTGACACAATTAATAGATTTAGATTGAAATGACGAAAGTACAATAAGTTTGAAACTTTTTGGACAATTTTCACTTGCATAGGGATGGTAAACTCTATTCTTCTGGTGAGTGAATCACATGTAAGCTAAAAGGTCAAAAAATTTGCTGGAAATGGTAGTTATCTACACCCAGGGGCATCTGAAACAAATCAAGCAAATAACGCACGCCAATTCCAAAACAAACATGAAAGTTTCTGAATATATATATATACATTACATAGATAAAGTAATGAAATTTTTGGCGAGTATATGTTACATTTGGAGTTATTATCATATAATGAATAGAGAGAGGAGATGCAACATGAGATCTAGCAGCATTATTATGGGTGATCACGGACCATCAAACAAGGCCAGATCTGTTCTTGGGTGCCAGATCTGCTGTATTTATCTTAGATATGTGGCCATCAGTGGAGAAACGTTGTAAACGATCCTTTACAATAAGGAAGAATTAAACCATTAATAAGGAAAAATGAGACAGATACAATCCTTTTTAGTAGTCACTCCCTGCCACTGATAACAGAAACCCTCTGAGGAGCATAGTTTTCCCATTCCTTTTCCTACCAATAAATGAAGACGCAGAAATTCACATATTTGACTGTATACAAGAGTCAGTAATCCCACCTGAAGGCCATTATGCAAAACCGCCTATAACAAACAGATTGCTTAAATCCTGATCAAGCGATTTGGAAAAAAATTTGGGAAAATTACCTCGCAGATCCTAAACCTTGTGTACAGGATGCAATTTAATCATAAACCTTTCAATCAAATCTAATTAAGCTGTAAACCTTTTTTTCCCCAAAAAGTGCAATTGAATCCTAAAGTATGTTTGAAAAAAGAAATTTACAGATGCACATAAGCTCTTTTTGAGTGACATGGAGGCAATTTTAGATATTCGTTCATCGAAAGGACTTACCTGCTCCTTTTAAAGATAATTTAGGACTTAATTGAGCCAAAAAGATCGAGAATTGATTGCATTTTGTACACATAATTTAGGACTTCATTTGCAATTTTTTCAATAACTTTCATTAACAACTATTCCTCGGCTCCTCTAATTCGGTCTCCTTCTTCCTTTTAAAGAAATGCTGATCAACAGCTTATTATAACTAAGAAGATATCGAGCATCTAAGACAGAAAAGTGATGCATGAGCAGACTCCTCTACTGTCAAAATTGACGCTTGAGAGATAATCCAGCCAGAAAAGTGAGCCTTGATTTGGTGTTGACCTCCACGGGAATGGGCTTTTCTTTCATAGCTATGCGAACATCGCAAACACTTATAACCCCATTGGACAATGCAGACGTCACAATAAATTGATCATCTTCTCCATTTGGGTCATTGCTCCTATAGAGCACGTGACACGAGCAGAATGAGCGTGTTCCATGGCAAAAGTACCTAAAAAAGTCCTAAATTTATTGCATTGATTCATTTCTAAGCCTTTTGATTGGATCAATTTAGTTAACATTTTCACATTTTGTCAATTGAGTCCATTAGACCAATTTGGGTTAGAAATTGCTGATGTGAATGTCAATAGTCCTACGTGACACATATAGCACTAACGTGAACATTTTTTTAATAATTTCTTTCTTTCTTTTTCTTTCATTGCGTGTGCTAGTGGCTTATGATGGCTTGGCTCGCTTGAGTGAGGGTTGCCCTCACCAACACTCGCCTTTGCCAATCATCAAAGAAAAAACAATTATAAAAACTATCCATGTCAGCACCGGTCATGCCAAGTAAAATATGACAACATCCAGTAATTTTTAGCCTAAACTAGCCAAATGGACTCAATTGACAAAACATGGAAAAAAAAAACTTGAGACTAAATTAGTATCAATACACTAATTTTATGATTTTTTTTTTTTTTACTTTTTCTATTTACCACAACATTCCTCATATGTCTCAAGGGACCAAAAAAAGAGCAAATAATGCTGCTCAAGGCTAACAATAAGGGGCTCGCATTAGTGCACAAGGATAAGGGCCTTTCATGATTGGAAAACCCACATCAAAATAAAGGAATGGGAGGAGAGAAAGAGAGATGTAAAAGCCTAACATGCCTTAACTCTTCTTCTCCATTAACTTAGAGGTGAGCATGGTCCGAGTTGGGCTAGTCTAGCACCTAACCCAATGATCAACTCACACAGTATTGGTCCTCAATTTTTGAGATAGAGGATTGAGAACCGGACTAACCTTATGGATCCAATCTGATTCCAGGGTCATCTTAGGACCAGCCAATAAATTTTTTGTTCCATTTTTTGTATTCTCTAAAAAGACAAACTTTCTATTTGAAATTACATATACATCAAAAATGCAGCATTGATCAGCCAAACTATGAACACCAATACATATTCACAAGTACCTTTTCATGAATTTCTATTTGAAAGGAATGAAAAAGTAAAGTAAACAACATAAAAGGCCAAAAGCAGCATGACCTTAAACCATGCACCTTCATCTAATACTCAACACGACAATTCTACAGTTTAGAGAGAATTCCAAAGCAAAACTCTAAAAAAAACTTTTGTCGCGGTGGAGCAAGAGAATTTGAGGAATATAATTATCTACATACTAATTTTTTTCTTTCAATTAAAGAAGTGAACCCTTACCCAGTATCCTCTGAATCACTAAAAGAAATCTACCATTATTAAGGAGGTACCGCTTCTCAAATATAGAATTCTACACCAAATCCACACTATTAGCACTTCACAAAAAGATTTGTGGAAATCATACTTAAAACAAAAATAAGCATCCAAGTTCTAGTATTAATGAATAACACTAATGACTTGAAGCAATTGTTCAGAAGGGTTCTTTTTAGGCTAACGGGTGCTAATTAACCTTTTATAGCCTATGATTTTCAAACGAATAAGGTGAGCCAAGTGAGGGGCATGCAGTGAGCAATGAGCGAGATGGGGTAAGCATTGAATGTTGCTCACGAAGAGAGTTTCTAAATTTCTTGTTAGGGCTTTATTCTTTCGAATCTACTTGGCAAAGATTAAAAAAAAAAAAAAAAGAGGATTAAAAGAGAGACAGACAGACAGACAGACAGATAGACAGACAGAGACAGAGAGAAATAGAGAGAGAGGACAGAACATAATGTTGGAGGAGAAGGACTCGTTAACGCCATTAACATTAAGTTAGGGTTATAAAATTTAAAATAAATAAAATAAATATCATATATAACATATTAAATATATAATATATCTAATTTATATTAAATGTAATATACAATATCTACAAGGTTGGTCTAAGTTGCACTAACCCTAAACTCCCATAACCGAGAACCAACCCACATAGTGTAGCGTTTAGGATGTTGAGAAAACTCCTATCAAGTTTTGAAGTTAATAAAACTTTCTTATTCTTATTTTTATTCTAGAGAATAGTATACTTCTAAAGTTATATCACAAACTCCTGCCAAAGTCTATTTATTCCAGAAGTCTTTCCCACTCTAATGTAATCCAAACTAAAACCAAATTCAGAATGAAGATATGATCAGACTCAAATTTATTGATCTTGCAACAAGAATTCAGATTGAACATAATAAAATTTATTCTTAAATATCTAGCTCTCTGGCGAAGAATCTCACTTACCTTTTATAAATACATTGATGGAATCAATCACGAATTGATGAAATCAATCTTGAAGACAAGTTCCTTTTTGTGAAGCATCTACTTATGGAAACATAGATTATGATTGTATGAGTAACCAGAATTAACAAATTTTCATCTAAATCTTAAAACGGCTATAAGATTTCCTTAGTCAATTATGTCCAATTGATTGATTAAAATAAATTTCTCTGAAAATGCCAATAGGTAGTGAGGCATGGAGGAGTATTTAAAGAGGTCATTTAGTCTATTTGAGATAATGCGTGAAATTTGAAATTCCAAAATCTGAATCCTTTCCAACCACTTATTCTTCATCAGCAATTCTTACAAATTGTATTTAAGAGAGAAAATCACAAAAAGAGTGACTTAGTGAGGGAAAATGAAACTTCCACTGAGTGTTTGCACTTGAAATATTGTACTTCTCTATTGATATTCCAACCAGAAGACTGTCAGCGTGGGAGAGTGAACATAGGCTTAATCTAAGACGGACCATTATAAATATTATGTGCAATTTTCTCTTCCCTTAACTCTTTTCATTTAAATATGTTGCATCATTTTAAGTATTGCAAAAATATGTTTCATTTCTTATCTGATTCTGAATTTTCATCAGAAGTCTAGTGACTTGCTTATCATACTCTATTTGGTTCTTAAAGTTTGTTCGAAATTTATTTTACTTTTCAAAAATTCTTTCAAACACCTATTCACCCCTCTAGGTGTTTGTATTAGCATTATCAATTGGTATCAGAGCCCTATGCTCATATATTGAAGTGTTTATACTTCTGAGCTAAAGATCTTCTATGGCTAGTTGTTTTGCACCAGGACTCGTGGAGGGGCGGAGCAATACCGGGCCACTTTATTTTGATGGAAAAGAATACAGTGTGGAAGAATAAAATGAATGTATTCCTAAGATCTAGAGATCCTCTAGAATGGGATGTTTTAGAAAGAGGAATCAACCCAAGGCAGCTTCAACATCCAACAAGGGAAAAGAAGTCTAAGATAAGGATGTTGAAGAAACCAACCAAGCAGAAATTACCAAGAGACAAACTCTTGATGCAAAGGCCATCTATTATTTATATTGCGCCTTGTCTCCTGTTGAATATAATAGAATTTCTTCATGTGAAATTGCTAAAGAAGTGTAGGATAGACTTCATGTCACCTATGAAGGAAAAAATCGAGTAAAGGAGATAAAAATAAATATCTTACTTAGCCAATATGAATCCTTCATAATGAAGCTTGGAAAGTCTATTGGAGATATGTTTAGTCGATTTACAGATATTATAAATGGGTCCGCATATCAAGGTCAACCAATTTCTACTCCAATGAAGGTCAACAAGCTTCTGCAACGACTTTCAAATGATTGGAACCATGTGAAAATATCAATCCGAGAGACATAATGAATCATGCCTAAATCTGTTGATGAGCTTATGGGCACTATTCAATCGTATGAAGTGGATCAGATCGATGATGAAGAAGATCCAAAAGGTAAAAAGTCAATTGCACTTAAGTCTAATACTAATTCTGATGACACAAACATAGAAGATGATATGGACGATGAGGAGCTAGCTCCCATAATAAAGATATTCAAGAAAATGAATAGGAAATGAAGAAAATTTAATTGGAAAAAGCAAAGCAAAGAAAATATCCATAAAAGATCAATGGAAGATGTTGAATCTAGTAATGATGTGATATGCTTTGATTGCAAGAAAAATGAACACATCAAGCTTAACTATCCTTTGCTAAAAAAGAATAAAGGTAAGTATGAAAAATACAAGAAAACTCTAAAAGCATAAACCTTGAGTGACATAGAATGTGAAGAAAGTGAAGAGGAGTTTGCAAATATCTATCTGATGGCTCACTCAAAATCAAACTCAAAATCAGAGTCGAACTTAGACACAAACTTAGAATGTGACAAGGAAATCAAGATAAGTCATTCAAAAATTCCTATTAAAGTTTCCAAGTATATAAATAAACTTTGCTTGAACCTCAAATCTTCTCTTAAAAGGATCTCCGAATTAAAGAAGGAAAATTCAAAAATCAAGCAACAAGATAATTCTTGGAAAGAAAAGTTTAAGAATCTAAAAATAATTTTGATGATTTGAAATAAAATACCGATTCTCTTCAAAAGAAAATGAATGTTTGAAAAATGAGATTTCAGATATTTCTACAAAGTTCTCCGGAGGATCAAAAAATTTAGAGAAAATTCCTTCAGCTCAAATACCCTATTATAACAAATTTGATTTGGGTTTGAGTAAAAAAAGTACTCTTTTGATCAATTTTCCTAAAGTCAATGAGAGACTTAGACAAAGACCTCCAAAATCTACTTACAAAAATAATTTCCAAAAAATTTTGTAAAACCTATTGGTCAGAGTGCTCTTAAATGTTCTAAGTATGGTAACTCAAAAAATTTTGAAAGTGAATGTCCTAAAGTTCGAAGACCTGATAAGAAAGATTAAGCAAATGATGTTTTTTAACTAACTCATCAGAACTCAAGAAAATTTAAATACCAAAGAAAGTTTGAGATTTCTTTTTTACTACAGGTTATTGTTAAGAAGAAAAGTAAATGGTACTTGGACAGTAGCTTATATGACTAGACATATGACTAGAGATTCAAGCAGTTTCATAAAACTAAAAAAAAAAAAAAAAAAAAAAACAAAGAGGAGCAAATGTTTCGTTTGGTGGAAACGGCAAAGGAAAAAATATTAGACATGGAACAATGAGGATTGGAAGTTTAATCGTCAACAATGTTTCTCTGGTGAAAGGTTTGAACTACAGCCTTTTGAGCATAAGCCAGCTATGTGATACAGGATTCATAATCAATTTCCAAGAAGACGTTCGTTCTAGAGTTAGTCAAGACTTCTGTCAAACCTTCACTGGATGAAGACATGGTTATATTTATCTTCTGGGCATAAGTCTAGAAAGCTCTCAATGTCTTATCTCAATTCAAGATGAAGCAAATCTTTGACACCATAAGCTTGGATATGTTAATATGAAACATATTGCTAAACAATCGTCTAAAAAGCTAGTCCATGATCTTCCTAGAATGATGTACCAGAAGTCTAAGTTGTGTACTCCATGTATCTTGGGAAAATAGGTTAGAAGCTCATTTAAACCTATAAATCAAGTTTCTACTAATCGCATCTTGCAGCTTCTTCATATGGATCTTTTTGGACCAACCAAAACTCAAAGTATCGGTGGTAAGAAGTATTGTTTAGTAGTTGTGGATGATTATTCAAGATTTACATGGGTTTTCTTCTTGGCAAATAAAATAGAAACTTTCACACATTTCTCAAAGTTTGCTAAGAAGATTCAGAATGAGAAAAGTTATGGCATTTCAAGTATTAAGACTAATCATGGGGGAGTATTTGAAAATTAAGACTTTGCAAATTTTTATGATGAGAATGGTCTACAACATGTTTTCTTGTCTCATTACACTCCAAAACAAAATGGAGTTGTAGAAATGAAAAATCGGTTTTTACAAGAGATGGCCAAAACTTTGCTAATTGAAAGTAGAGTTTCTTCTCATTTTTGGACAAAAATGGTTTCCATTACTTATTATATAATTAATAGAGTATTTTTAAGGCTCCTCCTAGAAAAAAACTCCCTATGAAGTTAACAAAAGGAAAAAAGCCAAATAGCCAGATATTTCTTATTTTCATGTATTTGGTTGCAAGTGCTTTATTTTGAAGAATGGAAATAATTGGCTAGGGAAATTTGAAGAAAGATCAAATGAAAGAATATTTCTTGGCTATTCTACTTCAAGCAAAGCTTACAGGATCTTCAACAAGAATACACAGACTATCGAAAAATCAATGAATGTCAAATTTCAAGAAAATGTCCAAAATCAATAAGACCAAACTCAATTCAAAGAGTCTAAGCTAGTCTCAAACTTAATAAAGTCCGATTCCCCCAATGAACTTTAGCTTTCTGGTGATCAAAGTCAGGTAGAAGAAAAGATAGAAGAATCAAAGGAAACAGATGTTTAGCAAATCCTTGCAAACAATGACAAATTCAACAATAACTGGAAGCACAAATCAAACCATCATAAACATCTTATTATTGGCAACATAGAAGAAGGGATTCGTACTAGATTCAAAGTAAAAGAAGACTCAAATTCTCTAACTCTTATTTCTAAGATAAAACCAAAATGAGTAGAAGAAACCTTATCTGATGAAAATTGGATAAAAGCAATGCAGGATGAACTCAGACAATTCAGAATTAATGATGTTTAGGAATTAGTTCCAAAACCAAAAGGAAAATCGGTGATTAGAATAAAGTGGGTGTTCAAAAACAAGATGGATGAAAAGGGTAAAGTAATCATAAACAAAGCAAGGCTTGTTATAAAAGGTTATACACAGGAGGAATGAATAGACTATGATGAGACATATGCACCTATAGCTAGATTAGAATCTATAAGATTATTTGTTGCATATGCATGTTTCCATAATTTCAGGTTATTCTAGATGAATGTCAAGAGTGTATTCATAAATGGTTTCATACAAGAAGAACTCTATGTAGAACAACCACCAAGTTTTAAAGATCAAAAAACTAGACTTTGTCTACAAACTAAAGAAGGCTTTGTGCGGTTTGAAACAGGCACCTCGAGCTTAGTATGAGAGATTGAGTAAGTTTATGGTAAGCAATGGTTTCAAGAAAGAAATGGTTAACACAACTTTGTTTATTAAAATGGAGGAAAAAAAAACTTCCTACTTGTTCAAATATCTCTATGGGTCTTCTAATGAAAGTTTGTGTGATGAGTGAGTTAACTTTCTTTCTGGGTCTATAAGTCAGACAATCAAAGAAAGGTACCTTCATTTATCAAGAAAAATATGCCAAAGATATTATCAAGAACCTTGGGATGGAAAACTGTAAGAAGATTGAGACTCCCATGTCAAGTTCTTCCAAACTCAACAAGGATGAAGATGGAAAGAAAGTAAATCAAAAGACATACAGAAGCATGAGTGGTTCTCTTCTCTACCTTACTGCTTTTCAACTTGATATTTTATTCACTATGTGTATGTGTGCTAGATTCTAAGTTGATCTAGTTCTAATCTCATCTCAGTGCTGTCAAACGAATTATCAAATATATTGCAACAAATCCAAAGCTACGTCTATGGTATCCAAAAGGAATAGACTTTACATTATTTGGATACTCAAATGCTAATTTAGTAGGTTGTAAAGTTGATAGGAAAAGTACTTCAGGAATGTATCAACTCTTAGGACAAATGTTAGTGTCCTGATTCTCAAAGAAGCAAAAACGATGTAGCACTCTCAATGGTAGAAGCAGAATATGTTGCTTTTGAAAATTGTTGCTCACAAATTCTTTAAATCAAGCAACAACTAAAGGACTTTGGAATAAAAGAACCTTGGACTAAAATCAGATGTGACAACACAAGTGTGATCAACCTCACCAAAAATCCTATTCTCTAGTCAAGGGCATAGCACATTGAAACCGGACACATTTCATAAGAGACCATGTACAAAATGGTGAAATTAATGTTCAATTCATTGAATCAAAGAATCAACCGGCATATATTTTCACCAAACCACTGGAGAAAGGATCATTTGAGTTCATTTGTGAAAAACTAAATATTACTCTTGCATCTAGTTAAAGTATATGGACAAGCAAACTCATCGGTTCAAACTAGGGTAGGAACATCCTTCTGAAAGCTCTTCCAGACTCAAATAGGTTTTTTTCAAATTTTCCTATCGATCTTCGTTTCTATATAGAAAGTTAGACTGAGAGAAAAATGTAGATAATGATGAGAGGGTTTTCAAGAATTTCCAACCCAAAATAAGTGTGGCTGCCAAAATCACTAAAACAAAAAGGAAGTTGTTTTAGTCGAAGGAACATAAGAAAGTCTATGCGCAGATGCTGAATAGATGGGTCATCAACCTTCAAACAATAGATTTTGACATATTCCATCAAGGTGAATTTGCAAGAGAAATTTGCCAAGTTTCAAATAGAAAGGTTTTGTGCAAAGTCATTTGATGCTTATCTTGAATTGACTGCTTATTTCTATTCTAACATGTCAGTTCTAGATCCCACTTGTATTCAATTCACTATGAGTGATAAAGTTTTTGATGTTGATTTTAATTTGTAGGCTGATATTCTGGGTGTAGAAAAAAGTGGATTTTTGCCCATAAATGTGTCCAACAAATAGGTCATCAAGTTTCTAGTAAAGGACAATATTCCTAGATGAAGCATTACTTACTCCAAGATGTCTGCCTCTAACATTTTGCTCCACAAGATTGTCATCAACTGCATCAGACCCAAGGCTGCTTCCAAAACTAATGTCTCAAGATTCGAGACAAAAATGATGTGGGCCATCTGCAATGGAGTTGCTTTCTCACTCCCTCACACAATTCTACTGAATATGTACAAAACTATAATGAATGAAAAATGACAACTTCCTTATACAGCCATGGTAGCCAAACTTTTCCAACACTTACAGATTCAACCGCCATCCAATTTTTGCTCCAAAACCATTCTTCCCTTGCAAATTGGACACAAAATGATCCCAAAAATGAGATTAAACGATCTCTCTAGAACCTTGAAACTTGTGAAGAAGGAATTTACTAGTAAAGCTAAGATAGGATATACAGCTGAGAAGAAGTACAAAGGGAAGAGTGTTGTCTCGAGAACTCCAAAAAGAAAAAGACCTATTCTTATTCTACAATATGAAGAGACAAAGATGATGAAGATGAAACTATCTCTAATATTGTGGCAAATATTGCCGTATGATATCCTATTGGTGGCATAGCTGATTCTAAAGAAGAAGAGGAGGATGAGAGCAAGAAAGAACCTAAAGAAGAAAGTGAATTAAAGGAAACTATAGTGCAAAAGAGTGAGGAGGATGACTTAGATGAAGAAATGGGAGATGCAAATCTAAATGAGGGACAAAAGCATCCTGACAAGGAATGAGAAGATATAGGGGAAGTTGGTGAAGGAGATGCTGAAAGAAAGACCAAGGTCATTGGTCAACAATCCAATGTTGGAAGAGAAGAAGTGGAGGAAGAAGAAGGAGTTCTTCCTTAGACTGAAGGCACTATGACAAGGAGAGTAGGTGAGAAAACTCCTAACAAATTGTAGAACCAACCGCAAGTGATGGTATCAATCAATCTCCTCCAGATGCTAAGGATATTTATGCATCTCAATTCCCTAAAGAATTTCTTGGAGGTTAAGATAAAGAGACTTAATGTTTAGGGGGGCAACAAATCTCATATGTTCAGGTCGATGTTCCTTCACCTCTAGATACTCCACCAATACAGTTCGTTGAAGTTAGTGCCTAAACTAAACTAGAATCAAACTATCATCAGATAATCCTTTTGGAGATTAAGACACAGCAATATAGGATGGAGGTTGAAATCTAGAAGTTGCATGTTGTTCTAGGTACTACCTCAGAAACTCTCACCGGTAAGGTGTAGTCTCTTGACAACAAAGTTCAGACCATAAATCAACACGCCACTCAGAATCTAGCGAAAGGTTGAGATTGTCTTCAATCAGTGCTTGACTAAGCTTAAGGAGACCGTGTAGACTTTGGAAGATTTTTGACTTGTTCGTGTTCCTAGACAACCCTGATCATTTTTTAAACCAACTCTTTTTCTTATTTTGTTTGTACTTGTTTGTTTTTCTCCTTTATTGATGTTTTCAAAAGAGGAAAGTTTTTGCATATTTGAAGTGAGTTTTCTATGCTTGTGTGTTTTATGTGCGCAAACTATGTGTGTTCTATGCAGATTTTATTGTGCAAACTAGATTTGAACAATTGTTTACTAACTTTACTGTCTATTATCTCTATTTATTATCACGTGCTACTAAAGTGTCATTTTGGAGGATAACTTTCACAGTATGCTTAAATCTGCATGAAAATTTTGTCATCATCAAAAATGGGGCAATTGTTGAGAAAACTCCTATCAAGTTTTGAATTTGATTCAGAAGTCTATCCACTCTAACACAATCCAAATTGAAACCAAGTCCAAAATAAAGATATAATTAGACTTGGATTTATTGATCTTGCGACAATGATTCAAATTGAACACAATAGAGATTTATTCTTAAATATATTGCTCTTTGACAAAGAATCTCACTTACCTTTTATAAATCTATTGATGAAATCAATCACGAATTGATGAAATCAATCTTGAAGACAAGTTCTTTTATGGGAAGTATCTGCTTATGGAAACCTAGATTCTAATTGTCTGGGCAACTAGAATCAACGGATTTTTATCTCAATCTTCAAACAACTATAAGATTTCCTTAATTGATTATGCCCAATAAATTGATTTAAAAGAAATTTCTTTGGAAAATTCCAATGGGTAGTGAGGGATGGAGAAGTATTTAAAGAGGTCATCCAGTCTATTTGAGATAATACGTGAAAATTGAAATTTCAAAGTCTGAAGCATTTCCAACCACTTGGTCTTCATCGATAGTTCTTACAAATTGTATTTAAGAGAGAAAATCACAAAAAAGAGTGACTTCGTGAGGGAAAATGAATCTTTCACTGAATGTTTGCACTCAAAATATTGTACTTCTCTATGTACTATAGTGAATTCCAACCACAAAGCTGCCAATGTGAAAGAATTGACATAGGCTTAATCTAAACCGAACTATTATAAATCTTATATGCAATTTTCTCTTCCCTTAACTCTTTTCATTTAAATATATTGCATCATTTTAAGTATTGCAAAAATCTATTTCATTACCTATCCGATTCTGAATTTTCATCAGAAATCTGGTGACTTGCTTATCAAACTCTATTTAGTTCTCAGACTTTGTTTGAAATTTATTTTACTTTTCAAAAATTATTTCAAACATCTAATCACTTCCCTCTAGGTGTTCATACTAGCATTATCACAGGGGTCTCAAGACCAAGAACCAACCAAATCCTTTGGGAACTAGACCAGGACCAAGAGGGTTGGGCTGGTCCAAGGTCAATCTAGGGTCGATGCTCACACCTAATCAACCCCCTTCAAAATCAAATTGGAAGATGAAGAATCAATTAAAGTGTCTTTTAGTGTAAAATAAACATATGATCTCATATTGGGAGGTGGCTTAATACTCTAAAAAACCAATAACCTTAGCTTTTGTTCCAATTTTATATTTTATCTCATAAAAAATCTCTAATATCATGTTTCGATTCTACCCTAACTTTTTTTTTTGTCTCATAAAAACTTTAACTTTAAATCCAGTCTCATTTTTATTCTAAACCTTTTGGTCTCATAAAACACCATCGACTTTAGTCTAGTACCAAGTTTACCCTAAACTTTTTTTGCCTCATAAAAAGTTATCAGCTTTAGATCCAATTTCAATTTCACTCTAATTTTTTTGTCTCATAAAATATTACCAACTTTTCTTGAGTCAAAAATTTGCTCTCCATTAAACCTTCCGTCAAAATCTCCTTTAGTGATTTTACACTCAATCATCAATTTTCTATGCTTGGAAATGTTCCATTGCTCGCCATCGAAGAGCTCGCATTCAAGACGTTGGAACAGCCCGTGCTTGGGAATTTTTCATATTTGAGTTGTTAATAATAAATTTTGGATGGAGGGTTAATGGGGCTATTTTATAACTCTGGTAAAAGTCAGTGGTTTTTCATAAGACTGTAAAAATATCAAGATAAAATTGAGATAGAATATAAAGTTGGGGGTTTTTCATAGGACAAAAAAAGTTCAAGTTAAAATTGCAATAGAATCTAAAGTCAATAGTTTTTTATGAGACAAAAAAAATGGTAAAATTGAGACAAAAATTAAAGTTGATAGGTTTTTAAGGTATTAAGTCTCCTAAAGTACATTATGATATCGTTTATTTTTATTTTCATATACAATAGTAAAATCATTTACTTTATTTCTATTTAAAGCCCCAAAAAGAAAAGGCCACACATGAAACTCGATGGCCTTTCCCCACAAGCCTTTTAAATTTAAGGTAAATACCCTGAAAAATTCCAAATTTGTATATTTGTAACAAGTTTACTCAAATTAATTTTTTGACCAACAAAAATTACAAAGTGGTATACTAATAATAAATTTATCTCAATTAAAGTTTTTGACTGTCAAAAACTCTAAATTGGTATTTCCGTAACAAATTTAATCCAAACTAATTTTTTTATCACAAAAAATTCCAAACTAGTACATCTATTATAAATTTACCATCTATTAACTTTTGTCAAATTTTACTGTTAAAATTGTTGATGTGGATGACATGTAGCAACATGTTATGGTGATGTGGCAAGTCCACACATAAATCCATAGGTTAATGCCATGAAAAATCTCAAATTTGTTCTAGGTATACCTTAAATTTATCATAGGAGTGCTGTCAAATTTGTTAAAGTAATACCAGTTTGGAATTTTTCGTGATATTTATCCTGTGGATTTCCATGTGAACTTGCCATGTCACAGTATTACGTCACCACGTGTCATTTAAGTCAGCAAATTCAACATTTAAATTCAACAAAAACCAATAGAGGATAAATTTGTCACAAATATACTAATTTGAGGTTTTTTGTGATAAAAAATTAATTCATGATGAATCTATCATAAATATATATATATATATATATATATATCAATTTATGATTTTTTTATGGTATAAACCCTTAAATTTATTATGCTGTGAATTATCTTTTAACTATTCTTCACATTTGTGTTAATAAAATGAAAGAAACACATTAGTGACAAAACAACAAAATGGTAACCATAAGAATTTGTATATGTTGATAATTTGTCACCTGTTTTAATGGACTATTTATCGCAATCTTTCCATCATATCAAATGTCTTCATCATCTTCTCTTTGAATTTTTTTATCACTTCCTAATTACTGCTTGTATATATGAAATCATCTACCTACAATGAGACAATAAGAGTGTTAGACGTATCTTAAGTCTTAAAGCAAAGCGTTGGTTTGCTTATGCCCCTCTCAAATCCTTGTTTAGTGAGGTTTTCATCCATCCTCTAATACAACATTCGTAGTGCTTGTCTTACCTCGTATATGGCCTTCTTGAGCCTTAGTACCCTTTTTGCTTTGCCTTTGTGGCAATGAAGCCTAGTGCTTGTTCCATGTAAATTTCTTATTGAATATACCCATTTGGAAATATTGATTTTACATCAAGCTGATAGATCTTCCACTTTAGAAGAGTGGCATTGTGGTTTTTTGCCAGGTGTACATTTTTCTTTCGGAGAGTTTTTACCTCCTCTTGTATTGTTCCACAACCTCTTCCACCATTTTTAGATATATGAGATCATATGTTTATTTTAAACTGAAAGACACTTCCAATCGATTCTTCATCTTGCAAGGTTAGTTTCTTTTTTTTTTTTTTTTTTTTTTTTTGAATTCATGCATCTCTAGGGAGTCGGTTAATTCACTCACTGACATAATTTTTAAATCCTTAGATTCTTTTATAGAGGAGACAATATCATTGTTTTTCGTTTTGAGTGTAACATATATTTTTTCTGCAAATATGATCAAATATAAAATTGTATGCGAAACGAAAGAAGAAACTAGTGTTTTTGTTTAAAAGACGCAGAAACCTAGCCCCATTCCTTCTCCCGTTACCTCTTTCAAGGGCTCAAACGCCCGCCTCCACTCCGCCCTACTCTCGCCGACTCGCCCCGCCGCTCGCCGACGCTGAGACTCGCCCCGTCGCTTGCAGCGGCTTAGCCCCGCCGCTCGTCCGCCGCGCCACACCACACGCCGACCCCGTACAAACCCCTGCCGCCGTCGTCGGACCTCAGGTACCCTCGCCGCCGCCCTTGCCACCCTTGCCGCCGCCGTCTCTCTGTTTCTCTTTTTCGCGCCCTAACTCTGCCGATTAATATACCTGCACTTTGTGACCGAGAATAATGGTGTTTCGCAGGGTCAGACAGCAATGGAGGAGACTCGGACTATGCAGGTTGACCTCGGGAATCTCATGGCCTTCGATCCTGGTCACCACTTTCCTTCCCTACCTTCTTCGAGGTTCACACTTGTCTACTTCACGTCTTAGTCTCCGGTTTTTGTTTTTTTTTCCGGTGCATAGAATTTCGTGGGAGGTGTCCTCGTTGCGTAATCTGATCGTGATATTGTGTTTTCTGTTCTAATGCAATCGCGAAATTGAATTTGCTTTTATGTAATCTTGGACGTGTGGTTTCCATCCATTCGAAAGGTGGAGAAAGAGATATGAGTACTCTTCTGCGTGTTTTGTTTGATGTGGAAACGGGGAAGAATGAAGTATATGTCTCACCAGAGGAAAAAAATTTAAGCCTTTTGTATGGGACAGGAGTTAGTTCATGGAAGATCTTATACGAAGTTTGGCAGTATCGTGCGTTTGTGACCATGTGCATCATAATTTGCTGGTTATGGTATCAGTTATTTGTGGGTAGTGAATACTGAGAAATATTGAATCGTGATGTGTATTATGGTTCCACTTTTTGTTTCAGAATTAGGAATGTCGATCTTTTTTAAGAGTTCTTATTTGGATGCTTATGAAATATGAAGGGAGGAGTTGGTAGAGAAGTGTCTGGAGAAGGGGACTGAGCTTGTTCAAGCAGTTGCAGATGCCCTTTTCAACCTACCTTCCACTGAAGATGTGGATGGCCCTATTGTCAAGTTGCCGCCACCAACAACAAAATTGCCCAGAGAAAAGCATGTAAGCACTTGAGCTCAGTCCTCATTTGAATCTTTTTCTTCATTAGTAAAGGAACTTTGGTAGATCACTCTTACCTAAGTAGAGAGGCTGCTATGATAGATGATCAGAGTAATTCTTCTTTACACATGTTTTTCCATTAATAAGGAATTTAAGAGCAATGTCTTCATTGTACTTTGAATTTTACATATTATCTTTTGATACCTATACATATTATCTGTGAGAATTTATTAATTTTCTTAATACATACTGTGGAAGAAGTGTGTGAGTATAACATAGACAAAGATACTGGAGGGAGGGGGTATCTGAGGAGAAGCACAACAATTCGGGATAGGAATCCATTCTAATACACACATATAACGTACATAAACACATTCTTTGGCATGTTATGCCTCCAGCCTCTAGATCATCTATGTTTGGCAAATGACTCTTCTTCTGGATATCAGTGAGTTGTTTATCTATTATTGTGACTTGGCGGAGGAATTTTTGGAGTACATGTTTGATCTGATAACATTAGAATATGGCAATTACAGGCATTGTATCCCTTATGATATGAATGTTACTGTTAAGAAATTTGCCTATTTTGTTTCACTGATGCTACTTTATGTTAACCTTTTGCTTACAAAAATAAAAGGTTTGCCATTGCCTGCATTACGTAATAAGAGTTGATTTTTCTGTTTATTTGCTTATGGTGAGATATTTATTGTCTTTTCAGTTGCCAAAGCCCAAACCTCCTACAAAATGGGAATTGTTTGCCAAAGCAAAAGGTGAGCCATAATATCATAGGCTATATCTGTCTTTTAAATCTGTTTTTGCTGTCCAGAGAAGAAAATTTTTCTGAAGATGCTAATTGTTGATTCTAAACAATTGTAGGATATGTAGGCCTTTGATCAACAAATTTCTTGTTTAATCATGAACTTTTTGTATTAGGTCTCAATTATCCCCATTTTGATTAATTTATGTATGTTAACATTATTCTGATGATAAATTTCAGGTATAAAGAACCGTAAAAAGGACAAGGTTGTTTATGATGAGCAGACTGGAACTTGGAAACGCCGTTATGGATATGATCGTGTTAATGATGATCGAGATGTACCCATACTCGAGGCCAAGGCCACTGATGGTATACAGACAAATCTTTTATTAATTGCATATTCCTTCTTTCTTCTTTTTTCATTATAAAGGACAAGGCTTTTTCGTATAAGCTGTTGTCCTTAATCACCATATATTTGCTTTAAGATGTAAATATGCTTGATTTTCATGGACGAGCATAGCAGATATTGATTAAGCAATGGTTTGAAAGCACCAGAACACTAGCCGGTTTAACTGTTTGCACCAGTGCTGTTCCATGGTCCATTTCCATTTTCTTCGTAAAACCATTCAGGTCAAAAATCAGATTTGACCCAATTCATCCAGTCAAACTGATTTGCCCTAATTTTGACATTTTGCCAAACTTAGGGGACAGGGACTTCACCTCAATTATTTAGATAAGATTGTACCTACTGGCAAATCACTTTTCCAGATGTCAATTATGCTTATTATGTGAGAAGCAATTATGTTTATGAAAAATTACAATTCTCATCTCCACCCAAGGAGCATTGCTACGGGATTATGTTTAAATGCATAGCCCTAGAGACCAGGAGAGGCCTTCCGTGCCATCTCAGCTGGGCATGACTGCTATGAGTTTATACTTGAAGGTGTATTGTAGTATATCGTATATATATTGCTATCTTATTGGGAGCATCAACTTGTTTCTAATCCTCCCGTTCAGCCCACTCAACAGCAGCTTGACTGGTTTTTGCATTGCTATATGGTTTTAATATTTTTTTTGGTCAAATTATATGTAACCAGTGTAACTTAGTCTACGACACTGTAACTTTTTGTTATTTATTCACATGTTTGTTGCTTGCAGAGGTTGGAAGTGACCCTTTTGCTGAGAGACGGGCTGAAAAGAAGAAGCGTGTCGAAAAGCAGAACAAAAACCGACTGCAGAACCTAAAACAAGTTGTAAAAGCTCATGCTTTGCCAAGGTTTTTCTCCTTAACATCTTATATAATGATAGTGACAATTTTATCTTTACATAGTGCCTAAGCAACTATTCTTAGAATCAATCCTGATCCTCACTCTTCAATATATATTTTTGAGATCAAAACCAAAATGCTTCTTCATTTTTGGTTAATTTCCTTTGAAAATAAATATTTCCTTTGCATCTGATAGACAATATGTTGTCTATGTCTTGTAGTGATTGCCTCCAACACTTGTCCAATGCCTGAACCCTCTAGTGTTTTGATATTGCATTATCCAATCCCACCCGCGCATGCAAATATTGAGACTCGGTTATATTTATGCAGCCATATTCAGCTAGCAGCCACAGCATTGCCCATAACAGGAACCCAGGCTGCACCAAAGAAAGTGAGTAAAGATGAACTGGGGAATGTCGCCGGATTAGCAGCTACCGCCACAGCCAGTGGTGGGAAGTTTGACAAGAAGCTTCCAGGAGAAAAGAAGCCAAAGCATGAGCAAAAACATCGCAAGGTTTCTGGAGCTATATAATTTCCATGATTTCTCTTATACTTGAAGATTCACTGGCTCAAATTTCTTCTCTCTTCTGTTCAGTTCCTTCCAGTAGCAGAAGGAAAAGGCCAGGGTTCCAAAGAGAAGGAGCAAACGGACAGAGTTCTAAACAAGCTCCTTGCCAAGAATTCACATGAAATACTCAATGTTGATAAGGTACAGTCTATCTCTTCTTTTCAGGAGAAGGATATGTCAATGCTTGAACAATTGGTTGAGCTTACACTGGTCTTATTTGATTGATATTTGGTTTTGCAGGCTGTTACAATGTACAATGTGAAGAAAGAGAAGAAACGAAGTAAACAAAAGCGAGACGACTCTTCAAACTCGAGTAAGTTGAAACCACAGAAGAAGGTACAAAAAAAGCCCATTAAGAAGGGATCTGCTAAGAAAGGATCTGAGAAGAAAGGGAAATCTAAATGAAACCATAACTATTTATAGTTGTTGTATGCTTGTAGAGTTTTTGATTAGGTGCTACAAGTATGTTAGGATGGATATAATTTTGCTTTGCAAAATAGCTATTTTCTTGTCATAGAAAACTCGCCTGTCTTCTTTTATCTTTTGCATATTAGTGCTTCTTCTGGCACTTGTTTTCTTTTACTATTCACGAGCTGATTTGGTATGCAAAACAAATTCAGATGGTTTTTTCCTGCTGACATAATATTGTCTATCATGAGATCATGAGTGTACGCCACTAGGAACAGGGGAACTTTCCGTGCTATGTGGTCGTGAAAATAACATCAAAGGCGGATTTGCTAAGTTTGCCTAAACAAAAGGAAAAAGAGGCAACAATGTGGCATTGGAAAGAACTTTGTTCGAGGGAATTTCTACGTCAAGATGCATGTGCGAGTTGTTTTAAAAATTAAAAGAATCTCTTATTGGAAAAATGATATGATGTGGTGCAGTTACCATATCTCGGTGTTAATTCATAATTCATTAATTTAAATTTTTGAGACAATGTGTGTTTAATTAAATATATTAACAGGCTTAGATTTAGGCTTTCTTAGTGATTTTCTCATGCGAATATATTGGCTCACATTCAACAAGTGGCATTAGACCTAATTTTATATTTGACTTATTGATTTAAGCTTTTGACAAAGGTAGATTCAAGTGAATATATTGAAAATTTTGGATTTAGGCTTCTTCCCATGTGGAGGTATGGAATTTTTATCGCATGCTCCGAACATTCTATTGCTCTTATATGCTCCTGTGCCAAAAGAACAGAAATGAAATTTTATGGTGAATCTAGATACAACTCAAGCTCAATGAAGCGCTTCTACTTAGGCTCGATACTCTAGATTGTCGAAGGTTCAATGGGCACATAGTTAAATTGAATCTAGACAAGATCAAATGCTTTGCTAATCGTCTCATATGTACCTACTGAAAATTTAATCGCATAGGTAAAATTTGAATATGCACCAAAGATTTCGAACGCATTAATAAAGCTCCATCCATGCTTCCTCAGTTGTTTCACGCAGAAAAGAAAAAAAATTGTCACCTCATTCTCAGTTTTCATTTTCGCATTGCTCTAAACAATTTCTAGAGATGCGCTTGAAAGATAGCATGGTACCTTGATTTCGTCCCCAAAAGAAGCGAGTTTAGTTCAAACCTTTGTTCGTACCTCAAAAAAATTTCCCAAGAAACTTAATTTATTTATGTGAGTGGTTCATGCCTTCTATAAGAAGATAAAAAGCAATTTTTTTTTCCTGGGAAACTGGCTTGTTCAACTGGGGAAATGCCATGGGAGGAGGAAGTTTGCTTTTTGTTACCAGAGAAGTATATATATATCTATATTTTTTTACCTAAAATTTCTTTTAAACTCCTGGAAGAAAAAGCTTTGTAAAAACCAAACGATGGCTTCTCTATCAACTTTTAGAATTTTTCGAGAAAAATGTTCGTCAGCGCTAGGATTATCGTCCTGGGAAGTGTCTGGCCGGAGTAGTCTACGTTCATACAATTCCTCCCAATCATCGGGTTGTTGCGTCTCATCATCGTCAAATTCAGCTTATTGTAGGGCAAAGCTAGCATGTATATGTTATTATCACAGAACTCACTAAACAGGTCCCTCGTCAATTGCATGTCGAAGTCTGAATTGAGCAATAATGATTGGACTTGATTGTTGTTGTTGTCGTGATTCTCTATTACGATATTTAGAAGGCAATTAAATCGTGGCAACGAAAAAAAATGAAATCGACAAACGCTAAGGAGTGGTGGAAATAAGAGGAATGAGACCAAATTATAAAGGGAAAAGAAAAAAACATTATTTTTGCTGTGACGTTGGACATATAAATTAGGGTTTGAGCCGAATTAGGTTACTGATCCAGTGATAAGTTTTCTGGGGTCGAGACCCAAAAATTCTTGAAGGCTGGTCACATGGGTTCAACCGTTGAATCCATAAAAACGATTGTATGGGCCTGATCCGACCTTGTTTAGGATCTTCTCATTGGCCCTGATGGTCGCCGACCAATTCATGGACAGCGATGGCCTCGAAACGGTTTCTTGGGGATAGTTTTCTCCGGAACATTTTATGGGAACAAAATTTGTCTATCTAGGATGTAGAGCGATTCTAAAATTGACCATGAGAATTCAAATAGATGCCGGTAAGAAACAAATGGTTGTCAAAAGTGAAAGAAAAGCCCATGTCTCTTAAAGGTGGTCATAGTTTATTCAAATTTTTTTATATATAGTGATATTTAGAATCACGCATATGTTTGAAATGAAAAATGCCATTATAAACTTGATTAATATATTTTTCAAGAAAAGTGGAAAGGACTTTCGTGTAATGTATAGAAATTATCGCTATTAATCCAACTTGATAGCACGAATTGTCAATGCCCATTTGAAATGGATGCCCTAAGAATTGTCCATCTGCGTCCAAGAAACCTCACCCAGACAATCAAGAAACCAGATTTTTGACCCTCTGCTGTGGTCTCAAGAAGACTATGACTTCTTAGCATTTCATATTTAAGTTCTCCGCTGTCCTAGAGCCATTGTGCTGGTGCAAAAGAACACGATATTCTACCGGACTTGTGTCCTCCACTTTGCC
Organism: Eucalyptus polyanthemos subsp. polyanthemos; assembly: GCA_017140185.1. Classification (NCBI taxonomy): domain Eukaryota; kingdom Viridiplantae; phylum Streptophyta; class Magnoliopsida; order Myrtales; family Myrtaceae; genus Eucalyptus; species Eucalyptus polyanthemos. The sequence continues at coordinate 31,954,600 of CM029461.1, forward strand.
CTTTTCCGCAATCGCAGCCGCAAACTATTTTCCCGAGAAGAGATGCCATCGGATCAAAACACTTGCAAAGTCCAGACAACGAGTTCCACAACAGAGACCCCCCTCCACTATTTTCCAGGAAAAGAAAATGGCGAAATCCTGGTCCGACGACAGAGAGAAAGAAAGAGAAGCAAAGAACGCCGAGTCTGGTGTCCGATCTTTGCTTGTTCGCCTTTTTCACAGCCATCGACACAACCACTCTCGAAGTCTTTTATGAAGACACAGGCCCATTATGTAATCTCGCACGATAATCTGATGCAAGCGAATGTTCCAAGCTGCTGATCCTAGCGCACGTCTTAGGATGTTGGGGTTTGTGTGACTTAAGGGAGTGGGGTCAAACGCTGCGTGTGGGGATGGAGGGAGGTAAGCGGTGTGTGGTTGTTGTAGGATGGAATTATGTAACCTTGATTAAATGCGTTTCTAGACTCTTATGTAGTTTTGAGAAAAAAAAAAATTACTTATTTTACCTTATACTAAAAACTTTTGGGGGTTGAATTATTTATAATTGAAACATTTTTTGTTCATATAATATATATGTATATATAAAGTGGTCAGATATTACCATCATGTAGTAAAAGAATCAATGACAACAATCATTACTGCATCATTATAACAAGACCATCTAGTGCTATGGCAAAAAAATTTGTGGAGAGGGCAAATCTGGGCCCCCATTAGCCGTCTCTCACCGGGCATTGGATAAGACTTGAGGGCATATTTGATTAATGGAAATTAAGCCATTGGAATGAAAAAAATGGAAGTCTCATTCACTTTATCGATACTATTCAGCAAATTCGAATGAGGCGAAATATAAATGAAATGTCAAAATGAAATGTCAAAATGAAAGTTGCTGCATTATTACATTTTTATTGCCATGGGAAGGTGAAAATGAGTGAGAATCAGGGGGAATGGATTAAATAGAAAAGTCAGGCAGACACGTGAATCTTTTAGACTACATATGGTAACATTTCCCGGCCCAATTCTATTCTTTTCTTCCCCTGAACAAAAAAAAAAAAAAAAAAAAACCTCTTTGATAAAACAAGTTTTTTTGTTCCCCTAGAATGGTTTTGGAATAGAGATGAAAAGTAAAAAAAAAAATTGCTTCTTGTTCCCGAAAATAAGTTTTAGAAATAAGTAAAAAAAAAATTTCTTTTATTTATCTCTTGCTGCTGTCACCAACTACCGCCCCCCGCCGCCGCCGCCGCCGGTTGCCGTCGCCTCCGTTCACCGCCCCGCCACTATAGGTCCGCCGGCCACAACCACCTTCGCCAACCGCTACCACCCAGCCCATCGGCTGCCAGAGGCAAACAGGCGGCCGCGGGAGGTGGCGACCGATGGGCTGGGCGGCAGTGGTCGACGAAGGCGGTAGTGGCCAATGAACCTACAGCGGCGGCGAACTAAGGCGACAGCAACCGGCGGCGGCGGCAGCACACGGAGGCGACGGCGACCGGTGGCGGTGGCGGCAAACGAAGGTGACGACGACCTGCGGCGACAACAGAGATCCGTGGGCAAGAATAAAAAACAAATAAATACAAAAGAGATTGTTGCATTATCAAATACATTTCTATTCTTTTTTTATTCCAAGAGTTGAAATTTTGTATAGTTACCAAACTAATTCTTTTACTCAAAAATTGTTCTCCAAATAAAAATAAAAAAAAAACTATTTTTGGAAAAAAAAAAAAAACTCTTCTCCAACTTAAGAAGCGTTACCATTCGCACCCTAAGCCTCGGATTTGATAACTTTTCGAAAAAATTTGGTATGGCAGATAGATTTTCCAAATTTGCTATTATTTATGGCAAATTGACAAAAAAAAGTTCGAACCATAAAAAAGATACATTCAAAAACCTATTATTTTTTGAAAAAAAAATTATTATTTATTTGTAAGATTCTTACAAGCGTATAAAAGTTCACACTTCACCGTTGGATCCATTGTGTGGTCGAGATTTGTCTCCCATTTTTCTGTTCCTTTTCATATTCTCCTTCCCTTTTTTCTCTTTCCCTAATTTTCAATTTTGCTCGTCAATCTTCTCTCTCACAGCCTTACCCGCAAGCACTGATCTCACGCAGAAGTGATGATGGGCTACGTCCCAAAGGACTGCCTGTCGCAGAGGCATGTCCACCTGTTGCCGCCCAACGACCGTCGTAAGGCCACGCCCGATTCGATTCTTGATTCCGCGAGCTTGGAATCGCCTCGACCGGTTCAATTCTTGGCTCTAAGGCCGAAACTGTCATTTCCATCGAGAAATCAGTTCAATTGATCTGGCTTCCGAGTTGAAATGATTTTAAATCAGTTTTGAAGTCTCCATTAGGAAAAAAGAAAAAAGATATGACCCATCTTCGACATAAACAAAAAATAAAGTAATTACTTGACCAACAAATGTTTTATAGTGAAATAATGCAAATTTCATATTCTATTATAAAAATCTAGTTTTGTTTCCGGAATATAAAATGGTCATTTAGATTCCATCGGGTCTATTTCCATTTTCAACCTCTTCAAACTTATATTCAATTCTCAATTTTAGGTCACGAACCAACACTCGTAGAAACAATTGCCTATACCGGTGAATGTGAGCCCTATAAATCTAAGTTTTATTTTTTATATTGGTGAGTCCTGCATAGAACTCACGCGATTTAGGTATTTAGATGCATTTGGCTGATATGAACCGATACACCTAAGAATGTCTCAACAGTCAACACTGACACTCACACCCCCCAAAATCCACTCCTCATATATGGAAACCGACCACCACCACGACACGAAGGCCATGGCCGCAATGTCTCAAGTGATGTCGGCCACCATGCGGGGGCCGTAGTCGCCTGGCAAGCCTTGGGCAACAGCGACCACAGGGTGTCTTGATGGTAACCTACAGCGCTAGAGGTTCATTCATCAAAGACCTTGCTAGCAGCTTTCCTCAAATCTATGTACATTTCCTTCGGTGCTCTTCCCAGTGGCCAGCTCGCTTTTGCAGTCCATTTTGGTTTGAGGAACAAGTAAACTGTCAAACCTTCTTTGTGATGCTGATGTGGTGCCTCCTCAATAATATTTCAAAAATTCGATATAATCACCGGTGCACCTTTTTTACACACTATTCATCCCTCTTGATTATCATTTGTACCATTTCAAACATTTAATTATCTTTTGTATCATTTCAAACAGTTAATTCTTGATTATATCAGGAAAAAAAATGTTAATTCTCTTTTTTTTTAAATCTGAAACAGGCAATAATCTTACACAAAGTGTGTTGTAAAATTTTGGGAAATTTTCAAAAAAGACCCAAAATGATTTTGTTTTCTTGAATAAGAGCCCAAAGTGGATTTTATTTCAAATAAAATCTAAAGTGGCCTTGATTGTTTCAAATAAAAGCTTGAAATAGTTTTGGTTGTTTCAAATAAGGACCCGACCTCGTTAATCGCCAGCCTACTAAATTTTCTGACTAATCAAGGATATTTTTGTCATTTGGCATTTCCCCCTTATTTCTTCCTTTTTTTTTTTTGTCTTTCCTTTTTTCTTTTTTCTAGTTCTTCTTCTTCCTCTTCATCGATGGCCGGTTGACATCACCGTGGCCGATGAGGGCCGACCTCGCGGATGGCCCTTGGGCGAGGGTCGCCATGCCCGGCGAAGGCCGTCCCTCACCTATGGCCAACGTGGGTGGCCAACATCGGCGGTGAGGGCAACCCTCGCCCAGCCCTTTGTGGGCATCGTCGATGGCCGGAGGAAGAAGAAGAACAAGAAAAAAAAAAAAAAGGAAAGAAAAAAGGGAAAAATGACAAATGATGACTTCAAATCCCCTTTTTGGAATTTGCCCTAAAATTTTCTCAAGTAATATACAAGTAGAGATCAATAGATTATTGATTAAACAATAATCTTCCATCATAGTCAAGAGATGTTAGTTTAAGATATGTTAGTTTCTTTTAATAAGAATAGTGTTCAGTTTTAATATTTCACATATAATCGCAGAAATACCTAATTTGCCTGCTGGGTGGAAGGCTAACCTACCACATCACCAAAGACTCAGAGTTTAATCACCACCGTTCAGTACATATGTCGTGGATTTACTGTAACTCTCCTTTAACTAAGGTAATCTATTTTCCCTGTTCTTTTTTATTCTTCTTTCTCCCTCCTTCCTGCTCAACGAGAGAGAGAGAGAGAGAGAGAGAGAGAGAGATCCACCACAGGCATGACTCAATGCAGGAAGCAAATCGCTGAGGGAACATTTCCAATTCCAATCTGTCCCGGTGTAACACGAGTACTCAAAACTCGATGGCCATAAAAGGAAGCACCGTTTTGATCAGAGGACGGAAGCCAAGACAGAAGTGGCGGCTTAGGAGGTGGACGGCGGCAGCCCCTAGGTATTGACGGAATCTACAAGAAAGAAGAGAACCCCTCGAGAGACCATGGTTTCATTTCGCTTTTCCACCTCCAACAAAATGAACACGCAGAAATCACATGTATATCGGCACAAGCACATACATATATAACAAAGTTCTCACTCGGTTCGTATGCAACAGTCAGTAGTCTCATCCACAGACCATACTCAATCAATTTTGTCTCCTTCATTCTCCTAAAGCAACGCTGCTACAAAGCTACATATAATTAAAGCAGATATTGAGTCTCTACAACTTACGCCTAATGTTTATATCAACAGATAGGTCAAAATTGTGTGGTCATATCAAGCAATTGGAAATGTCCTAGCGAAAATGGCTCAGCTCCCAATACTGCTTTCCCGGCCTATTTTCCCCTCGCCATTTTTCCTTGAGCCTTCAAATGTTGAACAAGTGATCCAATCCACCTCACTAAACATAAATACTCAGCCTCGCTGAACCTAAGAGGGAAAATCTTCGAGTTGCCACCTAGCTCAAGCCATAGACAGCATTATGATGCTCCATCTGCAATTGTGTCCTCCTTAGAAACCTTTTCTCCTAACTGTGGCCTCCTTAGAGCTGAGAAGAATAGAAAAAACAACTGTTAGAACTAACATGATGAATGAGAGAACTCAAAAAAATAGAAACCTCTAAGGAATCTCCTCTTTATAACGAACAAAATTATGTTTTGATACCAATTTCATGCACGATCTTATATATCAGATCTTCACGGAGATCAATGCAAATTGTCCCACACATTCTGCTGGGAGATCAGGAAGCATTCATCCAAGAACTTGATCTTTATCATTATACTATATGCATAGTCTAATCACCAACAAAATTCTTCATTTAAGATCAAAGGACTAGGAGGAAGAAACAACAGAAAAAGACAGCACCAAGAAAAAGTCAAACAGCCAGTACTCACACTTCAGAGATGTTCCGGCCAGACAAGTGAGCCTTGATTTTGTGTTAACCTCAGCCAGGGGAAGAGGCCTTTCTTTCATAGCCATGCGAACATCCCAAACTCGTATAACCCCATCAGATGATGCAGACGTCACTAAATATGGATCATCTTCTCCACTTGTGTCATTGCTCTTACTGAGTACAACAATACCTTTGACACGGGTGGAATGAGCATCCTCAATTTGGTAAGCCATCTTCCCAGTCTTTGTGTCCCATGCTGTAACACTCTGGTCTTCACCACCAGTGTATAGAAGTCCACTCTGTCAAAATCAATAAACATTTACCACAACAATCCTCCAATCTCTAATGCAGTACGAAAAAAATAATGCAGATAATGCACAACATATGTGTTCAAGGGAATAATGGGGGGCTCAATCAGTGCGCAAGGATAAGGGCCTTTCATGCTGGGAAAACTGAAACCAGAACTTAGAAGAGGGTAGCAGAGAGAGAGAGAGAGAGAGAGAGAGAGAGAGAGAGAGAGAGATGCAAAAGCCTAGCATACCCTAATTTTTCTCCTCCAACAATTCGCCTCAAAAACAAATTGCTAGATTTCTGACTTTTTATTAGTCAAAAACCCACTCAGGCCCTCTCTTATTAAAAAACTAGAAGATATTCACTTAAAGAAAAGAAAACTAGCATTGAGAAAAAATAAGGACACACAAAAACATTATACTTGCATCAAAGAACCATGATTACAATTGGCTTTCAGCAATAACATTAGGTCATCCAAAGAATGAAGAAACCACAGGGCAAGTGAGTGCCTTGTTCATCACTAATGTGTATTGGATGGTGAAGTAAGACCAAGCTCATGAGCATTTAATAGTTTTACCCATTGAACAATAAATGTTATAGGTCAACTGCCTCAATCCAATGACAACTTAGAGCAGGTGAACTAAAGGAAATGTGCACACATTTGAAGCATAATTGGATATTGAAATCCAACTGTGAGCCTCTGTTTGTGCATGGTGAGATATGGATATAAATAATATATGCTGTTTCGACCTACAAGGAGTACCAATATTAGTTAAGCACTGACTGAAACTCTTTAAATAATCAACTTATTCCATGGAGCGAAGGATGGGTAGGATCATGCTGTTTGAGCACAGAAAGTTTTTATGAAGCAGTCAGGTACTTTTCTTACTTTTGGAGCAGGGGATTTCTTTTGGAGCAGAAGATATAGTCTACATAACATCTAGAAAAATGAACAAAATTCTCTGACATATAAGATAGCAATAGCTGGTGTGTTCACATGATTTCTTAGACTTCTAAGATTTCCAGTAGCTGATGCTCCAAAAAGAGGCTTATTATTAGTTTTTAACCACAGTAATTATTGATTGAGTTGAGGAGTATTACTTTTCATTATTTTCTAACATTTATAGATTCAAAAGGTCTAGCGACTTCAGCTAAGCAATAGGGGTGAGTTGAGATGATTATAGAAAGGATGGGAATATCACACACTAAGGTTTCCAGAAAATACTACGAACACAAATCACCATTGTTGAAAATTGAGCAATAACACATTCAAAAAACTCACCTACTTCAATTTGAAATGTTCAGGTTCCCAAAGAACAATTAATGACCTAAGGGCATTCTCTAACATCTTCCATGACAAATATTAATGTAACTGAAAGTCATAACCTGATTTCTTTGCACAGATTAAATGCACAGCGGTTTACTAATGTAGAAACAAAGTGAACTTCAAGATTAAGTCTTTCATAGATTATTTTTTTGAAAGCTCTGGATCCATGATGAGAAAGAGAGCAACAAGTATCAACCATCATGATTTTCATCTTCAGAACCTAACATCTCCTGGAACAGTCCCAACATCAACTCTCAAGGTAATAAGTAATAACTCAGAAGCTATAGAAAACAATGCTCGGCCAAATGCAGAAACACCAGAGGACTCCAGAGTTGTAACAACAAACATGCCTGATCTCACACTTAAGATGCTTCCATAAAATTTTCAACTTGCACACTAGGCCAGACCAAAGACCACATACGAAGTTGTAGTTAAAGAGATCCAATTTCTCAAAACATTTATGGTATATTCTGATGAATGATCGCACCAACATACTGTCTAACCAATATAAAACTAAAAGCCCCCACCTAGATTACATACATATCAGTTCAAAAAGAAAATCCCAACATTTGAAACAGCTGTTCACTGTCAGATATCTTCATGGTAGGTCTATAAGTTTACACATGGAACTTCAAACTCTGCATATTCATAAACACTCCCCATTATGAGCAGTTCGGTATGAGGATAAGATAAAACAACCCATGCATATCGATAGATGGCAAATTCCTGTGCATCTCCTTCTCCAACCAAGCAAGAAGCCAAATCTCACGCCAAATCCGCAAACACAAAGGCATGCAGAACATAACAGCAGACTAATGACCATTCAAACAAACGATGAAACAACACCAACCAACTTGAAGAAGAAGCAAGCGATCAAAGAGAAACAAAACCAACCTCACTGGGAGCAGCGCAGAGAACCCTCTTCCCACTCTCCATTTCCCAGACCAACCTAGCGTCCTCGGCTTCATGAATCCCAACTCTATCCCCCATAACCATGAAGAACCTCTCTCCACTCAAATCAAACCCCACCAAGCTCGCCTCCTTCGCCAGCCGGCAACAGAAGCTCCTCCTCCCCCTCACCAAGTTGACCATCGCCAAGCACTCGTCCCTCCCCACCGTCAGCGCCAGCTTCCCCGACGGATGCACCGAGAGGCTATTGACCCCGCCCTTCTTGTGAACCTTAACCGTCGTCAGGTGCACGAAGGGATCGGCGTCGAAGATGCAGACCGAGCCGTCCGCCGAGGCGGAGAGGAGGTTGCGCGGGAACGAGAGGTTGGAAGGGGTGTAGAAGCAGAGGGCGGTGACAGTAGCGGAATGGTGGTGGAGGGAGCCGAGGGAGGAGGCCGCCGCCAGGTCGTAGAGGTGGATGGTGTCGTCGCCGGCGCCGGAGGCCGCGACGGGGCCGGCGGCGGCGACGGACGAGATCGGGGAGAGGTGGGAGGGGTAGCAGAAGAGCTTGGTTAGGGTTAGGGCACCGCCATCGGAGGAGTGCTTCAGGGGCTTGAGCTTGAAGCCCCAGATGAACTTCTCGTACGAGCCCGCGATTAAGCTCATGATAGCACCACGATTCGCGACCTTCAGAGACTGGGATTATTGGAGAGATATCTGCAGAGACGATCAATTTCTAATCCTCCTTGACGGCGAAGTTAGGGTTTTAGGCCGCCGACCGCGGCGGTGCTATCAGGGTTTAGGATGGGTACAGGAGCGACTCCCGGCGGAAGAAAATTTGCGCATACAAGAGAGGTAGGCAGACTTGGAAATTTAAAAAGAAAACCTAGTCACGAATTTGGAAATTGAATGATATTCGAACAAGTAAGAAAGAGCGTAACGATAAAGAGAAATCATAAAAGTAATCCCAAAAGTAATCACAAAAGTTAAGAAAGAAAAATGAATAATTATACGAATATTTGATGAAGCTTAGCTCTATAATGTAATTCGTAAACTTTAAAATTGTTGAATATGGAACATGAAGTTTGTCCTAATTTATAATATCATTGCGAATTTTTTAATTTGTTTGGTGTAATATCTCAACTTTTAATACATAATCATGAAAATATTTAATATCATTTTTATAAAATAATCAAAATTCTAGAGAATCACACTAAACATTACTCATTATATTAGAGTTCAAGAATCATATTTAATAAATATAAAATTTAAGGATCACACCAAAATTTGCAAACAATATGTATTGCTTACCTAAAGAAAAACGGCTATTCATCAAATCCTAATGTGATTTTTCAATTTTCTGTGGATATTATGCAGAAAAAGTCTCACGTCGTGGACATGGTGCAATGCAAAGTGAAACAAATAATATATGCTAGGTACTGTAAAACTCATTGATTTAAGTTTTTAAGTGAATGCGACTCTAATTAAATATATTTGCAAGCTTGAATTTGATTTTTTAAAAAAAATCTATAAATAAAGATATCATGCACCTTCCAAAAGCCACCATAGATTGTCTTATCTATCATCATCTTATCATCATTATCAGAAAATTTACATTGACGCATGTCATATGATTAGAATAAAATTTAGGAGTTTACTATTTAATTGCCAAGGTACCAATAACAAAAATTATGATATTCTTTTTTCTTTCCCTTCCATAACTCCGTTCTATCACTTAAGTACAACTCTACTAAATCATAATATTCACCATCTAGTATCAAAATGAAAAAAAAAAAAATAGAAATCATCAATAGTGTGATTACCCTATCCAAGCACCCGTGCTTCGCATTTCCTTATAATACCAATTAATATATAAACAGATTTATTAACTTTTTGCAGTACTACAAATAATAATTTTTAATTTGATAAAAAGTAACAACAAAGTAAATGTAATCAATGAGTGAAATATACAACATAAACATTAGAAAATACACGATAAAACACAAAACTTCTCTCTCATTAAAATTCAATTTCTGTAGGAAAATAAAATGGCGACGGTCCGTTCTTAGCAATGCAAGAAATGGCCCATTATCCACTGCTCATTTTTCTTAGTAAATCTTACTTGTTGTGTTGATTTTTAATTTCTTACACCAGCTAATAACAGATAAAATATTCAACAGTGACCTACATAAAATTTTCTGAACAATAATTTTGATTAACTCCATTTATTTCACAAAAACTGAATAATTTAAAAAATACTTTTCAAAAAATTATTGCTTGTATTATTTGAAATAATTAGCTAATGAATAATATTCCTATTATTGATAACATTTTATGTTCAGATAATTTCATGAACAATAAAAACATTTTTCTTTCATTCATCATTATAAGTGAATTAAGCAATCATTTTTTGGAAATTATTTTTTAAATCATTCATTTTTCTTGAAAAACAAATCTCAATATAACGTACAAGCCTAAGTTACTGAAAAAAAATCACAAAAATCAAAATCCTGAGATGGTTGTCTATGTAATGCTAACATTTTTCTGGTTTAATTAGGTCACGTGCAAGAATCATCATTCTTTTTCCCTTTTTCTGTGCAAGAATTCAAAGCTACAGTAGTCTATGTCAATTATGTTGTAAATACCAGGTGATTTATTTTAGACATATGTGATGGGAGTGTGATCTATTTTTTTACTTTTGGGGCTGTTAAATGAATTTTGGATCTACTATGCCATCTAATAAGAGTGACTTAGCTTGATCATGTGCAAGACTCGTGTTCCTTGTTTGATGCAAAACAAGTGTCATGGACAAAAATCTCCTAAGGACCTATAATGTCAATTTTCAAGTATCACAGGATATTTACAAAATTAACTAAAACTTAATATGGTGCAATTGTGAATGTAATTTCGTTGAGAAAATTACTTAAATGTTATACACTTATTGTATTTGTGTCAATTTAGCTTTAAATATTCCACTTGTACCAATTGAGTCATCAACATGGGCAAATGAGGTCATCAATAGACCCTCACTTAGTTTAGGCAAGGGCCTTGTGGCCCTTGTTGGCCACAGTCGAGGATGGCGAGGATGTGGTTCACAGGGTCACAAGTCTAATTAAAGGGAAAGAAAAAAGAAAAATAGATTTTGAGTTGTTTTATTAGATCATTTATGTCCATAAAGCTGTATGCTTTGGAAAAAGCTTGTATAGTTTGGGAAAGGGTTTTGATTGATCAAAAAATTGGATTTATAATTGAATAAGTTCTTAGGGCTTTATTATACATAATTTGAGTGCTATCATTTTTAGAGACAATAGTAGGTCATGACAGCTTGATAACTTTGCTATGAGAAGAGGCTTTCTTCCTTTAAGATTCTATCAAATACATCATTTTGTATTAGTTGCAATTCTATTTTAATAGAAAATTAGATGACTATGACCAAGTCTTTTGCATTACTAATTGGCTTTTGTTCATACTAATTGAATAAGCATGTGCTCCAAGTACTTCTGATGTCATTTGTTTGGAAGTTTGATGAGTTTGCTCAAATAAGCATCCCAACTTTAGGATTGCCTTCATGCTCAATTGTCTCGTCTTTGCCCATTCCACCAAGCAATATTTGCTCTTTTTTCTTTCAACTAAAAAGGCTCAGATTTCCTATGCACTTGTTTAGGATAAATGCTCGAAGATTTATTGTAAATATCCTCATATCGTGAGTTATAAATTAGTGGGATTCTCTATTGTTATTTCTAGCCATTCATCTTTGACTAACTATTATCACGTTAGATTTTTTGAGGCCATCTTAAAATATCTTGATCAATTATTCTTACAATTGTCTAGCTTTATCTAAACATAAATTGTTTAGGATGCATTTGATAAGCATTTTATTTTCGGGAATAATTTCTGTTAAGAAATATTCTTTTTTCTAATTATGTTCTCTAAACAAGTTTCTAAGCATTTAGAAGTGTTTAGTAACTATATAAAAATTATATTCCCTTAATAGAAATGCGTTTAATACAATCCTCAATTTTTTTTTTTTGGTGACTTAGAATTTCATTTGATTTTTTAAAATAATTTTACTATATTTTTTCTTTTTTTTTTCTTCTTCTTCTTCTTCTTCTTTTTCTTTCTTTAGCCGGTCACCAACCTTAACCATGGCCAATGACCTTGCCGAAGTGTTAACCTTTGATGAGACCAAGCTTGCCTAGTCACAATGAGGCTCTACCTCGCTAATCCACCATGAGGTGGGTTTGCCAGTGAGGTTGCTGGCCCTTGTCTTATCGTTGAGGCCAATGGCCAACTAAAGAAAGAATAAGAAGAAGATGAAAATAAGAAAAGAAAAGACTTGATTTTAAAATTGTTCCTGAGAATAAAGAAACAACTTTGTTTTACTTATTGATTTTGTTCTAAATCTATTCTAAAGAACAAAGGAACAAAAAAGTTACCAAATGACTTATTTTGGGGAATAAAATAATAGAATCAGGTATTATTTGGCATGTTACTAAACGTGCGCTAAGTCTACACTAATTTTTTTATAATTAAATGAAAAAAAGGGAATAAAAAATTTTTAGGTTGTACTAAACACGTTTTTATTCTTTTTTTATTCTATAAAAAAAAATTTGTGTAGTTATAAAATGTGCTCTTTTGTTTAGAAATTCATTTAGGAAATAGAAATAGAAAAAAATATTTCTAAATAGAAATTATTTTCAAAAATAAAAATGCTACCAAATGCACCCTTAACCTTTGAAATCGCTTAGGACAGCCTCATACAAATTAACAAAGCGTAAAAACCATACAAAAAAAAAAAAAAATCATAAATTATGTCCACCAAGACACATTTACCTATAACTTTTTTCATTATATAAGAAGTCTCAAACTTGTGTGTATGTGTGATATATTAACCCAAAATATATTTACCTTAATTTTGTCATGACACAAAAATGTTACACTTATATTCATGTGACATATTTACTCAATTTTATTTTTTTTTGTAAAACCCAAAACTTAGACTTACGCCACACATTTATCCTTCGTTGAGATCTTTTTTCCCTTTTTCTTTTTTTCTTTCCTCCTTCATCTTCATTATCACCCTTGCCGTTGCCATCGTCCCTCATTGTCGCTAATAAAGAAAGAAAACCAAGGAGGAAGTTTAAAAGGAAAAAAGAAAACAAGAAAAGAAAAACATTCAATGAGTTGGCGTAATTTTGTCATGTAAGGGCCACGTCAACATTAACTTTCTATCATTCAAGTAGGTAGCCACATAAGATTTTTAGTAGCATTTTGTTGATGGAATTTTGACAAAACATAAATGTGTCACACTATACAAGTTTGGAATTATTTTTATTTCTTTTTGGATAAATGTGTCATGGCGAGTATAGTTTGAAGTTTTTTGTGACTTTTTCTTATTAACGAATCGTGAATTATGGACTTGCACAAAAGAGTTCACCCAAAGGGCTCATTCAAGGCTATACTCATTACACAAAGAATGTCTCCAATGTGCAGTACCTACAAAATAGCAATGAGAAAGACAATTCATGAGATCAGTTGTTAACACCCGAATTTTGTCGACTGTTTGAGTGTCCATTTTTTCCAAAAATATAAAATGCAAAAAAAGATATATAAAGAAAAGAAGAAAAAAGAAAAAAGAAAAAAAAGGAGAGATAGCAAAATTTAAATTTGAATTTGAATTAATTTTTTAATAAAAATAAGAAGAAAAAGAGAAAAAAAAAGGGGATACCAGAATAAAATCGGGTGGGCTGGCCCTGCTCAGCTCACTTGGCAAATTCGGCCCCCTAAGCCCATTCGCCCTACCTAGCTTTGTTTTTTTGTTTTTAGACCCACCTTTACTTCCTTTCAATGCCCATCAGAGACTAAAAAGAGACGAAAGCCCAGCCCATCCATTCCTCTAATCCTGCTTCAATAAGAACCAACGTGCTTGAGGAGAAGAAGGGGAGACGTGGCTGTGACACGAGGAAAAGGACTGAACGTAGGGCAGAATGCTGAGGGATGGACTAAGGGAGTGCCTGTGACGCAAAGGAAAGTAACAGCGCGTGATGTACAAAAACTTAGGTGTTCTAGAAGATGAGCTAGTGCATGATAGGTGTTGGAAATTGGTGATCCATTTTCAACAAAATCTAGAAATAACATACACGTGGGAATGCAAGCAAGCAGAAGCCAAGTTGGAGAGTGGGAAACCTTGGATAAAAGTCAAGAATAGCGGCTGAAGTAGAACAAACTAGAGAGATCTCGTGTATGGGAAATTTGTGCACGGGAAATCTTGAAAGAAAATTCAACAAAAGCTGCTGAGGTTAGAAAAATGAAGAAAAATGGAGAAGCCACCAAAAGATCCGAAGAAGCCGCATGAGCAAGGGATAAATAAGCAAGTTTGTAATTTTATATTAATTTTTTGAACAAAGTCAGTTGTATATGATGGTGAATTCACACCTATAAATAAGCTTGTACCTCTCACGGTGTGGAGAGTTCACCCCCACACACAAGGTGGAGGTATTACCTCTCACACACACCAAATGATCAAGTACAAGCTTATTTATAGGCGTTAATCACTGTCTTCTCTACCGACTTAAGAGTACATAAAATAATATAAAATTACAGCTTGCTTCCTGTCTTATGCTTGTTGCGACTTCTTCCACATCCTCCTCTTTGAAAATTCTAAAATGAAAAATTATGAGACCATACAAGAATATTGTGAAAAATTAAAGGAACTCGTTAATCAAATGAGAGCGAGAAGATCGAGAAGAAGTACCTTGCCAGACATACCTACTTGAGAGGAGTCAATGTCACAAGAAGAAAGATAAGTATCGGATTCCACCACTCACGATCTAACTTCCATCAAACTAGTTTGCTCAATTAATAAAACTATTTTTCTCAATATCTTATGTATATCCTTCAATTATCATATCATGTCCATTGTCCATTCTCCACAAATTATATCATACACTTGCACATATCACAAACCAAAAACTATAACTAATATCAAAATCATGCTTCCGTATGCAGGCACATCCAAAAAATAATTTAACAAGAGGTCGAAGGCTGGCTCGAGGGAAAGCGCTCTGGAGACAAAGCACGATCTCACCTTCTCCCTTCATCTCTTTTCACCTCACGGTCCTCCCGATGGTCTTCTGCCCATTAACCTACGATCTCTCTTTTGAAATTAAGCCACCTCCCAAATGCCATCTGCGCATATAACCATTCATCGCCGTCACTAGCCTCATCCTCGAAGAATATTAGACACGCTCTGTTCGTAGGGCTTTGCAGCGAAGACTCCTAGAAGCTCGCGGCGTCTCCTTTGAGCGGGGAGAGCTTCAACGAGAGGAGGAAGCTTCGGCCATCGGAGAACCTCTTGCGTGACAAGACAACCGATCATCACTCTGTACATGATTGAGTGGAAGTCGTACACCCCATCCCTGGACGTGAAGGAAAGCTGTTCATTGTCTGTCAAGCTTTGCTAGTGATTGCACGGTGACTAAGACCCCATCCCTAAACTAAGTGACTTTCTCGGAAACAATCGGTCGTTACCAAGTCTACACCGTCGCCGGATGTCCATTCCCTCTGTTAGAAACCTCTCCCTAGCGAAGCCAATGGTTCGAGACCACCCAATCAGGCTATTCTTTCCCCATATTAACATTTTGCTGTTTGTTTGATGGAAGGTTGGTTTTAGAAATCTAGGTGGCGCGTGGGAATGTTTATGTTCCTCTATTCTTTTGTTCTTTTGCACTTCGGGGTAAAAAAGAAATAGAAATTCGTTTGGTAATATCAACTAATTTTTCTATTCCCCCGAATAGAAAAATAGTTGGGAAATAAATTTGGAATATGAAATAGAAAAAAAGTAACTTCTTGTTCCCGTGAATAATTTCTAAAAATAAATCTTTTTTTTCTCCTTTTCTTTTCTTCTTCCTTGTTGCTCCCTGCGGGTTGTTTGCTGTCGGCCAACTGCTCGCCATCGACCTATCGTCGCCACTGGCCTCGTGTCGTCGCCCACTATCGATCGCCACCTGTCGCCACCACCGATCGCCAACTACTGTTGACCACTACCACCACTGTCGATTGTTGTTGCCTGGTGGCAATCAATGGTGGGAGCGGTCAAACGCATTCCTATTCTTTTTATGAATCGTATTAAATATATTTCTATCATTTTTCTATTATGAGAATATAATTTTTATATAATTACAAAACACGTTATCTTATTTAGAAATTATTTTGAGGAATAGAAATAGAAAAGAACTATTTTTGAAAAAAAATTCTTCAAAATAGAAATATTACTGTTTGCATCCTTAGGATCCATAGGATTTTACTTTGTTAAATTTTGATGCTGCCAGAACGAGTGGCCGTAGTTGGTGGACATCGGTCGGGGCAGGTGACCGGTGGTTGGCGGTTGTCCAACGGTGATGTATATGCCAAAGACCACGTGTGTATGTTGGTGTGTCGTAGGTAGCTCTAGTTTGGTTAAGTTGTAGGTTGAAGACCCCTTCAGGGAGGAGATGGGCTGAGGTTAAAACGATTGAAGAAAAGCACAAAATAGGAAAATAAAGAAAATACAAAAAAGAGAAAAAGGAATAAGAGAAAGGGAAAAGAGAGAGAGAGAGAAAAAAAAACGGAGAAAAATGAAATGCTAAAAAAATTGAAGAGTGGGCTAGGGGGCTCTTTTGTTGTGGACTTGGTTCTTTTACAATTTGGGCTAAAGAAAAAATTAAAAAGACAAAAAGTGTTCATAGGCTTGTTTAATTAATTTCGAACAGGCTTTGGGGTCAACCTGGCCTTTTAGCCCAACCTGATTCAATAGGGTTCGAGTCGTTTTAGTTCAGTTGGGTCTCTTGACCCGGTTCAAATAATAATAATAATAATAATAATAAATTAAAAAATAATAAATTCAAAGTTTTAAAAAATGATATTTTTTTTGAAATGTTTAGGAAATAATAAACATTTTATAAAATTTGAAAATCAATAAAAAAAATAGATTTTTTTACAAAAATAGTTAAAAATTAGAAAATCTAAAAATGATTTTTTGAAAATTTTTTTTGATGAAGAAAATCCTTATAAATTAAAATCTAAAATTGGTTTCTTGTTTTGCATTTTTTTTGTTCTCATTTGTAGGGACGGTATTAGGATATTTGTGTGCTTTCTTTATGAGTATAATTAATTGCATCTTTCAATATATGGATGTTACTTTCTTGTTTTAGAATGGTTAGGATGAGCCATAGATTTTTTTTTTTGATAGGATGTCATGGCATTAGTTAGCACATGATTAGATTATATAATGTAATCAAGTTTTCGAATTTAAAATCGCTAGTTGTGCAAATAGTAAAACATCTTCTTGTATCTTACTTGATTTCTAACCCTAAAAAAACTAGTGGCAACTCCTTAGTAAAAATTTGCATAAGTTTAAATCAATTAAAATTTTGAACGTCTGATATCGCGTGAGGTATGAACTTAGGATAATCTGAATTAATAAAAGGCCGTCGGTCCAAGGTTAACAATTTCCGTAAACCTAGCAAATTCCCTCTTCAGCCGGGGGTTAGGTCACAACACTCGTAGAGAAGGAAAAATAGGACACGTAGTAATGCTGATAGACTATGACCCTATTATATTAGTTTTTCAAAGGAATCATCTAGAATTTTGGAGAGCATGAAATTCCTTTTTTTATAATATGGTTAGCTTGATGCAAAAAGGATCACGCCATATGCAAACGCCATATGCATCGAGTCAAGCTCCAATCACGTAGCAACAAATGTGGACCCTAACTTTTTCGTAAAAGTATGGCTTTTTTAACATAGAATATATCGTACGTTTAAATTGAGGGATGGAGCACTTGAATCACGTGGGTGGTAAGGAATATTTTCGAAAGTAGTGGCTGTAGGTGCTTTGAAACTTAGATACGAAAACTTAGGATCATTGACCTGACTTTCTACATTACGTGGTAAATGCAAACATGAACTTTCCATGGCAGGCACTTCCCATTCGACTATCTTAATGTGGAAATCGAGCATTTTTTTTTTATTAAAACGAAATTGTAGATAAATCCTCGTGATGTGTTGTCATTTGATTGGAGGTCACGAAGTACCTTTCTTAGGTGCATTGGATGAAGCCACATCCTATGGACAAAATTTTTGCAAAAAAAGTAGAAAGGATGAGGAATATTTATGTTGTGAAATTGAACGCAAATTAATGGATTTTGCAATTTAAATTTTAATATGAAAAAAAAAAAAAGAAATTATATGAGAAATCAACAAAGAACGATAATGACACTAGAGATTTACGTAATTCGATTGTTTATTTTGCACTACATAAGTAAAATTTTGAGTGGACTGCTCAAAGCTTAGAAAATATTAATTTTATTAGGTTGATGTGAAATAAGTTATTTCATTACTCTTCATATGAAAAAGGGGGGAGGCTACACCTGCTCAAAGCCCATGATGAATCGAGATAATGAGTTGTAGTTCCATAGAATACTCCACTTAGACGACAGGTACGACCTAATTTCCTCTGAACTTCATTACAATATTAATAATCAGTCAGAAAACAACCCAAGCATCTGTTCATCCTTATACCTGCCCACGCAAATATGATAAATTGCACCAAACTACTGAAGCTTTCGCCAAAATACCATGATAATTATCAGTAATTTTACTTGGTTTACATAGACGCCTGCTACTTAGGTCGATGTTTTTGGGATGCAATTAGCATTTTTAATAATCCTAGAGCGTGGAATAAAGTGATGAGTAACCTAAGTTATACTCTCTCATCTCCTAATCGACTAACATGATCAAGTTAGGTTTTGCGATGTTACCCCCTGCTGTTCCAACACCATTTGTAGGGAAAACTTTTTTTATGTATTTTGAAGATGATAAAATATTATTCGCGAAAATTTGTATATTTGAGTATGCAAATGACATGTTTTTTACACATTTAAGTTCATACATGGATAATGTTAACAATAAGACGTTTGTGCTAGTGGAGAGTTTCTTTATCTGCAAATGAAGAATAAGATACTAGAGGAAGAGTTAGAAGGACCTTTGGATTTTGGAGAACGAGCGAGGATGTGAGATGGTGAATGAGCTTGGATGGACAAAATCGAAGGAGCACAACTTAAATACAACAAGTGAACATATTTAAACTTAAAAAATGATCAATTTTGGAAGGATCGCAATATAAAATATATTCACGCTACAGACGGAGTGCACGATCACCGACAAACCTGAAAACGAAGACAATTTAAATTTGGGCTTGGAGTCAATTTCCTGCTTTAGAATCTACGGAGAAACATTTCAGGAGAAGCTCAAAGGGGTTGTCATTTTTTGCCAAGTAGAGAAAGTATCAGACAAGTTAGGAAGGTAGTATGGTTCATTTTGGGCAATAATTAATTAATGAGCTCCATGTGAACGTTTTAAGTTAAGAATGGTCTTTACAATAGCTACTTTGACCTATGAAGACTCCAACGTGCACCCAAATTTAAAGGGCTATATATATACATCGAAATGGGGTTGAAGTGTGGCCGGAATGATTGCAAATGCTTTCTAGCTTGTTCTTACTCCTCTTCCTTATTCTATGAGAGAAACCAAGTGATTCTGATTGTAATTTTTTTAGTGCGTTCGTGTGGTCATTGGAAAAGAGTGCCCTGACCGTGGAGTGAAGTGTATGTCCTTATAGTGCAAGCTGAAGTGCTTCGTGGGGAGGTAGCTTCATCCGTAAACTGTCATAGGCTTCGATGGTTACACTAGTAGATCCATTCTTGATTTTGGGTTGTTAGAGCTGGAGAGTGGAGTAGGCCGATTGATAGAAGATATTTGTTTTACATTGCCTACTCCGTCACAAACCCTGTTGGATTCTCTACCTGTAAAGTCCTTTTCGTCCCTAATAATGATGATCTTCCTTTTATCTAAAGGACCAGATGTGTCTTGCACATGGAAAAAAGTAACACACTTTGCTGCTTTATTCCCCGTTATAGGCTTGATTTCTCGCTTTATGTGGAAAATCAGTAACCTCTGGACTCGTCTAGTAGTTTTTTGATAACTTCATAAGGACAGGTGTGGCCAAGAGAATGACATGCTTCTTTTAGATCCTTATCTATTTAGCTTTGTGAATATTATAGGATCTTCAAAAGAGGAGAGAAAATCATTAAAAACTACATCTTTACTCAATTGGCTTGACTTTAGGAGGGTATTTATACTGAACAATATAGGAAAGGAAATTAGCTATCTTAGAGAATCACAAAATGTTAAATAATAGGGAAAAGACCACAAAAAATCTCAAATTTTGCCAAAAGTGACAAATTTACCAAAAACTTTTTTTTATGACTTGAAAAACCCTAAACTTTGCCAACTATGATACATTTACCCTAATTTTTTTTTTTGTGATATAAAATACCCTAAACTTTTATTCATGTGACACATTTATCTTACACTATAGAGCATTTTGGTTTTTCACTTTTTACTTTTTTTTTTCTTTTTTTCCTCTTCTTCTTTTCTCTTCCCTCCATTGGCCATGGCGGATGGAAGTTGGAGTTAGGCGAGGGCTGCCCTCATCAGCATCGGGCGAGGGTCGCCCTCGCCAGCATTGGGTGAGGGTAGCCCTCGGTTGGGTCGGGCGAGGGCTTGGCGAGGGCAGCCCTCGTCTAACTCAGGCTTCCCTCCACCATGGCTAGCAAAGGGAAGAGAGAAGGAGAAGAAAAAAATAGAAAAAATAGAAAAATTAAGACGAAAATGCCATTGGTGGGGTAAATGTGTTACGGTTTGTAAAGTTTTGGGTTTTTCATGTTACCAAAAAAAAAAGTTTGGGGTAAATTTATCACTTTGAGCAAAATTTGAGATTTTTGGTGGTCTTTTCCCTAAGTAATATCCCTAAAATCTAATAATATCTCTAATTATATTATCTAACAAGAAAATCTCTAATCTCCATAAAAATACTTAATCACTCCCCCTTAGGCTAGAGCATCCAGCTTGCATATGATTGATGCAAATTTCTTCGAAGGTCTGTGATCAAGCACCCAATAAGCTCCAGCTTACACTAAACAAACCAGATTTGACAAGTGCTAAAGCAACCATGCTTCAAAAGTTGACATATCTTTCTCATATAACCTTAATGGAATCGCGTGGAAACCCAATTTAAATTATGGCAAACTAAACCACATCATCCCATAGCGCTCATCTTGGGCTAGCGCTCATCTTGGGCTAGTTGATGAAGTGTGCTTGACTTTGACGCTCACAACTACCTAGATACTTTATGACATCACCCTACAGTGCTCATCTTTAGTTGTCCATGAAGGTGTGCTTGACTCCAATGCTTAGAGCTACCTGGATATTTGACGATGACTTTGCTCGTTGATATTGCTTATGGTTAGAAAAGAGTACCACAATGAATAAGTTGTTGAAGATGAGATGACTAAAGACAACATGAAGGATGGAAAAGCTAAGGTTTGATTTGATTTATTCTCTCTCAGTGTCTCTGATACTATGTAAATATTATAGGACCTTCAAGAGAAAAAGAGAGAAATCTTTACTCAATTGGTTTGACTTTACAAATTATTAGAGGAGGGTATTTATACCAAACAATATGCATAGGAAAGGAAATTAGCTATCTTAGAGAATCATGAAATATTGAATAATATGTTTAATATCTAATAATATTTCTAACAATATTTTCTAACAAGGAAATCTCTAATCTCCATAAATATACTTTATCAGGATTAATTGATCTTGTTTAAAACTTTATGCCAAGTCTTTTTGATAGCCAAGTTTTCGTCCATCCTTTATTGAAAAAAATTCCTCCAACCATACTTCCGATTGGTGATTTATAATGCCATTATGGACATTATATTCTTTTAGTTTTAGTTAAGCTTATAAATGGTTCAAAATCTTAACTTGCTGGAGAATCGTTTTTCTTGAAAAGGGATGCAAAAAGAACAAAAAAACACAGACAAAGAAAGAGCAAAAGGGATTTCATAGTAGTATCAATTGTGTTGGCCTTGTTTAATAATTCAAGTTTCTTTATGTTTTATTTTCTGCTCTCCTTTAGATGACTTTGGTGTTCATGTCCGAATTAACTATTAAGTATGCAAACTAAGTTAATAAACGACATTTTGCACATCAATTATGCACCGTTCACGCAGAGAAACAAGTCCTTCAAACATGGGACATTCAGTGAAATTTCAAAGCAAAATTGTTGGCTTCATGTGACAAGGGCAATGTTACATCATTGGCAAAATAAACAATGCTTTTTCTCAATCACAATGGGTCTTTGAGTTACCCCTTCTATCCTATCCTTGAGTTACCTATATCCCCATCCCGCCGGCCATCTCTAGTCCTCGTTCTCCTTTCATGTTGCACTAGTGGCGACCTTGCGACTACCATTAGGGGTAAGCGGTTTCAGGTTCCTTAAAGGTTTCACCTGGAACTTGGAACCTAACCTCAGGTATAAGTTCATCATATTTTGGAATGTGGAACCTACTCGTCTGGGCTAAGAACTTGGAACCTATTTTGTCACAAGTTCTAGGGTTGGTTCCAAGTTTCAACAGTTTTTTTTTTCTTTTCGATTTCATTGTTAGTTAAAAAAAAAGGGAAATGAATGCAATAATAATAAACAAGTTTGTCATACATCAAAGAGAATATACAATGAACAAAACTATCAACATAGGAAAAGGAATTCTTGGCAAGGAATGCGCTCATGGTAAGGGATGGCTCTTTTTCATTTTTATCACTAGACAATTCCAATTATGTGATCGGAATCATCACCTTACATTCCCCCACCTCCATTGACATGTTATCTTGATATATTAACTTCACACTACAAAACAATAATAGAATATAGTTATAAATTTCAAAATAAATATCAAACATTTATAAAATAGCAAAACCAACTATTACTCATGCATTTGAATTTGGAATGATATGTCAAATTTCAATGTGGAATGATATGTCAAACATTAACAAGGTACAGTGGTTTAAAGCCTTGAACTAAGCAAGATGCAAGAGCAATCTGTGTGCCATTAAGGGTGGACTTTTCTTCTACTTTTTTCTATGTACTTGTTCATCTAAATTAACATAAAAAGAAAGGCACAAAAGGCATCATCTGGCACTGTTAGATCTGAAAACATTCGTGCCCAAACCGAGGACCCTAGTGAAAAGCAAGTGAGTGCGATCGTGGGACAGTAATAGTCAAGTGCAAAACCATCAATCTCTCACCTGGGGCTATCTCTCCTGCTGCTTTAAAACCTCATTTTTCCACTATGAATAGCACCCACCCATTGTCACTTCCAATTCATGCAAAGCCTCCAACATCCACAAGCAAACTTCTCCCAAGAAAAATATCTTTACCTTTCCTCTAAACCTAGTTCTTTTTCAATTGATTTTGTGATAATGGCGAAAAATGTAGCTTAGTCTCCCCTTGAGATATCATTTGGGCACTTTAAACTTCTCAACATTTTAGCCCAAAAAGCATGCCCAATTGCTTGGGCCATCACCATGAATTGAACAAATTAGTCAAGAAAGAACAATCATGATCAAATCAAATATGAACTTTCTTCACATCTTCCCCCCTAAATGAGCAAGTAAACGATTCCATTGCTAATCCTATCAGCACAAGCTCTAGATCCACAGCTAGAAAAATATGGAAAATCAAGAAATGCATATCCGACATTGAACGGGCATCATCTATCATATGGATGTAGACATTATCCCTAGTATTGTCCTATTCCTTCTCTGCTTGCCCAACCTTCATAATATTCTCTAGAGCTTCTAAATAAATAGTTACAATCCTTGGATTAGGGCAGACAAGCATGACACTCTCACGTCTCATAAATCGACCAAATAAAGAAGCTAAAATGCAAATCTAATAGTGAAGAGCATAAATGACAAGATAGCATAGAGATCGGACCTATGATCAAGGCGATGGTCGAGGAGACAAGTTTCTTCGAGGTTGAGGGTCGTGAGTGATGTTTGGGGGGCCGGGGGGCGAGTGGTGTCGATGTTGAGAGGAGAGAGCTGAGTCGTCGTCGTTAGAGATTTCAAAGTGATAGCAAAGGGGAGTCGAGGAAGGGAGAAGACGGTGAAAGAAAAACTTTGAAATAGAGAGGGGAGTCAGGGATAGGGAGAAGAGGAAGAACAAGAAACAAATTAAAAATTAGCATTTTCACTTTTTAGGGGAAGGTTTTGGTTCTGGTTCTAGTTTAGGTTCTTATAGGAACTGGGAACTGAACCGAGCACTGCTGGTTCTGAAAAAAAAAAAAAGAATCAACAATCAAAACCTCCCTCTTTGGACCCAAGAACTGCGCTCACCCCTAACTGTCATGGCTAGTGACGCTACCGCTAGTTGGAGTTTCATTATTGTGCAATAATTTCCTTACAAATAAAACTCAAAAATCTTCCCATTGCTTTTTGGTCCTCTTAGGCAATTAGCAAGGTGGCAAGCTTTATTGGGAAGCCCCTGTATGTTGATCAAAACATGGAACAAATGGAAATGCTCGCCTTTGCAAGAGTATGTGTGGAGATCACAGCGAATCAGCAACCATGTGAGTTCATGGAGGTGGTTCTCTATGGTGAAACATGTGTCGTTGAAGTCGAATATGAGTGGAGACCTTTGGCCTGTGCTGAATGCGGCACTTTTGGCCATAAGTACAATCATCCACCTGCTCAACAGTCGGCCAAGAACACTCGTAAAGCTGCTGTAGCAAACCCTCCATCTCCTCGGGGTGGATCCTCCTCTCCCGTTCCTGACTCTCAGCCGGCACTTCATCCACAGCAAGTGCAGACCAAGGAAAGAACAAGAGACAACCCGTTGTATATCAATAGGCCTGTTGCAATTCGTGCCCCGGCTGTGGTGGACCCTATCGCTTCGGACAAGCTTGCCGATTCGGCTGCTATTCTCCCACGGCTTCTCTCTTCGCCTGCTGTGTTGGTTGATCCTATCGAAGACCGGAGACCGCCCCGCTATCGGTTCCTATTATCCCTCCTTCTGCCTTGGACCCCTCTTGGAAGCAGGTCAGGGGCAAAAAGAAGAAAGGCCAAGGGAGCAAGGTGGCTGCCTCCTTCAGCTTTGACCCATCAAGTGAAGATGGCCATCCCCAGGTGCCCCGCAAGCTCGTCGATAGCTCTCTTGCTTCATCGAAATCCCATGCAAATTCTTCCTTGCTGGCTCAACCGAAATCTACCACCGTGCCTGTGTTGCTGCCGGATGGTTCTGATGAGATATCTAGTGCTCATGTTGGCATAGATGATGAGGATCTCTTATCAGATGGGTGCCCATCCCTAACTTCTTTTCATGTGGGTGCTCCGGCCGAGTCTATACAAGATAAATTGTTATTGCTTTGCCCGGACCCTCCTCCCTCCTTGGCTCCGTTGCCGGTTCTTGCCAAGAAAAAGGTTGCCAAAAAGAGGTAACCCCTCTCCTCCTTGTATATATGTATATAGGAATATGGAATATTATAGGCCTCCATGACCCCTTGAGGCGGGCCAAAGTTAGGAGTTTTGTCTTCAAATATAATCTATGCTTCGTTGGTCTTATTGAGATGAAAGTCTCAGCAGCTAACTTTGATTCAATGTCATCTTCTTTGCTAATGGCTGGAATTGGATTGCAAACTACGATTTCTCTAGTCGGGGTAAAATATGGGTTGGTTGGAACCCCGATGTCGTTAGTTTTGATACCTTTGCGGTCAATGATCAGGTTGTTCATGGTCGTCTAAAGATCAACCTATCTGGCGAGTGTTGTTGTGTCTCTGTAGTTTATGGGGAGCATACCTTCTCCCGCCGTCGGCCTCTTTGGGACGATCTCCTACATATGAGCACTATTCTTCAAGATTCGGCTTGGTTAGTGGCCGAGGATTTCAATGCCATAAAGGATCCCTCTGATCGGTTCGGAGGCACCAACACCTGGATTCCTTATTTTGATGAATTCGCTAACTGTTTAGCTCAATCTGAATTGGAGGACCTCGGATATGTTGGACTTCGGTTCACTTGGTCGACTTCTTCTAGGTTAACAAGAAAGATGAGGAAAATCGACCGGGTATTGGTTAACTCTAAATGGAACATGGAATTTTCTTTCTCGGAGGCATCATTCCTGAACCCGGGCATTTCAAACCATTCTCCTATGTTTGTCAGAGTTCCCAATCCGATTTTTAAGAGAAGACCCTTCAAATTTTTTGATTATTGGTCAGACCACTCGAATTTCTCATCTATTGTTCAACAGGCTTGGGAAACACCAGTTATTGGATTCTCCATGTACAGGCTTGTCTCCAAACTGAAAGTGCTCAAAGGTAGTCTGAAACAACTAAATAGAGAAGCCTTCTCGAATATTTCTTCAAGGACAGAGGAAGCTAGAGAAGCCCTTCGACTCGTGCAAAATGACCTCCAACTTGATCCAAACAACTCAGGGTTGGCCGATCTTGAGAAGACAAGCCGTAGAATTTTTGTGGACTTGCGCCGAGATGAGGAATCCTTCTTCAGACAAAAATCTAGAGTTCGGTGGCTTAAGGAAGGTGATCGAAATACCAAATTCTTTCACATTTCCGTCAAAAAAAGGCAACTCAGAAATAGAATCCTCTCGGTTAAAAATATATCGGGTGAGTTGATCACAGACACGAATACGGTCCCGCAGGTTTTTGTCTCTTACTTTGAGGACTTGCTTGCTCCTCATTCGTCCCTATCCAAGCCTTTGTTACAAGAGGTTAAAGAGTTCGTTCGAAGACCCTTATCTACAAACCAGGTTAGTTCCCTCTCTAGCTCGATTCTTGATTCGGAAATTCGAGATACAGTTTTCTCTCTCCCTAGAGGCAAAGCTCCAAGCCCCGATGGCTTCACGGCGGAATTCTTTAAGAATAATTGGGAGATTGTTAGCCCTTCTGTCATAGAGGCGGTCCAGGAATTCTTCACTTCGGGTCGTCTCTTAAGAGAGGTAAACAATACTATCCTCGCCTTGATACCTAAAGTGCCTAATGCCTGTGCGGTCTCTGACTTCAGACCCATTGCTTGTTGTAATACTATATACAAAGTCATTACTAAGATCTTGGATAATCGCCTTGCTACTGTCTTGAACGAAGTGGTTGATCCTTCCCAAAATGCTTTTATTAAGGGTAGGAGGATAAGGGATAATATATTGATAACTCAGGAAGTCTTTGTTGGATTTCACCTTGACCCGTACCTCCCTAAATGTGCTGTGAAAGTTGATTTTCAAAAGGCCTACGACACGGTTGATTGGGATTTCCTTCAGCTAACTCTAGTAGCCTTTGACTTTCCTGATTTCCTGATCTGGTTGATCATGATATGTGTTCGGACGCCGAAATACTCATTATCAATCAATGGAGAACTTCATGGGTTCTTTCCTGGTGGCCGGGGCCTGTGACAAGGCGACCCGATGTCCCCTTATCTTTTTAACCTAGTGATGGAGGTATTCTCAGGAATTTTGAGTGCTCGCACCTCCCACAAGGAATTCAAATACTTTTGGCGGTGCAAAGCGGTCAAGCTATCTCACCTTTTCTTTGCCGATGATGTCTTTCTTTTTAGTCAGGCTGATTGGGCGTCCATTACCTTGCTGAAGAAAGGCTTGGACTTGTTCTCTTCATGGAGTGGCTTGATTCCAAACAAGAACAAGAGCGAAATTTTTCTCTCGGGTGGTCCTCCGTCTCTTCGCAACTACATTTCCTTAGCCTTTGGGTTTCAAGAAGGAAAACTACCGGTACGCTATCTGGGAGTCCTATCATATCCTCCAGGCTTGGGAAAGCTGACTACGTCACCCTTATTGATCGGATTACAGCTAGAGCCCAATCTTGGGCTCATCGTTTCCTCTCTTTTGCTGGAAGGTTGCAGTTAATCAGGTCAGTCTTGCACTCTATCCAAACCTTCTGGTCGAGTGTTTTCACATTGCCGGTTTCGGTTCTTAATAGCATTGAAAAGATTTTAAGGCAATTTCTTTGGAAAGGATCCGCCCTCGGTAAGGGGGGGCGAAGGTGTCGTGGGATGATATATGCCTACCAAAAAAAGAAGGGGGACTTGGTATTCGAAAATTGAGAGATTGCAACAAGGTGTCCATGATGAAGCACATTTGGATTCTGTTCACAAATAAAGAATCCCTTTGGTGCCATTGGATTCATTCCAACTTTTTAAAGAGGAACAACTTCTGGAAAGCTTCATCTCCTAAAATTTGCTCTTGGGCTTGGAAGAAAATTTTGCAATTAAGAAGTGACTCTCGACTTTCCTTCCTTTGGAAGATTGGAAATGGACGCTCCACTTCGTTATGGTTTGATTATTGGCACCCAAAAGGCCTTCTTGATATTATTATGCCCGATCTTGTTATTCAGTGGTCTGGTCTACCCAAGCATGTAGTGGTGGCTGATCTCCTTTCGCCTATGGGCCTTTCACTTCGTAGTATTATGGAGAGCTGGGGTCTCTCTATCCCAACGCTCTCCCAAGTTCCGGACCGGTTTTCTTGGCGTTGGCATCCGTCCGGCTCCTTTTCAGTAGGATCTGCCTGGAACCACTTCAGGACCAAAAGAAGCGTAGTGCTCTGGGCTTCACTTATTTGGAACAACATCATCACCCCCAGGTTCCAATTCAATCTCTGGCTGATTGCATTAAACCGTTTGCCTACCCAGGAACTTCTCATTTCCTATGGTAGAATTGATTATGTCACCTGTGCCTTCTGTGATGATGTTCCCGACTCTATAGATCACTTGTTTTTTGATTGCCACATATCAGCTTCCATTGCTTATTTTTGGGCTTCTCGCTGTAACCTTCCTTGGCGCCCAAGACCGTGGAAGGAGAATCTCCAATGGGCTACCTCCTTCCTAAAGGGCAATGATTTCTTTCACAACTTAGCTCGTTACTCTTTTGCTGCCATGTGCTACTTAATTTGGAAGAAGAGGAATGCTATCATATTCCGCGATGAAGCGGTGGTTCTTGCTGCAATGAAAAATCACATTATCAAGATGGTCAAGGACAAAGCTCTCACCTTCTGTGATGTCCCGAATACCCCTAGAAATAGAAGGCTTGAGAGAAACTGGGGCTTCGACCCTTCCATCTTCACTGATCGTGAGGAGAATGCGTAGATCCGGATGAAGACCAAGCTGTGCGATCTTTTCTCCTTCCCTCCTTGGGTGTCTAGCCTTTGGTCCTTAGGTGGCTGAGGGTTTGTTTAGCGTTTTCTTTTCGCTTGTGACCTGTTGGTCTTTGCTCTTTGCTTGTGATTGTTCTTTTCTTCTTTGTAATCTTTTGTTTCGGCTCCCTAACACTCTCTATGCGTTGCGCCTTGAGAGTGTATGTTTTGGAACCGCTCCTGTATTATTGTCCAAAGCTATAATACATTTTACCTTTACCAAAAAAAATAAAAAAATAAAATAAACGTACATATCTAATATCGCTATCTTTTTTTTTTCTTTCCAAAATCGAGTGTGGTTTATTGCTCCTATAAGTTTTGAGGAGAGAGATGTCTATAGTGCGTCTTTTTTGGCTTTTTTTTTTTATCTTTTATTTTCTTCATGGTGAAATAAAAGGATACAACCCATGCGCTTTGACAATCCAAATCCGCGTGTTTGAAAAATGGTGACGCACACGGACACATATCCTCTTTCTGTTACATTGACTTCGAGTTGGAGGAATATTTCCCAAATGTCCGGTCAATACACTAGCAACATCTTAGTGAAACTACAGTGACAACTCAATCACTTGAATTTTCGAACCATGAATGATGTAGAGCAATTACAACTCCATAGGAAAATTCATTATCTGGTGTGTAACCCTTCTAATAATGTTCGGAAATGATCATTAACGTCAATTGTGCTTCTCGATTATGAAGTATCACTGCATATGGAATGTTAAATAGATTTAAGAATTCACGTTCGTGTATCACAGGGTTTGTGAAAAATAAATGGCTACTTCCCTTCCGATCTAATGAGAATTGGGAAACTCCACATTCTCTATGTCTGCATCAAAGCAAGGTTAATGAAGAGTCTTTGCACTGCACATCCCTAGGATAAGTCTAAGTAGATGAATCGAATAATTTGTTGCCTTAAATTATGGTCAATGGTGGAGACTTACTTTTGTCGCCTTTGGCGTACATAATTGTGACGGAAAAAAATAATCGTTGTTTTTCTGATGTAAATCAAAGGCGACAAATTAGTAGGTTTCTCGCCGCAGGATCGATTGTATCTAACCATCATTATCAATGTGCCTCGGGTCAGAGGTGCACTCTAATGACTCGTTCATTAAATCCATTTATTCCACCAAGGGAAGAAACGAGTAATTACTTCAGCTCACCAAGTTAGACTATTGATATAAACACATGTGGAAATCAAAAAAGGAAGCGAAAGACAACTTTCTAAGCACTTACACTGATGAAAAAAGGGGCCCTTGCTTATATTTTACCAGACAAAGCCTAAAGGTACCCCAATATTTGCGGAGGGCCCGTCGTCCACAAACTTTAGTGGAATGTGGAACATTACATGTGAGTCTCCTTGTCGAAAAGCTCCCCTCCTCCAAGTTGGCCATGACTACTTTTGCTATTTTCTACAACAAAAAAAGAGTTAATGTCATGGAAAAACCCAAATTGGTACATCTATAATACATTTACCCAAAACTAGTATTTTGATAATAAAAAACCTCAAATTAGTACATTCATGATAAATTTAAATTTAAATTATTTTTTGACCACTAAAAATCACAAACTGATATATTTTGTGACAAATTTGCACTCTATTAATTTCCATTAAACTTGATCAATATCACGAAAAATTACAAATCGATACATCTGTGACAAACGAATGGTGAAATCTCAAACTAGTACACTCGTCAACTATCACGTATTATCTAAATTAGCCATTTGACTATAAAATTTAATGGAAACTAGTAAATGTTAAATTTATTCTAAGTGTACCTTGGGCATTTTGTGATTAAAAAAATAATTTGAGATAAATTTGTCACGAGTATACCAATTTAAGATTTTTCATAATATTAACCCAAAAAAATTATCTATTAATATGGAGTTAATCCCACTTCAAAAATCATGGGTAGGCCTAGTCTCGTTGCGACGTGCATGGTCCGATGTGTAATTGACCATGTGAAAATGGTTGGTCCAAGAAAAGAAAAAAGTTGCGGTTCGGTTTTTGCTTCTCGACCGTTCCATGTTAAAGCAAAGACATCCTCAAGCATAAGACGTCCCTCATTAGGATTCTCGCACATGGTCTGTTTGGTCATGACTTGTCAACAATTAGGTTTTAATCAAGCTCTAATTTAAATGTAATCAATGATATATAGCTCTCAAAGATGAGGGATAGAGATGATAACTATAATCATTTATTTTATTTACTATTAATCGTCAATT
The DNA here is from genome assembly GCA_017140185.1 of Eucalyptus polyanthemos subsp. polyanthemos. NCBI lineage: Eukaryota > Viridiplantae > Streptophyta > Magnoliopsida > Myrtales > Myrtaceae > Eucalyptus > Eucalyptus polyanthemos. Next base: position 31,985,739 of record CM029461.1, read on the forward strand.
GGTTATGACAAGATTCATAATGTACCCAAATCTTTTCCATATAGGACTTCTTTGATTCTTTTCAAACGAAGTAATTATTAATTTGAAGAAAAAAAGGACCTAAAATCAAAAGGCATCTCCATGAAGAAAAAATAAAACAGGATCCCTATTTTTCTTTGATTTTTTTTTTCAAATAATGCATCGAACCTGTTTAGATCTTCGGTCATGTGGAAGATGCATTCTTCATTCGGCCATTACTTCAGAAAGAATTGCAAGAGTTGCCCTTACTTTCATTGACTTTGTTGAGGATAAGTTATATTGCATATCCTTGACATAGTTTTCATTTAGTGACAATTCACGATGTCCTATTAGTACCACAACGACAAAGAACTTCTTTGACTTAACTGGTTTGAAGTATCTTGCAAATCTTGTTCTATGAACAATAATCTAAATTTGTACATCAATATGTTTTTTTGGTAAAATTTTGTACATTAGTATTCTTAAGGGAAAATTACTAAAAAAGTTATAAACTTATTGTAATTATGATAATTTAATCTTAACCTTAATTTTTTGATTAATTAAGTCATAAACATTTTTACAATTATTCCCAATTAGTCCATCCAACAAAAAATAGCTGGCCGGTGCTGATGTGGCAACCAGTCAGCACCGACAACATTTTTTAAATAATGTTTTATTTTTAAAAATATTTTATTAATTTTTTTGATCATTTTTTTTTTTTTTTTTCACTCTCCCTCCTTCCTCCTCCTCTCCTCCTTCTTCCCTTGGCTCCGGCTACCGGCCAGACGGGCTGGCCGGTCGCCGGACTGAGGCGGCCGGCGGGGCGAGCCCTCGCCGTCGCCGGGTCTGGCGAGGCGAGCCCCGCCTGATCTGGCGAGGGCTCGCCTCGTCCGGCGAGGGGGGCTCGCCGTCGCGTCTGGCAAGGCCCTCCTCGCCGGATCTGGCGAGGGCTCGCCTCGCCCGGCGACCGAGAGGCGAGCCCTCGCCAGATCCGGCGAGGAGGGCCTTGCCAGACGCGATCCGCGACTACCGCGCCAAGATCGAGGCCGAGCTCTCCAAGATCTGCGACGGCATCCTCGGCCTCCTCGACTCCCGCCTCATCCCCGCCGCCTCCGTCGGCGACTCCAAGGTCTTCTTCCAGGACCGTTGGCGAGCCCCCCTCACCGGATCTGGCGAGGGCTCGCCTCTCCCGGCGACCGCGAGGCGAGCCCTCGCCAGATCCGGCGGGGGCTCGCCCCGCCGTCGCTGGGCGCGCGCCGACTGGCGAGGCGAGCCCTCGCCAGATCAGGCGGGGCTCGCCTCGCCAAACCCGGCGACGGCGAGGCCCCCCTCGCCGGATCTGGCAAGGGCTCGCCCCGCCGGCCGCCTCAGTCCGGCGACCGGCCAGCCCTCCCCTCTGGCCGGTCGCCGGAGCCCAGGGAAGAAGGAGGAGAGGAGGAAGGAGGGAGACAAAAAAAAAAAGGAAAAAAAGATAAAAAATAATTAATAAAACATTTCAAAAAAATAACATATTATTAAAAAAAGTCACCAATGCCGGCTGGCTACTACATTAGCGACGGCTGGCTATTTTTGGTCAGATGAAGTAATTGAAAATAATTGTAAAACTTTTAAAATTTAATTGATAAAAAAATAAATTTATGACTAAATTTACATAATTATAATAAATTTAAGACTTTTTTAGTAATTTTTTCGTATTGTATTCTTAAATGACCTACTAAAGTATAATGATGGTTGATGACTTTAAAGGTGAGAACAAGAGTGGTCAAATTGTTCACTAACTAATTGAAGAATACAAGTTAAACACGCCCAGAATCATCTATCTATTTATCATAATCACCACATATCACAATCATCCTGTCATATCATCGGCAAGTTTGAAGTTGTGTTGGGGGGACACGTGGACATATTTTCAGACATACAAAAAAGGGTCTTCTATTTTATACGACCCAGATGATAAAAATTCTGACCGACTTCATGAATATATAGAGCGTGCGTTCTCTGTCTCTCGTCCATCTCAAAATCATTACCTCCGTCACTCGCCCTGAAATGCTCATTCCAGCACTTGGAAATCCACATCACAAAGACAGTCGAAGAAGCAGCCTGCGAGAGAGAGTATGGAAGGAGGGATTAACCCAGGAGCAGACGCGACGGCTTTCAGAGAGTGCTTCTCTCTCGCATGGACGAATCCTTATATTCTCCGCCTCGCTTTCTCTGCCGGAATCGGCGGCCTCCTTTTCGGCTATGACACTGGTCTGATCTCTCTCCCTCTTTCATCTTCACTTAACCTTATGTAGAAAAAAAGGCACTGATCTCTCTCTCTCTCTCTCTCCACGCTATTTATTTCAAAGAAATGAGGAGTTTCAGATGATTTTATTAAGTGACAAAAGGCGTAAAATAAGGATAATAAGCCAGACCCAACAACACCCTTTTTGAGGTTCAAACTCTATAGGGTGGGCCAAATGAGGATTAAAATTAGATTAATCACTGTTTTCTCTGTTCAAAATTGCACAGGAGTCATATCTGGGGCGCTTTTGTACATAAGAGATGATTTCAAGTCTGTGGACAGAGAGACCGTGCTTCAGGTAAAGGACAATGTCATACGTACTAATTATCTTTTTTTTTTCTTTTAAATAATATCTGGTATATTCAACTGGGGATGATGATTCTTCTTCCCTCGTAATCTGTTCATCTTTGTCAATACGATTTGAATCGGAACTCAAATCTCCAAAACTCTCGACTTTTAAGGTCCATACCAATTTTACTTCGAACTATTCTTTATTTTAAAAACATATACAACTTTTATTCTAGTTCTAAATCCATCCATGCTTCCAAAAATTTCTGATATTATTCCATACAGGTTTTGATAATAAATTACTAATTGGCTCTAGATTTTTGGATATATAGGCAGATTGATTCGAGTGAAAGTTAAGAATTATTTTGGATAAAAGAGATGGTACTGAATTATAAAGTTGGAGGTTTTACTAAGAAATCAGACCGTAAGAATCGTGATATACATGATCTTGCTGTTTACATGTCGTTTTGAAGGCGCCATGTCCAAATACTGTCTTCTAGAAGGAAAGGTGTTAAATTAATTATGTACGTTAAAGCCATCTTTGTGTGTCTAGCGTTGACCGCTCAAATTTGCCTTACCTTATCCTCTGGCATTTGTGGTAGCAAGTCGGACCAAATATAGCTGTCACATGTAAAGATGATTTTGTTCGCGTACCAAAATCTTTTTAATGGTTTTTGTGGGGATAAGAACATATATGCAAATAATTTTTTTTGGCAAAATAAAGCATTGCACTATGTAAAATATTGATATTTCGGCAAGGGTTGATATAATGAAAAATCTCAAATTTGTACATCTTTGATAAATTTATCTTTAATTAATTTTTTGACCATTAATAAATCTAAACCAATGCACTCATGATAAATTTATTCCAACTTTATCTTTTTACTACCAAAAACCTCATACTTGTTATTTGTGACAAATTTAAGCTCAATTATTTATTGTTAATTTGGATTAATATCATTAAAAATCACAAATTAGTATAATTGTAACAAATAGAGGGTAAAATCCTAAATTGGTATATGCATCAATCGTTACATGTCATCCAACTCAAATATGATAATAAAATTAAATGAAAACTAATGAAAGGTAAATTGGTCAAATGTTTATCAATTTGAGGTTTTTTATGGTAAAATAAAAAAATTAGTCTGGGGTCCAAGTTTGATAGTTTATCTTGGCTTGAGTTTGCTGCATCTATTCTCATGCATGATCAAAATTTGAAATGTAAAGCCGAAATTGGTTTCCATGTATATATAATTAAATTAAGTGTTCATGGATTAAATCCAGTGTTGTTTTGAGAATTGCACTTTTATAGCTGTCTTTTTCATTTTTTTTTTAAAAATTTTCTTCTAATTTTTTTCTTTGAATTTTTCAATAGTAATACTGCAAAGTTTGGTTTATTTACCTTGTGGCATGACCCTGTTAAGGCGGGGAAAATCTCAACCAAATTTGCCTCCTTATGATATTAATTCATTGGTCATGGCACTAGCATTGAACTGACAACTGCAGAAACTCAGAGAAGAGAAATGATGATACCTCCAAAAGCAGAAATTAAGTTTCATACTAACAAATATGCTATTTTTCATTACCTCGGCGGTGTTACGAATAACAGGAAAGCATAGTGAGCATGGCGTTAGCTGGTGCGATCGTCGGGGCTGCGATGGGCGGATGGATGAATGATCGGTTCGGACGGAGAAGCACAATCCTGGTCGCGGATGTCCTCTTCTTCATTGGAGCGGTTATCATGGCTTCTGCTCCAAATCCGGCTCTCTTGATCATCGGGCGAGTCTTCGTCGGGTCCGGGGTTGGCATGGCGTCGATGACTTCCCCACTCTATATCTCGGAAGTGTCTCCAGCAAAGATCCGCGGGGCCCTTGTTAGCACCAACGTGTTCCTCATCACTGGTGGCCAATTCCTGTCTTACCTGATCAACTTGGCTTTTACCAAGGTGAGAAATGCATAAGAGGGACTTCTTCGATGAATTTCAACTTCAGGAAAGAATGAGGAAGATAGGAAAACTTAGGCCTAAGTTAAGCCTTGGTTTTAAACCAACTTTCTGTTGAATTTTGACGATCCAGGTTCCAGGAACATGGCGGTGGATGCTCGGAGTTGCCGGAATTCCGGCCCTATTGCAGTTCATCCTCATGCTTCTACTTCCTGAATCCCCCCGTTGGCTTTTCCGCAAGGTTATTTGATAATCACCTTTTTTTTTGTTACCCTGTTCACAATGTAATCTAATCTTCAGTTATGTCTGATCAACTCTCTCTACTTTTCGATTAAGGGAAGAGAAGAAGAAGCCAAAGCCATACTAAGGAAAATCTACCCCACAAATGAAGTGGACAGAGAGATACAAGATCTCAAAGAATCCATTGAATCCGAGATCCAGGAAACTGGATCTTCCGAGAAGATAAACATCATGAAGTTACTGAAAACGAAAGCAGTGAGGAGGGGGCTAATCGCCGGGGTTGGACTTCAGGTCTTCCAGCAATTCGTGGGAATAAACACCGTCATGTATTACAGCCCCACGATTGTTCAGTTGGCCGGATTCGCCTCTAACCAGACCGCATTGCTACTTTCACTCGTCGTAGCCGGGCTCAATGCATTTGGTACCACCGTGAGCATATACTTCATTGATAGAACCGGGAGAAAGAAACTTCTCGTGATCACTCTGTTCGGGGTGATAATATCTCTGGGATTTTTGTCCGCAATTTTTCATGAGACGAGTTCTCACTCGCCGCCAGTTAGCCAGGCTGCAACTTCTCAATTTGCAAACTATACATGCCCGGACTATGGTTCGGTGAAGAATGCGGCTTCTTGGGACTGCATGAAATGCTTGAAAGCCTCTACTCCTGATTGTGGGTTTTGCGCTTCAACTGCTAATAAGGTAAAACACCTATTGCTCGGTTTTGTGCATGCACATTGGCTAGGGTAGTTTTTTTTTGAATCAGAGGTGCATAATGTAGTTAAAATTGAAAGGAAGTTCCGGTCTGCGAGGTCTTATGCATTGAAGCACCTAACCAGAACCACCTACATCACATTACTGCAGATGTCTCCGGGGGCATGTCTAATCTCGAATGACACCGTGAAGGATAGGTGCCACGCAGAGGACCGGCAGTGGTACACGAGGGGCTGCCCGAGCAAGTATGGGTGGCTTGCACTTATCGGCCTAGCCTTGTACATCATATTCTTCTCTCCCGGCATGGGCCCCGTGCCTTGGCTCGTCAACTCCGAGATCTACCCTCTCAGGTTCCGTGGTGTTTGTGGAGGGATAGCGGCCACGGCGAACTGGATGTCGAACCTCATTGTGGCCCAGTCCTTCCTGTCTCTGACACAGGCAATCGGGACCTCAGGGACGTTCCTAATATTCGGCGTGATCTCTGTTGTGGCGTTGATCTTTGTCCTGATTTACGTGCCGGAAACAAAGGGGCTCCCGATTGAGGAGGTGGAGAAGATGTTGGAGAACAGGGCATTGCAGTTCAAGTTCTGGAAGACAAGCTCTAGCATATCAGGAAAAAACCAAGCTGTGTAAAGACACTACCAGAAGCCTAGGAGTACATGGTTTGTCAACAGCAAGGATTAGTAGATTTCAAATAAGCTCGGGTTTAGGGTCTTGAGAAACCACCGCGGACGTTGTATTCATCGTTTCTATCTTACTTTTTGGGTATACTGAGGAAATAAAATACCAAAATTAAGTAAAAACTCTATGAACTCAAGGAAAACTACACTCATCTTGTCTTCCGAAGGCAAAAGTCGGAGTTCAGGAGGAAATTGAACGAATTGCAAAATGCACAGTTATGGGAACAAGGCCGGCGTCCCATTTCCTTCCCTGAATCTATATGTTGGATTTTGTTGCCGCTGTAAGAGTAGATGGGCAATCTTTTGAGTCAGTAAATCTGCATCTCTGAGATGATTTCCATCCTTCAAGATTATGTCCATCACACTCCAAGAATCCATTTCTAAAATGACATTGCGATATCTCAACTTCCTCTCTGACCAGTAGAAATTGCCCATAGGCTTGGCCTTGAACGAAAAGCATATATACAACAGGTCAATGTAACTACCAATCCAGTCACCATCCTCCGTAGTGTCACGCGAGAGGTTTAGTAAATTTAGGGACCTGCTTGACCAATTTGAAATGTCGAATCAATTTATCAAACATGCTATGCTTTCTATAACTAAAAAGGTGAAAAGGGGCGATGTTAACATTAGACTCCCACACTTGTTATGAAATATTTAATTTGAGTCATAATTACTTTATATCACCTTGTAACCCAAGCATCTAAGTTAACGATGCTTTTTCTCAATCGCAATGGGTGTTTGAGCCACATTGATTGATTTCAAAATGAGTAACTTTAGAACTAGAACTTGGAGCCGATCCTATAAGTCCCGATTCGGTCGTCATGTCTTCTCATGTCCCCTTCTGTCCTATCCTTGAGTTACCCACGATCAATCGTATCCCCATCCTACCGGCCATCTCTAGTCCTTGTTCTCCTTTCATGTTTCGCTAGTAGCGACCTTACGACTACTATTAGGAGTAAGTGGTTTCAGGTTCCTTAAAGGTTTCACTTGGAATCTGGAACCTACTCTCGGGTATAAGTTCATCATATTTTGGAATCTAGAACCTGCTCGTCTTGGCTAAGAACTTGAAACCTATCATGTCACAAGTTCTGAGGTCGGTTCTAAGTTCCAACAGCTTTTTTTTTTCGTTTCGATTGCATTTTTAGTTAAAAAAAGGGAAATGAACGCAATAATAATAAACAAGTTTGTCGTACATCAAAGAGAATATAAAATGAACAAAACTATCAACATAGGAAAATGAATTCTTGGCAAGGAACGCACTCATGGTGAGGGATGGCTCTTTTTCATTTCCATCACTAGACAATTCCAATTTTGTGATTAGAGTCATCTCCTCACATTCCTCCACCTCCATTAACATGTTATCTTGACACAATAACTTCACACTACAAAACGATAATAGAATATAGTTAGAAATTTCAAAATAAAGATCAAACATTTATAAAACAACAAAACCAACTATTACTCGTGCATTTGAATTTGGAATGATATGTCAAACATTAACCAAAAGGTACAGTGGTATAAAGCCTTGAACTAAGCAAGATGCAAGAGCAATCTGTGTGTCATTAAGGGTGGATTTTTCTATTTACACTTTCATCTAAATTAACATAAAAAGAAAGGCACAAAAGGCACCATCTGGCACTGTTAGATCTGAAAACATTTGTGCCCAAACCGAGGACCCTAGCGAAAAACAAATGACTGCGATCGTGGGACGGTAATAGTCCAGTACAAAACAATCAACTCTCATTCGGGGCTATCTCTCCTGCTCCTTTAAAGCAGAATTGTGGAAAAGTACCTGAGGGCGATTTTTGTTGTAACCGGGTGTATGTTTGGACTAACGAAATGGGCCTTGTCAGTAAGGTACCGGAGGTTGGATGAGGGGGAAAAATGTGAATCTGAGTAAAATAGCTCATGAAGCTATTTGATATAATAAAATAAAACAAATAATCATTTGATGTGGCTTTGTTCATTTTTTAAAGATTGTGAGAGATTTTAAGAATTTCTACTAATTGTTTGTTAACTTTCAAATTACAATTCCAATCTATGATTTAAAAATGATAACAAAAAAAAGAAGTTCGTCTTTAATAACTTGACTGGGTTTTTATTGAATTTTGTGTGGAAAGTTTGAGGTCGAGCTCCTCTTTCAAATTTGCTTTAGAAATGATGACGCAAATGTATCAAGAGTGAAAAAATGAGATTTGAGAACGAGAATCCCATGTATAATGAAAATGAATCCTTATCAAGGGTGTGTTTATATCCCAGAAAATGGATGTTTGGAAAATATTTTCCCAAAAATGATTGCTTATGCTATTAACGAAAATGAAAAAACGAAAAGTATTTTCATTATTCGTGAAATTAACATAAATTGTAGATAAAAATTATTTTTATTGACTAATTAATTTAGACAATATAAGTGATTATTTATTTGAAATTTTTTTCCAAAAACCATCTATTTGCTGCAAAACAGATAGAGTCTAAATTTGATTGAATGGGGGAAGAAGTGATATAAATTGTTTAGCTCTTTTACATATCAACATATTGTCCTCTAGAATATACTTATTTTTGGCGGGCATGGGAGTGGTGTGCATTCTTCCAAAGCACAATGCAGGTTGGCGCTATTGCTAGTACAGCAAGAGTGCTATCTTCCGCGTGTTATTCTACCTTAGAGATCAGGCAGGTGAAAAAAACAAGACAGCAAAATCAAGAAGCAAATAATCGAGGCATCGCCCTTCTGTACGAACGACGTTTCTCTATTCATCTTGTCAAGGCAAGTCAGATTCGGAGCTGGCTCTCAAACGGCCAATGCAACCATACTGTCTTACCCAGTAAGTTTTGTTTGCAGATTGCCCTCGGAAGAAGAGGCGATCAAAGAACAGGACCCAGCCTGTACAAGTCAAATAGCTCGTGCAATTCTCTCTTCCATATTGAGTTACTACTCCCATAATATGTGATAGTTCTGGACCAAAACATCTCCCCGTTCGAGGATTGATATACCTGAGGATATAGACTAGAATAATTGAAGTACAGTATTCGAAACGAGTGTTCGACAGTGCAGCTGAAAGCACACAAGAGGGTGCATGAACAAGAAATCTCTTTGGCTGATGATTATCTCTGCTTCCTCCTCTTTTATCCAGGCGAAAATCTCAGAATCGAGAGCTGATATTAAAACCTACGATACCATATGTTGCAGGCGATGGATAGTTCTCCGCCAGAGTTGTCCACACTTGGCGTTTGTTTCTGGAAGTTGCAGTAGCTATTGAGGATGCAAGGCGGAATTCACCTGCTGCTCGATTAGATGATGTGGTATTGATCAATCAGCATTATCCGGAGTCGTTTCTCCTAATGCAGGCACGCAGGTAATAAGGTGATATGTGAGGCAACTCCTTCCAAGCAATTTTCTCAATCAACAGTGCATGGGAGTTGTTTCAGAGTCAGAGCAAGCAGGGTATTTTGGAGTTACATTATTTTTTGTGGGCTTGCTATCTGAATAAGCTCTCAACTATGATGTTGCTGTAAATGTTATGTGCTGTGTGGAGCTGTTGTTGAATCAAGGGATCACTTGTTTATGAAGTGCAGCTGCTAAAGAGGTCCGGAGCAAAATATATCAGAGATTCTGTAATGGGCATGGATTACTCTGAAAAGGCCAATCTATTCGCTGTCTCATCTTCAAAGTTGCCTAGTTGCAGCAATTCATGAAGGCAATTTCGTAGTTTCGTGCAATGCTATATTTTTTCAGATTCATTTAGAAGTTTGGTACAAGATTGAATGATGAGGGAAAAGAAAAGGATAGGCTCTTACTCTCAACCTATAGCCATTTGCAGGAGGTGGAGGTAGATGCCATAAGGGGATATGCTGCGTTTTGAACATTTTACTGCAGCAGAGAACCCCTCCTTTGGTTTATGAAGTCAATAAAACTCACTGCTTATCCAGCCAAAAGTTAAAAATGGAACAACAAACCTTTGATACTTTTATTTGCAGATCAAGGTTCAACCCAAAATCAAAAAGCATTAGCTATGCCTCATCTTTTTGAAAAAATTCACTCCCTATAGATATTGAAAGGTTACAATATGGGAACAGGAAACTAAACAAAATCCTAAATGTCTAGCAAAAATCCCTTGCTGCAGCCGAATATTCTATTTCTCACACCATCAGTCCGCCAGCTAAAACAACAACTATGGGAGGCTAAGAAAGATAAAAGAAGATACTCCTGAAAGGAATTTTGCTCAACTACATGACTACAGAACAGAATCAGCTAATGATCATCTTATTAAGGAATTCGGTTTGCTCCGGAAAATACTCCAGCAATTCGTCCTTGGTGACCCAGACAAAATCCTTGCACTTCCGAATGTTAAACTTGTTCGTCGCAATAACTTGAGACTTAAGGAAGAATCGCTGAAAAAGAAGGAAGAAATCAGCAAAGTTAAGGCTAAATAATCTCTCGTATGTCCTTCCAGAATGAGGACAATATATCATTTCTAAAGCAGAAATGGACCACATATATAGACATGAGTGGGCATGTACGACTGATGAACGCGTCATACCTTCAAAGATGGCACTTTTGCTGAGTCTTCTGTTTGTTGTATGACTGTATGACCCATAGGAGCATTTCCAACGAAATAAGTATGTGACAGATCTCCTAACACAGATTCCAGTGCTGACTCTGCACACTGGAGAAACGAGCCATTATGAGAGCAAGGAAGATGAGTGCAACGAAGACATGTAGATGATGCAAATTTCACCACCTTTCGCAATGTCTCCTCAGATTCATAAACCTTTTTGGGAAAATGCCAGACAGGATTAGCAGCAGGAGAACCGTACACGTTACCATAAAGAAGAAGATACAATCTCTGGTCTAATGCTCTTTGTAGAGACCTATTATACATTCAAAAAGACACGTGCCATAAGAGGGTATGTAAAATAAGTAGATCCCAGAACACCTATTGAATCATCATACAACTGACTCTAACAGTAAACATTCTTCAATACAAAAAAATAAGGTCCAAACATTAATGACCCCTTAAACAGGAAATAAAAGGAACACCCATCACATTTTTTGTCGTATTCAATTTATTATCAATGACAACCTCTCATCACAGAACATTGAGTATGGCCAAATTGGACCACATTTGATTACAACAGAACAAATATGCTTGGCTTTCATCACCAATGAGTTTGCAATGTCTGAAGAAAACCAGCAAACCAAGAATTCGTGCAGACAATTACTGTGTTGTTCACAAGATACAAAATTCATTACTTATGAAAGAACCAATCGCCGGTATAAGAGTATTTCCTTTCCATTTTACACATCTGTATTGCAGGACAGGAATCCTAGTACAACGTGTAGGCTATCCCAAACAGGATATAAATTTAGAGGTCTCTATCATGATTCACAAAAGCAAAGAAGGCCCAAAAGAATTGGAGACACATATTGAGGAACACCACTCAAAGAAACAAAATAAAAGATATCCAAGAAAAACAACTTGGACTATTCTACTCCAACAAATACCAGTAACAGCATCAAACATGCACCGCATAGGAATGTGCATACTTTCTATCATTTGTTTTGTCAGCTTCAGTGATCCGAGGAGCCAGTACATAGTCAATCTGGTAATCACCTTAAACCCTAGTTGAAAAAGAGGACAAAGTTTGTGAATTGAAAATGTGATTGATTGTTCAATAAGATACATGAGGAAAGGGGGGGGGGGAGAGAGAGAGAGAGAGAGATTATAAACAAAAGAAAATATATATGCAATCTTCCATGCAACTAATGCACAATCATGATCAAACCAAATGACCCAGAGAGAGAATGGGCCACTTCTGTGATCATGTGGTAGAACATCAAACAATTTGTGAACCCACAGATCCATGAAAAAAAGGAAAATACATAACTTAGATTCAGGCCTTGCAGTAAAGACCGAAAAAGAAAAATTATAGATCAAGAGAGCTTGCCACTCACCGCATTCGAAATAAAATTATGCCAATTAGCTTCAAGCCTCACATGAGGGATCAAAAAATAGGTCAAGAGAGACTGGGGCTCACAGAATTCAAGATAATCACAATTTGTGTCAATGACTAGTCTCTCAAGTCTTCTAAGGGCAGAATGAATAAAAGGGGGATGCGGAAGTCCTCTAAACAATTCTTACTGGACCGCAGTTTTAGCTCCATGTATTCATCATATTTTGTTTTACAACATCTCCTCATTAGGGGGAAGTGGACAATCCTATACTTATGGATTGAGCTTGCTCAAACAATTACTTGCTTCTTTATTTATTTTGCAAGCCTCTGCAGTAACTTCCTTTTGAAAAAAATAATCAAATGAAGTAAAAAGATCACTAAAGAATTAGAAATATCAAATCAATTATCACCAAGACTAAATACCTCGAACTAATTGATTCAAAGATTTATGCATGTTGAGAAGGCAATGTTTTACACAATTACCAATATCAGCATATGAATCTGAAGTTTGAACCCTCCTACACTGAACAATAAGTCAGTTCACCAGACAACTAACATGATTCAAGCTAAGCCACAAAGACATTATACAGACAACATAGACAAAGAGACTCATTTCACAAACTCATTTAAGACTTTCAATACCCAAAAAAGAGGGGCATATGTCAAAGGAATTTGCTTGCACATGTGCACGTCAGATCAAAGTAAATGAAAGTAATGAGAAACAATTGGCAATGTGCCATTATAGCTGGAACTAGCAAGCCAGAACTAAGTACTAAGAAGACAACACGAGGTCGAAAAGGTTCGATTGACACGCAAAAATATGTACCTGGCATTGGACTTGTCTAGAAACTCATCTGGATATCTCCTCCGATACTGCTGACACCAACGAAATCTAAGCGCACATGAAAAACAAGCAAAACCAACGTAAATCATTAGCACACAGTTTTCGTTCCCGTCACCAGCCCATCTTACTGATTCAGACAGGTCACCAAACTCAGTCTCCTGACGAACCCATTTTTTTCTCGGCTTAAAGTAAGAATGAATAACAAAATGACGAATCTTCAGTTTCTAAAACCTACATATCAAGAGAAATCGGAGTGTAGCTTCCAAGTGCTAAGGTAAAATTCAATATTTGAGCTGACTGAGATGACCATCAGTTCATTTTCGAGTAAAGAAGCAAGGAACATTTAGCTGAACCACAGCCCGACTCAAAGCACTTCACTTTCCAGAAGAAAAGCGAATTCCAAAGACTACCCAATTGACAAATGACTCTCCTACCGCGACCATCATCCTCAGCTCCGAAACAGAGCAAAGAAGTGCAGTAACTCACGAGAACTCCTGAAACGCGTAGACCACGGGGTCGATCTTAGGGACGACGACGGGCAGCCTCTCGAACAGCACGGACGCGACGACCTTCTCGGGCTTGGTGCAGAACCCCCGCGCCGGCGGGACCAGCGACGACAGCGACCGCCGCATCTCCGCCTTCCCTCCCTGGATCCAACACGACGCGAAGCGGCATCAGAACGAACGAGAAGAAGAAAGAAGAAGAACCCAATAGAGCAAAACGCATACAGACACGTCAGAGAGAGAAGAGAGAGAGAGTGTGCCTCGCGACCTTCGCGACGGACGCTGGAACCCTTCGGGACGAGACGGCGGCGGCGGCGAGCTTGCTTCGGTTCAGAGGAGGGGATGCTGCCTGCGGCTGCGGAGCGTTCTACCGGGTGCCGGCAAATGCAGGAAAGCGCAAGCTGCGTTGCTCTGATGCTCCACAGAGAGTCTCGTGCTTTTTTGGGTCTAATTGGGCCGGGCCGATTTTCGGGCCTGATTCGACATTTTACCTCGGGCCGTATCTAGATCTGCTCGGCCCGAAATGACTTTGGAAAATGAGAATACGTGCTTATAAAAAATAAAAAAACTGTGGAATGGTTTTTTTTTTTAAAAAATACACCGACGACATTTTAATAAATGACAAGCACCCAACGGTCGAAAGGAACAAAAAAAAGAAAAAAAGCGATGTCAGGAGTCAGAAATGGAAAGAAAAAAAAGGTACTCAAAATGGATCTTTGAGACTGACAATTGCTTTTCGACCAATCAAAAAAACCAAAAATTGCCTCAAATGACATTTGGGCTCTCAATAAGTTCTTTTAAATTGTACTTTCGAACACGAAAGGGATCCCAATGGCCACCATTCCAACATGAAAGGAAGAAGTAAGGATGATTTAATTTTAAGAGTGAGTTTTGACTCTTATACCCTTTCTTCTTCTTGTTAACGCAGGTCAAGGTTTTGGACTTTTGATTGTGAGTTTAATAAGTTTATTTTACTCCCTGTTTTCATGAAATCTAATAAAAATGTGAATGTCTAAGAGTTATATTCATGAATTATCATGAACTCATGTACAAGTTCATAATTTCAACTCTATTTCTTTCACGAAAAATAAATTATATGGACATCATCTTCCTAGAAATGATCACTTATATCGTTGGAAATAATGAGTTAACAAAGATTCTTTCATTATCAATAACAATTTACATCTAAATATCTTTGTAGATGATCAAATTTTTTTATTCACTCATTTTCCTAAGTAATTTCTGCAATTATTTCAAAAAACTATTTTTCAGATCGTTTATTTTTTGCGAAACATATGGAGTGTTACCTTTAAATTTTAGTTACACCTCAAGCAATAAACCGCAGGAAAACCCCGAATCACAGTAGATGATGAATAAATCCATGGAGGAGCAGAATACAAGGCACACTCTACAACATAGCTGCAATGTCATTTTAAATATGAGTGCTGTACATTAATTTTTGCAAAACAGGTTCCACTATAATAAGACCACATCCGGACCGGAAAAACATATCCAACATAGCTGCGTTGATAAGAAAACATCCCTCATCGTTCGTAGAAAGGGCCAGTTCCATTGTTATGTGGGGCAACTCATCTAGATCACAATGTGCACTCGGCAAATATACGGCCGAATGGTCTGCACGCTCCATCAACATGAAGCTCGCTAGACCCCGAGTTGGATAATCCTTGCACGTTCACATTTTCATTCATAGAACGGGAATCATTAAACGGGATACATATTGCATTAGAAAGAGGTAAAACAAGACGCCGCTATGGGAAAAATGACATGGATCTACAAGGTGCCAATGGAAAGCCTTTAACTTTATGCAAATTAGAGGAAAGATTATGAGAAAATCTACAGTACGGCGCCAGGGAGGCTCATCTTAGGACCACATTTAACTTGCTCTCCACTTGTTCTCTCACCTTCCACTGCAAAACATAGCATTGCTCTGCTATGTTAGCGACTCGTCCTCATGAGTGAGAACAGCAAAGAGAAAATTGAAAATGCCGACCAGAAGCTTAAAACTTGCAGTTCTCTTACCTGCATCTCATTGATTTCTTCATCTGTCAGTGAACGCTCCATGGAGCGATACGCAACCCTGTAGCAATGGCTGGTCATCCCCTTCTTGTTTGTGAAATTATCAATCAAGCATACCTGAGAGAAACCGTTCAAATCAGATCAAAGTATGCTTCAATGTCAGAGGAAAAAAACCAGCAAAAACAATAGGCAAGCCTTTTCCCAAATTAGTTGACGTTGTCATAGGCACATTCAACAAGACGAGACCTCCTTACGGAGATTTTGTCATCTTTTTTCTCATATCAGTTAACAGAGACTGTCGCCTAACGTAGTGGCTTATCATTCCCATTTTGGTAATGTCTAAGCCAACAACATACTTTCATCTCGACCATAATTCCTTTATGCACATTTTCACACTCAAATGAGAATCGGTGTTTGTATGCTTATGAGTGGCTACCAAGCAACAAGTCAAGAAGGCTTGGGCAGAAAGCACGAGACAACTGTGGGTGAAATACTGTTCTCTGCATGGTGAGTCCCTTTTCTTTTGGTGATTAATGTGTTGAACCTGAAAATTGAATGAAGACAAAATGATCTAGCAACAAGGTAAGTTTTTCTCTCCACAGAAACTAGCAACAAATTGACCCAGGCAAACTAACAGCACCTTTATCATATATCTACCAGAATATCATTAATCTTTCTTCATTCTAGCCCTATAATAGTGGCTTTTTATAGATCCCAGGTTACTGAAAGTACTTGACCCACCAGCAGCGAAGTAAATGCAAGCCAGAAGCTTCAGCAGTCTAAGTTCAAGCTCCAAAGTCCGTTTATCATGAAAATCCATCTAAGTGGAGTCTCAGAATTTATTCAGAGACTTGCAATGATATCTATACGAAGCAACTCTTAAAGAAGACATGTAGAAAAGAACAATGCTAGAATGCAAACCTCCTCAACGAGATCGCCGGCAATGCCTCTGATCACTTCACACAGATTGTTTTCAGTAAAAGACTCATTGATCCAGAAGCTCATGTCCTTGTAACAAGGAGAAAACTGCCACAGGAAAATCATTTCCATTGATTAAATTGTGGGAGGATTTCCATAGTAGGTTACTAACTAAAGTAAACGATAAGTCTTCCAACTTTAACCGTGCAAAACCCTGTATTTCTTAGGTACTGGCAGTGAAAGTTTTCTTGATGACCACTCATGCATCAAATTCTCATATGGATATTCAAAATTGAAGGAATACAAACAAACCAAAGCCAATCTCAACTTTGAAAATGGCTTGAATTTGACACCAAGCTGGCCTTCAGAGAACTGAGAATCGAAGCACAATACAATACTCATATAATCAGGTCCACAAGGATCTCCCACAAAACTTGCGCAGCATAAATAGTCAAAGTAATAAATGACATGCAAAATCTAAACCAGAAATTACCTGAGAGGTAAATCGCTCATCAGTCGTCCAGAAAAGCCGAATATCTGGTATGTCAAATAACACCATAGCAAGTCGCTCTGATCCAAGTCCATATGCCCAAGCAACATTATTTGAGTTACCACTTCTCTTCAGAATTTCTTGTTCAGTAACACCACAGCCCAAAACTTCGAGCCACTTTTCCTGACACAACAAATGATAGCAAATAAGATGCAATTCCCTGTGATTAAAATCTGTCTACTGTCACCAAGCAGTCCAATCGGTACATTAGCAACATATTAAAAAAAAGAAAAGAAAATCTTAACAGAGTCTTCAGTCCTAGTTCAATCAACCCTACAGAAAAGCAGTACCGTTATCATAGATAGTCACTATGCATACCCTGCTGGGAATGATAATGCAATATCAACTAGAGGAAAAGGAGTAATTATGTTGAAGTAACAGGCTTCTTCTAGAAGGTTGTCAATTGTTTATGTCGTCTCTGAACTCCACAACATAAAGAGCAACAACATTTGTGTTGGAAAATATGACTTCGAAATGGGTTGAACAATGAAATCGGATCGAGTAAAACAACTCGGACTTTGAGGCGTGATATTACTTTATTTAAGATTTATTTGCCCCACAATGTTGCTAATGGTCACCGGAAAAAATCATCTAGAATACAACAAAGTCTCGGATGAGAATACTAGATAGCAATTCTAGTATTTCTCCAGGGTTTCTAGAAAAACAATCGAAAAGTTGGTTGCAGTTTTTCATAAAGAAGACTCGAAAAATGACCACCACTCTTCTTCCGAAAATTGACAAGTATATATATATGAAACGGTCTTGCAACTATTCGTGAAAAACTGCCAAATAATGAACAAACACGACCTTTAGAAAATTGTTCGTATAAACAACCGCAACTTTTCGGAAGAAGTCGAAAATCGAACAATTGCAACCTTTCGGAAAATATTGCAAAACCGAAAAAGTAATTTTTTTTTTCAAAGGTTGTCTTGAAAAGACACAAATAAAATTCGGAATAATATATATATAATAGAATTTTAAATTTTCATTTTATATTTCATTTCAAAAATTCTCAAATTAAAAGGCAACCTTTGAATTAAAATAAAAAATAAAAATTAAAATAAATAACAAAAAGGATTGATGCTAATTAAACCGCAGCGCGCAAGCGTGCAAAGTGCTAATCGCGCACCCGCACGCGGGTATGGTGGGATCTAGCCCCACCCAATCATTCCTTTAACTACAAAAGGAAAAATCCACATTTTTAAACTGACCTACTTGTTCCCATATTTTTTATGTGGGACAAAATAAAAAGCACTAATTTTGTTTTAACAAACAAAATTTCAACAATTTGTTTTAGCTCTCACTTTCCTTGGAGAATAAGAATAGACACTGCAAGCACACATTTTGTCCTTTTGGATGTAAACTTCAACTGCATACTTTTAACTTGTTTTAGAATAAAAGCCTACACTCACCACATAATGAGTGCAAATTATTGTAGCTGCACATATTATTCAGCACCAGTTAAAGTAGCTCGGACCTCAGTTTTGATACATATTTACAGCATATAGGACTAATCACACTACTGTAGGAACATAGATTATTTGTACTCTCCACTTAGAGATATATCATGCAAAAATTGTCAAAACACTGGAAGACGATATGCTGCAAGAGAAAAGTAGTAGACAGAAATAACAGCTAACTTCCACCTAAAAAGGGGAAAAAGGATCTTTTGAAGTTGTCTTCTTCTTTCTTATAGTTGTTCTCTCTATTACTTTCAAAACTTATGGTCATTGCATTACAGAAAAGTTGTTTGCCTTTATTAGTAAATGGTAATTTTCCCATAATCAAGCTCATGAGAAGGCAAGACCCATACCTGAAAATATATCTCAAGCTCAATTGATGGATCAGTAAATGGGAAATATGTATCAATCCAGCGCATTTCAACAGCACCTAAGAGTTCCGATGTACTGGAATGGTGAGAATATAATTCTAAACATAGCAGACAAGTGTGGTAATCAGAAACAACTTTGGACTGCTTCATTGAAAAAATCATCTCAAATTGTCTTCAATGAAAGGACAATAGAAGTCAATCACTGTAGCACACTATTATATTCTAAAAAATTACACGAGCTTATGGCATCATTCTGCAACCTGAACATATTATTGGAATCATTCCAAACTCCATTAAAATTACAAAAAAGTACACCACTTCCTCTGTACCATAAGAAGTTCCTAGTCAGGGCATAATCTTCCATTTCTGCCGGTCTCTATTGCATATGAGACATCATATCTACCTTAATGGCAAACTCTACACTACCCATTTCTAGTTTTATGGAAGCACAACACTTTATATAATAGGCTTTCAAGCTTCCCATGTGAACTTACCAAATAAGTGGCGTGCCAATCCTTCCAAACATTTCTTTAAATCCTCTGCTGCATAAGCAGTGCCGTCCTGGCCAGATGACTCCCAATCATTCGGAGAAAAAACACGAACACCTTCCATCTGTATAATTCATCGCAAATTTCAAGCAGAATTGTTGGCTTCATGTGACAAGGGCAATGTTACATCATTGGCAAAATAAATGATGCTTTTTCTCAATCGCAATGGGTGTTTGAGCCACATTGATTGATTTCAAAATGAGTAACTTTAGAACTAGAACCTGAAGCTGATCCTATAAATCCCAATTCGGTCGTCATGTCTTCTCACGTCCCCTTCTGTCCTATCCTTGAGTTACCCACGATCAATTGTATCCCCATCTTGCCGGCCATCTCTAGTCCTTGTTCTCCTTTCATGTTGTGCTACTAGCAACTTTGCGACTACCATTAGGAGTAAGTGGTTTCAGGTTCCTTAAAGGTTTCACCTTGAATCTGGAACCTAACCTCGGGTATAAGTTCATCATATTTTGGAACCTAGAACCTACTCGTCTAGGCTAAGAACCTGGAATCTATCCTGTCACAAGTTCCGAGGCCGGTTCTAAGTTCCAACAGCTTTTTTTTTTTTTTTTTTTCCTTTCGATTGCATTTTTAGTTAAAAAAAGGGAAATGAACGCAATAATAATAAACAAGTTTGTCGTACATCAAAGAGAATATAAAATGAACAAAACTATCAACATAGGAAAATGAATTCTTGGCAAGGAACGCACTCATGGTAAGGGATGGCTCTTTTTCGTTTCCATCACTAGACAATTCCAATTTTGTGATTAGAGTCATCTCCTCACATTCCTCCACCTCCATTAACGTTGTTATCTTGACACAATATCTTCACACTACAAAACGATAATAGAATATAGTTAGAAATTTTAAAATAAAGATCAAACATTTATAAAATAACAAAACCAACTATTACTCGTGCATTTGAATTTGGAATGATATGTCAAACATTAACCAAAAGGTACAGTGGTATAAAGCCTTGAACTAAGCAAGATGCAAGAGCAATCTGTGTGCCATTAAGGGTGGATTTTTCTTCTACTTTTTTCTATTTACTCGTTCATCTAAATTAACATAAAAAGAAAGGCACAAAAGGCACCATCTGGCACTGTTAGATATGAAAACATTTGTGCCCAAACTGAGGACCCTAGCGAAAAACAAGTGACTGCGATCGTGGGACGGTAATAGTCAAGTGCAAAACAATCAACTCTCACCTGGGGCTATCTTCGAGGTCGAGGGGGGCGAGTGGGGTCGAGTTGTCGAGAGCCGAGTCGTCGTAAGAGATTTTAGAGTGATAGAAAGGGAAGTCAAGGAAGGGAGGAGGGTGAAAGAAAATCTTTGAAATAGAGAAGGGAGTCAGGGATAGGGAGAAGAGGGAGAACAAGAAACAAATTGAAAATTAGCATTTTCACTTTTTAGGGGAAGGTCCCGTTTCAGTTCCGATTTAGGTTCTTATAGGAACCAGGAACTGAACCGAACACCGTTGGTTTCCGAAAAAAAATAGAATCGGGAATCAGAACCTCCCTCTTTGAAACCGAGAATTGAACTAGACCCACCAGTCTAGTTCTCTAGTTCCTAGTTCTACCCAAGAACTACGCTCACCCCTAACTGTCATGGTTGGTGACGCTACCGCTAGTTGGAGTTTCATTATTGTGCAATAATTTCCTTACAAATAAAATAAACATACATATCTAATATCTCTATCTTCTTCTTTTTTTTTCCAAAATTCAAGTGTGGTTTATTGCTCGAATAAGTTTTGAGGAGAGAGAAGTCTTTAATGTGTCTTTTTTTTGGCTTTTTATTTTTTTATTTTTTTCATGGTGAAATAAAAGGATACAACCCATGTGCTTTGACCTAAGAGAGAAGTTTTGACAATCCAATTCCGCGTGTTTGAAAAATGGTGACATACACAGACACATATCCTCTTTCTATTACATTGACTTCCAGTTGGAGGAATATTTCCCAAATGTCCAGCCAATACACTACTAACATCTTAGGGCGCGTTTGGTAACATTTTTGTTTAAAAATTGTTTTAGGAAACAGAAATAGAAAAAAATATTTTTATTCGAGGAACAATTTTTTAATAAAAAAACACATATGGTAAACTTGTTCGGGAATAAAAAATAAACAAAAACACGTTTGGTAAATTTGTGTTCTTTTTTTGTTTCTTTTAATTTTTTAAATATTTTTATTTTTATTTTCTTTATTTTCTTTATTTTTTTCTTCTTTTGGCCGATTGTTGGCCTCGGCCACGGTCCGGCAACCGGCCAACGAGGGCTGGCGAGGCTGAGCCTCGCCGTGGTTGGGCGAGGCTAGGCCTCGCCTTGGATGGGCGAGCTCGGGCTTGCCTAGATTCGGCGAGCCCGAGCTTGCCCAGTCTTGCCCCGCACCGGCGAGGCTCGGTCTCGCCGGGCCACCGCTAGGCTGGCGAGCCTCATTGGTGGCTAGGCAAGCTCGGGCTCGCCCAGTCAAGGCGAGGCCGAGCCTCGCTAGGGGCCGGCAACGCTCCGCCTCGCCGGGGGCTGGCGATGCTCTGGCGAGGTCGCCGGCCATGGCTAAGGTCGGCGACCAGTCAAAGAAAAAAGAAAAAGAAAAGAAGAAAACAAAGAGAAGGAAAAGAGAGGAGAGAGAAAATTTATTCTTAAAAATTGTTTTAGAAACAATAAACGCGTGTTTCTTGTTTCTTGTTTTTGTTCCAAATGTGTTCCTGGGAACAAAAAATTAGATTTGGAACAAAAACACAAACAAACGCATTTTTGTTCTTTTTTTCTTCCCTTGAACATAAAAAAAAAGAAAAAGAAATTTTGTTCATAAACAAAAACAAAGAACATTAACAAATAGGCCCTTAGTGGTGAAACTACAATGACAACTCAAGCACTTGAATTTTCGAACCATGAATGATGTAGAGCAATTACAACTCGATAGGAAAATTCGTTATATGGTGTGTAACCCTTCTAATAATGTTTGGAAATGATCATTAACATCAATCATGCTTCTCGATTATGAAGTATCACTGCATATGGAATGTTAAATAGATTTAAGTATTTATGTTCGTGTATCTCAGGGTTTGTGAAAAATAAATGGCTACTTCCCTTTCAATCTAATGAGAATTGGGAAACTCCACATTCTTTATGTCTGCATCAAAGCAAGGTTAATGAAGTCTTTGCACTGCACATCCCTAGGATGAATCTAAGTAGATGAATCGAATAATCTGTTGCCTTAAATCATGGCCAATGGCGGAGACTTACTTTTGTCGCCTTTTGGCGTACATAATGGTGACGGAAAAAAAAATCATTGTTATTCTGATGTAAATCAAAGGCGACAAATTAGTAGGTTTCTCGCCGCAGGATCGATTGTATCTAACCATCATTATCAATGTGCCTCGGATCAGAGGTGGTAGCACTCTAATGACTAGTTCATTAAATTCATTTATTCCACCAAAGGAAGAAACAAGTAATTACTTCAACTCACCAATTTGGACTATTGATATAAACACATTTGGAAATTAAAAAAGGAAGCGAAAGACAACTTTCTAAGCACTTACACTGATGAAAAAAAGGGCCTTTGCTTAGATTTTACCAGACAAAGGTACCCCAATATTTGTGGAGGGCCCGTCGTCCCCAAACTTTAGTTGAATGCGGAACATTACATGTAGTCTCCTTGTCGAAATGCTCCTCTCCTTACAAGTTGGCCATGACCACTTTTGCTATTTTCTACAACAAAAAAAGAGTTAATGTCATGGAAAAACTCAAATTGGTACATTTATAATAATACATTTATCCAAAACTAATATTTTGACAATAAAAACCCAAAATTAGTATACTCGTAATAAATTTAAACCAAATTAATTTTTTGATCATTAAAAATCACAAACTGACATATTTGTAACAAATTTGCACTCTATTAATTTCCATTAAACTTAATCAATATCACGAAAAACTACAAATTGATACACCAGTAACAAATGGAGGTGAAATCTCAAATCGATACACTCATCAACTATCACGTATTATCTAAATTAGCCATTTGATTGTAAAATATAACAGAAACTAGTAAATGTTAAATTTATTCTAAGTGTACCAATTTGGGTATTTTGTGATTAAAAAAATAATTTGAGATAATATGTCACGAGTATACAAGTCTAAGATTTTTCATAATATTAACCAAAAAAAAAATTCTATGAATATGGAGTTAATCCCACTTCAAAAATCATGGGTAGGCAGACGTGCTATCTCCACATGGTCCGATGGGTAATTGACCATGTGAAAATGGTTGGTCCAAGAAAAGAAAAAGGTTGCGGTCCGGTTTTTGCTTCTCGACTTTTCCATGTTAAAGCAAAGACATCCTCAAGCATAAGACGTCCCTCATTAGGATTCTCGCACATGGTCTGTTTGGTCATGACTTGTCAACAATTAGGTTTTAATCAAGCTCTAATTTAACTGTAATCAACGATATATAGCTCTCAAAGATGAGGGATAGAGATGATAACTATAATCATTTATTTTATTTACTATTAATCGTCAATTGGTTATGACAAGATTCATAATGTACCCAAATCTTTTCCATATAGGACTTCTTTGATTCTTTTCAAACGAAGTAATTATTAATTTGAAGAGAAAAAAGGACCTAAAATCAAAAGCCATCTCCATGAAGAAAAAATAAAACAGGATAACTATTTTTCTTTGAATTTTTTTTTCAAATAATGCATTGATCCTGCTTAGATCTTCGGTCATGTGGAAGATACATTATTCATCCGCCCATTACTTCAGAAAGAATTGCAAGAGTTGTCTTTACTTTCATTGACTTTGTTGAGGATAAGTTATATCGCATATCCTTGACATAGTTTTCATTTAGTGACAATTCACGGTGTCCTATTAGTACCACAATGGCAAAGAATTTCTTGGAGTTAACTGGTTTGAAGTATCCCGCAAATCTTGTTCTATGAACAATTATCTAATTTTGTTCTTTAGTATTCTTAAATGACCTACCAAAAGTATAATGATGATTGATGACTTTAAAGGTGAGAACAAGAGAGGTCAAATGACCTTAATGCATTGTCAGGTTGACTAACTAATTGAAGAATAGAAGTTAAACATGCCCAGAATCATCTATTTATTTATCATAATCACCACATATCACAATCATCTTGTCATATCGTCGACAAGAAGAATTGTGACTTTAAAGTAGTGTTGGTGGGACATGTAGAGATATTTTCAGACACACCAAAATGGGTCTTTTTTTTTTAGTGGTTATTTTTATCTGTATTTTATTTATTTATTTATATATATTGTTGAGGGTCGAAGCACCTAAATTGACTAGTCGGCTTGATCTAGTCCATGACCTACTAAAGTATAATGATGATTGATGACTTTAAAGGTGAGAACAAGTGAGGTCAAATGACCTTAATGCATTGTCAGGTTGACTAACTAATTGAAGAATAGAAGGTTAAACACGCCCGGAATCATCTATTTATTTATCATAATCACCATATATCACAATCATCCTGTCACATCGTCGACAAGAAGAATTGTGACTTTAAAGTAGTGTTGGCGGGACATGTGAACATATTTTCAGACATACGAAAAAGGGTCTTTTTTTTTAGTGGTTATTTTTATCTGTATTTCATTTATTTATTTATTTATTTATATTGTTGAGAGTCGAAGCACCTAATTGACTAGTCGGCTTGAGCTAGTCCATGGTGAGTAGGCATACGACAAAGATGATAAAACTTCTGGCCGACTTCATGAATATGTAGAGCGTGCGTTCTCTCTCTCTCGTCCATCTCAAAATCATTACCTCCGTCACTTGCCTTGATAAGCTCATTCCAGCACTTGGAATCCACATCACGAAGACAGTCGAAGAAGCCACCTGCGAGAGAGAGTATGGAAGGAGGGATTAACCCAGAAGGAGCAGACGCGACGGCTTTCAGAGAGTGCTTCTCTCTCGCATGGACGAATCCTTATATTCTCCGCCTCGCTTTCTCTGCCGGAATCGGGGGCCTCCTTTTCGGCTATGACACTGGTCTGATCTCTCTCCCTCTTTCATCTTCACTTAACCTTATGAAGAAAAAAAGGCGCTGATCTCTCTCTCTCTCTCTCTCTCTCTCTCTCTCTCTCTCCACGCTACTTATTTCAAAGAAATGAGGAGTTTCAGATGATTTTATTAAGTGACAAAAGGCGTAAAATAAGGATAATAAGCCAGACCCAACAACACCCTTTTTGAGGTTCAAACTCGATAAGGTGGGCCAAATGAGGATTGAAATTAGATTAATCACTGTTTTCTCTGTTAAAAATTGCACAGGAGTCATATCTGGGGCACTTCTGTACATAAGAGATGATTTCAAGTCTGTGGACAGAGAGACCGTGCTTCAAGTAAATGCCAATATCATACGTACTAATTATCTTTTTTTCTTTTAAATAATATCTGATATATTCAACTAGGGATCATGATTCTTATTCTCTTGTAATTTGTTCATCTTTGTCAATATGATATGAATTGGAACTCAAATCTCCAAAACTCCCAACTTTTAAGTTCAATACCAATTTTACTTCGAACTATTCTTTATTTTACAAAGATATACAACTTTTATTCTAGTTCTAAATCCATCCATGCTTCCAAAAATTTCTGATATTATTCCATACAGGTTTTGATAATAAATTACTAACTGGCTCTAGATTTTTGGATATATAGGCAAATTGATTCGAGTGAAAGTTAAGAATTATTTTGGATAAAAGAGAGAGTTCATGATATAATTGAAATTGATTATAAAGTTGGGGGTTTTACTAGGAAATCAGGCCATAAGAATTGTGATATACATGATCTTGCTGTTTACATGTCGTTTTCAAGGCTCCATGTCCAAATACTGTCTTCTAGTAGGAAAGGTGTTAAATTAATTATGTACGTTAAAGCCATCTTTGTGTGGCTAGCGTTGACCGCTCAAATTTGCCTTGTCCTTTATCTTATCCTCTGGCATTTGTGGTAGCAAGTCGGACCAAATATAGCCGTCACATGTTAGATGATTTTGTCCGCGTACCAAAATCTTTTTAATGGTTTTTGTGGGGATAAGAACATATATGCAAATCCTTTTCTAGCAAAATAAAGCATCGCACTATGTAAAATTTTGATCTTTCGACAAGGGTTGATATAATGAAAAATCTCAAATTTGTACATCTTTGATAAATTTATATTTAATTAATTATTTGACCATTAATAAATCCAAACCAGTGCACTCATGATAAATTTATCCCAACTTTATCTTTTTACTACCAAAAACCTCATACTTGTTATTTGTGACAAATTTACGCTCAATTATTTATTGTTAATTTGGATTAATATCATTAAAAATCACAAATTAGTATAATTGTAACAAATAGAGGTAAAACTCTAAATTGGTATATCCATCAATCGCTAGATTTTATCCAACTCAAATTTGCTAATAAAATTTAATGGAAATTAACGAAAGGTAAATTGGTCAAATGTTTATCAATTTGAGGTTTTTATGGTAAAAAAAAAAAATAAGTCTGGGGTCCAATTTTGATAGTTTATCTTGGCTTGAGTTTGCTGCATCTATTCTCATGCATGATCAAAATTTGAAATGTAAAGCCGAAATGGGTTTCCATGTATATGATTACATTAAGTGTTCATGGACTAAATCCGGTGTTGTTTTGAGAATTGCACTTTTATAGCTGTCTTTTTTATTTTTTATTTTTAAATTTTCTTCTAATTTTTTACTTTGAATTTTTCAATAGTAATACTGCAAAGTTTGGTTTATTTACCTTGTGGCATGACCCTCTTAAGGCAGGGAAAATCTCAAACAAATTTGCCTCCTTATGATATTAATTCATTGGTCATGGCGCTAGCATTGAACTGACAACTGCAGAAACTCAGAGAAGAGAAATGATGATACCTCCAAAAGCACAAATTAAGTTTCATACTAACAAATATGCTATTTTTCACTACCTCGGCGGTGTTACGAATAACAGGAAAGCATAGTGAGCATGGCGTTAGCCGGTGCGATCGTCGGGGCTGCGATGGGCGGATGGATGAATGATCGGTTCGGACGGAGAAGCACGATCCTGGTCGCGGATGTCCTCTTCTTCATTGGAGCGGTTATCATGGCTTCTGCTCCAAATCCGACTCTCTTGATCATCGGCCGAGTCTTCGTCGGGTCCGGGGTTGGCATGGCGTCGATGACTGCGCCACTCTATATCTCGGAAGTGTCTCCAGCAAAGATCCGCGGGGCCCTTGTTAGCACCAACGTGTTCCTCATCACTGGTGGCCAATTCCTGTCTTACCTGATCAACTTGGCTTTTACCAAGGTGAGAAATGCATAAGAGGGACTTCTTCGATGAATTTCAACTCCGGTAAAGAATGAGGAAGATAGGAAAACTTAGGCCTAAGTTAAGCCTTGGTTTTAAACCAACTTTCTGTTGAATTTTGACGATCCAGGTTCCAGGAACATGGCGGTGGATGCTCGGAGTTGCCGGAATTCCGGCCCTATTGCAGTTCATCCTCATGCTTCTCCTCCCTGAATCCCCCCGTTGGCTTTTCCGCGAGGTTATTTGATAATCACCTTTTTTTTGTTACCCTGTTCACAATGTAATCTAATCTTCAGTTATGTCTGATCAACTCTCTCTACTTTTCGATTAAGGGAAGAGAAGAAGAAGCCAAAGCCATACTAAGGAAAATCTACCCCACAAATGAAGTGGACAGAGAGATACAAGATCTCAAAGAATCCATTGAATCCGAGATCCAGGAAACCGGATCTTCCGAGAAGATAAACATCATGAAGTTACTGAAAACGAAAGCAGTGAGGAGGGGGCTAATCGCCGGGGTTGGACTTCAGGTCTTCCAGCAATTCTTGGGAATAAACACCGTCATGTATTACAGCCCCTCGATTGTTCAGTTGGCTGGATTCGCCTCTAACCAGACCGCATTGCTACTTTCACTCGTCACAGCCGGGGTCAATGCATTTGGTACCATCGTGAGCATATACTTCATTGATAGAACCGGGAGAAAGAAACTTCTCGTGATCACTCTGTTTGGGGTGATAATATCTCTGGGATTTTTGTCCGCAATTTTTCATGAGACGAGTTCTCACTCGCCGCCGGTTAGCCAGGCTGCAACTTCTCAATTTGCAAACTATACATGCCCGGACTATGGTTCGGCGAAGAATGTGGCTTCTTGGGACTGCATGAAATGCTTGAAAGCCTCTACTCCTGATTGTGGGTTTTGCGCTTCACCTGCTAATAAGGTAAAACACCTATTGCTCGGTTTTGTGCATGCACATTGCCTAGGGTAGTTTTTTTCAATCAGAGGTGCATAATGTAGTTAAAATTGAAAGGAAGTTCCGGTCTGCGAGGTCTTATGCATTGAAGCACCTAACCAGAACCACCTACATCACATTACTGCAGATGTCTCCGGGGGCATGTCTAATCTCGAATGACACCGTGAAGGATAGGTGCCACGCAGAGGACCGGCAGTGGTACACGAGGGGCTGCCCGAGCAAGTATGGGTGGCTTGCACTTATCGGCCTAGCCTTGTACATCCTATTCTTCTCTCCCGGGATGGGCCCCGTGCCTTGGCTCGTCAACTCCGAGATCTACCCTCTCAGGTTCCGTGGGGTTTGTGGAGGGATAGCGGCCACGGCGAACTGGATGTCGAACCTCATTGTGGCCCAGTCCTTCCTGTCTCTGACACAGGCAATCGGGACCTCAGGGACGTTCCTAATATTCGGCGTGATCTCTGTTGCGGCGTTGATCTTTGTCCTGATTTACGTGCCGGAAACAAAGGGGCTCCCGATTGAGGAGGTGGAGAAGATGTTGGAGAACAGGGCATTGCAGTTCAAGTTCTGGAAGAAAAGCTCTAGCATATCAGGAAAAAACCAAGCTGTGTAAAGACACTACCAGAAGCCTAGGAGTACATGGTTTGTCAACAGCAAGGATTAGTAGATTTCAAATAAGCTCGGGTTTAGGGTCTTGAGAAACCACCGCGGACGTTGTATTCATCGTTTCTGTCTTACTTTTTTGGTATACTAAGGAAATAAAATACCAAAATTAAGTAAAAACTCTATGAACTCAAGGAAAACTACACTCATCTTGTCTTCCGAAGGCAAAAGTCGGACTTCAGGAGGAAATTGAACGAATTGCAAAATGCACAGTTATGGGAACAAGGCCGGCGTCCCATTTCCTTCCCTGAATCTATATGTTGGATTTTGTTGCCGCTGTAAGAGTAGATGTGCAATCTTTTGAGTCAGTAAATCTGCATCTCTGAGATGATTTCCATCCTTCAAGATTATGTCCATCACAATCCATTTCTAAAATGACATTGCGATATCTCAACTTCCTCTCTGACCAGTAGAAATTGCCCATAGGCTTGGCCTAGAACGAAAAGCATATATACAACAGGTCAATGTAACTACCAATCCAGTCACCATCCTCCGTAGTGTCACGCGAGAGGTTTAGTAAATTTAGGGACCTGCTTGACCAATTTGAAATGCCGAATCAATTTATCAAACATGCTATGCTTTCTATAACCAAAAAGGTGAAAAGGGACGATGTTAACATTAGACTCCCACACTTGTTATGAAATATTGAATTTGAGTCATAATTACTTTACATCACCTCATAACCCAAGCATCCAAGTTAACAATGCTTTTTCTCAATCGCAATGGGTGTTTGAGCCACATTGATTGATTTCAAAATGAGTAACTTTAGAACTAGAACCTGGAGCCGATCCTATAAGTCCCGATTCGGTCGGCATGTCTTCTCACGTCCCCTTCTATCCTATCCTTGAGTTACCCACGATCAATCGTATCCCCATCTTGCCGGCCATCTCTAGTCCTTGTTCTCCTTTCATGTTGCGCTAGTAGCGACCTTGCGACTACCATTAGGAGTAAGTGGTTTCAGGTTCCTTAAACGTTTCACCTGGAATCTGGAACCTACCCTCGAGTATAAGTTCATAATATTTTGGAACCTAGAACCTACTCGTTTAGGCTAAGAACTTGGAACCTATCCTATCACAAGTTCCGAGGTCGGTTCCAAGTTCCAACAGTTTTTTTTTTTTTCGATTGCATTTTTAGTTAAAAAAAAAAGGGAAATGAACGCAATAATAATAAACAAGTTTGTCGTACATCAAAGAGAATATAAAATGAACAAAACTATCAACATAGGAAAAGGAATTCTTGGCAAGGAACGCACTCATGGTAAGGGATGGCTCTTTTTCGTTTCCATCACTAGACAATTCCAATTTTGTGATTAGAGTGACCTCCTCACATTCCTCCACCTTCATTAACATTGTTATCTTGACACAATAACTTCACACTACAAAACGATAATAGAATATAGTTAGAAATTTCAAAATAAAGATCAAACATTTATAAAATAACAAAACCAACTACTACTCGTGCATTTGAATTTGGAATGATATGTCAAACATTAACCAAATGTCAAACATTAACCAAAAGGTATATAAAGCCTTGAACTAAGCAAGATGCAAGAGCAATCTGTGTGCCATTAAGGGTGGACTTTTCTTCTACTTTTTTCTATTTAGTCGTTCATCTAAATTAACATAAAAAGAAAGGCACAAAAGGCACCATCTGGCACTATTAGATCTAAAAACATTTGTGCCCAAACCAAGGACCCTAGCAAAAAACAAGTGACTGCGATCGTGGGACGGTAATAGTCAAGTGCAAAACAATCAACTCTCACCTGGGGCTATCTCTCCTGCTCCTTTAAAGCCTCTTTTTTTCACTATGAATAGCACCCGCCCATTGTCACTTCCAATTCACGCAAAGCCTTCAACATCCACAAGCAAACTTGTCCCAAGAAAAATATCTTCACCTTTCCTCTTAACCTAGTTCTTTTTCAATTGATTTTGTGACAATGGTGAAAAATGTAGCTTAGTCTGCCCTTGAGATATCATTCGGGCACTTTAAACTTCTCAACATTTTAGCCCAAAAAGCATGCTCGATTGCTTGGGTCATCACCATGAATTGAACAAATTAGTCATGAAAGAATGGTCATGCTCAAATCAAATATGAACTTTCTCTACATTTTCCCCCTAAATGAGCAAGTAAATGATTCCATTGCTAATCCTATCAACACAAGCTCTGGATCCACAACTAGAAAATATGGAAAATCAAGAAATGCATATCTGACAATGAATGAGCATCATCTATCATCCGACTTAGACATTATCCCTAGTATTGCCCTGTTTCTTCTCTGCTTGCCCAACCTTCAGAATATTCTCTAGAGCTTCTAAGTAAATAGTTACAATCCTTGGATTAGGGCACACAAGCATGACACTCCCACGTCTCAGAAATCGACTAGATAATGTAGCCAAAATGTAAATCTAATAGTGAAGAGGAGAAATGACAAGATGGCATAGAGATCAGACTTGTGATCGAGGCGGTGGTCGAGGAGGCAAGTTTCTTTGAGGTTGAGGGTGGCAAGTGATGTCGGGGGACTTGTGATCGAGGCAGTGGTCGAGGCAAGTTTCTTCGAGGTCGAGAGGGGCGAGTGGTGTCGAGTTGTTGAGAGTCGAGTCGTCGTAAGAGATTTTAGAGTGATAGAAAGTAGGGGTGAGCAACGGTCTAGGGTCGACCTTGGACCGACCCTGGACCGGCCCAACCATGCCGGTCCTGGTCCGGTTCCTAAGGGGACTAGGTCGGTCCTTAGTCCTGAAATTCTAGGACCAACACTATGCGGGTTGGTCCTTGGTCCTAAGAGTTTTGGATTGGTCCAACCCTGGACCAACCCTGTATAATATATTATATTATATTATATTATTTATAATTCTTTTATATATTAAAACCTAAGTAAAATGTTTGTTATATTATATTATATTGACATGTTCTATCAATAGCACTAATAGTAATTTCAATTTAAAACTTTTGTTGAGTATTAATTATATGTCGTTTGTTTTGTTTTCAGGTGTTTAGAAGTTCATGTGAATTAACAAGATGTGAAGTTATATATTCATGGTTTGAACTTTTTATGGTTTAATTGTATTTTACTAATGAATTTCACCTACACTTTGCTTTTCAATTTGTGTCAAATGGTAGAAATTTTTGAAGAGTAGAGTAGTACTGCAGTTGTTACAGTGATTTGTTAGTCAAGTGGTGTGAAGCTCATTTGTTGGTAGTGGACTCTATATAATCAAATGCAGGAAAACGCTTTTGCATATAGTGTTATGAATATTAAAGATAGATGATTACAAAAAATTTCCATCTTGTCCCATATCTCAATAAGCGATTAGTAAGTATAAATTTTCTATTATTGTGTCATCTTAAATTTGCTAAATATGTATTGGTATTTATAATTTAGTTGCATAATGTTGCATTGTCGATGGATGTGTAATTTGAATTTATGGGTTTGCTTTTTTAGGGAGTATAAAAATTAAGACGAAAAAAATTATCGATCGGTCCCGGGTTGAACTTGGAACCGGACCGAACCCATTGGGTCGGTCTAGTCCTTGGTCCTAAGCTCAATAGGGTCGGCCCTCGGTCCTAAAAATTGAGGACCGACACTGTACGGGTTGATCCTAGGGTTAGAGGGTGGCCCGGACCAACCCGGACCATGCTCACCCCTAATAGAAAGGGAGTCAAGGAAGGGAGAAGAGGGTGAAAGAAAAACTTTGAAATAGAGAGGGGAGTCAGGGATAGGGAGAAGAGGGAGAACAAGAAACAAATTGAAAATTAGCATTTTCACTTTTTAGGGGAAGGTTCTGGTTTTGGTTCCGATTTAGGTTCTTATAGGAACCAGGAACTGAACCGAGCACCATTGGTTTAGAAAAAAAAAATAGAATCGGGAATCAGAACCTCCCTCTTTGAAATCAAGAAGTGAACTAGACCCACAAGTCTAGTTCTCTAGTTCCTAGTTCTACCCAAAAACTACGCTCACCCCTATTTGTCATAGCTGGTGACGCTACCAGTAGTTGGAGTTTTATTATTGTGCAATAATTTCCTTACAAATAAAATAAACATTCATATCTAATATCGCTATCTTTTTTTTTTTTTTTTTCCAAAATCAAGTGTGGTTTATTGCTCGTATAAGTTTTGAGGAGAGAGAGAAGTCTTTAATGCGTCTTTTTTTGGCTTTTTACTTTTTTATTTTTTTCATGGTGAAATAAAAGGATACAACCCATGTGCTTTGACCTAAGAGAGAAGTTTTGACAATCCAATTCCGCGTGTTTGAAATATGGTGACATACACAAACACATATCCTCTTTATGTTACATTGACTTCTAGTTGGAGGAATATTTCCCAAATGTTTGGCCAATACACTAACACCATTTTAGGGCGTGTTTGGTAACATTTTTATTTAAAAATTGTTCCGGAGAACGAAAATAGAAAAAAATGTTTCTGTTTTGAGAAACAATTTTTGAATAAAAAAACGCATTTGGTAAACTTGTTCGGAGAATAAAAAAATGAACGGAAATAAGTTTGGTAAATTTTTGTTCTTTTTTTGTTTCTTTTAATTTTTTAATATTTTAATTTTAATTTTCTTTATTTTTAATTTTTTTAATTTGTTTTCTTCTTTTGGCCGCTTCTCGGCCTTGGCCATGGCCGACAACCGACCGACGAGGGCTGGCAAGGCTCGGCCTCGCCTTGGCTGGGCGAGCTCGGGCTTGCCTAGACTGGGCGAGCCTGAGCTCGCCCAATCTTGCCACACGCCGACGAGGCTCGGCCTCGTCGGGCCACCACCAGGCTGGCCAGCCTCTTGGGTGGCTGGGTGAGCTCAAGCTCGCCGAATTTGGGTGAGCCCGAGCTCGCCTAGTAAAGGCGAGGCTGAGCCTCGCCAGGGGCCGGCGACGCTCTGGCGAGGTCGCCAACCATGGCCGAGGTCGGCGACCGGCCAAAGAAAATTGAAAAAGAAAAGAAGAAAAAAAAAAGAGAAGAAAAAGAGAGGAGAGAGAAAATTTGTTCTTAAAAATTGTTTCAGAAACAATAAACGCGTTTTTGTTGTTTCTTGTTTTTGTTCCAAATGTGTTCTTAGGAACAAAAAAAAAATTTGGAACAAAAACACAAACAAACGCATTTCTGTTCTTTTTTTGTTCCCTAGAACAAAAAAACAGAAATTTTGTTCATAAACAGAAACAAAGAATATTAACAAATAGGCCCTTAGTGGTGAAACTACAGTGACATCTCAAGCACTTGAATTTTCGAACCATGAATGATGTAGAGCAATTACAACTCGATAGGAAAATTCGTCAATCATGCTTCTCGATTATGAAGTATCACTGCATATGGAATGTTAAATAGATTTAAGTATTCATGTTCGTGTATCTCAGGGTTTGTGAAAAATAAATGGCTACTTTCCTTTCGATCTAATGAGAATTGGGAAACTCCACATTCTTTATGTCTGCATCAAAGCAAGGTTAATGAAGTCTTTGCACTGTACATCCCTAGGATGAATCTAAGTAGATGAATCGAATAATGTGTTGCCTTAAATTATGGTCAATGGCGGAGACTTACTTTTTTCGCCTTTGGCGTACATAATGGTGACGGAAAAACAAATAATCATTGTTATTCTGATGTAAATCAAAGGCGACAAATTAGTAGGTTTCTCGCCGCAGGATCGATTGTATCTAACCATCATTATTAATGTGCCTCGGATCAGAGGTGGTAGCACTCTAATGACTAGTTCATTAAATTCATTTATTCCACCAAAAGGAAGAAACAAGTAATTACTTCAACTCACCAATTTGGACTATTGATATAAACACATTTGGAAATTAAAAAAGGAAGCGAAAGACAACTTTCTAAGCACTTACACTGATGAAAAAAAGGGCCCTTGCTTAGATTTTACCAGACAAAGGTACCCCATTATTTGCGGAGGGCCCGTCGTCCCCAAACTTTAGTTGAATGCGGAACATTACATGTGAGTCTCCTTGTCGAAATGCTCCCCTCCTTACAAGTTGGCCACGACCACTTTTGCTATTTTCTACAACAAAAAAAGAGTTAATGTCATGGAAAAACTCAAATTGGTACATTTATAATACATTTATCCGAAACTAATATTTTGACAATAAAAATCCCAAATTAGTATACTCGTAATAAATTTAAACCAAATTAATTTTTTGATCATTAAAAATCACAAACCGATATATTTGTGACAAATTTGCACTCTATTAATTTCCATTAAACTTAATCAATATCACGAAAAACTACAAATTGATACATCTGTGACAAATGGAAGGTGAAATCTCAAATCGATACATTCGTCAACTATCACGTATTATCTAAATTAGCCATTTGACTGTAAAATTTAACGGAAACTAGTAAATGCTAAATTTATTCTAAGTGTACCAATTTGGGTATTTTGTGATTAAAAAAATAGTTTGAGATAATACGTCATGAGTATACAAGTTTAACATTTTTCATAATATTAACCAAAAAAAATTATCTATTAATATGGAGTTAATCCCACTTCAAAAATCAGGGGTAGGCAGACGTGCTATCTCTACATGGTCCGATGTGTAATTGACCATGTGAAAATGGTTGGTCCAAGAAAAGAAAAAAGTTGCGGTTCGGTTTTTGCTTCTCGACCGTTCCATGTTAAAGCAAAGACATCCTCAAGCATAAGACGTCCCTCATTAGGATTCTCGCACATGGTCTGTTTGGTCATGACTTGTCAACAATTAGGTTTTAATCAAGCTCTAATTTAACTGTAATCAACGATATATAGCTCTCAAAGATGAGGGATAGAGATGATAACTATAATCATTTATTTTATTTACTATTAATCGTCAATTGGTTATGACAAGATTCATAATGTACCAAAATCTTTTCCATATAGGACTTCTTTGATTCTTTTCAAACGAAGTAATTATTAATTTGAAGAGAAAAAAGGACCTAAAATCAAAAGCCATCTCCATGAAGAAAAAATAAAACAGGATAACTATTTTTTTTTATTTTTTTTTTTCAAATAATGCATTGATCCTGCTTAGATCTTCGGTCATGTGGAAGATGCATTATTCATCCGGCCATTACTTCAGAAAGAATTGCAAGAGTTGTCCTTACTTTCATTGACTTTGTTGAGGATAAGTTATATTGCGTATCCTTGACATAGATTTCATTTAGTGACACTTCATGGTGTCCTATCAGTACCACAATGACAAAGAATTTCTTGGAGTTAACTGGTTTCAAGTATCCCGCAAATCTTGTTCTATGAACAATTATCTAATTTTGTACTTTAGTATTCTTAAATGACCTACCAAAAGTATAATGATGATTGATGACTTTAAAGGTGAGAACAAGAGATGTCAAATAACCTTAATGCATTGTCAGGTTGACTAATTGAAGAATAGAAGTTAAACACGCCCAGATTCATCTATTTATTTATCATAATCACCACATATCACAATCATCCTGTCATATCGTCGACAAGAAGAATTGTGACTTTAAAGTAGTGTTGGCGGGACATGTGGACATATTTTCAGACATACAAAAAAGGTCTTCTTTTTTATACGACACAGATGATAAAAATTCTGACCGACTTCATGATTATATAGAGCGTGCGTTCTCTCTCTCTCGTCCATCTCAAAATCATTACCTCCGTCACTCGCCTTGATATGCTCATTCCAGCACTCGGAAATCCACATCACGAAGACAGTCGAAGAAGCCACCTGCGAGAGAGAGTATGGAAGGTGGGATTAACCCAGAAGAAGCAGACGCGACGGCTTTCAGAGAGTGCTTCTCTCTCGCATGGACGAATCCTTATATTCTCCGCCTCGCTTTCTCTGCCGGAATCGGTGGCCTCCTTTTCGGCTATGACACTGGTCTGATCTCTCTCCCTCTTTCATCTTCACTTAACCTTATTAAGAAAAAAAGGCACTGATCTCTCTCTCTCTCTCTCTCTCTCCACGCTACTTATTTCAAAGAAATGAGGAGTTTCAGATGATTTTATTAAGTGACAAAAGGCGTAAAATAAGGATAATAAGCCAGACCCAACAACACCCTTTTTGAGGTTCAAACTCTATAGGGCGGGCCAAATGAGGATTAAAATTAGATTAATCACTGTTTTCTCTGTTAAAAATTGCACAGGAGTCATATCTGGAGCGCTTTTGTACATAAGAGATGATTTCAAGTCCGTGGACAGAGAGACCGTGCTTCAGGTAAATGCCAATATCATACATACTAATTATCTTTCTTTTCTTTTAAATAATATCTGGTATATTCAACTAGGGATCATGATTCTTCTTCTCTCATAATCTGCTCATCTTTGTCAATACGATATGAATCGGAACTCAAATCTCCAAAACTCTCAACTTTTAAGTTCAATACCAATTTTACTTCGAACTATTCTTAATTTTAAAAAGATATACAACTTTTATTCTAGTTCTCAATCCATCCATGCTTCCAAAAATTTCTGATATTATTCCATACAGGTTTTGATAATAAATTACTAACTGGCTCTAGATTTTTGGATATATAGGCAGATTGATTCGAGTGAAAGTTAAGAATTATTTTGGATAAAAGAGAGGGTACATGATATAATTGAAATGGATTATAAAGTTGGAGGTTTTACTAGGAAATCAGGCCGTAAGAATCGTGATATACATGATCTTGCTGTTTACATGTCGTTTTCAAGGCTCCATGTGCAAATGCTGTCTTCTAGTAGGAAAGGTGTTAAATTAATTATGTACGTTAAAGCCATCTTTGTGTGGCTAGCGTTGACCGCTCAAATTTGCCTTGTTCTTTATCTTATTCTCTGGCATTTGTGGTAGCAAGTCGGACCAAATATAGCCGTCACATGTAAAGATGATTTTGTCCGCGTACCAAAATCTTTTTAATGGTTTTTGTGGGGATAACAACATATATGCAAATCCTTTTTGGCAAAATAAAGCATCGCACTATGTAAAATATTGATCTTTTGGCAAGGGTTGATATAATGAAAAGTCTCAAATTTGTACATCTTTGATAAATTTATCTTTAATTAATTTTTTGACCATTAATAAATCCAAACCAGTGCACTCATGATATATTTATCCCAACTTTATCTTTTTACTACCAAAAACCTCATACTTGTTATTTGTGACAAATTTACACTCAATTATTTATTGTTAATTTGGATTAATATTATTAAAAATCACAAATTAGTATAATTGTAACAAATAGAGGGTAAAATCCCTAAATTGGTATATCCGTCAATCGTTACATGTCATCCAACTCAAATTTGATAATAAAATTTAATGAAAACTAACGAAAGGTAAATTGGTCAAATGTTTATCAATTTGAGGTTTTTTATGGTAAAAAAAAAATTAGTCCAGGGTCCAAGTTTGATAGTTTATCTTGGCTTGAGTTTGCTGCATCTATTCTCATGCATGATCAAAATTTGAAGTGTAAAGCCGAATGGGTTTCCATGTATATAATTACATTAAGTGTTCATGGATTAAATCCAGTGTTGTTTTGAGAATTGCACTTTTATAGCTGTCTTTTTCATTTTTTTAAAAATTTTCTTCTAATTTTTTTCTTTGAATTTTTCAATAGTAATACTGCAAAGTTTGGTTTATTTACCTTGTGGCATGACCCTCTTAAGGCAGGGAAAATCTCAACCAAATTTGCCTCCTTATGATATTAATTCATTGGTCATGGCACTAGCATTGAACTGACAACTGCAGAAACTCAGAGAAGAGAAATGATGATACCTCCAAAAGCAGAAATAAAGTTTCATCCTAACAAATATGCTATTTTTCACTACCTCGGCGGTGTTACGAATAACAGGAAGGCATAGTGAGCATGGCGTTAGCCGGTGCGATCATCGGGGCTGCGATGGGCGGATGGCTGAATGATCGGTTCGGACGGAGAAGCACGATCCTGGTCGCGGATGTCCTCTTCTTCATTGGGGCAGTTATCATGGCTTCTGCTCCAAATCCGGCTCTCTTGATCATCGGGCGAGTCTTCGTCGGGCTCGGGGTTGGCATGGCGTCGATGACTGCTCCACTCTATATCTCGGAAGCGTCTCCAGCAAAGATCCGCGGGGCCCTTGTTAGCACCAACGGGTTCCTCATCACAGGTGGCCAATTCCTGTCTTACCTGATCAACTTGGCTTTTACCAAGGTGAGAAATGCATAAGAGGGACTTCTTCAATGAATTCCGACTTCAGGAAAGAATGAAGAAGATAGGAAAACTTAGGCCTAAGGTAAGCCTTGGTTTTAAACCAACTTTCTGTTGAATTTTGACGATCCAGGCTCCAGGGACGTGGCGGTGGATGCTCGGAGTTGCCGGAATTCCGGCCCTATTGCAGTTCATCCTCATGCTTCTGCTCCCTGAATCCCCCCGTTGGCTTTTCCGCAAGGTTATTTGATAATCACCTTTGTTACCCTGTTCACAATGTAATCTAATCTTCAGTTATGTCTGATCAACGCTCTCTACTTTTCGATTAAGGGAAGAGAAGAAGAAGCCAAAGCCATACTAAGGAAAATCTACCCCACAAATGAAGTGGACAGAGAGATACAAGATCTCAAAGAATCCATTGAATCCGAGATCCAGGAAACCGGATCTTCCGAGAAGATAAACATCATGAAGTTACTGAAGACGAAAACAGTGAGGAGGGGGCTAATCGCCGGGGTTGGACTTCAGGTCTTCCAGCAATTCGTGGGAATAAACACCGTCATGTATTACAGCCCCACGATTGTTCAGTTGGCTGGATTCGCCTCTAACCAGACCGCATTGCTACTTTCACTCGTCACAGCCGGGCTCAATGCATTTGGTTCCATCGTGAGCATATACTTCATTGATAGAACTGGGAGAAAGAAACTTCTCGTGATCAGTCTGTTCGGGGTGATAATATCTCTGGGACTTTTGTCCGCAGTTTTTCATGAGACGAGTTCTCACTCCCCGCTGGTTAACCAGGCTGCAACTTCTCAATTTGCGAACTATACATGCCCGGACTATGGTTCAG
The DNA here is from genome assembly GCA_017140185.1 of Eucalyptus polyanthemos subsp. polyanthemos. NCBI lineage: Eukaryota > Viridiplantae > Streptophyta > Magnoliopsida > Myrtales > Myrtaceae > Eucalyptus > Eucalyptus polyanthemos. Next base: position 32,025,961 of record CM029461.1, read on the forward strand.
CGAAGAATGCGGCTTCTTGGGACTGCAAGAAATGCTTGAAAGCCTCTTCTCCTGATTGTGGGTTTTGCGCTTCACCTGCTGATAAGGTAAAACACCTATTGCTCACTCGGTTTTGTGCATGCACATTGCCTAGGGTAGTTTTTTTGAATCAGACGTGCATAATGTAGTTAAAATTGAAAGGAAGTTCCGGTCTGCGAGGTCTTATGCATTGAAGCACCTAACCAGAACCACCTACATCACATTACTGCAGATGTCTCCGGGGGCATGTCTAATCTCGAATGACACCGTGAAGGATACGTGCCACGCAGAGGACCGGCTGTGGTACACGAGGGGCTGCCCAAGCAAGTATGGGTGGCTTGCACTTATCGGCCTAGCCTTGTACATCATATTCTTCTCTCCCGGCATGGGCACCGTGCCTTGGCTCGTCAACTCCGAGATCTACCCTCTCAGGTTCCGTGGGGTTTGTGGAGGGATAGCAGCCACGGCGAACTGGATCTCGAACCTCATCGTGGCCCAGTCCTTCCTGTCTCTGACACAGGCAATCGGGACCTCATGGACGTTCCTAATATTCGGCGTGATCTCTGTTGTGGCGTTGATCTTTGTCCTGATTTACGTGCCGGAAACAAAGGGGCTCCCGATTGAGGAGGTGGAGAAGATGTTGGAGCACAGGGCATTGCAGTTCAAGTTCTGGAAGAAAAGCTCTAGCATATCAGGAAAAAACCAAGCTGTGTAAAGACACTACCAGAAGCCTAGGAGTACATGGTTTGTCAACAGCAAGGATTAGTAGATTTCGATTAAGCTCGGGTTTAGAGTCTTGAGAAACCACCGCGGACGTTGTATTCATCGTTTCTGTCTTACTTTTTTGGTATACTAAGGAAATAAAATACCAAAATTAAGTAAAAACTCTATGAACTCAAGGAAAACTACACTCATCTTGTCTTCCGAAGGCAAAAGTCGGAGTTCAGGAGGAAATTGAACGAATTGCAAAATGCACAGTTATGGGAACAAGGCCGGCGTCCCATTTCCTTCCCTGAATCTATATGTTGGATTTTGTTGCCGCTGTAAGAGTAGATGTGCAATCTTTTGAGTCAGTAAATCTGCATCTCTGAGATGATTTCCATCCTTAAAGATTATGTCCATCACACTCCAAGAATCCATTTCTAAAATGACATTGCGATATCTCAAACTTCCTCTCTGACCAGTAGAAATTGCCCATAGGCTTGGCCTTGAACGAAAAGTATATATACAACAGGTCAATGTAACTACCAATCCAGTCACCATCCTCTGTAGTGTCACGCGAGAGGTTTAGTAAATTTAGGGACCTGCTTGACCGATTTGAAATGCCAAATCAAATTTATCAAACATGCTATGCTTTCTATAAATAAAAAGGTGAAAAGGGGCGATGTTAACATTAGACTCCCACACTTGTTATGGAATATTCGATTTGACTAATGATTACTTTATATCACCTCCAAACCCAAGCATCCAAGTTAACGAGCCAATCACTGCAGCCCCACTAAAATGTTACCGGCCGTGGAATCTTTCCATTAAAGGTAGACCAAGCTAAAAACACAACATGAGTTATTTAGAGGTTCATTCACGATACAAATCGAATTCGTGACCTCATGAAAGACAAGTGACTTCTTTACCACCAGTAAACAACTTTGATGGTTATGAATTGTTCCATTAAGCTTTTTTGTATTTGTTTTTTGAAACATCCTTTCATTAGATAATTATTCATGGAAGTCTTCAACCTATATTCTTTGTAGTACTTGTCTTCAACATGTGTATCTTAAAATGTGTAGGCATCCAATGACAGAGGAAAAGCTCTTGAAGGAAACAGCAGTAGAGGTAAATTTTAGCATTCTAGATGCATGGACGATTACTGCAGACGCTACAGAATTCTCTCTTTCTTATGAACATGTGCACCATTCACTTTTGCTTCATTGTGCCTATAACTTAAGTTCAGCGTATGGGAGAGAAAAAGAAGTTCAATGCAACAAAAGACAGCCATTTACTCAAGACAGAATGCGGCTCCAAGTGAGATGAATAGTATAGCCCAATGTTCTTATGTCATCAGTAACTTACCCATCTATTTGTATACCATGTTCACCAAACCACAGGGAGCATGAGAGAAATCATTCACTGTGACCAGGAACTAAATGCTGACCAACCCAGATGATTCGATTGCCTGATGCTAGAAAAAGGATTCCAAAATAAGGATGGTCCAATGAGAAAGAACCACCGACAACCCAGAGTTCACAGAAATGACTACCAGTACTAAAAGCTTTGGACGGACAAAGTCACTTCTCTGTGCAGTATTCAGAAACCGTTCTGGCAAAAGCCTAAAACATCTTAGGCGCCATTTGATCAGGCGATATGTGATGTCATAAAAAATTTTATTGGCCATAAAAATGAAAATGCAGGACCACCCCACTGATAATTTTGACAAAATGGTTGACTATCAAACGATAAAAATCAACATGCCATGCCGAGCCTGAGAGGTAAAGCAAATGAATTCATCAAAAGAAATGAAAGCAAAAAGAAATCCCCTTTCTCAACAAAATCGGTAGGAAACCATGACATTTTTCCCCTAATTTGAGAGGTAAAGCAAATGAATTCATCAAAGTCAAACCAAACGGACAGTTTCCCCCTAATTTTGACAATAGAATGTCGAGGCCATATTTCACCAAGTCCATTCACCTACACCTACCCTATAAGGAAAAGGGAGTGGGAGCAGAGCAACTGTGAAACCTCTGCCTTCAATAGAGTTCCACCACCATGCCTTCTTCAAAAAACGGTTACATCTACGCTTGTCTTTGCTAAACTACAGTGAGCAACAACTCCTGTTCTCCCCTATCTACAAGCACAAGCACCTCTGTTTCCATATAACCTGGTCTCTATTGATTTAGTGAAAGCAGCGACAATTGTTCTTCTATAAAGCAATCCACGTGGCAAGAGGTACGACAAGATGAAGGTATGAGAATTAAACCCAGGCAACGCTGTTCCATTGGAGAAGGAGAAGAGCGTCGGGTGCTGCGATACTCAACTGCATCTTGAAGAATAATGTTCCCTTGCTTGTCAATGCAGTGGAATGCACCCAAGAAAAACCGGCCGTCTTTTATCCCCACCAGCATTCGACGAAATAACAAATTCCTCACCCGGAACACATAATCTGAGCCAGAGGAGTTAATATCAGATCCATCTAGGCTTCCTTCTGATACCGGTGCTTCAACCCTCTGCTCTTCCATGTTAATGTGCTTTTCTTAGCAATTACCTAGAGAATAATAAAGAGAACAACATAAGCACTTATGCGCAGTACTCAGGAGTCGGGCCTAAAAAGTCGGATCATCATGCTTACTGCTTAAACTGCTCTTTCATCTGATATCTAAAATACTCCTGAACCAATCATTGAAGTGTTTCAATAATAAATACATAACCTACCAGGAAAACAAGAACAGGCAATTCCTTATCTGAAGTAACTGGCACTAAAAGGCACTAAATTGCACAATGATCTTTGCAGTAAGGCACCAGAGGAACTCAGTAACATCAATTCATCAAAAGAAAAGAAACAGAGGATGGTGACAATGAATCCCACAAAGCAAATAAACTATTCCTCTCAATATTTCCACTAAGTGAAACGGTTTTGCCACAACCATAAATTATATGCTTTGCAAGAGTTCAGGCTGTCAGCAACTGAGTCCAGTCAAGTCAAGCTAAAATGGTTGAAATCTCAACAGGATAAGACTCATGAACTCGAGACTTGGGAGTTTGACAAGACCTCTAACCCTGAGCCAGACTCTGCGCTTGGGCTCGGCTGGAATCAACATACCCAAGATTCACTCAACCCATATAGTTTCTTAATGGGACGAGTTCAAAGCACTTTGAAGCTTGACCAATCATACAAATCAGACAAGGATAAAAACCACTAAACCCATAGTTTCTCACTGTCCACCTCGTGTAGCCCCCTTTCCTAAACCAACATTCAGAACCCAGATCATAGATTGCACTAATTGTATGAATGATAATGCTATAATATCAATTACAAATCAGTAAATCGCCCAAAAAATAGAAGAACTCTGTAAAGGGGAGAAACACATTCGAACGCTACAGAAACAAAAGAACGAAATTCGAAACTATCCCCTCACGCGTTAGCAGCAAAAGCAGGCCAATCAACCACAGAAGTTTTGATTCCCGTGAAGTATTCTTTGCTCTGCATCGAGAGAGAGAGAGAAAGAGAGAGATTCAGACTCCAAATGCAACCCCGAAACTGAAACACAAGCGCAAAAGACGAGTACCCACCTCGGAATCAATACTTCGGATTCGAAAGGCAGCTCAGATTTACGGCGACGGTCGCGATGGTAGAGAGAGAGTTTCGATGCAGCAATCGACAGAAAAGACAGGGTTTATATTCGCGTCGAGTCCATGGGGAGGGTGAGGGGACTAGGGGAAAAGAAACGAGCGGCTTCAACGTTACAACGAAAGAAAGAAAAATATTTTTATAATTTACGAAACTATTTAGATATAAAGTTTTATTCATAATGAAAACATTCTTTCTAGATTAATTACTTAGCTAGCGATTATTTTTTCGAAAAATATTTTTTTAAATAATTCAACTTTCACCAAATAAATAGAATCTAAATAATATAACAAAATGCAAAAAAAGTTGTGAAAATGAAATGTTACATTACTTCAATATATGCTAAAACCCTCCATACGATTTTGATATATATCTTATAGAGATAACGGTCGCACTTACTTTTCTAAACAATTTCAACCAATGAAAATTCAAAAGATTCACGCTCTATGGGTGAGATTCGCTCGATTATTAACCCAAAGAGTCTCATCCTCGAACGTATATAACCCCTAACCAATTGACTCTGCCACCTTTGGTTTTGAGTTTCGGAGCTGAGAATTTATGTTGTACCGTTTGTTATGCATGGTAAAAGAACGTAAATATTTTGAAGGACCCTTCAACAACGTATCATGTTCAATACGCGGATCACACAGGACACTAGAAAAAGCAATGAATTATATAAACTGCAACATTTCTTTAACTAATTATTTTATAAACAACTTGAGACACTAAATAATTAAATCTTAAATTGAACTTATGTCAACTTGTGTAGCATTCGAATTTGTAAATTTCTTTAGTAAAACATATCTATAGAAGACATGACCGAATTGAACGAGTTCCATTTTCTCGAACTACAGTGTCTTGTCGGAACGAGTAGACCACCATATGCTTAAACGTTGTATTGTCGTAATATCAATACAACGCTTTTCAAGAGAATGAATATATAAACCACGGCAAGGTGGAATTTGCCACCAAGCCCTTCTCCTATTGCTATGTCATGTTCCTAATCATTCTCCTACACCCCGGCAGACGACGGCCCTGGCACTGGCACTGGCACCCACATTAAACAAAAATGAAAACATTTTCCCGTAACAACGGCAGATCATCCCTTGGGATGCCTACACCTACATCTCAGAAATGGTTTCACGAGGCACGTCTTCCTGTCATTCCATTAAAAGTTTCCGAAAACTTTCAGCAAACCATGAAGTTCGATGGGTTGAATCATTCACAAAATCAAAATGGGACCAGGAGAATTAAGCATAAAAATCCCAAGTTTAGGTTCAAGAAAGGTATATTCCCTTTTTCCTATATAGGGTTGTCCATGGCAAAACACCACCACATGAGAATGCAAATTTGTATCACTGATGTTCTCAAGCAGAGAGCCCCCCTGCCGGTATAATAAACATGAAAAGCCATGCTACAACAAACTTCCCAATTATATCCATATAAGCACACAACCAAGTCTAGAATGAAAAAATCATCTAGGACAAATGTCTAGAGAGAGATATTTGGTGTGAGTACTGTGCACATAATATTCTTAACTTGAATGAAACCAGCAACAAGCAACTACACTGACAATACATAAGAGTGTTCTTCCTTCAACAACTAGGCCTCTTATCTCTCTCGCAGACATAAAACGGCACAGTTTCAAGTTTCAACTGACCACCGTCTCCTAAGGACGCTTCTAATGAGACAGAAAAGGTAAAAGATAGAAGAACACCACCAGCTAAGCAAAAAATGAGCATCTGTTTATAACATTAAAAATAAGATCACCACTTGTAGAAACCCAACCAACTCTATTTTGTCACTGCTTTAAGAAAAGAATCATACAAAGGCTAGTTCCACATGCCAGATGCATAACACTTACATCTCAGATCTGACAGCAACAAGCAAGGACCAAGAATTATGCAGAACACATTCCACGCCTCATATTTCTCGAGGAAATATTGCAAATAATAATCTAGAATATCTTCTTAAAAACCATCACCAAGTCCATCAACTGCTATTGCTGCTCCACATCTTCCAGCAGGCTGTCCTCCTCCACCCCATGCTCACCACCCTCCACAAACAATTCCAGAATAGGGGCAAGAAGACACGAATGAACCCAGACACAGAGGAAGAGAGAGAGAGAGAGAGAGAGAGAGAGATTCACCAAATCCAACGGAACACTTAGATGCACATGAGAAGATTAACCATGGAACAAATGCTAGAAGAGAATAAAGACAACTAGCCACGTTAGAAAGGAAAACCAAAGAGTTTGCAATTCGAACAGAGTTTTATGTAGAGATACACATTAGTCCGGAGCATGACCAGAAGAACCCTAAATATGCCAGGCCATCAGATTATACTTGAATATGATAATAAATGCAAAACCAGATGGTGAGCAATGCTCAGATGAGGCATATCTGGCACAAACTCAAAATAGAAAGTTGCTGAGTTAACAATGTAACTAGGAAACAATACTCTTGAAAGGGAAAAGGTAAGGCATTTCTCCAAGTTCAACAGCCTAGGTTTGCTAACCTATAGTACATGTAGACAAATGAATCTGATATTTTTTCCTAAAAGGAATCCTTCAATGTCTGAATCCGCAATCAGACTTGACAAATGATGTGCAATAGATGACCAGAAAACTCCAGCACATGTAATGAACAAAAAGAATGTGAAAACTTGTTATAAACCCCAAAGGACAAGCATGCTCATCTAGTCCCTTGTTGAAAGAGCATGTTTAAGCAGTAGAATAAACGTCTTCTTATATTGCCTTTCAATTCAACTCCTCTGTCCAGAATATTAACTAACATTATTGATTTACAAAACTATTCACAAATTCAACCTAAGCGAGTGGGCAGGCAAACAGGAAGGAAAATAAAGGAAATAGAAAGAAGAGAAGATAGAAATTTTCCTCATTTGTTTGGATATGCATAGAAAGGAAGACATGGAGGGAAACAAAATTAATCGAATCTTTAAAGTAACCTCTCTCCTACTTGTGTTGAGAACAAAGTAAAGGACAACATTCAACCGGGAAAAACATTTTTTATAGTTAATTTGCCTCCAAGTCTTCTGGTGTTGGAAGGAAATTAATGGTAGCCAAAGAGAAAAAATTCTCCCCATTTCCTTCTCTTTCCTCTTTCGTTAAATCATCCAAACAAGTGAAATCTTTTCTTCTTTTTTTTCAAGGTAACCATTTCTTCAATGTCCAAATCTGGGAAGGAAAGTAAAATGGAAAGAAGAGCAGAAAAAAAAATTTGTAATTTCCCTCACGTGTTTAGATATGAATTGAAACATAGATGTGGAGGGAAACAAATTTAATTGAATCTATGAAGTAACCTCCTCTCTCTTATTTGTTTTGAAAACAAAGTAAAGGACAACTTATGGCAGAAAAAAAAATGAAAAAAAAAAAATCTCTGAAAGTTAATTTGCCTCCAAAGCCTTCCACTGTTGGAAGGAAATTACTAGTGCCCAAACAAAAATAACTCTCCCTATTTCTTTCTACTTACTCTTTTGTTAAATCATCCAAAAGGGGGAAATATTTTTCTTGGTAATGATTTTCCCTTACTTCTCTCCAACTCCTTCAGTACAAACATTTAAGCATTTGAAAAATGATTAGATTTTGATTGAAAGCGAATACTTTGAAATCCAATTGCTCTTGTTTTAATTAACCTAAAACAAAGTACATGGAATCCAAATTCAGTCAAACAAGAGATTTATACTACCCAATAAAACAATGAGACCTAGTGGTACCAAAGAAATTCTGACAGTTAAAATTCATTTTAAAAAGGCTAGAAAAATGGGTGGAGATATCGCTAAAAGAACAGAAGCTGAAAGGACAAACATATCTAATGGTAATTGGAAAAATGCCATTCATTTACAATGGAACCTCTGTAGGACAAAAATGAGACCAGGATGCTTTACGACATGAAATGTCACATGAGTATAATAAGTGTAATGAAGATTAGCGTACTCAGGTAGAAGAGCAAGCACTCAAGACAAGATCAAATTAGGAAAGTATTATTCAAGGAAAAGTTGGAGGTTTGGACACGTGAGAGGAATTAGTATTACGTGTTTTGAACTAAATAAATGATGACCTTCAGCTGATTGGGCCACATGGGCAGAATTTTGCGAAGAAAGACGCTGAGTTTAGATATACAACAAACTTAGGACTAAGCAAGAAATACAGGATAAAAGACTTTCCATAGCTGACCCCACTCACAGTAAGAAGAGCATGACAGTATAAGACTACGTATAGCTGATTGTACTCAGTGAAAGAAAAGATAGGAATAGTTTTCTTGTGGAGAAGTGAGTACAAGCAATCAATAAAACAGAAATTGGGTAGAATGAGTCCATGGAAGAAAATTGACCAAGCTGAAAGACAGACCAATGAAACAAACCAAAGCACCACTCCTTGTGTGCTTCAAAGAATTAACTAGGTACTAAAGTTGAAATTGTAAGGAGATTGGTTTAACTCGATCACTGAAATAGTTTTCTGCTTACTAAAGGGTAGGATGTAAACTGATATGCATAGACCATGAAAATACTTGTTGAAGAGCACATCCTTCAAGAGTTGTAACCATTAATCAGTTTTGTTTGAAGAAATA